>CM076674.1:182208367-182808367 GCA_038501925.1 Xenopus petersii | reverse complement strand
AATAAAAACCAATTGCAAATTGTCTCAGAATATCACCCTCTACACCATACTAAAAGTTAACTCAATGGTGAACAACCCATTTAACTTTGCAATTGGTTTTGATTTTTTTATTAGAAATAACGTGGCTCAGAGCGGAAACTAGGGTTGCCACCTGGCCAGTATTTTACCGGCCTGGCTGGTAAAAATGGTGCTTGATGCCAATGTTATTAAAGGGGTTTTCACCTTTAAATTAACTTTTAGTATGATGTAGAGAGGGATATTCTGAGACCATTTTTTTTAAAAATTTTAATAATAAACAACAAATCTGTAGCCTTATAGATAATCAGTGTGTGGCAATACATTCACAGGACTTTTTTTTTTTTTTTAATTGGGGCCCCAATCTCCTTGTTGACACTGCCAGTGTCCAAGGGACCAATAACTGGGGCCCGCTTAAGGGTAGAGCCCTTCTCACTCAGTACTATGGGGCCCAATGCTGGTGTCAACTGACTTTATTATTTAGGAGCAGCCATAGAGGGTCTGCACAGAAACCACTTTATTGTGGGCCCCAAACCCATTAAAATGCAAGTGTAACAGCCGCCTGCAGAAAATAGATTGTTTGTGTATCATTTTACTGCCTTTTGCAGGCTTCCATGTTTTGCTGGTCTTGTAGCTTTATTTCTTCCATGAACAATAAGTACAGATCCTGTGCTTGTATATTATATCCATTTACTCTGTATTAGGCATCCCACACAGGCAAAACACCAACACTGAGCCTTGCAAGCATGGTATGTTTGATGCTGTATAACTCTTTTGTGTTTTGTGTGCTGCTCTTCTACCAAGACCTCATTTTTATTCTCTTTTTTAATGTAGTGCCCCTGATTCCCTTTGAGGAAGAAAATTTCAAGATACATTTTAATACTGAAAGGCGACAGCTTCCCTAGGGACTGGTTTCTACAAAGGTAGCTAATGTTTTAGAATGCCTTCACTAATACTTCATTTATTTACTATTAGTGTTTATTATTGCTTTCCATTACTTCTTAAAGGAATTATTCAGTGTAAAAAGAAAAACTGGGTAAATAGATGCAAAATTAAAAATGTTTCTAATATAGTTAGTTAGCCAAACATGTAATGTATAAAGACTGGAGTGACTGGATGTGTAACATAACAGAACATAACCCAACTTCCTGCTTTTCAACTCTCTTGGTTTCCACTGACTGGTTACCCTGGTTACCAGGCAGTAACCAATCAGAGACTTGAAGGGGAGCCACATGGGTCATATCTGTTGCTTTTGAATCTGAGCTGCCTGCTGAAGATCAATTGCAAACTCACTGAACAGAAATGTACCATGTGGCCCCCCTTCAAGTCACTGACTAACTCAGAGTTAGAGAGCTGAAAAGCAGGAAGTAGTGTTCAGGCTATTATGTTACACATCCAGTCACTCCAGCCTTTATACATTACATTTTTGGCTAACTAACTATATTAGATACATTTTTTATTTTGCATCTATTTACACAGTTTTTATTTTCACACTGAAATATTCCTTTAATGGTCATTGGCTATGGCTTCTGTTGCTGCTCCTCCAACAGTAACACTCAGATGAGGTTTCTTAGATTACCAGACCAATGTCAGGGAGAAGATAAGGATTACCTAAAACACAGAGACTACAAGCTGTCAGTGAGGCCCTTAAAAAAACTAGGGATGCCCTATTTATAGTTAATAACAGTTATTGTTACCAGGCCTGTATTTGTGGCAAAGAGGCAAAGGCCCAGGCCTAGGGCTGCACAACATAAGGGGTAGTATGCCACCCAGCCACACTTGAAGTCTGGTGTCAAACGGGTCACTGGGGTCTAGGCATGCAGGAGATTTCTGTGTGTCCTGTCCCCTGTACACAGTGCCGGGCCAAGTCGACTGGGGGCCCTAGGAAACCCAGCCGACTACGTCGCCCCCCCTCGCACCTTCAGAGAAGAAGGAAGCGTGAATGCGCATGTGCAGAAGAGCGGCGAGGCCGCTCCATTAAGCAAGCGTGAGACACGGCTAGAGACGGTGAAGCGAGAGTGCGCATGTGCCAAAGAGCGCACACTCGAGAGAACGAATGCTGCAAGTTCTGCACAAAATGTCCGAACTAGGGAAAGGCGTAAAGAGGTACGAGCCTGGCATCCCTCTGCCTTTGTGCCTCTTCTGCCTACCCCTAGTTCCGGCCCTGCCTGTACACATGATCCTAGTGTGGCGAGCAGTGGAGGACGCCGCTTCTGGTCACCTGAAGACAAATCCGCCCCTAATTGTTACAAATTGGGAGCATGCTAGATACAATTAAGGCAATTTTGACGAGTCTTCATACATATATACCTGAGGTCAGGAAAAAAATACCATATTGTATATACTGAACTTATTGCACCAGCCTAAAGTTTCAAACTTGTCAATTAGCAATTCTATAACATATTAAAAATTAACTTAAAGGTGAACCACCCCTTTAATTACTGAACTGTCATTGTAATTAATTTTTTAGGTTATATACTCTTTGCTACAATTATGAAACTGCTGGGCATTGTACAGCTACGGAATTCAAAGTGCTCTTTCTACACATCAGTAATACCAAGAATAATGTCATGGCACTGGATTCTGTTCTTCAGGAGTCACTCCACTATAAAGTACAAAAGAACCGTTAAAGATTGTTGCAGAATACTAAATGTGCCTGAAGGGTGTTCTGTAGAGGAAGTCAGACATTCATATCGATGTCTGGCAAAGAAATACCATCCAGATAGCGGCTCTCTTTGTGCAGATGCTGGCAAGTTCATGGAGGTAGATGAAGCCTACAAAGCTTTGCTTACACACCTGGCCACAGAAATAAAAAAGGGAGAAAGTGAAGCCAATGAAGAAACCACAACAGAATCTAAAGTACCACAGCACAGGCACTACCTCAGCTTTGAAGGTGTTGGCTATGGAACCCCAAGCCAAAGAGAGAAACAATATACTCAGTTCCGTGTAGACCGGGCAACTGACCAGGTTTTGGAATTTAGAAAGCAGAAGCTGGAAAGGCAATATAGCGAGAACTCAATGGTGGCAAAAGATGTGAGGCAAAGTAAAAAGATTAAAATCACTCAAGCCATTGAGCGACTGGTGGAGGATCTGATACAGGAATCAATGGCAAAAGGTGACTTTGATAACTTGAGCGGTAAAGGAAAGCCACTTAATAAATTCTCCTATTGTCCACATATTGATCCCATGACTCATAACCTTAATAGGATATTGATAGACAACGGTTATCAGCCAGAGTGGATCCTCTTGCAGAAGGAAATTCGGGAAACAATCGAGACATTAAGGAATGAAGTGTTGGCTTCTCGGGTAAAGCTGGGAGATCCGCTGACTCCCAAAACCAGAAAGAAGTGGGAGGAGACCTGCGATCAGTTTAAAGAGGATATCACGAAGCTCAACAAAAGAATAAATGACTTTAACTTGGTTGTTCCTCTTCTGAACAGGCAAATGGTTCACTTTAATGCGGCTAAAGAGATCTCGCAAGCTGAGAAGAGGTATGCGGCCCAAAGGGAAACCATGCGAAAAGCAGATGAAATCAAAGCAGAGAGAATGGAACTGAAAGAGCAGCAGCTTGATCCTAAAAAAAATTTTCTTAACTGGATAAAGCAATTGAAAACATTCTAAATATCATTAAAGGGATTCTGTCATGATTTATTATGGTGTCGTTTTTATTTCTAAATTACACTGTTTACACAAATGTCATTCTGAACCAACAAGTGTATATTTTTTAGTTGTAATATTGTAGGTGCGTCTCAGGTCATTTTTCCTGGTCATGTGCTTTCAGAAAGAGCCAGCACTTTAGGATGGAACTGCTTTCTGGCAGGCTGATGTTTCTCCTACTTAATGTAACTGAAGGAGTCGCAGTAGGGCATGGATTTTACTATTGAGTGTTGTTCTTATATCTACCAGGCAGCTGTTATCTTGTGTTAGGGAGCTGCTATCTGGTTACCTTCCCATTGTTCTGCTGATGGGCTGCTGGGGGGGCAGGGGGAGATATCACTCAAATTTGCAGTAAAAAGTGACTAAAGTTTATCAAAGCACAAGTCACATGACTGGGGGCTTCTGGAAAACGGACACTGTTTAGCCCGATGTCAGATTTCTAAATTAAATATAAAAAAATCAGTTTGCTCTTTGAAAAACAGATTTCAGTGCAGAAGACTATTAACGGATTCATTTTGAAAACAAAACACGTTTTCCCATGACCGTATCCCTTTAAAATATCTAAATTGTGTCCTTTTGTATTTAATATTATGAAAAATGACTACTTTTCTAGCTCTGACATTACAAGGGCTCAAGATGGATTTTTTTCAGTTGTGCTTACGATAATAAACACCTGGGCTCCATTATCTATAAACCGTACTGCTAAATCTGCAATTATCGCATTGTCAGTAACAATATACAGTGCTGCACCCTATTCTGCAGTAGTCTGTATGAAACGATCTTTATGTAGCCGCTCCTCTTCTGTTGTACATTGAATAAGCATTTAAAGGGGATCTCCACCCAAAAAAGTGTTTTTTCTTCATATTTAAAAAACTGTAATCCTAATTACTATCCTCATAACAACAGAACTATAGGGCAAATTTAATGAATCATTGTAGAGTTGTAATCCTAAATTGACCTTACAACAGAAGTTGTCAGGAGAAAGAAAGAGGCTGCTCTGATGTTCTTCTGCTTAGTAAAGATGTGAAAAAAGGTTTCTAATTTTATTTCTAATTTTCTTTCCTTTAAAAAATCTGCCTGTATATGTACTGTATATATTAATGCATGCTCATACATCAGTCCTGCATCTGTCCACCAGCAGCCCGGTGTGTATTACATTTTACGTTGTAAATACCCGAGCTCTGTATAATATAATGTAACCCCCAGTGACAATAGCACAACTCCACATTCAAATCTCCATCGCTTTCTACTCTGGCCGTCGTCTTCCGGGGTTGTCACGTGGTATTGTCATACACGTAACAGGCATCAGACACGCCCTCGTGTGACAGCTCCTAGTTCAGCCCATATCTTGGTCACATGGCCGTGACGTCACGCCCTTCTGAAAGCCGCTTCGTTCTAGCGTTTATCCAGAAGGCAAGGTTTAACTCTTTCGGCCACTCTGCTAGAGGCAGTGGAAGAGGTTCGGGCCCAGGGGGATCTCACAGTACGTATATTGCTAGTTCACTTAGTTGTGTAACACTCTGAAGCAGGGTGTCCGGCTCGGTTTCTGGGTTGCGTTTTTGCGGCTTTGCTGTCAGGTACTGCCGGGATTGTAGTTTATCAATAGCTGCAGCTGATCCTATGAACGCTGGGACCTCCCACCGGGATTTAACCTTTAGAGCGCTGCAGGGAAAGGGAATACACTGACTGCGCAGTTGTCTAGCTCGGCTGTATTAATGGCTGTATGACATGGCACCTTTACCAGGGTCAGATATTGGACTGGGCCATTGTGGCATGGGGGTGTGCCAGCTGCAGGATGGAGAGGGAATATTTGCTACCCCCCTACTTCCTTTGCTCAGTCCTGGGGAGGAACTTGGATCTGAAGAGAATTCTACCGATTCCTGTTAGGGGAAGTGGTGCATTCCATTTAAAGGGCAAGTTCAGCTTTTACCATACTTAAAGGGGAACTATTGCGAAAATGAAAATGGAATAGAAAGAAAGCTTTAGCATACTGAAATAAGAAACTCTCTAAATACAATCAATTAAAGGGGAACGCCACGAAAACATTACTTGAGCTTTTTGAAAAGTAAACCTAATTTCAAGCAACTTTGCAATATACATGAATTTAAAACTATGCAGACTTTTCAGGATTTTTAATGGTTTTTGACAGTTTTCTAAGCCTAGCCCCCTGCTCTCCTGATGATCTGTCTGACTACTTTGCTGAGCTGTCTGACTACTGTTACTTTGTATCAACAGCCATCTGTCCTCAGCCTGCATCCTCCAAACCACACAATTCCCTGCACATGTGATTTCAATAAGGAACAGAACATCACAGTGCAATGCATTGTGGGTTATGTAGTTCCTGCATGCTGTCTGTAAGCTGTGGAGAAGTTGTTACAATTTGTAACATCAGTGTTTAGTCCCTCCTTCCCTGCCAGGATTTCAAATGTTCAGGTTTAGCATTGTATAGGGGACAGTCAAGCCGGAAATACGAGTTATGTTTGAACAATAACATTTTGCACTGTATTAAATGTACTAGGAATATAATTGGATATACCAATTACTTTCAATTTCCATTCAACACTTGCTAGATGTCACTGCTCTCCCCACATTCCCCCTCTCTCTTCACCATTTAATTGTGTAGCCAGGACATGGGGATGGACATCAGGTCCCCCATTCTGGTGCACAAACAAGATTCTGAGACGATACAAGGCTTGTCTTAATAACAGTGTCCACAAAATGGCTGCTGCCTGCTTGTTATAATTATGAATTCCCAGACTGAAGGAAACAAGATTCAAATAATTTTTACAGTGTAATTAAAGTTCATTTTGCTTGACTTGAACATGATAAAATAGAATTTGGAATATTTTTTTTGGCCAACGGGTCCCCTTTAATGGAATGTGTTAGGCTGCTATTTGTAGCAAAAAACAGAATGTCCTCCTGCAGGTCCTTTCCCTCTGGCACTAATAGTAATCTGTCCCAGTTCCCCAACACAAAGCAGTGATCATATAACTCAGCTTCATCTAGAGATAATTGTGGCTCCAGGTGACTGGTAGGACACAGATGTCTCTAGGTGCAGACCCCCCTGCAGGTAATGAAATCAGAAAGGTATTTTGGATAGCGGAAAACGAAATAGAATTGAATCTGTCCCATTTCGGTTCACTGAATAATTTGCAAAACTGTGAAAAAAATTGCGAAACGATTTAAAGTAAATGGGCATTTTTACATGCAACTTTTTTTTTTTTTGTACGCGCAACTTTTTTTAACGCACAAGACAATTCTTCTTACTCAAAATGCATTAAAGGGCGACTTTTTTTTTGTCCTAATTCATAAAAATTTTTTTGTCAATGTTTTTTCTTATGTCGACTTTTTTTGTCCAAATGCCTAATCTCCCCGAACTGCTTCTGCCTGCTAGAATGAAATATCAACTACGGCATGGCCCTTGTGGCGCTTTGTTTTCCGAAGTCGCCTCACGAGGAAACTTCGAGGAAAACGAAGCGCCGTGAGTGCCATGCCGCAGACGATTTTTCATTCTAGCAAGCGGAAGCAGTTCGGTGAGATTAGTCGCCCCAAAGAAGAGGCGATTAGTCACCGGGCGACTAAATCTCCCCTAATCTCCCAGTGTGACCTTGCCTTTAAAGTCAATGGGCGTTTTTTCTTATGGCGACTTTTGTCCTAATGCTTTAAAGTCAATTGACGTTTTTTTTTTTTTTCTTATGGCGACGTTTTTGTCCTAATGCATTAAAGTCAATGGGCATTTCGAGGAAGAATTTGCATATGGCGAAATTTGTAATTTCGTCACAAATTCATGGCTGCCAAATAAATTGTTTCCAGTGCCGGATAAACCTCTTTTCTATAATAAAGCCTGTGGGCTGCTTTGGAGGCTCTGAAGGAAATGCCTGATAGGGTGGTGCCTTGAAGTCAGTTTTTAGGTGAATTTGTCCATTTCCTGTCCAGGGCCCTACTGGGTCCTCCTTCATCCAGTGCCATTGCACCCACAAACCCCAAATCACTTCTGAGCTCACTGCATCCCTGCTAGCTATTCCTCTGCCTTACTGTGTGTGATATTTTATTATGTAAACTCCACAGGGGTCTCTGTGATGTGCAGAGTATGAAAAACTCTGTGATGTGCCATGTATGAAAAATTTAAGTATAATAATATTATTTGATTAAATTCTGTGGATTTGCCTAATGGAAATGTTTAGAAATGTATTTTCTTTTGCTTATTACATCTCACGGGTAGGGGCTCAGCTTGCTGTTCTAGTGCATTGTCTGATGGGGCCTAAATACACAGCATCTGCCATATCAGCCCCTCTGTAGGCTAACATAGGCACAAGTACTTGTCAGGTGATTTCTGTATTAGCCTATTGGGGGGGATGCTATTTTGGGTATTTAGCTTCATGTTTTGGGTTACTTAACAGCTCTTGACATTGTGGTTTTAGGTGGTGTCCCAAAGATCCCGACTGAAGAGGGAGATTTAAGCTGGCCATACACGGAGAGATCCGGTAGTTTGGCGACGTTGCCAAATGAGTGGATCTCTCTCTAATATGGCCACCTTGAAGTGGGCGATATCGGGCTGATTTGATCGTGGGCCCTAGGGCCAGGTATACTGGCAGTCGGATCATGGGACCACATCAACTAACAGATGCGGCTGCTATCCGACGGGATATTTTTACCCTGCCCGATTGACATTTGCCCGACTTTCGGCCAGATATAGATCGGGGAAGCCCATCAGAGGGCCCCACACTGGCCAATAAGCTGCCGACTCGGTCTGTAGGCAACTTTTATTGGCTCGTGTATGGGGGCCTTTAGAAATTTCATCTGCCAATTAACCATACTGGCCAGTGCATGGAACTTTACCATATGGGAAGCTAAGTCGGAGCCCCAGCTCCTCTTTGTGTCCTGCTGTTCTAATTGTTTGCCTGGGATTCGGCAATCAGATACCATGCAGGATTGGCCTGGGTATTGCTGCCTTTATTCTTCCCTAGGGCATAGCCAGCTGAATGTAACTTGGAATGGCTGCCTCCACTACAGGGACTGCTCCCTAATCTAGAGCATCTTGTAAACCAGTGCTGTCCAACTTCGGTGGTAAAGAGGGACGGAATTTGTCTTGCTTACGTGGTGAAGGGTCGATAATGGAAGTGTTGACCACTCCCTTTTTTTTAAATCATACCCACTTTAATCCACACCCATGTTACTACAAGAAGTTTTAAGACCATGTCCACATGGACGGAGGTAGCACACCAAAAAACCAAATGGTTGGTGCTCACTGCAGGGATATCACTTATCACTCGCATGTGAAAAATGTAAGTCATATTAAAACATAACGTTATATCCATATACCTCCTCCTCCCCTGTGGATAACAAAGCACCCCCTCCCAGCACATGATTAAATGCCTTAGGGGCTCCTAACAACAATTTATAAATGCTAACAAACCCCCAGAATAAATACCAGGCCTATGTTCCACAGGCAGGGCACACACACGGAGCATAGGGAAGGCAGAGTATGGCACACACAGGGAGCATAGGGAAGGCAGAGTATGGCACACACAGGGAGCATAGGGCAGGCAGAGTATGAAGACACAGGGAGCATAGGGAAGGCAGAATAGAGCAGGAGAAGGGGAAACCTATCAGGACTCTTAGATGGACAGTTCATACTGTACTGCATTGCATACAGTGACACAGTGCGTCTGAACAGGACAGGGCTTTAGGGGTGTGAATAATAGAGGATCATATTGTCTGATTTTGCAATGCAGGGGCATTTAACATCTTAAACAAGGTAAGCAGTTACATCAGGCAGTCTTTCATATGGGGGCCACACACGGGGGGTCACGGGCCGGATGCAACCTGCGGGCTGCCAGTTGGACAGCACTGTTATTGACCATAGAAGATACCATAATACTATTCTACCTAAATGTCACCCTTTAATAGGCAGTTAAACTGGTCTGAACCCCCTTTTAGACACTGCTGAATTATAATTTCAATAACACTCTGAAGAGATATGAATTTTCAGTTCAGAACACTCATTTCTGCTCTAACTGTACAAGTGACGTGGATGTTCCTGCAGGCAATACATTAACATGCTGGGGTTCATTTCCAGTTGATGTAACGCCCCGTGTAGAATCTTCTAGTGAAGGAGACATCGCTGAGCCACAGAATGGCCGGCTTCTTGGACAACTTCCGATGGCCTGAATGTGAGTGCATCGACTGGGGAGAGAAGCGGAACACGATCGCTTCGGTGGTTGCAGGCGTCTTGGTGAGTCGGTGGGGATTTTGTTTTATTTAACCCTTTCCTTTATGGACTTTGTGCCTTAAATAAAACATTGGCTACATTCTTTCTACGTGCTCCTCCGCAGGCCCGGACTGGCAATCTGTGGGTTCTGGCAAATGCCAGAGGGGCTGCTGTAAGGTCCCATAGAAAGTCAGTATTTAGTGGGCTGGTGAGGGCTGTTTGGGCCTCTGTGTACCTGAAATGCCAGGGCCTATTGTAATTCTCAGTCCGGACTCCTCCGATATACTGACAGACTATGACTGATATTAGCCAAGCTCAGTGCCCAACACTCACTCTCCGCTTACAAAACGGATCCACCTAGTCTAAAGTCTTCACCCTGTTATAGTTTCACTTCCAGATATTTGTTATTAATGTTGCTTTTATGTACCCATAGCTTTCAGGGGCAGCATTCCCCCCTTTTCTACATTCATTCAATGAATAGTGCTAAGGGAATCCTGTACACTTTGGGAGTGGGGGGGAGGTTGGGAGTTTACCCCTTTAAAGGAGAATTCAACCCCTACCCTCCATAGACCCTCTCCCCCCCTGCCTAAGTGTTACCCCAGGCTAATGTCCCAAACATTTTACTTACCCCTCAGTGCAGATTCAGGCATCGGAGTTCACAGGCGCCATCTTCTTCTCTTCGGAATGAAACCGGCGTTTCGTCAATTTTCGTTTTTTGCCGCATGGGCAGTTGTTGCGAAGCAGAAAATTGGTCCAACTGTACTGGTGCCGCCACGCAGGTCTTATTTCGAAGGTTTCCGAAGAGAAGAAGATGGCGCCCGTGAACTCCGATGCCTGAATCTGCACGGGGGGGGGTAAGTACGGGGGGGTATGCACTGGGCATTTGCCTGGGGTAACACTTAAGCTGGGGGTGGGAGGCGGGAGGAGGGGGGTTTATGTATTGTAGGTGGGTAGGGTTTTTTAACATTAGGGTTGAATTCTCCTTTAAAGGGGTTGTTCACCTTTGATATAAATTTTAGTATGACGTAGAGTGTGATATTCTGAGACAATTTGCAATTGGTTTTCATTTTTATTTATTTGTGGTTTTTGAGTTATTTAGCTTTTTATTCAGCAGCTCCAGTTTACAATTTCAGCAATCTGGTTTCTAGGGTCCAAATTCCCCTAGCAACCATGCACTGATTTGAATAAGAGACTGGAATATGAATAGGAGAGGCCTGAATAGAAGGATCCGTAATAAAAAGTAATATAACAATTGTAAGCTGCGGGATCGATAACAGACACTTTTCTTCTCTTTAAGGCAGTTTATTTACACACACGGGGTGACCATTTCAGGAGACAAAACAAATAATAAAAATAAATCCTGCCCACTGGGCTCTACCTTTACACATGAAGAGTTCCCTTACTAAACTGGGCCCCTTGTGGACTACCAGTAAGAAAACACATAAGTAGGGGTCACCCCTGTACTCACGAATCTCCTGGGGGATTGCTCAGCCTCCTGGCTTTCCTCAGTCAGACAGACCCTCTGTCACTTGGTCTCCTCTCTCTGCACCTTGCAGTAGCAAATTGCACCCCCAGCCTCTCTGGGAGTTCCTCACACAGGCAGGTGTCCTTCCTGCTCTGAGAGACCTTCCTAACAGGCCCACTAGACCTAAATACCTTTCCACAGGACAGCCTTCCTGTGGAAGGTGAGCGCTAATCCACGAGCTACTGGATCAGAGTACCTGACTTGCCTGTTCTTTCCACAATACTCCAGCTTCCAGGACCTGGCCACCAAAGCCTTTAAAGGAGAAGGAAACCCCCAGGGCGCAAAACCCCTCCCCCCCTCCCCTGTGTTGCCCCCCCTCCTCCCCCCTGGCCTACCTGTCCCCCTGGGCAAATGCCCCTAATTTGTTACTCACCCCTCTGCGCAGTTCCTGTCCACGGAGTTCACAGTCGCCATCTTCTCCCACACGCGTCTTCTTCCTGCTCTGACCGGCGTCTTCTGGCGCATGCGCAGTAGGAACAGGTACTGGTACAGCTCTACTGCGCATGCGCCGAATGTCACAAAGTGAAATCGGAAAACTTTGTGACATTCGGCGCATGCGCAGTAGAGCTGTACCAGTACCTGTTCCTACTGCGCATGCGCCAGAAGACGCCGGTCAGAGCAGGAAGAAGACGCGCGTGGGAGAAGATGGCGACTGTGAACTCCATGGACAGGACCTGCGCAGAGGGGTGAGTAACAAGTTAGGGGCATTTGTCCAGGGGGACAGGTAGGCCGGGGGGAGGAGGGGGGGGGCAACACAGGGGAGGGGGGGAGGGGTTTTGCGCCCTGGGGGTTTCCTTCTCCTTTAAACGGAGAACCTATTCTCTCTTTATTAACACCCTTCCTGGTGCCTACCTCTCCTACTATGGTGAACTTAAAGGGAAACACACATTTTCCCACATTGTTTTAGTCACTCTACCACACAATACACTTGCAGCCTTACAGAGCATTTGTTTTTTAGAAGGGAGTCAGCGACGCCCATTTGAAAGCTGCAAAGAGTCCGAAGAAAAAGGCAAATAACTATAAAACTATAAAACAAATAAATAATGAAAACCAATTGAAAAGTTGCTTAGATTTGACCATTCTATAACATAATAAAAGTTACCTTAAAGGTGAACATCCCCTTTAAGTGCTTTCCAAAATATGGATTTGGATCCATTAGGGGGGCACTGAGCAGTGGATGGGTTGCCCAGCATGAATGCCCGATACGGTGAAATTTGGAGAGAATGCCGAATTTGTTTCACTGGCTATTGAGATTTGGGCAATTAGGCTGAATATTTATTTGCTGTCTTAAATACTCTTGGAAGTATCTATAGCTGCATGACTGAGACAGCTGTGTTTTTATATATTGGTGTTATTTTAATGACTAAAGACCTGACAGCATGTTGGACTTCAAGGGGACTTGAATCAAATGAGTCTGAAAACGCCAGGTCTAGAGATTTGCGCTGCTTGCTGGCTTCAATCTGGGTTTCTCACTGGGCCTTGTGTGCTCAGACCTCTTGAGGCCTTTATGAATTGTATTCAAAAATATTTGCATCTTGAATATCTATAGATCTTCTTCCCACGGCGGCAGTCACTTCAGTTGCCATGTATTTGTATGTCAGCCAGTCATAGATGCAATTCAATGGGATATGGTCAGGTGTATTAATACACACAGGCCAAATTATCCCTCTGTTTTATTCACTAGTAGATCTAGAGGACATGAAGGCAGTGAGAATTCTCTCCCAAAAGTGCTAATACAGCAGATACATTAGATCTCTTCAGGAGAAGCCAGGATGGATTTATGTATCTATAACGTTAATCATATACCGCTACATGAATATGCAGCGCTGCTCAAGCCATGTGCTAAAAGACACAGTTGGAAGGAGGGCCCTGCCCCGCAGAGCTTACAATCTAAGCGGGTGGCTAATATGCAGACACAAATGAAAAGGAAAAGTGTACCGGGATTTGGACATTGCCCTTAAGTGCCAGGACTGGACTAGACAAGATATGTTCTAGTGCTCTAAAACGTAGGATCTGATTTTCGTTTTACCAGCCAGGCTGGTATTTTACTGGCCTGACCAGTAAAAATGGAGCTTGATGCCAATGTTATTAAAGGGTTAGTTTGCCTTTAAATTAACATTTAGTATGACATAGAGAGTGATGCTCTGAGAATTTGGTTTTCATTTATTTTGTGGTTTTTGAGTTATTTAGAAAGCTGGTTGCTGGGGTAAAATTATGCTAGCAACCGTTCATTGCTATGAATAAGAGACCATAACATGAATGTTTCAAGTTTTTTTTGTAAAAACTTGCATTTTCAAGGTTTTTTTTGTTAAAAAAAAATGGAATTTTTTATTTTACTGACAAGGTCATGTAGGAGTCAATGACAGAGGTCCCTTGAATTATCTGAAGATGTTAATATCCTCCATGATGTTTGAGTTTTTTTCGGTGACTTTCGCTCGAAGACTCTTTACATTCAAGTTTTTTCTTAAATTACAAACCATTCGAGTTGTGAGGTCATTCGAGGTCTGAAAAAGCTCACAAACCTCTAAAATTCGACCTTTGATAAATAACCCCCTTAAAGTTGAACCACCCCTTTCATAGGGATGAAAGAAAAAAATATAGGAAGGCTGATATTTTTCCCCAGAAAAGGCGGTAACCCTAACTGAGATAAGTGGAGAATTGTAGGGAGGAGCAGATGAGTGAAGGGCTTTATTAGCAGAAGAATTTTGTTTGCTATGTCTTTATAGAAAGTGAGAAATCTATTGTTGCAAAATACGTTTATTATATATATATATTTTTTTTTGGCCACAGTTAATTTGAAGTGTTATTTGTCTCTTCTGCCTCAGTTTTTCTCAGGTTGGTGGATAATGATTGATGCTGCCGTATGTTACCCTGACCAGAAGCAACTCAACCATGCGTTTCATACCTGCGGCGTCTTCTCTACCGTCGCATTCTTCATGTAAGTGTTTAAATCTCCTTTACAATTGCTCTTTGTCAAATTAGCCTTCTATAATATTTCATGCACGGGAAGTGGCCAAAAAACCTCAGTTTCCACTTGTTCGTATGGTGTCGCACTTTGTA
The DNA here is from genome assembly GCA_038501925.1 of Xenopus petersii. Taxonomy (NCBI): domain Eukaryota; kingdom Metazoa; phylum Chordata; class Amphibia; order Anura; family Pipidae; genus Xenopus; species Xenopus petersii. The sequence goes on along the minus strand of CM076674.1, from coordinate 182,793,899 downwards.
GTACGAAAAGTGTCAGGCATTGGAATGAAACTATTTATAGTCAGCTGCACAGTCTGTATGGTAATGGATTATAAGAAAGCAAAAATGTTGGCGCAAGGAACTCAAAAGGTCACACAGGGATCAGATGAATGTGGAGTAAAAATAGAAATCTTTATTGGTATAAACTATCATGCCTGGCGCATTTCGTGTCGAAGACACTTAGTCATAGGCATATATGTTTGTCATGTAATGGATTATACCAATGATGGCTGGGACTTAAAGTGATACTGACACTAAAAAATGAATTTTAGCATATGAATGTACCTTAAATGTTACCTATAGGTCATGTTGATCATTTTTTGCTGAGAGGTTTGTTTTTGTATATAATTGTTTGTTGAAGTTCCTAAGCCTGACTCTCTGACACTCTGACTTTGCCAACCTGACTGTCCCATCTCAGCCTGTTAGTTACAGTTTCTAATGTTAACGGACTCCTGCTGCATAAAATATGGCAGCCCCCTCATACAGGAACATGGGGGATCAGACAGGTAATGTAAAAGCATCATGCAAATACTTAATGGCAAAGTTAGAAGTAGCTTGCAAAGCCAATATTATAATAGATGTAAAAAAAGTTTAATTTCAGGTGTCAGTATCTCTTTAAGTCCTACAGCAGGTCGGTTACCCGCGTCTTACCCGCATTAACCTGCGGTACCCTGTGGGTTGTGGGTAGAAGTTCTGGTGCGGGTATAGACGCGGGTTTGTGGGTCGCAGGTCGGGCTGCGGATCTTCTCAATATCGCTTTTTTACTCCTTTTTTCTGATGTCTACTTCCGATGATGTCACTTCCGGTTTACAGCAGCACTTCCTATTTTACTCCTTTTTTTTCCTGATCACGCCTACTTCCGATGATGTCACTTCCGGTTTACAATGACAACACTTCCTGATTCTTGATGGTCAGTGGGTTGCCGGTCCGGGTTGCGGATAAGGTACTTGCGGGTCAGGTTAGGTATCGGGTCCAAGCGGGTAAGAATGCGGGTTGCAGGTACGAGTCGGGTTCCAAAAAATGGACCCGGGCAGGACTCTAGCTGGGACCAGCATGGAGTTTTTTCCCATTCTTCCCCTTTTCTATTTTCTTTGCTCTGTATCCAAGTAAATAAGAACGACAGCAGGTTGACTTTATTCCGTTTACTAAGGGCATAAAATTAATATAATTAATTCAATCCACTGAATAAAAGAACTTTCTGCTTATATAGAACACCACTAAATCAGTGTACACTGTATTGGATGATATACAACAACTTTGTAACCTTTTCATACATACAGTATCTGTAAGCTGTATTTCATGCTGGCTACCTACCAGAGATAGTCATTATAGTCTTGTTACTTGCCTGTTTTGTTTTTTCTTTTCATTTTGTAAATTTATTTTGAAAAAAGATAACTCAATAAAACATAATTGCTTATATTTATTTAAACTATTTTTTATTTTTTACATTGCTTATTTTTATTTAAACCATTTTTTTCACTCTCTCTTGTATGTTTTATATTTCAGGATCAATGCAGTGTCGAATGCACAAGTGAGAGGAGACGGTTACAGTGATGGCTGTATGGGAAGGACAGGTAATTAATTAATTGCTGTAGGGGGTCGGTGACCCTGGATGATTGACTTGCTATGGCTTTTGTGACAGTGCAGACAATAGGAGTCAATGCAATCAGGGCGAGTCTGCATAGGAGTTGCCTGACTTATAGAAGCAGGTTTAGTGAGCAGCCGATATTTCCACTTGCCAATAACTGCACTGCTCACTGTTCACAATGGGAAGAGACAGAAGAGACAGGCGCCAGTTCTACCAGGTTTTGATGCTGCTGCTTGAGAAAAGTCACGGCAACAAAATGTGAGGCAGTTGCTGGTGGGACATTTCCCTGACAAATAAATGTGACAATGAAGTCATCCTTATTGAAAAGTCCACTGCAAATGATAATTTTTACTCTGAACTGTTAAAATTTTGCAACAGTTAGGAGCAGATTTATCAAGGGTTGAATTTCAAGGCGATCGAAATTCGAATAAAAAAAGACCAACCAAACCTTATTAAAAAATAGGTATTTTTTAAAATTTGCGTGAATAGGCTGTATTCGATCATTCGAATTTAATTCAGATTGTATTCGATCGAATTAGATTAGAAGTATTTTCAAAAAAACTTTCGATTTTTCAAAGTCAAATGACTTTAAGAGGTCCCCCATAGGCTAAAACAGAAATTCGCCAGATTTTAGATGGCGAATAGTCAGTCGAATTTTTAAAGATAATATGATAGATTTCGATATTCAAATTTTTCTCAAATTGTAATAGAATTTGGACTAATCCCTAGTCGAATTACACTAAAATTAGCTCGAAGTTCTACTTGAAAAATTAGATTTTTCAATTTGACCCTTGATAAATCAGCCCCTTAGTTGATACATTGCTCAGCAGCATCTCTGGAGTATAAGCAACTATTGTATCAGTTCTAAAAGCTGCCTGTAATGAAACTCAGGGATTCTGCTCAGCAGGGACAAAGATAAAAAATGTATCAACTAAATGTATCAATGTAGAACAGTTTAGAGGGTCGGCGACCCCTTCTACCCAGAGCTGCTTTAGAAGGTGAAAAAAATTTGACTTTACACTTCAGTGTCAGAAGAACGGTCACATCAAGATAATAGAAAGTAAATGGAAAAAGTCTTCGTTTCTGGTGAACTTTCTGAAACCAAGTGAACCAAAAAAAGTGTTGGAAGCTGAACAACCCCTTTAACACAGGTAATTTATTATTAACATATGCGGTATTTGTAAAGGGCCAACATATTCTGCAGCGCTGTGCCTTGTACATACAGATTACATGGGGAAAAAAGTGGGCACTGCTCAATAGATCTTGCAACCTCAGTAGGATCTATAGAGAAGCTTGTGGCTGAGTCACTAACACCTTTACAGAGGACACTAACATGGTTAAACTACAGCTGAGATGTTTATCCTGCACCAAGCTAAACACATGCCTTTTTCTGACCCTCAGGTGCCCGAATTTGGCTCTTCATTGGCTTCATGTTGATGTTTGGATCGCTCATTGCATCCATGTGGATACTGTTTGGCGCTTATGTTACACAAGGTCAGTGTCACAAGGTGTTAGTTCAGGAATGGGACCTGTTATCCAGAATGCTCGGGACCTGGGGTTTCCGGATAATTGATCTTTCTGTAATTTGGATCTTCATACCTTAAGTCTACTAGGAAATAGTGTAAACATTAAATAAACCCAATAGGCTGGTTTTGCTTCCAATAAGGATTAATTATATCTTAGTTCGGATCAAGTACAAGGTAATGTTTTATTATTACAGAGATAAAGGAAATCATGTTTAAAAATGTGGATCATTTTACTATAAAGGAGTCTATGGGAGGGGGCCTTTGCGTAATTAAGAGCTTTCTGGATAACACATTTCCGGATAACGGATGCCATATCTGTATTTTAATACGTAAAATGGAAATGACAAGCCTTAAAATGCCAGGCCTGTATTTTAATGATGTGCGAGTTAACCTGAAACCTGTGTTGACCACCAATTAGGCGGGTTTAGGTTGAAATTTGGCCAACGATTGTGGGTTAGGGTTGGGTGCAGGTCAGATGGGAGAAGTACACTCCTCTACTGTTTCTGAAGATTTCTTGGGGGTTCTTTAATAAAAGGCACTAAGTTTGCCCAGGAGCAGTAATCCATAGCAATCAATCAATCAATCATTCAATCAGAAGGTAGCATTTACTGGTCACCTGTTTAAATGAACAGTTCAGTGTAAAAATAAAAACTGGGTAAATAGATAATAGATTTAGCTGTGCAAAATAAAAAATGTTTCTACCGTATATACTCGAGTATAAGCCGACCCGAGTATAAGCCGAGGTACCTAATTTTACCTACGAAAACTGGGAAAACGTATTGACTCTAGTATAAGCCTAGACACAACTACAGCCCTGTCTCCCAGCAGCGCACATTCTGCCAAAGCGACCCCCCCAGCGATCAACCGGACTTCTTTGCAAAGTTGATGGTGACAGAGAATTGCCAAATGGATTACTGTGTGCATTGTCCCACTGTCCCACTACCATGTGCAGAGGGTGCTGTTTGATATTGCCATCACTGTTAATCTTTCATATAACCAACAGATGGTGCTGTGTGATATTGCAGTCACTGTTATTCTTTCATATAACCAACAGAGGGTGCTGTTTGATATTGCCATCACTGTTAATCTTTCATATAACCAACAGATGGCGCTGTGTTATATTGCAGTCACTGTTATTCTTTCATATAACCAACAGAGGGCATTGTGAGATATTGCAGTCTCTCCCCAAGTGAACTGTTGGTATAGGAATGATTAAAAGTGACTGCAATCTCAGCTATTCGGGTCGGGTACCACTGACCCGAGTATAAGGTAGATTTTTTCAGCACATTTTGGATGCTGAAAAACTCGGCTTATATTCGGGTATATACGGTAATATAGTTAGTTAGGCAAAAATGTAATGTATAAAGGCTGGAGTGACTGGATGTCTAATATAATAGCCAGAACACTACTTCCTGCTTTTCAGCTCTCTTGGTTTCCACTGATTGGTTACCAGGCAGTAACCAATCCGTTACTTGAAGGGGGGCACATAGGCCATATCTCTTGCTTTTGAATCTGAGCTGAATGCTGAGGATCAATTGCAAACACACTGAACAGTTATGTCCCATGTGGCTCCCCTTTAAGTCACTGACTTAAGCCGATCGGATCTTTTACAAATCTTTACATCTATGGCCAGCTTAACTCAGTAGAGCATTGTGGGGAGCAACAAGCGGACACTAATTTCAGATTTAATACAATTACAGATTAATTTATTAGTGTTACTATGCTTTTGATTTAATGGAAGCGGACTAGTGGGTTGGGGCAGTTAAAGGAGAGCTAAAAACCCTAAAAATAAATAAGGCTAAAAATGCCATATTTTATATACTGAACCACCAACCTAAAGTTTCAGCTTGTCAATAGCAGCAATGATCCAGGACTTCAAACTTGTCCCAGGGGGTCACCATCTTGGAACGTGTCTGTGACACTCACATGCTCAGTGGGCTCTGATTGGCTGTTGAGAAGCTAAGCTTAGGGCTCGTCACTAATTATCCAGCAGAAATGAGCTTCCCCTGTAATATAAGCTGATGCTACAGGTTTGCTGATTATTAAATTCTGATGCTAATTGCACTGGTTTCTGTGCTGCCATGTAGTAATTATCTGTATTAATTACTAATCAGCCTTATATTGTGACATTTCTATTCTATGTGTACTGTATATTGTGAGTGGGTCCCTAAGCTCAGTAAGTGACAGCAGCACAGAGCATGTGCAGTGAATCGACAGAAAAGAAGATGGGGAGCTACTGGGGCATCTTTGGAGACGCATCTTTACTGCTAAAGGTCTGTGGTTGCCTTGGGCTGGTAGAGAAGCACAAAACATAATATACAACATTTCCAGCTACTTCTTTCATTAAGCTTTAGTTATCCTTTATTTGCTCATTTCTGATTATTTTATACATATGGGAGACTGGGTTTAAGGCACTGGTTCTCATACTTTCTCAACTCCAACCCGCCTTTGATGTACCATATTCTTTCAGAGCTCCCCATGGTTCCATAAATATCTAGGGCAAAAAAAACAAGGGATCATCACCCCAAGGGTGGCCATACACTTGAAGATCCACTTGTTTGTTGGTCCTCTTCCAATAGTCTGTATTTATCTTTGAATCATAACGAAAGTAACTGCTGGCCAACTGGAAAAAGAATTGCATCAATGAGCAGATGCTCTCCTCACGTTAAGGACAGGGACACACGGGCAGATTCGGGGTGATTAGTCGCCCGGCGACAAATCTCCTTTTTCTTCGGGGCGATTAATCTCCCTGAACTGCCTTCCCGCCGGCTAGAATGAAAATCACCGGCCGGGCGAATTATCACCCCGAATCTGCCCGTGTATCTCTGCCCTAATCTGGCAAATAGATATCTGGCCAATCTTTGTAAGATCTCTATTGGAGCCCAGAATTAAATCTCACAGTATCTTGAAACTTTTTGTTATAGAATCATGAATTAAAACCTGTACAGACAAATCTGCCCCATAAATTTCCCTCATACAGAGTTTTAATGATTGCTGCTTGTGGTAGTTATCAAAACACAAGCTTATCTGAATAACTGTAAAGCCCAGGGTTATTACTGTTGTTGTGTTGCGTCAGGCCATGTTAGATCCCCACTTGTCACAAAAAAGGATTTCTCATTTCAACCCGGATTGCCACCTGATTTTTGGATTGAGCAGGTATATTTATATGTATATACATCGTTTGTTATAGAATGGACAATTTCAAGCAACTTTTCAATTTTCTTTTTTTATCGTTTTTGAATTATTTGCCTTCTACTTTCCAGCTTTCCAATGGGGGTCACTGACCCCATCTAAAAAACAAAAGCTCTGTAAGGCTACAAATATACTGTTATTGCTACTTTTTATTAATTATCTTTCTATTCAGGCCTCTCCTATTCATATTCCAGTCTCTTCAAATCAATGCATGGTTGCTAGGGGAATTTGGACCCCAGCAACCCGATTGCTGAAACTGCAAACTGGAGAGCTGCTGAATAAAAAGCTAAATAACTCAAAAACCATAAATAATAAAAAATGAAAAACCATTTGCAAATTGTGTCAGAATATCCCTCTCTACATCATACTAAAAGTTAATTTAAAGATGAACAACTCCTTAAATATCATATAAATCCGCCTTTGAATTAAATTAGACGTACCTTTTAAACGGTTGTGACTGGTATGCCTGTAAGCATGGGGTTTTATATAAATATAAAAGCAAACTTTCCACATACATGTATCTGTTTTCATTTCCTCCTGCAGGACTCAATGTGTATCCTGGTCTAGCTGTGTTTTTCCAGAATGCTTTAATATTTTTCAGGTAAGTGGGGAGGTAGATCCTTGTGATTCTGGAATTTACCAACTCATTTATAATTTTATCTTAGTTCCTGCTTCTTTTGTTTTCAATGTCCCTGTAGTCTCTCTGCTCAGGTCTTTCTTCCTGCATTATCAAGGGGATATTTATAAAAGTATACAATAGTAAACTTGTTGTTTGCTATGCTAGTAATTATTGAAAGGAGAAATATGCATATTTGAAAATAGGGGTTTATTTTGACCTTAAATTAGAACCAAACGCTAAGGGTAAGGGCACACCTGGTGATTCGGGGAGATTTAGTCGCCTGGCGATTAATCAACTCTTCTTTCTGGCAACTAATTTTCCCAGAACAGCTTCCCCCTGTCTGAAAAATCTCCTGCGGCATGGCACACGCGGCACTTCTTTTCCCATAGTCGCCCGAAGTTGCCTCACAAGGAAACTTCAGGCGACTTCGGAATACAAAGCGCCATGTGTACCATGCCGCAGGCATTTTTTCATTATAGCCAGCGGAAGAGTGAAGCTGTTCAGGGAGATTAGTTGCCTGAAAGAAAAGGTGATTAGTCAGCAGGTGACTAAATCTCCCCGAATTGCCAGGTGTGCCCGTACCCTAAAGTTAAAAAACGCCTACCCCCTAACCTACATAGACCCCCCCCAGCCTAGTTGCTACCCCGGGCAAATGCCCCTAACTTTTAACCCCTCTGTGCAGATTCTTAAAAAAAGGTGTACTTTTTAATTGTTTAATATACAAGGAAATGTTTATACTTATACGTACAATCTATTAGCCAATGGATGTGCCTTCATGGAAGAGGGTGGCCGTCTTTGAATGATACAGGTATAGGACCTGTTATCCAGAATGCTTGGGACCTGGGGTTTTCCAGATAAGGGATCTTTCTGTAATTTGGATCGTCATACCTTAAGTCTACTAGAAAATTATGTAAACATTAAATAAACCCAACAGGTGGGTTTTGCTTCCAATAAGGATTTATTATAGCTTAGTTTGGATCAAGTATATGGTACCATTCCAGAGAAAAAAGTAAATTATTTAAAAAAAAATTGGATTATTTGGATAAAATGGAGTCTATGGGAGACAGACTTTCTGTAATTTGGAGCTTTCTGGACAACAGGTTTCCACATAATCGATCCTATGCCTGTTGTGACAAGCTTGGCTGCCTGTACACGCAGTTATTAGGGGATATTTGGGGGAAATCTGGATGGATCCCATACCTGTATATGTCTTACCTGTTCCATAGGATTTTCTGTCTGGTATTCTATAATACAGTAGATATTTTATATTATACTATATATAAATTACATTTTATATAAGTATTGGCTAATCCTTAAGTGTGGGTGGTCATATAAATATATTAGATTATTAAATATGTAATTAATGCTGCCTCTTTGTCTTTCCACACAGTACACTGATATACAAATTTGGAAGAACGGAAGAACTGTGGTCATAAATAATAGTTTGTAAGATTCATCGACCTCTACTTCCCCACCCCCATGCCCCGTGAATATTATTTTATATACTTGCCAATCCACCCAACTTCTTTATGTACATTTGTTACCCCTTCCATGTATAATTATTGCCATACACTGTAGTATAACAGAGGATAATGTATAATATTAAATTTAGGTAATTTATAGTAGAGATGAGTTATTTATAAGGTACAGGCAGTTCATCATCTGATCAAACATGGGGTTGAGAAAATTTCAGGGTTTGGTTTTAAAATCTGGGGGAAACTCCATCGGACGGATTTGTTTTTGTCTGAAAAATATAGAGCATTCATATTTGAGTATCTGCACTTTAGTACAGGTAAGGGACCTGTTATCCAGAATGCTCGGGACCTGGGCTTTTAGAATAACGGATCTTTCCATAATTTGGATCTTCATACCTTAAGTCTGCTGGAAAATCTGGTAAACATTAATTAAACCCAATAGGCTGATTTTGCTTCCAATAAGGATTAATTATATCTTATTTGGGATCAAGTACAAGCTACTGTTTTATTATTACAGAGAAATAGGAAAGAATTTTGAAAAATTGGATTATTTGGATGAAATGGAGTCTATGGGGCAAATTCACTAAGATGCAAAGTTGCGCCAGGCACAACTTCGCCGCACTTCGCCACAATTCTCCAGACGTATTTTCGCCAGCGCTCCGCAAATTCACTAAAATCCGAAGTTGCGCACAGGGGTAGCGTAAGTTTTCGAAGTTGCGCTAGCGTTAATTCGCGTAGCGAAGTTTCGCTAGCTATGGTTCATTTGCATACGGCGCGAAATTCAAATTTCAATGGAGGAATACGTATCACCACTTCAAATGCCTAGAAAACCTTCAAATCAGCAAATAAGAATTTTATTTTGCCCTACACATGTGCCCACTGTCTAGGTAAGTTGCCATGAGTCTGGAAATGTAGGGGGGAAGGAGGGGAGCCCCAAAAAATTTTTCGATCTTTTTCAGCCTATCACCCATCATGTAGAAAACACGCCAGCGTTTTTTGGGACTTAGAAAAATGTTTGACTTTTTTGGAAACAATCCCTATCTACTCTATTGCGCTTCGCCAGGTCTGAGGTGGCGAAGAAAGTCTAGCGTAAAAGGTAGCGTTCAGTACACTGCGCAAGTTAGTGAATTTGCGTAGTTACGTCGCTAGCGAAAATTCGCCTGGCGTAAGGGTGCGGAGTAACACTAGCGAAATTACGCCAGCGTTCGTTAGTGAATTTGCGCAGTAGCAAAAAATGCCAAACGCTAGCGAATTAACGCTAGCCTTCGGCGCTTAGTGAATTTGCGCCTATGGGAGATAACCTTTCCGTAATTCCACGCTTTCTGGATAATGGGTTTCCGGATAACGGATCCCATACCTGTATTAAATCACTACTCTGACATAGCAGCGTTTCCAAGTTCTGAGTTTTGATTGAGGGAGATGGGAGCTGTCATTGAACAACAGCTAAAAGAACTGCTCAGTAAGGATAAGGCTAGAAATCGTGTATGTGTTTATATGTGTACAGCTGGAGTCTGGAGATATTGTCCCTGATACTGTCACTAAAGATCCATTTCTTTCTGTATCTCATGGAGATTATTATTCCTTTGTACCATATTTATATTGATCATCACTTAAATAAGCCTAGAGCAAACTGAGCATGTGCAGTGCTACTGATGTAGCAGATACATTAGATAAGTATACAGGCATCAATCTTTTATACCATAAACACCTCGTCCTTGTACTGTAATTTTTCCTAGTAATGTCTTGTTGCGTCTTATATCTCCAGAGTCCCAGAGTATTATATATATTTGAGTTTATTTTTCTTATAAATGAAAAGGCTCTTCCATCCATTTTTCATAGAATAAATACATTTTAACAGTTAGAAAAGAAGGGAAGGGGTGGGGTAGAGGTGGGGAAGGAGGTGATCGACTGGATTTATTGTTTATTAGTCAAGCCATGCAGTCCATATACTCTGAGCTTGTGATGTGTGGGTCGGCCCAATACACGCGGGGTCGGCTTTCACTGCCGGCTTCCGCTTTTATAGCCATACGCCTGCTAGCCCCGCCCCTTTTGTGATGTCATGGGCGAGGCGGCAGGGGTCTATAAAAGAAACCCGGAAGCCAGGCTTGGGCAGGTGCGGGTCGGTTTTTACCGGTCTTGCACATCACTAGTGAGCTTATACAGTTCCAGTTGTGAGTTGACAAGCTTAATCCATCAGTTGAGGGTTATTGATGATGGGGCAATCCAGTGCAAGGCCATTGTCTTTTTGGGAGTAGCCTCATTAGATATCTGGTATGTGTTCTGGGCACCAGGGAGTCAAGTAGGCCTATCAAGCAGCTAGTTGGATTGAGCACTTTGGGTAGTGCTTGTTCATTATTTGTTCATTATTTGTCCATAATTTGTATACGGCAGGACTATTCCCACATTAAATGCTCTTCCATTCATTTTAGCTGCATTTCACCGAGTGCATCTTTGCTCAGTGTATGTCTATAGGCATTTCAAAAAAGATGGGATGTTAACTGAGCTTTAAAGGGATACTGTCATGGGAAAAAAAAATTTCTAAAAAAAACCACATCAGTTAATATTTTTGCTCCAGCATAATTCTGCACTGAAATCCATTTCTCAAAAGAGCAAACACATTTTTTTTATATTTCATTTTGAAATCTGACATGGGGCTAGACATATTGTCAGTTTCCCAGGAGCCTCCAGTCATGTGACTTGTGCTCTGATAAACTTCAGTTACTCTTTACTGCTGTAATGCAAATTGGAGCGATATCACCCCTCCCCCCAGCAGCCTAACAACAGAACAATGGGAAGGTAACCAGATAGCAGCTCTCTAACACAAGATGACAGCTGCCTGGTAGATCTAAGAACAGCATTCAATAGTAAAATCCAGGTCCCACTGAGACACATTCAGTTACATTGAGTAGGAGAAACAACAGCCTGCCAGAAAGCAGTTCCATCCTAAAGTGCTGGCTCTTTCTGAAAGCACATGACCAGGCAAAATGACCTGAGCTGGCGTCTACATACCAATATTACAACTAAAAAAATACATCCTGGTTCAGGAATTAAATTTTATATATGGTAGAGTGAATTATTTACAGTGTAATTTAGAAATAAAGACTACATCATAAAAATCATGACCGAATCCCTTTAAAGGAGAAGGAAAGCTCCAAGACAGTTTATTGCCAACAGATTAGCCACAATAGTGCAAGCTAGAACGTTATATTGATTCTGCAGAATGCTTTACCATACCTGAGTAAACAGCTCTAGACACTCTGTCTCTGTTTGTTTAGGATAGCAGCTGCCATATAAGCTTGGTGTGACATCACTTCCTGCCTGAGTCTCTCCCTGCTCACTTACAGCTCTGAGCTCAGATTACAGCAGGGATGGGAGGAGGGAGGGGGAGAGAAGCAAACTGAGCATGCTCAAGCCCTGCCCTGGAGGTTTATGCTGAAAACATGGAGTCTGATACAGAAGCCCATGAGTACACAATAGAAGGAAATAAATGCTGTGTTTCTTTTGACAGAGGACTCAGAGCTGCATTACTTTGAGGGTTTACTGGTATATTTATATAGACCTTTCAGATAAAGCTTACTTAATTTTAGCCTTTCCTTCTCCTTTAACTAATGAAAGCATTAAATTGTTGTTTCCCCAACTATGAAACCAGAACACAATGTAGTGAAATATTCTGCGATATAAAGCAAAGTTCACAAATTCCACTTGTTTTATAATGTTAGATCAGCTCAGTACATTCCTCTGTTTGAGCTCATTTTCCCTTTGGTGCATAACAGGCAATGTGCAGACTTTCCAGCTATAGTATACCTCCCAACTGTCCCTTTTTCGGAGGGACAGTCCCTCTTTTGACAGCTCAACCTGCAGTCCCTCATTTGTTCTGGAAAGTCCCTATTTTCTCTGCACTGAACAGCCAGAAAAAGAAACAAAGTTTCTCACTTAATTGGCTTTTAGCAGAGAATCCAGAACAGCTAACAGGTGCAAATAAGATACTTTTGTAACAATTTTGAGACACAAAAAAACAGTTTAGAAATGTTTTCAAACTTTCATAACCTGGCAAATTTTGTAAAATGAACATGGTAATTAGGGTGTGTGGCCACATATAGGGGCGTGGTCGATCAAATTTGCTGTTCTACGCGTGAAAAAAAATGTTGTCGTCTTTTTACTTCCAAAATGTTGGGAGGTATGGAGAGGCACAGAGTAAGGGAAAATGCAAAAAGCTGGTTTTTCCACCTGTCTGTCAAGTAAAAGGCAAGCAAGTCTCTGGTATGTTCATTATTTTTCCGTAAGTGATATTTCCAGTTTTTTGTTACTGAATGTGATTCAGATCCCTCACCTCGACTGCCAAAATTTTTTTGTGTGAGTGATAAAGTTACAGGGCAGTAATACCTTTAAATATGCATGAGTTTTAATTTGTATAAAAGCTGAAAAACATTGGATCCCTTTGCTATAATTATGATTAAGATGTATTTCTAAAGTGCCAACATATTCCTCAGCTCTGTACAAGGAAGGGTGTACAATTGTACATGAAACAAATTCGGTGCAAATACTGACTGATACAGGAGGCAAAAGGTGCTTGTTCATTAGAATTTGGAAGAAGAAGGGGGGCTATTGAAATTATTAATGTTGCTTAACAACCATAAAAACCTTGTTCCCTTGACTTAGACGAGGGCCACACAGTTCAAATCCGCTAACTGAAGTCCGCTGGCTGATTTCAGCCCTACAGTGGGCAGTAGCCTTTTCTGCATTGAATGGGCTCAGTGTGAACAGACTTCAGTGAATTTGGGCTCAAAATGCAGAGACACATGGTTCTTTGCCGAAATCTGCCAAAGCCAGCAATGCTCTAATGAAATGCCTGGGCCAATTCAAGATGGCCACACAGTGCTCTAATGAAATGCCTGGACCAATTCAAGATGGCCGCACAGTGCTCTAATGAAATGCCTGGACCAATTCAAGATGGCCACACAGTACTCTAATGAAATGCCTGGGGCGAAGTGTTTTTTAAAGAGAGGAGCAAAGGCCTGGGGTTCTGGGTTAGGAATCGGTCACTGTGGGGTGCTGAACAAATTGTAATGGCTGGAGAAAAGTAGGGCAGCAAAAGGGAGCTAGAGGCCGATTGGATCCACCTAGCCAGGCAGCCTGACTGGGGTTTATTAAAATTGGCTAATGTTAGCCAAAGTAAACTAAAGCGGGGCATAAACAAAGCTGGGCAAAAACAAGAGTCAACAGGTCATTGACCTGTGCATGAGGGAAGGCCCAGATTTGTGGCTTGACATTTCGCCCAGCCTCAACTTATGGAGCGCTGGGGACATGTTCCCCTGTACACGTAATCCCCAGTGCTCCGGCACAAGCCCGGGGGGGGCTAGGGGCACCTAAGCCTGAAATCCAGGCCTGCATGAGGGTTGAAAATTGTCCAAATATATAGCAAGTAAGTAGATGCATGTCTAGGGTTGCAGCATGACGTGATTTTGAGCCCCAGCAACTTTGCCAAATGAGCTGCTCTTTAAATGTATGACCAGCTCTCCCTATTACTGTTACAGTTTGATATTCAACTAATCGGGACAGCACTAAATGTGTTGTGTGTGTGTGATAGGCTGTAATAATACTGAGCACTGTTGTCATTGATGCCACAAAAAAAAAACACATTAAATGCTATAGGTTTTCTCATCGCTGAAATCACTCACCGTCATTATGTCTCATGATCTAGAAAATCTGCTGTAACCCACTAATTCATCACGGAATGACAACTGTCAGAACATATAGGTGTTTTTTTCCCTTTGTGCTAAAGCTGAAATTTTCCAAATCGAGGGCACGTGTTATTTTTTGCTCAAACATTTCCTTCTTTGCATAGAATTTAAAAGCCGAGGCATTCCCCTTTACATACCAGTACAGCTTCATCACTAGTGACTGTGCACAGGTATATGCACTCATATCTATACACAATATTTCTGCTAACTCCCAGAGTCATGTATACTTGTAAATTGAGAAAAGAAATTGAGGGGAATCTGGTGTTATGTTGCAGTATCTTTCTGAACTTAAACCCTGCCTTTATATGAACAGATACACTTTGCTGCTGGCTGATAAATTCCCAGTCTAAAGCCATTAGAATTTATTCCAGACCACCATTTACTTGCCGTGAACACAATATACAACACGTTTTACAGCTTTGTTTGTTTCCCTGTAGAACAGCCGGCGAACCTGTAGAGATTTGTAGCTGCAGCCGTCGGAGCAAGTAAACGAAGGGGGGATTTCACTGCATACACTCAGGGTTCTTATAAAAACTGTACAGATTTGTTACTTTAAGTATATTGGGTATAGTTTTCTTTTTCAGTAAATTTTATTTTTGCTTTTACATGCCCTTTAATGTTTCCAACTCCAGCTGCAGGGACAAAGATCATGGAGCCAGATTTAAACAGATAAACTGGGATTCTATTTGGAGGATTAGTTTGCAGCAGCCACTGGTTCTGCAGAGTTGGAAAAAGTTTGTATTAAACAATACAAAAATTATAAAATCCACATTAGATTCTGTCTTGCTGTGTCGGCTTCTGGCAGATATTATTTGACTTGTGCTGTTTTGATAATTTATGACGATCTCTAAGCAACCCAGACCACACTGAGCATGTGCACAGTCTTGGTCTTGCAAAAATATATAACAAAGTTACAAGATGGTGACCCCCTGTGGCCAACTTTGAAAGCATAAATCGTTTGTTTGCTTAGGCTTGTGGTGCAGTAAGTTTATGTTTAGTATACAAAATGCAGCATTTCTAGCCTTATTCTATTTTAGACTTTAGTTTCCCTTTAATGAGCACTTCTTTCTAAGGCATAGGAGGTGCTGGCCTGGTGGGCCTTTTCAGATAGAGAATTGCCAGTACCGGTGCCCCATCTACCTAAAAACATTCAGAGGATTTACCAAAAGGGCAGTCACAGGATCCAAGAACCTTTGTGCTGATCTGTGGTATAATGAATAGTATGGCAGGTTTATAGCAGAACCCATTATGGCAGAACTCTGCAGGAAATCTATTGGGTAAACTTACAATAACTGCCTATCCCACGTTCCTTTGTTTGTGTCTCGGCCCAATATGCAGATGTAGCTTTATCCTTTGCCCCCAGCATTCACTGTGTATGAAGCAGAGCGCTGATTGCTGTGATCTGGTGGCCTGTCCTCTCTGCATGAATTCTGTATAATAAATGATACACGCATGTAGATTTGTATGTACTCAGAAATGCCTGATAGCTTGCAACATGTAATAAAAGACAATTTTAATGATCCACAAAATGTGTGTTTTTTTGTTTTTACTGCTGACAGGGGAATGTTATTACAAAGGCCTCAGAGGGAAGGTGTAATGATGAGCTGCAGGATGGGCACTTAAAGGAGAACCAAACCCTTTATATTAAAATACCCTACCCTACATAGACCCCCCACCCTGATCCCCCCAGCCTAGGTGTTACCCTCGGTAAATGCTCCTAACTCTTTGCTCTTTGCAGATTCAGAGCATCAGAGTTCACAGGCGCCATCTTCTTCTCTTCGGTAATCTTGCTGTATTGGCGCATGCATAGTTGGAGTCGTTTTTTTAACAACTGCGCATGCGCTGGAAATCGCAGAAATTGCAGAAGCGCCGGAAGAAGATGGCGCACGTGAACTCTGATGCACTGAATCTGCATTCAGATTCACGAAATTGGGAGTTTTCAAGTTGATTTTTTGGTCAAAATTTTTTAACGTTTTCAGGTTAAAAAACATTTTTTCGAGTTTTTTTAAAAATGTTTTATACCCCAACCCTGTAAATAGCTTTAATCCGAAAATACTACATCTAAAACCTGTCGAGGTCATGTAGGAGTCCATGACAGAGGTCCCTTGAAACATTTGAAAATGTTAATAGACTTTATGATGTTCTAGTTTTTTTCGGAGGGTTTTGCCTGAAAATTTGATCAATTCAAGTTTTTTCCCTACGAAAATATATAATCTATCTGTAACTTCCTGATTTATTGCCCATGGATTCCTTTCACTGATCTAACAGTATATATATATATATGCTGTGCCTTTCCAGCTATCATGTGTATTTTGCCTGACGAAGGGGCCTTGGTGCTCCGAAAGCTTGCAATGTATTTTTTATTGTTAGCCAATATAGGTATCACTTCCACAATACCTTTTGGTCTAGTATTTAGGCACCCGACCTTAGCCTGCCCCTGGCTCCAGAGATCAGCACAGACGATCTTTCTGTCCAGTGTATGAGCCGCTCATGGGACATGCAGGTACCCCCCCAGTTCTGTTACCATATTTGACAGCAAGTATCCAGTGGTGGGCTGGGGGGAATATACATTTTTTGGAATTGTTCTGTTTACCATTTAGGCACCTTTGTGCTGCCCCCCTAGGCACATATAAGTATCTACCATACATGCCTATATGCTACATATGGTCCTGCTTGTATATAGTTACATAGTTAAATCCGGTTGAAAAGTTCAATCCCTCCAAATGAAATCCCAGCATCTATACACACACCCTTCAATACTTTCACATAAATTATATAAACCCATATCTATACTAACTATAGAGTTTAGTATCACAACAAACTTTGATATTATGGCCAAGAAATCATCCAAGTCACTCTTAAGCTGGCCATAGACGCAAAGATCTGATCATACGAATCGAGGATTCGTACGATTTTCGGCCCGTCATTTTTCCGGCAAAGATCGGTCGTTTGGTCGATCGGACAGGTTAAAAGATTTCTGACGGCTGCAGGTAATACCTCTGCGTGTATTGCCGATCATACGATTTTCAGTGGGAGACTGTCACCAGCTTTGGTCGGACATAACTTTCATACGATTGCTGCAGGGGCAGAACATCAGCTGATCTGTTCTTTTACTACTTTATTTGATCGGAATGGTTAGTGGCAGGTCGGGAGATGGGAAAGTCCGATCACAACATCACCCGCCAGTGCATTCCACAACCTCACTGTCCTGACTGTGAAGAACCCCCTACGTTGCTTCAAATGAAAGTTCTTTTCTTCTAGTCTAAAGGGGAGGCCTCTGGTACGGTGATCCACTTTATGGGTAAAAAGGTCCCCTGCTATTTGTCTATAATGTCCTCTATAATGTCCTATAATGTACTTGTAAAGTGTAATCATGTCCCCTCGCAAGCGCCTTTTATCCAGAGAAAACAACCCCAACCTTGACAGTCTCCCCTCATAATTTAAGTCTTCCCTCCCTCTAACCAATTTAGTTGCACTTAGTCTCTGCACTCTCTCCAGCTCATTTATATCCCTCTTAAGGACTGGAGTCCAAAACTGCACTGCATACTCCAGATGACCTATATATAACTAACCTGTAGTAATTCCAAGGATTTATGAGGTCTTAGCAAACCTGTATTCAGTCAGAATTATATCAGCTGCACTTCAAAAATGAACCAAAGAACAAGACACATCTTAAGCAGGAACTGGCAGAAGTAAAGTTCATGTACCCATTATTATATTTCCCCAGTTTATTAAATTACATTGTGCAATTCTGTACACACTACAAGTGTGACAGGTGGCTCTGCCAATCAAACCAGAAATGTGTATGTTTCTCTGCTGTACTTCACACATACCCACAACTGTAGACGCCATAATTATACCTCCCAACTGTGTGCTTTTCGCGGGACAGTCCCGATTTTGACAGCTCAGCCCACAGTTCTGGTTTGTTACTGAAATGTCCCTCTTTGATCTCCTGCACTGAACAGCCAGAAAAAGATACAAAGTTTAATAAAACACAATTGACTTTTGGCAGGAAGCCCAGAATTCTTGGCAGGTGCACTTAGATACTTGTGTAACAATTGAAGATAAGCAAAGTAACAATTGTAACAATTTAAGATAAGCAGGTCTCTTGGGGGAAACTGTGACTTGCAGCTTAAAGGGCAATTCACCTTCATTAGCAAAACTGCAATACCACATAAAAACCACAGAAATGTGTTGAAACTTTCATAACCTGTCAAATTTTAGAAAATGAATATGGTAATTAGGGGGTGTGGCCACAAAATGGGCATGGTCAAGAAAACTTTCTCCCTGCTCTGCACAGAAAATCTTTTTGCCCCTATTTCATACATACCCACAGTGATATTTTATATGTCTCTAAAGGTTAAAAGGGACTAAAATATAAAATATAATGTAAATATCCATCGAGTGATCTTCTGAGCACTTCTGTAATGTACTAACAAAATGTTATGCTGTCCCTTTTGCACAATTATTTAAGTAGCTCCAGCCTGTTTGCCTAAATTCCATTCCCTCCTCTTTATTACACATTGGTTAAGCAAACGGCATATAAATACTGTACATATTTGCTTTCAGTGTAAGGAAAACCCTGAATTCTCCTTCCATTGCCCCTTATCAGAATCACCTTGTTATGTCCTCATGGATGATTGCCACGTGATTTCTTTTTGGCCAGAAAATGGGCCATGCCCTTGTAATTTCCCCATTTTGCTGTGATAAAAAACATAAAGCTGCTGTCAATATTAAGGACAAAGCAGAATGGTTCTTCATAAGCCTTGATAAGTGGGACAGCTGCCTGCTGGACCTGTAGACAACAGACATAATTTAATAGTTTTTTTTAATAACACTGAGGGGCCCATTTACTTAGCGCGAGCGAAGGATTAGAAGAAAAAATACTTCGAATTTCGAATGGTCGAATATTTCTACTTCGACCATCGAATAGGCTACTTCGACTTTGAATCGAATGATTCGAAGTAAAAATCGTTCGACTATTCGACTATTCGATAGTCCGATGGTTGGCAGCTATGAATGAGATTTACTAGGACAGAAAAGTGAATTTGGATATGTAATCTAGAATAAACCTGTACAATGGAAATTCAACACTGGAAATGCAAAAAAAAGTCACAAAACTTCATGGTTTCATAGGAAGATAATTATCACTTTGTTGAGTTACATTTCGGGGCCGATTCACTAAATTCGAGTGAAGGGTTCGAATTAAAAAAAATTCGAATTTCGAAGTTTTTTTGGGCTACTTCGACCATCGAATGGGCTACTTCGACCTTCGACTACGAAAATCGAATGATTCGAACTAAAAATCGTTCGACTATTCGACCATTCTATAGTCAAAGTACTGTCTCTTTAAGAAAAACTTCGACCCCCTACTTCGGCAGCTAAAAGCTACCGAAGTCAATGTTAGCCTATGGGGAAGGTCCCCATAGGCTTGCCTGGGATTTTTTGATCAAAGGATTTTCCTTCGATCGTTGGATTAAAATCCTTCGAATCGTTCGATTCGAAGGATTTAATCGTTCGATCGAATGAAAAATCCTTCGATCGATCGCAGGATTTGCACAAAATCGTTCGACTTCGATATTCGAAGTCGAACGATTTTAGTTCCTAGTCGAATATCGAGGGTTAATTAACCCTCGATATTCAACCCTTCGTGAATCGGCCCCTTCATGTGAATTCCCAAGATCGAGGAAGTACTTACAAAAGTAAGAGTTTAAAGGACAAATAGGAGAACACGGCACATGCTTGTAGGATATAATGTTACAGTCATCTGCCTGCTTCTCGTGAAGAACAGCAATGCTACATTAATGCAATTAAAATAAAATAAAATATAGTACAGATTAAAAAAATACAAATAATTAAAAAAGTTATAATAAAGCTGTAAAGAGATGGAAATCTGGGATGCTATGTTGGGAAAAAGGCAGATGAACATTGCAGCACCATGAAGGAGTAGTTTAAGGATTCTATGCAGAGTTCTATGAAAGATCTTGTAAATACAGTCACAGAAACAGTGCTTCAGTTCAGAAAGTGGCTATTTCTAAACAAACTCAAGGGTGTTCATCCCAAGACTCAGAAGCTTTAGGTGAGTCCGAGTTGGAAGAGGATAATTCTTTTTGATAGTGATTGGTGGAGCCATTCCTAAAGATGTCAGCCAGGAACATGTATTTTGCGGTTGCAGCAAGGAGAATGCTCTAGTTAAGACACTGACAAGCTGATACTCCATCAAAATGTAATCTCCCTTTTGAAGCCAAAGCTTGATACTATCATCTCAAAGGCCTCTGCTGGGAAAAGTTTCTTCCTCCCTCAAAGGAAAATGGATACACTTCAAGCTGGGAGAAACGATGGACCATCATTTAAGGAAGTTAAAAGTTACAGGCCTGACAAAGGCTATAATAGACAGTCCTTTTTTCAAAAAAAAAAAAAATTTCAAAATCAGCAGAGGAAAACTTCCAAGACAGAGAAGGCAAAGTCTATTTGATGAGGTGAATGCCCATCAGTACCCAGTAGCAGGGCCGCCATTAGAAATCACAGGGCCCCGTACAACAAAATTTTTGGGGCACCCTGGGCCCCACCTAAGCTAGCTCTCAAGCCCCACCCCACTCCTTCCCGCCCAAAGACTACACAGACATCAGGGCTAAAAAAGTAACCCCACCCCACACAAGTTATAAAAAGCGTTTGATGGTCAGGGCCCCTTTATAAGTTAAAAAAAAAAACATTGGTTCCAGGGCCCCCTTACAAGTTAAAAAAAATTGGGGCCCAAAAACCTTTTTTAAAATAAAATATTGGTGGCAAAGGCCTATAGAATATTGAAATAATACATTGGTGGCCAGGGGATTAAAAAAAAAAAAAAAAAACACAAATTGGTGTTCAGTGGAATTGAACTCATGGCTTCAGGACTTCAACTTTGCCTCCTTTCGTGACTTTGGGTCTTTTTGCCGCTTCAGGACTTCAATTTTGGCTGTTTTCGTGACTTCGGGTCTTTTCACCACTTCGGGAGTTCAGCTTTGGCTGTTTTCGTGGCTTCGGGTCCTTCGGCTTTTCGGCACTTCCGCATTTCGGCTGTTCAGGATGGCCGCACGACTTCTGCGTTCTCAAGGTGGGCCCGGCTCTTTTCAAAACTGCAGCACTGTCAGGCCCCCCTTCATGCCTGGGTCCGGGACACTTGTCCTCTCTGTCCCCCCCTGATGGTGGCCCTGCCCAGTGTGGAAAAAACTTCAGTTGTTTGGGGCTGTATGGGCAAAAACTACCAAAGACATATGGGTATTGGATGTAATAAATCAAGGATACCATTTGGAATTCGAGTCCAAGCCAAGAGAAAGTATCTAGAGTCAAGATGCCCTCAATCATCCGAAGCATGTCAAGCACTGGCAAATATCATAGCAGAGCTGCTGCAGAAAAAGGTCATTTTCACAGTACCCTTAAGACAACAAGATTGGGGTTTTACAGACACAGTAAAAGACATAATTTGTTCTGTGCGGGAATGCCAAAGGTTCGGTTACACAACTGCGTCAGCAAGATGTCCTCAATGAAGGAAGGATACAATGGTTTGTTCATCAAGACAAAGTGGTCCTAACATTGCCGGTGAAATTTCTTTCCAAAGTTATTTCCTCATTCCATGCCAACAGGGAACTAGTGCTTCCAGAATTCTTTCCTCCAACGGATGAGGAAGAGGCTAAGCTTACCGAAACTCTTCTTGTGCTCCTCTTCAGAAACGGCGACACAGCGAAGATCCATCATCTCCTATAAGGAAAGCAGGGAGGAGAAATCGAGTGCCGCATGATGGATCGCCGGATCGCCTTTTCTGAAGAGAAGCGCAAGCGGAGTTTCGGTAAGTTATTTATAATAAAGACTTATGGGCAAATTCACTAAGGCATGAAGTGGCTAATGCTAGTGCAAATTCGCCAGTGTGACGTCATTTCGCCAATTTACTAATGGGTGCTGGCGTAAATTCGCTAACAAAGTGGACCTACTCTAGCGCTACTTCGCACCCTTACGCCAGACGAAGTTGCGATATGGCGAAGGGACGTAACTACACTAATTCACTAACTTGCGCATTTTACTGAACTTGCGCCATACTTGCCTTCGCCACCTCAGACCAGAGTAGATAGGGCTTGCTTCAAAAAAAGTTGAAGAAAGCTGGCGTCTTTTACTTTTTTATGGGTGATAGGCTGAAAAAGACATTTTTTTGGGGGTACCCTCCTTCCCCCCTACATTTCCTAACATATGGCACCTAAACTATACAGTGGGCAATATAACAACTCTATTTTATTTTATGAAGCTTTCCCAGGCTTGTGTAGTGTAATGTATTTGCTGCTACATATACGTCCATTGTACTTTAATTTGGCGCCGTTTGGAATTAAGGCATCGCTAGCGTAATTTCGCTTTGCTTGAGGAATTAACGCTAGCGCAACTTTGCTACCTTTTGACCTCCCTTACTGCATTTTCGGCGCTTAGTGAATTTGCCCCTTAGTGATTTAAAAGTTCAATTTGTCTTTGTGTTTTTTTTCGTTCTATACTGACGATTTTTTTTTTAAATTGATAATACTGGTCCTTTAAGGCTGTTTCGGTGAGCTCTATGCAAACTCTTCCTATAAAGGCTCATTCAACTAGGGCATGGAGATCTCTTGGACACTCAAGGCTCAAGCCTCTTCAGAAGAATCGTGTAATGCAAGAAGTGTTGTCTTCAGTGTGTGTAAATTAAAGGTGTTATGCAATAACCCGCCCATGTGTATCTTTGACTGCCGGGGTATATCCTGTTAGTGCTCACTGCCATGCGGAAGGACATTTTTTTATTTTATTTTCCTGGCCTGAAGCATGGCAGTGGGCACAACCACTGAGTTAGCTCAGGATTTCTTCAGAAAAGAGAAAGAAAATGGGTGGGGTTTTGTCTTTTATGCATTCCTGTCCTTCAGTATTGCAGGAGGTTAACCCCTTAGTGTCCACTGCCATGCTTCAGTCCAGGTAAAAAAAATGACTGTAAGGGTAAGGCCAGACGAGGAGATTCGGGGAGATTTTGTCGCCTGGCGACTAATCGCCTCGTCTTTTGAGCGACTATCTCCCCAAACTGCCTCAGCGTTTTTCCCCATAGGTTACAATGCAAAGTCGCCTGCGCTAATGCACACGCGGCAATGCGTTTTCAATAGTCGCCCGAAGTTGCCTCAGTGAGAATTCAACCCGTAATAAAAAAAACATCTACCCTGGGTAGACCCCCTTCCCTCCTCCCCCCCAGCCTACCTGCCCCCCAGGGAAAATGCCCCTAATTTTTTACTCACCCCTCTGTGCAGATTCTGGCATCGGAGTTCATGGCAGCCTTTTTCTTCTTCTCCGGTAATCTTCATGTATTGAAGGCATTTTCAGCACATGCGCAGTTGGAGTAAATTTCTGGTCCCAAACAACTGCGGAAATTTCCAAAAAAAGGAGGGAGGGGGGTCAACCCACGGTAGGGTTTATTTTTTTATTACGGGTTGAATTCTCCTTTAAAGGGGTGGTTCACCTTTATTTTACTTCTAGCATTTTATAGAATTGCCAATTCTAAGGAAATTCTCAATTGGTCTTTATTATTTGTTTTTTTAAAGTTTTGGAATTATTTACCGTCTTCTTCTGACTCTTTCCAGCAGAGGCGGGCCTTGCCAGCCAGGCGCCCTAGGCAGCCCAGTCAGTCAGCTCGCCCCCCATCCCCGTCTTTTGTGCATGCGCAGCGGCTGTGGTGTTTGGGTGCATGTGCAGTGGCGTTCTCGTGCGCATGCGCGTCAGCAGCGTATTTGTGCGCATGCGCGCAGCAGTGTTCTTCTGGGCATGCGCGTAAGCAGCATTCACTGGCGCAAGTCCAGTTACCGCCATGGATATCGTGTAGGCCAGGGGCGCACTCTCTACTGCTTTGGCGGGTAAATCTGCTCCTCTCTCCCCGGCTACTGATCCACTCACACCCAAAGGCTCTTTTCAGAGCCACCTACACAGCGACATTTACCGGCGCAAATCCAGTGCCAAGTCCGGTCTAGGGGTAGGCAGAAGAGGTAGCTGCCCATCGCCCCCAGTCGTTGCGCCCTAGGCAGCTGCCTCTTCTGCCTACCCCAAGTTCCGGCCCTGCTTTCCAGCTTTCAAATGGGGGTCACTGACCCCATCTACAAACCAATGCTCTGTAAGGCTACAAATGTATTGTTATTGCTACTTTTTATTACTTATCATTCTATTCAATCCCTCTCCTATTCATATTCCAGTCTCTTATTCAAATCAATGCATGGTTGCTAGGGTAATTTGGACCCTAGCAACCAGATGGCTGAAATTGCTGGAGAGCTGCTGAATAAAAAGCTAAATAACTCAAAAACCACAAAAAATAAAAGATGAAAACCAAATGCAAAATTGTCTCAGAATATCCCTCTTTACATCATACTAAAAGTTAGTTTAAAGGTAAACAACCCCTTTAAAGGGCAAATTCTCATGCAGGACAGATACACTGCTGGTGGAAATGAAGATAGATTCCCCTTTGCCCACGTGTATAAATCCACAGTCACTAGCATTCGAACTGTCATTGGACACGAGGAGACACGTGATCAAACGGAGAAACTATCCAATAAGCGCCTGGTTGAGTAAGCAAGTGGGAGGAGGCGGGCTTGAGACACGCCTCCGCTGTTATTGGTCAGTGTGTGGCTTCACACAGAGAGGCAGAAATGCGGTGAGACTTGTCTTGTAGAGATGTCCGCGGAGCCGGGCCTGTTTCTCCTGTCACAATTATGTTTCCTGCTGCTCTTGCCGCCCTGTACCGGAACATTGGGATCAGGTTAGTCCATGTTTTATCTCTCTGGGATTGGAGGGGCTTCTGTAACTTACAGCTGCTTTTCCCGGAAACTGCTCTAATTGGGTTGTTATCCCATGCATACCTCGTCTCACTGAGAGACTGTTGTGGATAGTGTTAAGAGTTTTACTTCAACAGCTACTGAGGAGAAACCTTTGCTAAACTCCAAATTAGTTTCCGGGTAAAACCCTGACTGTGGGAAATTGGTATAGTCCTCTCAGGGTCTGGCTTCTGTCACTCTCTTGGTACGGTCTCTGTCACCCTTTCTGACAATGGTATGGCCTTTGTCACCCTCTCTGGTAATGGTATGGTCTCTGTCACCCTCTCTGGGTATATTGCCGCTCTCTGGGTATAGCTACAGTCACCCTCTGGTTATAGGTGCTGCTGGCACTTTTGGGGTAACTTCTCTGTGTATATGATTATAAGGGATGCTGGGAATACTGCCTGTCCCCGCGTGTGATGTATCCCCTCCTGTTACAGTGTAGCTGTCTATAATGTAAGTGGTGCTTGTTATGTCTCTGCCTAAAGCTCTTGTCGCATGTTCATTGTGTATCTCTCACCTGCCTGTGATACCATTGTACATATATACTATCTCTTGCCTCTCACTCTCAAACAGTATAACTGTACTCTCACCTGCCTGTGACTGTCTCTCACACACAGTATAACTGTACTCTCACCTGCCTGTGACTGTCTCTCACACACAGTATAACTGTACTCTCACCTGCCTGTGACTGTCTCACACACACAGTATAACTGTTCTCTCACCTGCCTGTGACTGTCTCACACACACAGTATAACTGTTCTCTCACCTGCCTGTGACTGTCTCTCACACACACAGTATAACTGTTCTCTCACCTGCCTGTGACTGTCTCTCACACACACAGTATAACTGTTCTCTCACCTGCCTGTGACTGTCTCTCACACACAGTATAACTGTTCTCTCACCTGCCTGTGACTGTCTCTCACACACAGTATAACTGTTCTCTCACCTGCCTGTGACTGTCTCACACACACAGTATAACTGTACTCTCACCTGCCTGTGACTGTCTCACACACACAGTATAACTGTTCTCTCACCTGCCTGTGACTGTCTCTCACACACAGTATAACTGTTCTCTCACCTGCCTGTGACTGTCTCTCACACACAGTATAACTGTTCTCTCACCTGCCTGTGACTGTCTCACACACACAGTATAACTGTACTCTCACCTGCCTGTGACTGTCTCACACACACAGTATAACTGTACTCTCACCTGCCTGTGACTGTCTCACACACACAGTATAACTGTTCTCTCACCTGCCTGTGACTGTCTCTCACACACAGTATAACTGTTCTCTCACCTGCCTGTGACTGTCTCTCACACACAGTATAACTGTTCTCTCACCTGCCTGTGACTGTCTCTCACACACAGTATAACTGTTCTCTCACCTGCCTGTGACTGTCTCTCACACACAGTATAACTGTTCTCTCACCTGCCTGTGACTGTCTCTCACACACAGTATAACTGTTCTCTCACCTGCCTGTGACTGTCTCTCACACACAGTATAACTGTTCTCTCACCTGCCTGTGACTGTCTCTCTCACACACAGTATAACTGTTCTCTCACCTGCCTGTGACTGTCTCTCACACACAGTATAACTGTTCTCTCACCTGCCTGTGACTGTCTCTCACACACAGTATAACTGTTCTCTCACCTGCCTGTGACTGTCTCACACACACAGTATAACTGTACTCTCACCTGCCTGTGACTGTCTCACACACACAGTATAACTGTACTCTCACCTGCCTGTGACTGTCTCACACACACAGTATAACTGTTCTCTCACCTGCCTGTGACTGTCTCTCACACACAGTATAACTGTTCTCTCACCTGCCTGTGACTGTCTCTCACACACAGTATAACTGTTCTCTCACCTGCCTGTGACTGTCTCACACACACAGTATAACTGTACTCTCACCTGCCTGTGACTGTCTCACACACACAGTATAACTGTTCTCTCACCTGCCTGTGACTGTCTCTCACACACAGTATAACTGTTCTCTCACCTGCCTGTGACTGTCTCTCACACACAGTATAACTGTTCTCTCACCTGCCTGTGACTGTCTCTCACACACAGTATAACTGTTCTCTCACCTGCCTGTGACTGTCTCTCACACACAGTATAACTGTTCTCTCACCTGCCTGTGACTGTCTCTCACACACAGTATAACTGTTCTCTCACCTGCCTGTGACTGTCTCTCTCACACACAGTATAACTGTTCTCTCACCTGCCTGTGACTGTCTCTCACACACAGTATAACTGTTCTCTCACCTGCCTGTGACTGTCTCTCACACACAGTATAACTGTTCTCTCACCTGCCTGTGACTGTCTCACACACACAGTATAACTGTACTCTCACCTGCCTGTGACTGTCTCACACACACAGTATAACTGTACTCTCACCTGCCTGTGACTGTCTCACACACACAGTATAACTGTTCTCTCACCTGCCTGTGACTGTCTCTCACACACAGTATAACTGTTCTCTCACCTGCCTGTGACTGTCTCTCACACACAGTATAACTGTTCTCTCACCTGCCTGTGACTGTCTCTCACACACAGTATAACTGTTCTCTCACCTGCCTGTGACTGTCTCTCACACACAGTATAACTGTTCTCTCACCTGCCTGTGACTGTCTCTCACACACAGTATAACTGTTCTCTCACCTGCCTGTGACTGTCTCTCACACACAGTATAACTGTTCTCTCACCTGCCTGTGACTGTCTCTCTCACACACAGTATAACTGTTCTCTCACCTGCCTGTGACTGTCTCTCACACACAGTATAACTGTTCTCTCACCTGCCTGTGACTGTCTCTCACACACAGTATAACTGTTCTCTCACCTGCCTGTGACTGTCTCACACACAGTATAACTGTACTCTCACCTGCCTGTGACTGTCTCTCACACACAGTATAACTGTTCTCTCACCTGCCTGTGACTGTCTCACACACAGTATAACAGTACTCTCATTTGCCTGTGACTGTCTCACACACAGTATAACTGTACTCTCACCTGCCTGTGACTGTCTCACACACACAGTATAACTGTTCTCTCACCTGCCTGTGACTGTCTCACACACACAGTATAACTGTTCTCTCACCTGCCTGTGACTGTCTCTCACACACAGTATAACTGTACTCTCACCTGCCTGTGACTGTCTCACACACACACAGTATAACTGTACTCTCATCTGCCTGTGACTGTCTCACACACAGTATAACTGTTCTCTCACCTGCCTGTGACTGTCTCTCACACACAGTATAACTGTTCTCTCACCTGCCTGTGACTGTCTCACACACAGTATAACTGTACTCTCACCTGCCTGTGACTGTCTCTCACACACAGTATAACTGTTCTCTCACCTGCCTGTGACTGTCTCACACACAGTATAACAGTACTCTCATTTGCCTGTGACTGTCTCACACACAGTATAACTGTACTCTCACCTGCCTGTGACTGTCTCACACACACAGTATAACTGTTCTCTCACCTGCCTGTGACTGTCTCACACACACAGTATAACTGTTCTCTCACCTGCCTGTGACTGTCTCTCACACACAGTATAACTGTACTCTCACCTGCCTGTGACTGTCTCACACACACACAGTATAACTGTACTCTCATCTGCCTGTGACTGTCTCACACACAGTATAACTGTACTCTCACCTGCCTGTGACTCACACAATATAACTGTTCTCTGATTTATTGCCCTATAACTATAATTTCCCCTCCCTTCAGTTCAGTGTCACTTTTTTGGCAGTAGATATTTAATTCCTACTCACAGTTTCATGGCTAGAGAAACCTAAGTGTTCTGCAACTAACCCCACATTAACCCCACATTAACCCCACAACAAACGCCACAACCCCTCATTTGCCCACTCTCAGCGCAGCTCCTATGCAATGTATCTGTGCCCCTGAAGGATTTACTCTATTAGCAAAGGACAAGTGATTATGTCTGTATATTTCTTGTTCAGTGCAGGAAGTGTTTCTGGGGGCTCATGTCGTCTGCTTGTCTGTCTGTTTGTTACATTTTTGTCTAGCGCCGTCTAATCACACTATGTGCAGCTTGTTGCTGAACTGTGCTTGTCAGCATCCCAGCCAATGAAATGCTTGCCCTTGCACCCCAGCAAGTTTCATCATATCTCTGGCCAAGCCAACGGCCCTGGTGTGATACAGATAAAGGGTTAAAAAACAACAACATTCCGTGCATTAGAAACGTTGCTTCCTGTGAAGAGGCACAGCTGTGAATATAACGCTGCGTAAACCCCGTTGAAATGAAACTACATGCAATAAACAAATCTGATCTGTACAGGGAATGCTGTTATTACAGGTATGGGACCCGTCATCCAGAAAACAATTATCCAGAAAGTTCTGAATTACAGAAAGGCTGTCTTCCATACTCTATTTGATCTAAATGATCCCAAATTTTTTAAAGGGTTTCCTTTTTCTCTGTAATAATAAAACAGTAGCTTGTACTTGATCCCAACTAAGATATAATTAATCCTCATTGGAAGCAAAACCAGTCTATTGGGTTTATTTAATGTTTACAGATTTTCTAGTAGACTTAAAGCACCAGTAACATCAAAAACATTTTTTACAAAAATTCGTTTTTTTTTACATCGAAAAAACTAAACGACCACTGGAGCTTTGGTCGCCCTGTCGCCTTTTCTGTAGAGGAGCGGAAGTGAAGTTATTTCTTAACAAAGGCTTTGTGATTTTAAAGCTTAATTTGTAGTGGTGTTTATTTTTCAATGTAAACTAACAAATTTTTTTTAAAAAAATTTGATGTTACTGGTCCTTTAAGGTATGAGATCCAAATTAAGGAAAGATCCGTTATCCGGAAAACCCCAGATCCCAAGCATTCTGGATATCGGGTCCCATACCTGTACTAATAGCTGTTCTGGTACAAGTATAAGATAAAATAGCTATTGGGCCTGGCCTGGTGTTTGTGAGAACACAAGAGCACGGAGAATGGTATTGTACAGTGTTATGGAGTATTATTCTGCCTTATAAACAATTGTTTATAATAGTAATAATTAAGCAATACCTATAGACCCCAGAGTGTCATGAACTTACCATGATGGACCACTTGATTACATTGTTGTTTAGGGAGGTATGCTGCGATCACAATCAAGATTCTCATGGGGGGGGGGGGAGTCCTAGTATTCACCTGGAATATGGTTGATACTATGTGAAAGATGGAAGAAACAGAGATGTCAGAGCTGTATAACTCTATAGGTGGCCATAGACATTACAATTAAAATCTTTCCTGGAAAAGATCTTTCCAAGAAAGATTGTTTGTTTCAATACA
The DNA here is from genome assembly GCA_038501925.1 of Xenopus petersii. Classification (NCBI taxonomy): domain Eukaryota; kingdom Metazoa; phylum Chordata; class Amphibia; order Anura; family Pipidae; genus Xenopus; species Xenopus petersii. Next base: position 182,763,595 of record CM076674.1, on the reverse strand, counting down.
CACAGAAACAATAGAATTCTACTTGTATCTGACAATTCAGCACTAACAATGGCTGATGTTCGGGTGCCTTCAAAGATACCCGATCAAAATTTATCCGGCCAGCCAAATCAACGAGCATTTCGTAGGAGCATTTCGCCGGTACGGATCTACTGCGCATGTTTCAAAAGTCACGAAGTACTTTTGGCGCATGCGCAGTAGATCGTACCAGCGAAATGCTCCTACTGCGCATGCGCCGGTCATAGCAGGAAGAAGATCGTTTGGAAGAAGATGTTGTCTGTGAACTCCCTGGACTGGACCTGCGCAGAAGGGTAAGTAACAAGTTAGGGGCATTTAGAGAGGGTACAGGGGGGAGGAGGGAGGATGGGCAACACACGGGAGGGGGGGTTTGCGCCAACTAGGTTTCCTTCCCCTTTAAGCGCCTCTTCTCCAGCGTGAACATCTCCAATTTGGCCAGTCTTTCCTCATAGCTAAGATTTTCAATACCTTTTACCAGTTTAGTTGCCCTTCTCTGTACCCTCTCTAATACAATAATGTCCTGTTTGAGTGATGGAGACCAAAACGTACGGCATATTCTAGATGGGGCCTTACAAGTGCTCTATACAGTGGAAGAATGACCCCCTCCTCCCTTGACTCTATGCCCCTTTTAATACAGCTCAAGACCTTATTTGCCCTTGAGTCTGCCGATATTCTAAGTCAGTTTGCAATTGGATTTTATTATGTGTGTTTTTTGAAAAATGCAGCTTTTTATTCAACAGCTCTCCAGTTTGCAATGTCAGCCGTCTGGTTGCTAGGGTTCAACTTACTTCATTGATTTGAATAAATGGAATATGAAAAGGAGAGGGAATGAATAGAAATATGAGTAATAAAAAGTAGCAATAACAATAAATGTGTAGCTTTACAGAGCATTTGTTTTTTTTAAATGGGGTCAGCAAATAATTCTAGAACTATAAAAAAAAAATAATGAAGACCAATTGAAAAGTTGCTTAGAATCAGCAATACTATAACACACTAAAAGTTGACTTAAAGGGGAACCATCCCTTTAAAGGGACATTTAACCTGTGCTAGGACAGAGCAGAAGGGGCATTACCTTGTTGCTATCTGTGCGTGGGGGTCAGTATACATCATAGTGCAACCCTGGTATAACCGGTTATATGTGAGGTTGTTTTTGTGTCTGTTTTTGTTCAGTAAATAGCTGAATCTCACAGACAAATCTCTGCTGGCTTCTGCTACATCATTCCAGGAGTCACGGCCTGCAGTGCAGAGAATATCTGCCAGAAAGATACTGTTTGAAAACCCAATACATTTTACGAATAATTTTAAAAAACGTTGATATTGTTTTATTAATGAACGCTAGAAATTGTTTTAGCTTTACATTGTCTTTGAAAAAGATAGTTCTTAGGTGAAGAGCTTGTAAGGGTAGTGACACACGAGGAGATTTGTCGCTCGTGATAGAAAAAAAGCGAGTGTCGGTGACATGGTGATGGCCTTTTTGAAAGCAAAGATTTTGGGCAACTCCGGCGTCCCATAGTGCACCACGGTTCTTCAACAAGATCAAAGAGCCTCTCTGCGTCAAAGAAATTGCATTTTCTGTGGAGTATTGTCGTACGAGTATTGTGCGTATCTTAGCATGCGAATAATGAGTGAGCGCGTGGTTGCTGGAACAAAGAATGTGAAATTGCCGCCCTAGAAATTACGTCCATACGTTCTTGCGTAGTTACGACATGCCGCGCATACTACCAAGGCTACTAATCTCCGTGTGTGTTTTGCTAGCGCAGATTTTCACTACTTCTGAATAGCCAGGCGTTTTGGGACTACATCGTGGGGCCGATTTATCAAGGGTTGAATTGAAAATTCAAATTCGAATGTTCTTGTTTTTTGTAATCAAAACTGTCAAATTCAACTAGGGAGTTATTCAAATTCGATTTGAGTTTTTTTTTTAAAAAAAAAAGTTGAATTAAATTTTTGATATTTATCATACTCTGGCACTTTAAGAACTCAAATTTGACTATTCGCCACCTAAAACCTGCTGAATTGCTGTTTAAGTCAATGGGAGACGTCCAGGGATCAATTTTGAGTTGAATTTGAAATTCGACCTTTGATAAATGTGCCTCAGTGTGTGTAGCTGGCAATTTAAACTTTTCTCTATGGCAAGACAAAACGAAATGGGAGGGAGTAACAGGGTTTAAATTCTGAACGGAACATGCTGTTAACAGTGACACCTATGACTGAAGTGCCGGAGGGTACGAAACGCGTAAGGTGGACCGTGTGGGGTCAGTATGTATCTAATCTTTTAATGCAATCTTGACACATATATCTTTGGATATAGCCTTTTGTAAGACAAAACAAAAGACTCGTTTAAAAAACGCGGACGACAAATCTCCCCGTGTGTCACTACCCTAAAGAAAGAAATGACAGATACCGCACAGAGATAACACCTTCAAATAACTGCTTACGTCTTTACTTAGAAAGGTTTCCTCCGTGCTTTCTAAATATCTGTAGCGAAAACCTTCTCATGTTGGGCCCTTTGTTATGTTTTCCATTAAACTGAACTTTTAGTGCTTAGAAACACCTCGCCGCAAGCCATTGTTTGTAACTGTAGTGTAATGAGCACACAACTTCCGCACAGGCCACAGACCCACAAGGTGTTCCCCCCCCCCCATTCTGTTTTTGTATAGTCATTTTACCACGTTTGTGGCGGGATTAAATGTGTTTGTTAGGTTTATGTTTTACATAAATTTCAAAGCAAAAACAGCTCAAAGTAATGCCCAAATTCTGCACATATACAGTGTAAAATGAATCTACACATATAGGGGGTTATTTACTAGAATCCAAATTTATCTCATATTTTATTAAAAAAAAAAAAAATATGTTTAAACTCCCATGTTGGATTTGACCTTATTTATTAATAAAACAATGTGTTCCGTAAGTTTATATTTTGCATAACTTTCACAGCAAAAACAGCTCAAAATAATGTCCAAATTCTGCACATGTACAGTGTAAAATGAATCTACACATATAGGGGTTTATTTACTAAAATCCAAATTTATCTCATATTTTATTTAATATTTAAAAAAAAAAAAAAAAAAAAATATGTTTAAACTCCCATGTTGGATTTGACCTTATTTATTAATAAAACAATGTGTTCCGTAAGTTTATATTTTGCATAACTTTCACAGCAAAAACAGCTCAAAATAATGTCCAAATTCTGCACATGTACAGTGTAAAATGAATCTACACATATAGGGGTTTATTTACTAAAATCCAAATTTATCTAGTATTTTATTTAAAAAAAAGCCTCCTTCCATGCTCAATCTGAACTTATTTATGAATAAAATAACCCCAATGAAAACTCGATAAAATTAAGCACATTTTTCGGGATTTTCTCCCCAAATCGCTTGATTTTTTTTTTTCCCTAAAAAGTTGGATTTTCAGGCTAAACTTAGTGCAGACCACGATAACTTCAATTTGGGATAGTTGCCTCTCCCATTGACTTATACAGGACCTCAATAGGATTGAGATGGTGGATTTTCAAATTTATGCTTTTTGCACCATCGGGGTATAATAAATCTTGAAAAATTGTAGTTTTATTTTTTTCCAAAAATAATTTTTGCCCCAAAAAGATAAAATTTGAGGTTAAGTAAATAATCCCCTTAAATTGTGCTATCAAATAAAAACCAAGCCCTGGTGGCAGATGAGTGTTTGTTATTTTTCAAATGTTAAATCATTTAAACTTACTTTACAAAGCTTGAATGTGGGGCACCGTCATTAAAAAAGCATATTTGTGAGCTATAGAAAGGGTGGGGCTTGCTGAGAAGTGGGTGGGGTTTGGGTGGATAATGGGGGACCTGGTAACTCGGTTTTGAAGGCACCAAGCCTGCAGGCACACGGTATATCTGTCACCTTATAGAAAGAGACTTTGTATTACATGTGTATATATGTTATCACAGGTGTTCTATATACCGTAAGCCAATTCCAAATAATCAAATAGCTATGACACTAATTTTCATTGCTCCCATAGAGTGCGGTTTTGGGGGGGAAAAAAACGCCATTTATTGTATAGTGGGTGAGATGGGATGCCAGTTAACATGACCTGCGAACATTGGTGATTCGATTGGTTAAGAATGCTAATTAGACATATTGTATTAGTGAATTCACTGTTACAAATTTATATAAGAAAATGATCTGATATTAATTAAAGGACAAGTCAAATCCAAAATAAAAAGAAAACATTATTCTAAGCAACCTTACAATATACATTTATTAAATATTTTCAGTACTTTTGACGTTATTTGTAAAAACAATTGCTATTGAAAGCGGCATTTGCTTAAAGGAGAACTAAACCTTGAAAATGAATTTGGCTAAAAATGCCTAATTTTATATACTGAATTTATTGCATGAGGCTAAAGTTTGAGCTTGTCAATAGCAGCAATGATCCAGGACTTCAAACTTGTCACAGGGGGTCACCATCTTGGAAAGTGTCTGTGACACTCACATGCTCAGTGGGCTCTGAGCAGCTGTTGAGAAGCTAAGCTTAGGGGTCGTCACTAATTATCCAGCAGAAAATGAGGTTCCCCTGTAATATAAGCTGATGCTACAGGACTGGTTATTAAATTCTGATGCTAATTGCACTGGTTTCTGTGCTGCCATGTAGTAATTATCTGTATTAATTACTAATCAGCCTTATATTGTGACATTTCTATTCTATGTGTACTGTATATTGTGAGTGGGTCCCTAAGCTCAGTAAGTGACAGCAGCACAGAGCATGTGCAGTGAATCAGCAGAAAAGAAGATGGGAGCTACTGGGGCATCTTTGGAGACACAGATCTTTACTGCTGGTTGCCTTGGGCTGGTACAGAAACCCAAAACATACTGTACTAGCTACTTCTTTAGTTAGGCTTTAGTTCTGCTTTAAACGGTGGTCACCTTTAAATTAACATTGTATGTATGAGTAAAATTGGCAATTATAAGCAACTTTTCAGTTGTCTCTCTTTATTTTTTTTTTTATAGTTTTTTAATTATTTGTCTTCTCTTTCCAACTTTCAAAAAGGGGTCACTGACCCCATCTAAAAACAAATGGACTGTAAGGCTACACATTTATCTTTACTCCTGCTTTTTATAAGTGATATTCGTATTCAGACCCTCTCCTATTCCTATTCCATTCTCTTATTCAAATCAGCGTATGGTTGTTAGGGTATTTTAGATCCCAGCAACCAGACTGCTAAAATTGCAAACTGGAGAGCTGCTGAATAAAAAAAAGCTAAATAACTCCAAAACCACAAATAATAGAAAATGAAAACCAATTGCAATTTGTCTCAGAAGATCGCTCTCTACATTGTACTAAAAGTTAATAGGGATGGGCGAATTTGACCCGTTTCGATTCGCCAAAAATTCGCCGCCGGCGAAATGTCACAGACGCCCATTAAAGTCTATGGGCATCAAAAAAATTTTGTCGCATGGCGAAACTGTTTTGACGCGCGTCTTTTTTTTTTTTTGATGCATGCCGCCATACAAGTCTATGGGCGTCATTTTTTCGGCGAAACGAGGCGAAAAAATTCGCCCATCCCTAAAAGTTAACTCAAAGCTCATGAGCCCTTTAACACCTGGTTGTTACTTTTTAAACAATGTTGCCTAAGTCTGAGCTCCGACAGCTGCCTTGTCTTACATTGTATCAACAGTCTGAGCCACCAGGGCAGAGACTAGAAAGGGATAAACACTGCTTTCAATAGCAATACATATACAATAGTGACTCCCTCCACCCGCGCCCGCCCAAGCCAGACTTCCAGCTTCCATCCGCCGATGATGTCACGAAAGGGGCGGAGCGAGCAGGCTCACGTCTAAAAAAGGAAGTTGGAAACCGTCAGTGTAAGGTTTCAGGAAGAAGAGCTCAACCTGGACCCGCCACCCGCAAATGGGGGTGCGAGTTCGGCCTGAAGCCACAGGTATCGGGCCGGTCCGCAATCACTAATATACAAAAAACATAGAAAAATTTAGTGAATGTAAATTGCATAGTTGCTTATAATTTGTTTTTTTTGGGTTGACATTCCCTTAAAGGGACTGTAATTAAAAATAAATTAATTATGACTTTGGTTTAATAAACAGGAACACATCTCCACCACATCGGATTTACACTATATTTTTGTGTAAAATCAAAGGGAAAGCGGATGTTCCCAGCCTGAAGCCACAGATTGAGGCAGTTACCTCATGCATTTATGTAGTTTGTGGTCAGATAGACTTTTGTTGTTTTTCTTCCCCCTGAGATTCTGTAGTGATTTCCATGCGAATAAGCACCGCAGACATCAGAACACAATGCCTTTTACCATCTCTGCGTCTGCTGCATTAGTCATTTCTAGAACACTGGTTTCAGCCCCACCGTGACAAATAACATATTCCTATTATACAATAGATAAGGGCATTAGAAGTGACAAAGGCGTTCCATGCCCATATAAAGGCACAGGGCTGCAGAACAAAATGCATCGGCTGGGACTGCGTTGTACTATTTCAGTTGATACAGGTTTCTGTGCCAGAGTAAATTCCCACCGCATGACTGACAAATTCTGTGAATAAGTGAGTACATTATGGACTCAGTACCACCCACACAAGATATTAAAGGGATTCTTCTAAATCAGCGGGCCCCCAACCTTTTTTGGACTGGGGACCGACAAGGACCGGGGATGGGGTCGGCGGGGTGGGGTCAGAGGGTTGGGGGAGGAATTGATGTGCCAGGGGTGGGGTCAATGGGGGCAGGGTCAGCAGCAAGTTTGGGCGCGCCTTGTTTTTGTGGGCTGGGTTTGGTGGCCTAGTGCAGGAGTGTCCGCTGCCCGGTTCTGGGCCGTGGCCCGGCAGTTGGGGACCCCTGTTCTAAACTACACTGTTTACACTGCAAATAATTCACTCTACAATATAAAATTTCATTCCTGAACCAGCAAGTGTATTTTTTTTTTAGTTGTAACATTGGTGTGTAGGTATTTTTTTTTTTTTTTTTTTATAATGCCCTTCCTCATTAAATCTTCTTTATTCTTATAAAGCTCATTGCAAATGGTACTGTGCATTAACCAAATTTCCCGCACCAACCATGTAAGCCAAGCTGTGACTGGTTGCACACAAACAGTGCACGGGCTGCTTAAAGGGGTTGTTCATCTTTGAATTAACTTTTAGTATGGTGTAGAGAGTGATATTCGGAGACCATTTGTAATTGGTTTTCATTATTTATTATTTGAGAATTTTGGGTTATTTTAGCTTTTTATTCAGCAGCTCTCCAGTTTGCAGTTTCAGCAGTCTGGTGGCTAGGGTCTAAATGACCCTAGCAACCATGCATTGATTTGAATAAGAGACTGGAATATGAATAGGAGAGGCCTGAATAGAAAGATGAGTAATAAAAAGTAGCAATAGCATTAAATGTGTAACCTTACAGGGCATTTGTTTTGAGATGGGGGTCAGTGACCCCCATTTGAAAGCTGGAAAGAGTCAGTGAAAGAAGGCAAATAATTAAAAAAAAAAAAAAACTACAAAGAATAAAAAAATGAAGTCAAATTGAAAAGATGCATCGAACTGGCCATTCTATAACATACTAAAAGTTAACGTAAAGATCAACTACCCCTTTAAGTTGAAGGAACAGTAACACCAAAAAATTAAATATCATATAGTGTTGCCCTGCACTGTTAAAACTGATGTGTTTGCTTCAGAAACACTACTATAGTTCATATAAACAAGCTGCAATGGCGGAAATTCTATATGGCACAGGTTAAATAGTGGATAACAGATAACACCATTTTCTCTGTCATCATATGGGGACACAGGGACGATGGGGTTAAGCTCCACCCTCCAGAAGGCAGGACACTTATTAATAAATTTGTGGGCGTGCCTAACCGGCTTAACCCCCACACTCCAGCTTATCCAATCAGTTTTTTAAGTGTCCTGCTACCAGGAGGCAACCACAGGTCGATCTAATGGCGTCAAGAAACAACACAAAGGTGCCTCGGTTCTTTGCTCGTTACCGAGAGAGACTGGCGGCAGGGGTCGATGCCATGACACAGAAGTGGCAGTTCAACCTAGCGTACATATTCCCTCCGCTACCCATGCTTCCTCCACGAGTCCTCAAGAAGATCAGACAGTCCGGCATCACGGTAATTGTGGTGGCTCCTTACTGGCCTCGGAGGACTTGGTTTTACGACCTTCAGGAAATGTCAATAGCACAACCGATACGTCTCGAGAACAGGCCGGACCTTCTGTTCCAAGGGCCCGTTGCACATCACAACCCAGGGCTGTTCGCTTTGACGGGGTGGCTGTTGAGGCAGACATCTGGCGAAAACAAGGGTTAACAGAAGAAGTTATTGCCACATTATTGAGAGCTCGTAAGTCTTCATCTTCAAAATCATACTACAGAGTCTGGCAATCCTATCGGAGTTGGTGCGAGGAGTTCAATCTATCCTTTCACAAACTTAGCATCCCGAGAGTTCTGTCTTTCCTGCAGCGCGGGCTCAGGCGAGGTCTAAAACTCAGCTCTTTGAAAGTGCAAGTATCAGCTCTGTCAATCCTATTTCAGTCTAAACTAGCCTTGAATGATACAGTACGTACATTTCTGCAAGGAGTGGCACATATAGTTCCTCCGTATCAGCCTCCAGTTCCAGCATGGGATTTAAACGTTGTTCTCGAGGCCCTTCTTGACCCTCCGTTCGAACCGATGGGATCTATTTCAGATACCTGGCTTACTTGGAAGGTAGTGTTCTTATTGGCAATTACATCCACTAGAAGAGTGTCAGAACTGAGTGCACTATCGGCAGATCCATCTTTTCTAGTGTTCCACAAGGATAAGGCAGTTCTACGTACAGTTCCATCTTTCCTTCCTAAGGTGGTCTCGTCATTTCACATCAACCAAGACATTGTTGTTCCCTCTCTCTGTCCGGAACCAAAAAATGATAAGGAACGTCGACTACACAGCTTAGATGTAGTTAGAGCCTTACGATGGTATATTGAAAAGTCAAAGTCTTTTCGACGGTCTCAAACTCTCTTCGTATTACCATCAGGGCCCAGGAAGGGTCATCCTGCGTCTAAAGCTACCATTTCTAGATGGATCAAGGAGATCATCAGACAGGCATACATGGCCAAAGGGAAGATTCCACCGGAGGGAATTCGAGCTCATTCTACAAGAGCGATCGGAGCTTCCTGGGCTTGGCGCAATTCGGCCTCATTGGACCAGATCTGCAGGGCGGCTACCTGGTCCTCTGTACATACTTTTACAAAATTCTATAAAGTTGATATTTTTTCTTCAGCTGAAGCATCTTTTGGGCGCAAGGTGCTTCATTCTGTGCTGAAGTAATGGTTAATTCTTTTTTCCCGCCCTGCTGTTTTTGGGGGCTGCTTTGTTAAGTCCCCATCGTCCCTGTGTCCCCCTATGATGACAGAGAAAACAGGATTTTTTATACTTACCGTTAAATCTGTTTCTCTGTGATCAATAGGGGGACACAGGGCGGCCCGCCCTAAAACTTTTGTTTATTGACTATTTGGTCATTTCGGGATAATTCCCTGATTTACCTTCTACGTGGGCTATTATTTTGATTATTACGTTATCTTGTTACAGCATCTTTTGTGACAAACTGATTGGATAAGCTGGAGTGTGGGGGTTAAGCCGGTTAGGCACGCCCACAAATTTATTAATAAGTGTCCTGCCTCCTGGAGGGTGGAGCTTAACCCCATCGTCCCTGTGTCCCCCTATTGATCACAGAGAAACAGATTTAACGGTAAGTATAAAAAATCCTGTTATGTTCTACAGAGCTTATCTGTTATCTGCTGTGTAACCTGAACCTTTTCTGCTTTGAATGGCTGCGCCCATTGCTACACAGCAGCTTGTTTATATAAACAATAGAAGTGTTTCTGAAGCAGATACAGCAGTTTTACCAGTGCAGGGCAACACTGCATTATATTTTTATTACTTAAATTTTTTTATGTTACTGTTCCTTTGAGGCTGGAGTGAGTTTCCTTGTCCCAGAGCTGTCCTATTGTGTTATAAAAAGAGACACAATTACATGTCCTATCAATAAAGGAGGCATGGCTGGCTGAATAGGGCTGTAAACAGAAATTTCTATCTCAGGGACAACTCCATTGGTCCAAGAGACCTCCAAATCAGTAGGGATGCACCAAATCCAGGATTCAGTTTGTGATTTGGACAGGATTCGGCCTTTTAAAGCAGGATTCAGAATCGGCTGAATCCTTCAGCCTGGCCGAACTGAATCCGAATCCTAATTTGCATATGTAAATTAGGGGCGGGGAGGGAAATTACGTGACTTTTTGTCACAAAACAAGGAAGTAAAAAATGTTTTCTTCTTCCCACCCCCTAATTTGCATAGGGTTCGGATTCAGTTCATATTCGGCCGAATCTTTCACAAAGGATTCGGAGTTCGGCCGAATCCAAAAAAGTGGATTCGGTGCATCCCTACAAATCAGGAAGAGCAGCGGGCATGGTTGGAGGCTTGGCCTGGGCAGGATTTGGGCAAATCTGTGGTATAATCAGGTGTAGCTTGGGCAGAAAAGGCGCCTGCTTTAAAATACCACCTTTGCTGTGTAAGACTGTTATGTTGTTTCATATATTTACTTACTCTTTTTTTCAGAAGCAGTTTAACCTCCATTGGTACTAGTTTTCACAGGATAGGCCCCTCTGGGAACCTGTAAATGGGAGTGGCTTGAGGGGATATAGGCAGAAGCCAAGAGAAAAGACCCCCACAACTCTGCACCAGTATTATCATAAAAGGCAATCTTTATTGATATAAATTACATGCTAGAATAAACCATGGTACAAAAAAACATAAAAACAATTAAAAATATAAAGCCACTCTTCTCCCCTCCCCTTCCATAATCGGACCACAATTCACAATCATTTATTGAGCGAACCAAAACACCTGGGGTGTATACAGGCTCTAAGGTCAAAAAAGCTAAGCACCAAATTATAGCCAGACCACTACTTCCTGCTTTGCAGCTCTCCTGTTTCGACTGATTGGTTACCAGGCAGTAACCAATCAGTGACTTGAGGGAGGCCACATGGGTCATTACTGTTGCTTTTGAATCTGAGCTGAATGCTGAGGATAAATTGTAAACTCACTGAACAGTTATGTCCCATGTGGCCCCCTTAAAGTCACTGACTAACTCAGAGTTAGAGAGCTGAAAAGCAGGAAGTAGTATTCTGGCTATTATGTTACACATCCAGTCACTCCAGCATTTATACATTACATTTTTGCCTAACTAACTATATTAGAAACAGTTTTTTTATTTTGCACAGCTTGTCTATTTACCCAGTTTTTATTTTTATACTGAACTGTTCCATTAACTGGAGTCCTGCGCGGAACCAATTTCAATGACCCGAACCCGTAACTCACAGCCCGCGACCCGAACCGCAACCCGCAAATTTACCCACTTTGATCCGCTACCCGCCCGGATCTGCAACTGCCTTATCCGCAACCCGCCGACCACCATCAAACAGTGACATCGTCAAAAGTGGGCGGGGACAGAAACATGTTTTGTAAAACTTTAAAAGGAGTAAAATATAGACAATAATACATAAGATAAGAAATTTAGATGAGACCCGCGACCCACAGACCTGTGACCCGCAGACCCGCATCTATACCCGCACCTGAAAATCGTGCCGTTTTTTTGTGGGTAACCCGAGGGAACTCGCAGGTACCTGATCCGCTGCAGGACTCATGCATTGTTTACACCTCAAATTCGATGTACTTTGGCCATAGTAGCCATTGCTATAGTAGAAATACAACTCCCAGCATCCTTCTATATCCTTCAGCCTCTCTGTGTGAGCTTCACTCCTTCTCCTATTCTATGACTACAGCAACTATTCTGCTTTTTCTTTTTTTTATACATTGGCTTCATCTCTGTGCAACCAACCTCCTCTTTCCGTTATTCGTGCTATCTTTCTCCACAAACCCCTTCTCCCGCTTTTGCAGGTCTAACTTACCCGGAGCCGCCTTTCAACGTAAAAGTCCATAAGTTCCCCGACAGATATTCTGTTGCGTGGGATTGGAATAGTGGCAATAGAGAGGATGCGAAGAATGTGACATTTTCTGTGTTTGTCCACAAGTATGTAAACCTATAGCATTATTTGAATGTGGGGAAAAAAAATGCTAGAAAATGATGTACCATTGGCCTTAGTGGTATACAGCAAAAATGCCTAGGCTGCACGATTAGTGGTTGCTTATAAATATATACATATATATATATATATATATATATATATATATATATATATATATATATATATATAATATATGTATAAATAGATATGGTTAGTGGGTTTGGGTGAGAATGTGAGGTACGGGCTGCAAACCAGATGATTATTTAACAAGCATATTGCTTGAATAGAAATATGCAAATGATTTCTCTTGTTGTTAAAGCGATTCTTTCATGGAAAAACAGGTTTTTTTCAAAACACATCAGTTAATAGTGCTACTCCAGCAGACTTCTGCACTGAAATCCAGTTCTCAAAAGAGCAAACAGATTTTTTTATATTTAATTTTGAAATCTGGTTACCTTGCAATTTTTCTGTTGTTAGGCTGCTGGGGGCGAAGGGAGGGGATGATATCACTCCAACTTGCAGTACAGCAGTAAAGAATGACTGAAGTTTATCAGAGCACAAGTCACATGACTGAGGGCAGCTGGGAAACTGACAATATGTCTAGCCCCCTGGCAGATTTCAAAAGTGAATATAAGAAAATCAGTTTTCTCTTTTAAAAAATAGATTTCAGTTCAGAATTCTGCTGGAGCAGCACTATTAACTGATGCATTTTGAAAAAAAAACATGTTTTCCCATGACAGTATCCCTTTAAAGTATCCCAGGGAATACTGGGAGTTGTAGTTCAACAGCAGCTGCTAAGCCAATAGCAAAGGTCCTTGCATGAATAAAGTAGGGGGGGGGTCTATATAACATAATATAAGGTAGTCCTGCCTGTAAATTAATTATAACTGATTTGGGACTGACCTGTGAGGGTTAAATAGATAATGTAATGTTGTATTTTACAAACTTGCATAATAAGTAAAGTTGGCATGATTTACCCACTACATACAGCCCTGATTTGTACATAATCCAAAAGCAGTTTCTGGCCTGGGAATTTCCCCCACTCTGCTGCTGCTGCTGCTTTCACTTTCTGTCTCTGTCAATATTCACTGAAATATAAATATGAGACCAGTCGGTGTAATCTGAAACCAGGGACAGATAGAGATAGAGAAAGGGCGAAATATATCTAATGTACAGATAGTCAGGAAAAAGGCGTATATTATTCCCCTGGCTATAGATGCACCAAACAATAGACTTTTTATATTGTATCTTAGATTAAAAAACAAAGCCTTTTCCAAGTTTTGGAGCAGTGTCCCCGGATGCCTTCACATTGTTCATCAGAACTGTAGCATTGACCCAGCGCTCGTAGATACTGACAAGGATTACAAAGTGCAAGTCCGAGCTGAAATATTACAAATTAATTCTGCATCCTCAGATCCCGTTATATTTTCTCCAAAGGTAGCAGGTAAGGAAGCAAGCCAGGACTCTTCTTTTTTTTTTTTTTTTTTTTTTTATAGAAATGCCTATAATAAGCAAGCTAAAGGGATACAGCTATAGGATCTATTATCCGGGATACTTGGGACCTGGGGTTCTTTGGATAAGGGATCTTTCCTTGATTTGGATCTCAATACCTTTAAAAAAGGGGTGGTTCACCTTTAAAGGAAAACTATACCCCCCAAACACTGTAGGTCTCTATTAAAAGATACTGAGTAAAACAACTCATGTGTAAAACCCTGCTTCATGTAAATGAACCATTATCATAATAATATACTTTTTTAGTAGTATGTGCCATTGGGTAATCATAAATAGAAAATTGCCATTTTAAAAAATAAGGGCCGCCCCCTGGGATCGTAAGATTCACTACATACAAACCACATGTTAGGTCACATGAGCCAATTAACAGACAGAGTTCTGCCTTTTGCTTCCTCACTTCTTCCTGTTACAGTTAGTGTTGTAGTATTTCTGGTCAGGTGATCTCTGAGGCAGCACAGATACAGTCACAAAATAATGGTTCAAGGCAAGAGATGTAAAAGGGCAAAATTTATGTAAATAAATATTCCAGTTTGGTAAGATTCTTTAATATGTCATTCAATTTGATATACACTATCTGTTGCTTAAGTATTCATTTTGGGGGTATAGTTTTCCTTTAAGTTAACTTTTAGCATGTTAAAGATTGGCCAATTCCAAGAAACTTTTAAATTGGTCTTTATTATTTATTTTTTATAGTTTTTGAATGTATTTGCTTTCTTCTTCTAACGCTTTCCAGCATTCAAATACGGGATCATTGACCCCATCTAAAAACAAATACCCTGTAATCTTACAAATGTATTGTTATTGCTACTTTGTATTATTCATCTTTCTATTCATGCCTCTCCTATTCATATTCCAGTCTCTTATGTGAATGCATGCATGGTTGCTATAGTAATTTGGACCCTAGCAACCAGATTGCTGAAATTGCAAACGTGAGAGCTGCTGAATAAAAGACTATATAACTCAAAAACGATAAATAATAAAAGAAGAGAACCAATTGCAAACTGTCTCAGAATATCCCTCTCTGCATCACATGAAGTGAACAACCGCTTTAAATCATTTGGGTCAGGCCTTGGTTTAGAAGGGTGGGTGCAGGTAGAGACATTTCAAACCCCTGCATCATTATTTTCTAGGGCCTGCCAATGAAACTGACTTCCAGGGCTACTCTCATCCAAATTAGATGGAGATAGCGTCCAATGTTTTGGGTTAAGTAATAGAAAATGGGGTTTTTCCCCCGTGCGAGGCCCTTAAGGCGTTCCTCTGGTACTCTGTAGTACTTTCCTTTTTCAGAGTTTAATCTCTGCTGGCAAAGACCATAAAGCTAATAATAAAAGTCCAATCGGCATTCGAAAAGCAATTCTTTGTATTTTAGGAGAAATCCCTCCTATCGCTGTGCGTGTGGAACACATTGATGGGGGCATCAGAATAGAAGCTACCCTCCCTAAAACACAGGGAGATTGGTATGATGCTATGTTCTACTATACCTTGTTGCTCTGGACAAACGGCTCTATAGAGGAGGTAAGGCTCGGATCATAGGCTTAGAATAAGCAAATCTTAATAACCCTGACATATACACATATATCATGTAATGCTACAGATAACTGTAATGCAGCAGAGTAGTAAAGCAAATTGGGCAATTTACTCCATTTCTGAAAAATATCCTATGTAGAAATGAATTTGCTGGTAGTCATGGGGATGCCTCCATTTCCTTTTCCGTAAGCAAGCCCAGTCAAGCAGAATGGCCAGGGTTCAGTATTGCGTTGGTGTGTTTGCCTAAACATGCTCTGCCAGAAGCTGTACATTGAACGCTTTTCCTCGGCTAGAATTGCAGTCGTTCCACCAGTGCAACAGCAAGGGATGGGCACAAAGTGGTTTTAAGGGGGTTTGAAATATTTAAAAGTTAAAGCGGACCTGTCGCCCAGACATTAAAAGTCCTTTTCAAATTAAACATGAAATCCAAATTCTTTTTTTTTTTTTTTTTTTTTTTAATAAAGCATTTATAGCTTTATTATAAATTCCATTTAAACATCTCAGCTGTCAATCAATTATTGCCTTAGGCATAGGGGCGGAGCAGGCAACTACTTTCACTTTCCGTTCAGCACTTACTAGTTGTCACTGCTCTCCCCACATTCCCCCTCTCTCTTTACCATTTAATTGTGTAACCAGTACATGGGGATGGACATCAGGTCCCCCATTCTGGTGCACAAATAAGATTCTGAGATGATACAAGACTTGTCTTAATAACAGTGTCCACAAAATGACTCCTGCCTGCTTGTTATAATTATGAGTTCCCAGACCAAAGGAAACAACATTCAAATAGTTTAGATAGTGTAATTAAAATTTATTTTGCTTGACAAACGTGATAAAATAGGATTTGTAATAATTTATTCTGGTGACTTTAAGCCTTAAGAACAGGAACCGTCACGACCATCAGGTCCAGACTGAGATTCAAAATAGGCCCTGTCAAAGTACACAGAGGCCCAAACAGCATTGCACTTTTGCAATTTATTTATATTTGTTTTGAAAGAACCTTTTTTGAGACAGAGACTTTAAGGGCGGTTATCTACTAAAATCCGAATTTATCTCATTATTTTAATAATAAAAAACCCCACAACCAAACTCCCATTCCTGTTTTTTTAATAAAATAAATCGAATCAGGGGAAAACCCCGTTAAAATCGAGTGAAAACATGAATCATATGAATTTTTCTAACTTTTCTCCTGAAAAGCCAGATTTTTTGGAGTTTTTTCCCAAAACTCTGAAAAAGTTGTATTTTCGGGCTAAACTCACTGAAGATCCTGATAGCTTAAAGGGATACTGTCATGGGAAAACATGTTTTTTTTGTTCCAAAATGCATCAGTTAATAGTGCTGCTCCAGCAGAATTCTGCACTGAATCCATTTCTCAAAAGAGCAAACAGATTTTTTTATATTTAATTTTGAAATCTGACATGGGGCTAGACATGTTGTCAGTTTCCCAGCTGCATGTGATGTGCCAGCTGTCACGTGATTTGTGCTCTGATAAACTCTTTACTGCTATACTGCAAGTTGGAGTGATATCACCCCCTCCCTTATCCCCCCCCCCAGCAGCCTAACAGAACAATGGGAAGGTAACCAGATAGCAGCTCCCTAACACAAGATAACAGCTGCCTGGTAGATCTAAGAATAGCACTCAATAGTAAAATCCATGTCCCACTGTGACTCCTTCAGTTACATTGAGTAGGAGAAACAACAGCCTGCCAGAAAGCAGTTCCATCCTAAAGTGCTGGCTCTTTCTGAAAGCACATGACCAGGCAAAATGACCTGAGATTCACCTACACACCAATATTACAACTACAATATTACATTGTTAGTTCAGGAATGACATTTTATATTGTAGTGTGAATTATTTGTAGTGAAACAGTGTAATAACAGTTAAGAAATAAAAACATCATAAAAACCAGAAGAAGACGACACCATTGCAATCCTCACCCAACAGCATTTTCTAACCTGTCTGATATAGATTTTCAGCCAGATATCTGTGGGGTAAAGTTATTAGGAGCCCCTTATTCCCAGGGCAAGAAGCTGTCGGCATGCTTGAGAAGGACAGTGTCAACTTTTATCAGCCTGTGGGAAATGCCTATTTGTCAATCTATTGCTTCCTATTAGCTTAAAGGAAAAATAAACCCCCCGAACAATGTAAGTCTTTATAAAAAGATTTTGCATAAACCAGCTTATATGTAAAACCTTGCTTCATGTAAATAAACAGCTTTCATAATAATTAACTTTTTTAGTAGTATGTGCCACTGGGTGTTCCTAAATAAAAAATTGCCATTTTAAAAAATAAGGGCAACCCCCTGGGATCATACGATTTACTGTTCACACAAACTATCTATGTTAGGTCACATGAGCCAATTAACAGACAAAGTTGTGTCTTTTGCTTCCTCACTTCTTCCTGTTACAGTTAGGGGCACATTTACTTGGCTCGAGTGAAGGATTAGAAGGAAAAATACTTCGAATTTCGAAGTATTTTTTTGGCTACTTCGACCATCGAATAGGCTACTACAACTTTCGACTACGACTTAGATTCGAACGATTCGACTAAAAATCGTTCGACTATTTGACCATTCGATAGTCAAAGTACTGTCTCTTTAAAAAAAAAACTTTGACTACCTACTTCGCCACCTAAAACTTACCGAACACCAATGTTAGCCAAGGTCCCCATAGGCTTTCTAGGCAATTTGGGATCGAAGGAAAATCGTTTGATCAATGGATTAAAATCCTTCGAATCATTCGATTCAAAGGATTTAATCGTTCGATCAAACGATTTTTCCTTTGATCGTTCGATCGAAGGAATTGTGCTAAATCCTTCGACTTTGATTTTCGAATACTTAACCCTCGATATTCGACCAATAGTAAATGTGCCCCATAGAGTTGCAGTATTTCTGGTCAGGTGATCTCTGAAGCAGCACACAGACCATCACAAAATGGTGGCTCAAGACAAGAGATGTAAAAGGGCAATGATTACTTATATCTATACCCCAGTTTGATAAGATTCTTTGATATGCTACTTAATATCATATAAACTATCTGTTGGTTAAAGGAAAACTATACCCCCCAAACAATGTGGGTCTCTATTAAAAGATACTGAGTAAAACAGCTCACGTTTAAAACCCTGCTTCATGTAAATGAACCATTATCATTATAATATACTTTTTTAGTAGTATGTGCCATTGGGTAATCATAAATAGAAAATTGCCATTTTAAAAAATAAGGGCCGCCCCCTGAGATCATAAGATTCACTTTGCACACATATAAACCACATGTAAGGTCACATGAGCCAATTAACAGACAGAGTTCTGCCTTTTGCTTCCTCACTTCTTCCTGTTACAGTTAGTGTTGTAGTATTTCTGGTCAGGTGATCTCTGAGGCAGCACAGATAGAGTCACGAAATGGTGGTTCAAGGCAAGAGATGTAAAAGGGCAATATTTATGTAAATATATATTCCAGTTTGGTAAGATTCTTAAATATGTCATTCAATTTGATATAAACTATCTGTTGCTTAAGTATTCATTTTGGGGGTATAGTTTTCCTTTAAATGTTCATTTTTGGGGGTAAAGTTTTCCTTTAAGGGGCCCTGATTAAATGTTTTACTTAATGGGAAGAGGAGGCTTGAACGTTTAATTGGTACAACAGGATTGTAGGTTTTCTTTTTCAGGATATATTCCTATAATACACAAAAGCCATGAATATCTTGTAAATTATATCCTTATAAACGGTGAGTTCTGATGTCATCAGTTATAAACGGTGAGTTCTGATGTCATTTCTGTCACATGACTCACTGAAACTTGTTTATTATAATAAATAAAGTAGCCCCAGTTGCAAAATATGAGGATATTAGAAGTTACCTCGGAGTTCCATGACCTGTATAAAAACACTCGGCCTTCGGCCTCGTGCTTTTATATGGTCATGAAACTCCTCGGTAACTTATAATATTCTTATATTTTACAAGAGGGGGTACTTTATTCACTATATATCTTTGGGGCATAACTCAGCGTATATTGTAGTTCTTTATCCCAGTTTGCAAAGGAACTTTTTTCTTTAATTTTAGAGAAAATTTATGCATCCCAAATTTGATCTTTATGACCTCACTCCCGGCGAAAACTACTGTTTCAAAGTATATGTGTTTGACTTCGTAACAGAGACGAGAGGCAAATTTAGTCCTGAGAAGTGTTTTAAAGTGGAAGCACTAGGTAAGTGTTTACTGCTCTGGGATATCTGCCTTCCCCTCTTAGGCACATTGAAGGGTCTGTATATATATTAGGATGATTCCATTTATGTGGGGCATAGATCTGTCATCTTCTTGGAGACCCTATCGTAATACTTGGAATTTGGCACATACGTGGTGAGTGTAATATTCAGATAATTAAATATTTAGCCTACCTCAGCCCATGGAAATGCATTTCTTCCTCTGCAGTGCTGAGTGGATGGGGCTTTTTTTAATCTACCGGCTGCAGAAGAGAGAAATAAGTAAGTTATCAGTGAGTCAGCAAACAGACACCTATCTCATTAGGAAGTGTTAATGGGATTCTGTCAGAATAATAAAGGCCTGATCAAAACCAAAACGGTTTTTAACGTAGCATACTAGTCAGACTGTACTGTCAGAAACTTTAGGTACTTTTAATGGCATTTAACAGGAACCAGAGACTTGCTATTAAATGGGTGGTTCACCTTTAAATTAACGTTTAGTATGTTATAGAACACCCAATTCTAAGCAACTTTTCAATTTGTCCTCATTACTTATTCTTTCTAGGTTTTTATTTATTCGTCTTCTTCTTCTGACTTTCCAGCTTTCAAATAGGGGTCACTGACCCCATCTAAAAACAAATGCTCTGTAAGGGTAAGGGCACACGGGTAGATTCGTGGAGATTAGTCACCCTGGCGACAAATCGTCTCTTCTTCGAGGTGACGATCTCCCGAACTGCTTTCAATGGAGATTGTGTGTTCGGCAGTCCACGAGTTTCCCAAATGGCCCATGTATCTAAATGTTGCTGGACTTGATTTTGTATCAAACTGCCTGTTACATTTTGTCCTCAGATTCCCCTTTACAATACTTATCATACCTAACATGGAAATATTATAACAATTACTGTGCAATGTTCTACAGAAGGTTTGCCAATGAACAGATGTAATTGAACTGTACAGAGCGGTAAATATACTGTATGTATTACCGAGTGAAAGAAGAAAACAGGGGAAGTGGCAATTACAGGTTTAATTGGTGTATTTTGGTTATGTGGGGTATTTTTTTTTTTTAATTATCTTTCATTATATATTTAAAACCAATCCATATTGTTAATGATAAATATTCCTACATAGATTCTGCCACTAGGTGGCACATGCAGTGTAGACCTCTATAGTAATATGCAAGGAAAATTGCTGCAATTACCCCTGTGGTGTTGGTGGGGGGGGGCCCGTAGATTGGTGGCTCTTTTTTTTTTATATTTGAGAGGGAAAAAAATCACAGCATGCAGCACAGGTTCAGTTATTGCTCTGTGGATTTTCTGTTTCAAGGTATTGTAGTTTATCTTCAATAATGAAAATAAAACAGAGAGGACTGGTTTGGGGCTGTGACATACCGGGGAGGGCAAATGATGCGACGGGCTGATTAAGACGGGGCGAGTCTATGGTGCTCTGATTGGCCGATCTATCTCAGGGAATCCTGCCCGGTTTTCCTAATTTGGAAAACTGAGCAGGCAGTTCTGAATCGGACATTCCTTCAAAATCCCAGGCTGTCCAGGTCAAAACGGGATCGGTGGCAATCCAGGGCTGGTTACATTGAGGTCCAGAGCCCAGCAGTTTCCAACAATTGTAGCAGTTTTGTCGCACACACTAAAAAATGCACATTTCCCTTTTTGCTTCTTGTGGTGTCCCGTAGTGATGTTCCGGTGGAATTTTTCTTGCCCCGCACCCTCCCAACCCTAACCTAGCCTGTTCCACCCCCTCTATCTCAAGTCTATAAATTAACAGCCCGGAAGATGGCAGACCCGAAGATTTTTTTGCAGTAGCCGGCCCGACCCCCAGGCTAACTACCCCCCCCCACCAAGGAAATGCCCCATACTCCATACTTACCCCTCGCCGCAGATTCTTCCAGTGAAGTTCCACGCATCCAGCGTCCTCTGTAAGCTGACTGAGAGATCGGTATTTCTGCGCATGCGCAGTTGGAGCAGTTTGCGGGTTTGCGACGACTGAGCATGCGCAAAATTACACGGAAATTGACGATCTCTCAGTCAGCTTACAGAGGACGCGGAAGATGGATGCCTGGAACTTTGCTGGAAGAATCTGCTGCGAGGGGTAAGTATGGAGTATGGGGCATTTCCCTTGGGGGGGGTGGTAGTTAGCCTGGAGGGAGGGGTCTACCTGGGGTGGGGGGTACGGGTTTTTTTCCCCCCACAGGTTGAATTCTCCTTTAAAGTATGGTGATCAAAATTAGGAAAATTTTGTGATGAGGCTGCAAAGACCCGGGCCTAGGGCAGCAAAATATTAGGGGCGACATGCCGCCCGCCGATTGCTCCCCAGTACTCTGGTGCAGGCAGTGTAGCAGTAAAGAGTGACTGACGTTTATCAGAGCACAAGACACATGACTGGGGACACCTGGGAAACTGACAATATGTCTAGCCCCATGTCAGATATAAAAATTAAATATAGAAAAAAAATCTGTTTGCTCTTTTGAGAAATGGATTTTAATGCAGTTCTGCTGGAGCAGTACTATTAACTGATGCGGTTTGGGAAGAAAAAAAGTTTCCCCGCAACAATATACCTTTAAGTATGGTTTAGGCAGTGATATTCTGCTATATTGCGCATTTATTTTTATTTTGTGGGGTGGTTGAATGATTTAGCTTTTGTTCAGTGATGCCAGTAAGCAAAATGTGAAATATATTGCAGGATTGGATGGCCGGCCGTATGCAGAGAACTTAACAATCGAAGCTCTAAACACAAACTTCACGTTAAAATGGGACTGGGATTATTCGCTGAATCCAAATGTGACGTTCTCTGTAGAAATGCTGTAAGTACATTTATATGAATACGTTTATGTTCTTCACAATTGTTTCACAGTCCGTATAAGTGAGAATATGACATTCACTGGTGGCGCTCAGATGAGGTACAGGTATGGGATCTGTTATCCGGAAACACATTATCCAGAAAGCTCCTATTTGTGGGAAGGCCATCTCCCATAGGCTCCAATCTAATCAAATAATTCAAGTATTTAAAAATGATTTCCTTTTTCTCTGTAAAAATAAAAAAGTCCCTTGTATTTGATCCCAACTAAGATATAATTAATCCGTATTGGAAGCAAAATCAGCCTATTGGGTTTATTTAATGTTTATAGGATTTTCTAGTAGACTTAAGGTATGAAGATCCAAATTACGGAAAGATCCATTATCGGGAAAAACCCAGGTAGAAAGATCCATTATCGGGAAAAACCCAGGTCCCGAGCATTCTGGATAACAGGTCCCATACTTGTACCATGACAGCCATATTCTCTCGATTTCTATTGCAGAATATTTAATTGTGAAGCACCATACACTACTAGACACCTGAAAATGTTTTTATATTGGGTCCAGTGGCTTATATTGTGGCATGCTACTTCTCCCAAGAAACTAATAAAAATTCTAATCTCCATATGTAATAAAATGTACTAAGTTTGCAGAGGAGCAGTAATTCATTGCAACCAATAAGGTGTTTTCTTTTAAACAGGTGACCAGTAAATGCTAGGTGCTGATTGGTTTCTATGGTTAAAGGACCAGTAACATAAAAAAAAAAATGTAAAAAAATTCGTTAGTACACATCAAAAAATAAACACCAACACAAATTATACTTTAAAATCACAAAGTCTTTATTAAGAAATAACTTACAGAAACTGCACTTCCTGTCCTGTATAGAAACGGCGAAAAGGCGACCATCGATCCTGCTGAGCTTGATTTCTCCTCCTGGCTACTCATGGATGTGATGTAGTGACTTCCCGGGCCCCCTTCCTCCTCCTATACGATGGATGATGTCGCTGATGAAGAGAAGCGGCAGCCAGCGCAGGGGGGAGTAGTTATGCGCTGCCTGGGGCCTAATGAGACCACTGCGGGCACAATATTTAATGGGATTTTATAGGAGGAGGAAGGGGGCCCGGGCAGTCACTGCATCACATCCATGAGTAGCCAGGAGGAGAAATCAAGCTCAGCAGGATCGATGGTCGCCTTTTCGCCGTTTCTGTAGAGGACAGGAAGTGCAGTTTCTGTAAGTTATTTCTTAATAAAGGCTTTGTGATTTTAAATTATAATTTGTGTTGCTGTTTATTTTTTGATGTGTACTAACGAATTTTTTTACATTTTTTTTTGATGTTACTGGTCCTTTAACTGTTCCTGGGCAGACTTAGTGCCTTTTATTACATAACCCCTAAAAGTACTAAAATTATTATAATGCACTAGGGATTGCAGTGGAGAGGCCTTTGGAAATCACGGCTGTGTAATCAGTGGTTTATGGTCCATCTCTGCATGCTGGGGCTATACTCACCTGAATGTACTATAAGCTCTTGTTGTGCTAAATTATATTGAGTATACAGTAGAAGACCCATTTTTACCTTTTTCAGGGGACCAAGAAAAAGATTTGGTAAAATCAGGTAAATATTTTGAAGCGACTTCTTAAAGTACTGAAAGGATATAAGCACAGGAGTCTGTTTTACCTTGAGATACAATATTTATGTAATAAAAGGCACTAACTTTGCCCAGGGGTGCAACCAATCAGAAGGTAGAATTCACTGGTCACCTGTTTAAATGCAAACACCTTATTGGTTGCTATGGGTTACTGCTCCTGGGCAAACTTAGTGCCTTATGGGGGACAACTTGACAATAGGGTTGTGAATTTTCACCGAGCTTAACGCTGGGTAGGAGGCAGGGTGATGATGTATCGGGGCAGGACAGTGACATCAGGGGCATAGATACGAGCTGGTGATTGGCCGATCACCGTGTCCGGTCTTCCTAATTTGGAAAACCATGCAGGCAGTTTTGACCTGGACAGCCCTTCCAAAAACCAGGCTGTCTGGATCAAAACCGGACAGGTGTCAATCCAAGCCAGTAGAAAATGAAATGAAAGGGATAAGGAAAGTTGCTCTGCTCAGAAATTGTAGTTAGTGAGCAGAGAAGAGTCATCAGACATATCTCTGGTCATACTTAGCAGTTCAACATTGCAGGACCTTACCTTTCTCATTAACGTAAACAAAAGCAAAATTGCTCAATATATAAATATATTATAAATTTGGACACTGCACCCAGGCATTTTTGAACCTTGTATTGAGAGTGCCGACTCCTCCTTGGGGTCTGTGTGTATATAGATAGATAGATAGATAGATTGATTTATTTTTTTAAAGGAGCTAAAAAGCTTACTAAAAAAAAGTAGGTAGAAATATTGTACATTATGTTTTGTGTTCTGTACAAGCCCGAGGCAACCACAGCCCTTTAGCAGTAAAGATCTGTGTCTTCAAAGATGCCCCAGTAGCTCCCCATCTTCTTTTCTGCTGATTCACTGCACATGCTCTGTGCTGCTGTCACTTACTGAGCTTAGGGACCCACTCACAATATACAGTACACATAGAATAGAAATGTCACAATATAAGGCTGATTAGTAATTAATACAGATAATTACTACATGGCAGCACAGAAACCAATGCAATTAGCATCAGAATTTAATAATCAGCCCTGTAGCATCAGCTTATATTACAGGGGAAGCTCATTTTCTGCTGGATAATTGGTGACGAGCCCTAAGCTTAGCTTCTCAACAGCCAATCAGAGCCCACTGAGCATGTGAGTGTCACAGACACTTTCCAAGATGGTGACCCCCTGTGACAAGTTTGAAGTCCTGGATCATTGCTGTTATTGACAAGCTGAAACTTTAGGCTGGTGCAATATATAAAATGTCATTTTTGGCCATATTCATTTTTATGGTTTAGTTCTCCTTTTAGGGGTTTACATTTACTTGAAAATAGAGTAGGATGATCACTTTCCTGTCCTACATACTCTTGGAGCTTTTGTTGAATGTACCAATGTTTTCTATTTTGGTAACCTTGTTATAAGCTAAGGATGGCCCAAAATCACTCACCTAAAGTGTTAAACACTTAAGGGTAAAAGAAGTTTATGAAATAATAATATGGGTGACTATGTGCATGTTTTTTTCAGGTCAGAAACAATACAGCAAGACAGCTGGAAGCAAGTGGGTGGATGTGAAAATATTAGCATCCTCCACTGTGATGTTTCCCATATATACATTTACGGAAAATATAATTTCCGTGTAGCCGCATCATTCGATAACAAGAATAGTACTCTCTCCAAAGCTCAGCAATTTGATCCCCTCGAGGACAGTAAGTTGATTATTCTTACACATTTGTTGCAGCTAATGGTACTTCCTAAACACATTTCCTCTACCCTGGGGGTTTAGCACTATGTATAATAAAGGTGCTTGCAAGAACGGTTCCAGCATGTATCCATGAGTTGCCTGCAGCAGGAAAGATGTTACGTTTAGGGAGACCTCTTATAAACCATTTATAACCCAAACAATAAAAATGAATAAGAAACGAAAAAGATAATATCCAGCTTGGACCCTTCTTCTGATGACTTTCGATTGGTTCAGTTGGCCATGCTGGACCTCTCCATTCAGGGAATCGATGCGAGCCATACACATAATTCATTCACTGTAGGGTTTAGATGGTCTGGGCCAGTGTCATAAACCAGACCTGGACTGGGAGTCAAAATAGTCCCTGCCATTCCAAGTACACAGAGGCCCAAACAGCCCCCTACCAGCCCAATATATGGTAACTTTCTATGGAACCATACAGCAGCCCCTCTGGCATTTGCCAGAACCCACAGATTGCCAGTACGGGCCTGGTCATAACGGTAGGCGGAGTCAACCCCATGATGGGACCCAGTATAAACCCACTCCCTCATTTGTGTCCCAAGACACCGACACACAAAGACAAACAGACAGACACAGACAGACAGACAGATACACACAGACACACATAGACAGACACACAGAGACTGACAGACACACAGAGACTGACAGACACACAGAGACCGACAGACACACAGAGACCGACAGACACACACACACAGAGACCGGCCAACCGGTACACCCACACAGAGACCGGCCCGGCCGACCGACACACACAGACAGACACTCATGCAGAAACAGGCACTCTCATGCACACACAGGCGCACGCACACACAGGCACTCACGCAGAAACAGACACTCACGCACACACACACACATACATTTACATGGGTTGTTGAGCGTGGGTGGGGCAAATGGCCTAAAGGTGTGCATGGTAGAAGACCAGGGGTGTGGGCTGTAGGAACTGGGGATCCCAAGTTACTCCCAAGTCTGATTCTGCTTTAGTAAAGGGACAGTGACCCAAAGTGAGGAGGAACACAGAACCTTAGAACAAGGAGATCTGCTCTGAAATATTGGCCGAGAAACAAATCGTGTTCTAGTACTGGTACATTTACAATTAGGTGCAATCACTTTTGGGACACAGAGGATCAACTACAGAAATTGCAAAGATTACCTGTAACCCTTTGTTTCTTCATTTCCAAAAGCTGTGATAGGCCCCCCTTCAGATGTGAGAGCAGAGCTATATGGCACAGTGCTGCAGGTCAGAGTGATGGAACACGAAGCTCTTCACAATTTAAAGACTGCATGTAACTGGGCATACAATCTGACATACTGGAAGGACAGCGTATCTGACAGAGAGGTAAATAAAAAGCCTTTTTTTTTTTCTTCAAGGAACCACGTTATTGGGTAATGCCAATGCTCTACCTGCCAATACAAAAATGATACTTGTAATACACAATAAACTTTTTCTGCTTAGATTCAATCTGTGAAGCTAATTCTCCCTCAATGGATTAATCACATCCACGTAGAATAATACCAGTGAGAAATTGCCTGACGCTGACGAACCCGGGGAGCTAGCTATACTAAAATGAAAATGTAATATATATATATATATATATATATATATATATATATATATATATATATATATATATATATATATATATATATATATATATAAGTTTTATCAGACTGAAATCAGAAACTTTCAAATACAATCAATTAAATATTCTGTACCGTTTATGAAATAATCAAGTTGATCTTCACTATTCCTCTCTCAGCATCTGTTTCTCTTCAGTCTGTCTTCATGCAGCAGTTGGGTGTCAGATATTCATTGACCATTAGATCTAATATACATTATAGGGGGCTTCTTTTGCCTAGAAGATGTATTAGAGCTCACTCTATTAAAATCACCAGACATCATGTCTCTCTACATGCAGGATTTGTGCAGTTATTTTGTTACATTTTGTTTGTACTGGAATCAGTTATTTGAATGAGCTCTAATACATCTGCTAGGAAAGGAAGCCCCCCTATAAGATATATTTGATCTGTCAATGAATATCTGACACCCAACTGCTGCATGAAAGATGAAACAGAGCGAGGAATAGTGAACATAAACTTGATTATTTTAGAAACTATGCAGAATTTTTAATTGATTGTATTTAGAAAGTTTCTTCTTTAGTATGATGACGCTTATATTAATTTTAATTTACGCAATAGTTCCCCTTTAAACATCATTAAAAAATTGAAGGTGAATGATTTCCTCCTGAATGAAAACAATCTCGATTTAAAAGGTGCTATGATTACTAAAAGACTGGCTTGATACCAAAAGTCAGTCTGGTTTGAGGCTGAGTTTGTGCAGGTTATTATAGTTCTACAGTGCTCAGGTCACTTATCAATTCCACAGAAAGTGTTTGGCCCATGAAGGGATGTGTCTTTACCCGCACCCGGAACTTCTACCTGCAACCCGCAGGTTACCGCAGGTTTTTGCGGGTAACCCGCTGGTACCCGACCCGCTGCAGGACTCTAGTCCAAATAACCCTAGCAACCATTCATTGATTTTAATAAGATACTGGAATATGAATAGGAGAGGTCTGAAAAGAAAGATGAGTAATAAAAAGTAGAAATAACAATACGTGTAGCCTTACGGAGCATTTGCTTTTAGATGGGGTCAGTGAACCCCATTTGAAAGCTAGAAATTGTCAGAAGAAAAAGGCAAATAATTAAAAAATGATAAAAAATAAATAATGAAGACCAATTGAAAAGTTGCTTAGACTCAGCCATTCTAAACGATACTAAAAGTTAACTTAAAGGTGAACCACCCCTTTAAAGGAAAACTAGACCCCTCAAACAATGTAGGTCTCTATAAAAAGATATTGCATAAAACAGCTCATATGTAAAACCCTGCTTCTTGTAAATAAACCATTTTCAGAATAATCTACTTTTTAGTAGTATGTGCCATTGGGTAATCCTAAATAGAAAATTGCCATTTAAAAAAATAAGCCCCCTGGGATCATATGATTCACGGTGCATACAAACATACCAAACAAAGCATACTGTTGCTCAAGTATTCATTTTGGGGGTATAGTTTTCCTTTAAGTCTTTCACTTGGTCCAAGCATAAGAAAATGAATTAAAATAGTGAAAGAAAAAAGAGATCACTGAAAATGTGTATTTGCTCTATGGTGTCTGTATTATACAGCAGCGTTGTTTAATCTAACCGTTGTTAAATGCAATATTTTATTGGCAGGAGAAATCACTAAAGGACAGCATGGGAAGTTTTGAAATAGAAGTGGAACCATCAACCAAGTATTGCATGACAGTTTGTGTTGTTTGCCTAAACAATAAAAGAAGAAGCCTTTTTAGTAAGGAGCAGTGCATCACCACTGACACTGGTAAGAACTGGTGTGGGGAGAGGATGGTTGGAATATCCAAATATTTTCTTATTTCACCCATCATAGGGGCAAATTCACTAAGCGCCGAAGCACCTAACGCTAGCATCAATTCGCTAGCGTTGGGCATTTTCGTTAGTTCGCAAATTCACTAACGGACGCTGGCGTAAATTCGCTAGTGTTACTTCGCACCCTTACGACTGGTGAATTTTCGCTATGGACGTAACTACACAAATTCACTAATGCGCGCAGTGTACTGAACGCTACCTTTTACGCTAGACTTCCATCGCCACCTCAGACCAGGCGAAGCGCAATAGAGTAGATAGGGATTACTTAAAAAAAAAAGTTAAAATTTTTTCTAAGTCCCAAAAAACGCTGGTGTTTTTTCTATACTATGGGCTATAGGCTGAAAAAGATCGAAAAAAATTGGGGCTCCCCTCCTTCCCCCCTACATTTCCTAACTCATGGCAACTTAACTATACAGTGGGCACATGTGTAGGGCATTTAAATTTGAATTTGGTGCCGTATGCAAATTAACCATCGCTAGTGTAACCTTCGCTTCGCGAATCAATACTAGCGCAACTTCGCAACCTTACGCTACCCCTGTGCGCAACTTCTGATATTAGTGAATTTGCGGAGCGCTGGCGAAACTACGAGAAGACGATGTGGCTAATGGTGGAGCTTTCCCCGTGTACGCCGACTCCTGCTAAGCCGCAGCTCTCGCGATAAATCGGCTCCTTCTAGCCGGCTTCACCCGCACATCACTAATACCGCTGCGGAGCGCCGTTCAAAGCAATAACGGAATCTGGCGTGTTAATATCAAATTGCTGGCTTTATTTTGCGCATTAAAATAGTTAGGGAGGGGGGTTACATCTAACGCGTTTCGTGTCAGTAAACCTGACACTTCAACCTGATAAACTGTACCATTTTTCTTCCTGTAAAAAGTTGTGAAAATGTAAAAAAGGCATATTTTCACATATATTCATTTATTTTTTAGACTTTTTTTTTTATCTCTGCACATATTGTGCTGTTTTTGGGCAACTGTTGAAGTGTCTCTTGGCTAGTTTTGGGCTGTTTTTGAAAATTAGACCTGGCAACCCTGCCGAGGTCCCAAATGCTGGACCAGAAAAGTCTGAAAACCACTGGGTTTGGGTAAGAAGGGATAAAAGGAGCCAAAAACATTGCAATGCAAAACACAAAAAAAAAGTACCACCTTAAAAAACAAAACAAAACACATAAGCAGTTTTGGGGAATAGGAACGGAAATTGCAACCACAGTGCCACCAAGTGGTCCCTAACTAATTTCACCTGCACAGAAATTTGCATGTTGAGCATGTTATTTTAACATTAAAAATGTTTTATCTTTTTCAGATACTGGGCCAGTTTGGAGTGTGGGGATTATCGGGGGCCTTGTAGGCGTAGTCGTTACATCGGTGGTTGTTTATCTCTGTGCCTGTCCTTTAAAACGATACATCAAGAATATATTATACCCCACCAGGAAACTTCCATCAATCATCGAAAATGTATGTTGTGTGAAACCTCCATTGATAGGGCATTGTATTTCCACTGTTTATTTCCATTGTGTAACTGTCACACTGGGTGTTTTGTATACTAATATAGTGGGGAAAAAAGGGCCCCTGTACCATTGCCTTTAAAGGGGATCTGTGGTTGCCGGGCGACTAATCTCCCCAAATCTGAGCTTGTGCCCTGACCCTAAGGGGCTGATTCACTATGGGTCGAATATCGAGGGTTAATTAACCCTCGATATTCGACTAGGAATTGAAATCCTTCAACTTCGAATATCGAAGTCGAAGGATTTAGCGCAGAAAATTCGATTGAAGCATAATTCCTTCGATCGAACGATAAAATCCTTCAAACCGAACGATTCGAAGGATTTTAATCCAACGATCGAAGGAATATCCTTCGATCAAAAAAAGTTAGGCAAGCCTATGGGGACCTTCCCCATAGGCTAACATTGACTTCGGTAGCTTTTATCTGCCGAACTAGGGGGTCGAAGTTTTTTTTAAAGAGACAGTACTTTGACTATCGAATGGTCGAATAGTCGAACGATTTTTAGTTCGAATAGTTCGATTCGAAGTCGAAGTAGCCCATTCGATGGTCGAAGTAACCCAAAAAAACCTTCGAAATTCAAAGTTTTTTTACTTCGAATCCTTCACTCTAATTTAGTGAATCGGCCCCTTAAAGTGAGTTAGAGTTAACTAACTTGCATATGTATTATACTAGCAATGTACCTCATGTTCCACAGAATTCCTTGGCCCGTGTCAATATCAGTTGGGTCTCTGAAACCCTCACTGTGCTCTGTACGACTGTAATTGAACTATGATTAGGGACAACAATCTATCATACCAAACAAAACTTCAGGTTAACAAATAGATCTGTTTTTTTATCCCAACAGCTGATGATCTATATATATATTTTTTTATTGTAGGGGTTCCTTGATTCACGTGTCAAAATTCCATATGTATTACAAGAAGAAGAGGCTACAGACCTGTGCTATATAACTTGGAACAGTGGGCTTGATGAAGAAAGTGAGCAAAATACTAAATATTTGTTGAAAGAAAACAACACAGACTCTGGTAATTATTCGAACGAAGAAGAAGCTACAGGGGAGAGTGGCCTCTCTATACAGAGAACGTAGCCTTCTCTACAACCATTCGTACACAACGTTACATTTATTAACTCAACATGGCACTATACAGTCATACATTTAATTATGGCTATTGTTAAAGGAGAAGGAGAGGTCTTTTTACTTGGGGGTGCCAAAAGTTATGCACCCCCAAGTGCTCGCATTTACTTAACTGAAACCTCGGACTTGTGCTCCTACCAGAAGAAACCTGCCCCAGCCCAGGATTCTTCCAGCGAGCACCACAGAACGAATGTCTTTTCGTTTCTTATTTTTCTTGCGGCTGCGTATGTGCATTAGAGCGAAAGGCCAAACTTTAACAAAAAAGCCGGCTATTTCGTTCTACTGCGTATGCGTCTGCCCTGGGAAATTTGAACAAAGAAGAAACCAGAACAAGATCGCTCAGTGGTGCCGGCTGGAAGAATCCCGGGGTTTCAGGTAAGTAAATGAGATCTCTTGGGGAAGCATAACTTTTGGCACCCCCAAGTAAAAAGACCCTTTCTTCTCCTTTAAGAGAAAACCGAACTTTGGGCTTCTACTGACGGGAATGCTGGTCGTTCAGCTGAAACTGTAAGGCAGCAGACACACACAACTACTTGTCAAAATAGACAAAAGTGATAATTGGCTTTGCTAAGATACTACGGTGCAAAATTATTAGGAACAGTTCAGTATAAAAATAAATACTGGGTAAATAGATAGCCTGTGCAAAATAAAAAATTTTTTCTAATATAGTTAGTTAGCCAAAAATGTAATGTATAAAGGCTGGAGTGACTGGATGTCTAACATAATAGCCAGAACACTACTTCTAGCTTTTCAGCTCTCTTGGTTTCCACTGATTGGTTACCCTGGTTACCAGGCAGTAACCAATCAGAGACTTGAGTGGGGGCCACATGGGTCGTAACTATTGCTTTTGAATCTGAGCTGAATGCTGAGGATCAATTACAAACTCACTGAACAGATTTGTACCATGTGGCCCCTTTTCAAGTCGCTGACTAACTCAGAGTTATAGAGCTGAAAAGCTGTAATGTAGTGTTCTGACTGAAATTTAATTTGAGTTTTTAGAAAAATTCTATTTTGATATTTATTATACTCTGGCCCTTTAAGAACTCAAATTCAACTATTTGCCACCTAAAATCAAGTCAATTTGGAGTTGTTTGCAGCCTTTCTGACATTCGAGTTGTTTTTGGAGAAAAAAAAACTCGAATCGAATTTTTGAAATTTGATTCGAATTCAATTTGAGTTTTCGGGTCGATTCTATTCACCTGACTTTGAAAAATTCAATTTAATTGATAACTTTAGATTCAAATTTAGTTTATGGGAGTTTAAAAAAAACTCACATTTGAAATTCGACCTTTGATAAATGTGCCTCTATGTCTGACAGCCTTTTAGTGGCGTGACTTAAAGGACAAATTTTTTTTTTTAAAAAATTAGTTAGTATACAACGAAAAAAAACACAAAGACAAGTTAAACTTTGAAACTGCTACGTTTTTATTAAGAAATAACTTACCGAAACTGCTCTTCAGAAACGGTGATCCAGCGATCCATAGTGAGGTGCTCGATTTCTCCTCCCTGCCTTCCTTGCCTGTGGTTTTTTTTTCATTGTATACTAACAATTTTTTTTTAAAAAAAATTGATGTTACTGGTCCTTTAAACTTAGTGAATTAGGAACTGGCCTACTAATGAAGCCAAAAGTGAGGTTGTTAAGCTTAAGACATTAACCAGCTACTTCCCCTTGTGAGCTCCTGCTGGCACTTATAATTATGAACTCTTTATAAGAGTTTGTTTAATACTTTATCAAGGTAGAAAAGTTTGTGATTGTGGTACCCTTAGCTAATGAGCGAGGGTGGTGGTGACA
Organism: Xenopus petersii; assembly: GCA_038501925.1. Classification (NCBI taxonomy): domain Eukaryota; kingdom Metazoa; phylum Chordata; class Amphibia; order Anura; family Pipidae; genus Xenopus; species Xenopus petersii. The sequence continues at coordinate 182,730,217 of CM076674.1, read as the reverse complement.
AACTCAAATTGTCATTTGTAATTAAGCAGAGAGCTTTTTTTAACCAATACAGGTATAGGATCTGTTATTCAGAATGGTTGAACCTGGGGTTTTCCGGATAAGGGGTCTTTCTGTCATTTGGATCTCCATATTTTAGCAAATGAGCTAAAGTGGTGGGGATAAAACTCAAATTGTACCAGAAAGCTTTTGTTAACCAATACATGTATAGGATCTGTTATCCAGAATGGTTGGAACCTGAGGTTTTCCGGATTAGGGGTCTTTCTGTGATTTGGATCTCCATATTTTAAGTTTCTTGAAACTTAATATTTAAACATTTTGCCTCCAATAATGATACAATTCTTAGATTGGATCAAGTACAAGCTTCTGTCTTCTTATTACAGGGATAAATGAAATATTTTTGAATTGTTTGATTAAAATGGAGTGTATGGAGATGGGCTTACCCAACTAAACACAACTATTTAAAGCTATTTCTATAGCTAAAAGAATTTAATGTACTGGTACATATGTCTCTTTTAAAATAAGCGAATGTTAAACTGACGAGTGCTATTCTAAATACTTTTTCAATTTTACATTCATTTTTTACAATTCCTAAGATACTAAAGGAAATCTGTACATTTTATACATATGTTGGTCCGTTTTCGACCGTGGTCCATTCAAGGAACTTGTCAGAAGAAAGAAAGAGGACTGGTCTTATGTTTCTCTGGTTAGAGGAACTGAGTGGGACAATTTATAATAACTACATACTTCCCTTAAAGGGGCTGTTCACCTTCAAATTAACTTTTAATATAATGTAGAGTATGACATTCTGAGATATTTTGCATTCGTTTTTACATTTTTATAATTTGTTGGTTTTTTTAAAATTTATTTAGTTTTTTTTTATTCATTAGCTCTCCAGTTTGCAGTTTCAGCAATCTGGTTGCTAGGGTTCAAATCACTTTAGCAACCATGCATTGATTTGAATAAGAGACTGGAATATGAATAGGAGAGGTGCTGAAAAGAAAGAAGAGTAATAAAAAGTATCAATAACAATACATTTGTAGGCTTACAGAGATTTTGTTTTAAGAAGGGGTCAGTGACCCCCATTTGGAAGCTGGAAATAGTCTGAAGATGAAGGGAAATCATTAAATAAATTATAGAAATTAAAAAATGAAGGGCAATTGAAAAATTGCTTAGAATTAGTCATTCTATAACATACTAAAAGTTAACTTTTAGTATGTTGTAGAATGGCCAATTCTAAGCAACTTTTCACCCTTCAGTTTTTCCTTTTTTATAGCGTTTGAATTATTTGCCTTCTTCTGACTCCTTCCAGCTATTAATTGAGGGTCACTGACCCCATTTTAAAGCAAATGCTCTGTATGGCTACACAATTATTGTTATTTTTTATTATTAATCTTTATTAAGTCCTATCCTGTTCATATTCCAGTCTCTAAATTAAATCAATCCATGGTTGCTAGGATAATTTGGACCCTATAATTTGGACCCTAGCTGAATAAAAAGCTAAATAACTCAAAAAACACAAATAATAAAAAATTAAAAAACAATTGCAAAATGTCCCATAATAGCCCTCTCTACATCATACTAAAAGTTACTTTAAAGGTGAACACACACATATCTTGCCCTGTAGATTTAAATAACTGTGGTGCTTTACATTTGTTTTATGCACGATCACTTCTCTTCCTGGCTATGGAAATATTATAGAAAAACAGGGGTGTTTTTTGCTATAGGGGCAAAGAAATGACAACACATAAATATTTGGCATGAGATGATGTGTATAATGTGACAGAGTTCATTGAGGACACTTTGTGAGTATGCAGAAATGTCTCATGTTTCCTGATTGTATACATGTTTTTATAGGGCTGAATTTTAAATAAAGGGCTGTTTTACTTTCTTTTGTAAAAGTGTGTTTGTGCGTTTGTCTTGCCGCAGAGGCAGATTGAGTAAAAGCCAGTGGTAGGTGGCAGTGGGGATCTCAGGTGTTGCTCACAAAAAGCTGAAGGAATGTGTGTTCCAAAGACATCCGTTGGACTCCCCAAGATCAGCAAGTACTATGTTACCCTTATTAGATGTATTTTCTATGAAGCAACCTTCCACTACAGCTTAAGGCTTTCTGCAGGTCAGTTAACCCTAATATCATTAGATAGGTACATTTAGTGCAGTAGTCAGACTGTTGCAGGGTCGGACTGGTGCAGTCGGGGCCCACTGGGTTCTTAACCTTGGGGGGGCCCCGCGTGCATGCGCAAAAAACCGAGCACATAATGGCGAGCACACTGCTCGGCACAAATTGTTTTTTTGGGGGCCAATCTAGGACCGGGTCTGGGCCAGCGGGGGCCTAAGAGGGTCAGGGCCCACCGACGTCAATTCTCCTCTTCTTCGGGGCGACTAATCTCCCCGAACTGCCTTCCTACCGGTTAAAATGCAAACCGATTTACATTTTAGCCGGCGGGAAGTCAGTTCGGGGAGATTAGTCGCCCCGAAGAAGAGGAGATTTGTCTTGGGCTACTAATCTCCCCGAATCTGGCTGTGTGCCCTGACCCTGAAGGTCCAAATTTTCATAAGGGTTCCTTAAAGTCCATATCAAGGCTATCGATAGTAAAGCTTGAATAGGCACAACCCGAATTAGCATTACTTAGCCCTACCCCCCCAAAAAAAAAAAACCTGAAGCTGGCCATACATGGGGTCTGCTCTTTTGGCGATGTTGCAGAGCAGATCTCTCCCCGATAGGCCTATTTGAGGTGGGCAATATCGGGCTGATCTGATTGTGGGCCCTAGGACCGAACCATTGGATCACAGCTAGAAGAGTATGAGCAGTTGGATCAAGGGCCGCATCATCGAACCATTGGAGTCCTTGATCCAAAGGGATTTTTAAACCCGCCCAATCGACTTCTGGCCGACTTTCAGCCAGATATCGTTCGAGGAAGCCCATCTGAGGGGCCCATGCAATGCCCAATAAGCTGCCGATTTAAAGGAAATCTACCCCTCAAACAATATAGGTCTCTATAAAAAGATATTGTAAAATCCTGCTTCATGTAAGTAAACCATTTTCATAATAAATATAGTTTTTTAGTAGTATGTGCCATTGGGTAATCCTAAATAGAAAATTGCCATTTAAAAAAAAGGGTGGCCCCTTGGTATCATAGGATTCACTATGCATACAAACATTCCAAACAAACCATACATGTTGGGTCACATGAGCCAAGTATTTCTGGTCAGGTGATCTCTGAGACAGCACAGAGACCATGAGGAAATGGTGGTTCAAGGCAAGAGATGTAAAAGGGAAATATTAAAGGGGAATTCCACACAAACATAACTGAAGCTTTTTGAAATGTAGACATAATTTCAAGCAAATTTGCAATATACATCAATTAAAAAATATGCAGACTTTTCATGATTTTTAATGGTTTCTGACAGTTCCCTAAGCCTAGCCTCCTGTTGATCTGTCTGACTACTTTGCTGAGCTGGCTGACTACTGTTACTTTGTATCAACAGCCATCTGTTAACCAGGGAGTAATATTTTCTACAACGAAGCACAAGAAATAATAAAATATAGTGTAGTATCCAGAAAATTGTTGGAATCGCCCCACACAATGTGATTCAATGTCAGTTTATGAAGGGATAACTTTCCTCTGAAAGTGTGTTAACTTTCATGCCAAACAATGCTGCTCCATTATATCCTAGAGCTGGATCTACATTCTTGGAAGCAGAAAAGGACACTGCGAATGTTTGAGTGATGTATGCCTAGTCACTCTTATGTAAACTGATGACTAAATGACAGTCAAATGATGTCAGAGAATGATGTCAGCAGATTCCATTGTGCTAATAAAGTGGATGTTTGTAAATATCTCTACATTTTAATTTTGACTTTTAAAAGGGTTGTTCACCTTTAAATTTACTTTTAGTATGATGTAGGGAGTGATAAACCGAGACTATTTGCAACTGGTTTTCACATTTTATTATTTGTGGTTTATGGGTTATTTATTCAACGGCTCTCCAGTTTGCAATTTCAGCAAACTGGTTGATAGGATCCAAATTCCCCTAGCAACTTTCCCCTGATTTTAATAAGAGACTGGAATATGAATAGGAGAGGCCTGAATAGAAGACTGTAACAATAAGAATTGTCCATTCTATAACATATGAGAGGTTTAACCACCCCTTAAATAAATATACTACACTATATTGGCCTTTATTCTCTCTTATGGCGACTGGGGTCATTGCAACTATCTTCTGAATACTACACTATGGGGCATATTTATCAAGGGTCGAATTTCAAATTGAAAAAACTTCGAAATTCGAATTCAAAAAGTCCAACCGAAATGAAGTCGACTGTTTTTTTAGTTGAATAGGTCCTTTGTCGATCGAGTAGGTCCGTATTCGGCCGAATTTGAATCGTACGAATTGAAGGAATATCCCATTCAATCAAATTCGATTAGAAGTTTTTCCCAAAAAAAACCTTAGATTTTTCTAGGAGGTCCCCCATAGGTTAAAACAGCAATTTGGCAGAATTTTTAAAGAGACAGTACATGATAAATTTCGATATTCTAATTTTTGAATTTTTTTTTTCGAATTGAATTTGGACTATTCCCTAGTCGAAGTACACAAAAAATAGCTCAAAATTCAAATTATTTTTTCATACGGAAATTTATTTCGACCTTTGATAAATCTGCCCCCATATGTTATTATTTCTTGTTCTTTTTTGTAGCAAATATTACTTGTTTTTGTGCGTTGGAGCCCAAACAGAGGGGAGTGAGAAGCTGAGCCTTTTCTATTCACATTGACTGATCTTGGATACAGAGGACCACATCATGCGCTGAACTTAAATTGACTTTGATAAATACCAGGGAGAACTGCCTGTTTTTTTTTTCTTATAACCTATGAGTTTCCATAAGTCTATGCTGTTATAAATAAACAATGCAGTCTCCTATACAATGCACGGCTCTACTGGAAATTTCAAGAAGTAAGTGGCTCTTTAAATGAGTGGTTAAATTAGTATGTTATAGAATGAATAATTCTTAACAACTTTTCAATTGGTCTTCACTTTTTCTTTTTTATAGTTTTTGAATTATTTGCCTTCTTCTTCTGACTCTTTCCAGCTTTCAAATGGGGGTCATTGACCCCATCTAACGAAACAAATGCTCTGTACAGCTACACATTTAGAGGCCGATTCACTAACTTCGAGTGAAGGATTCGAAGTAAAAAAAACTTCGAATTTCGAAGTGTTTTTTGGGCTACTTCGACCATCGAATGGGCTACTTCTACCTTCAACTACGACTTCGAATAGAAGGATTCAAACTAAAAATCGTTCGACTATTTGACCATTTGATAGTCGAAGTACTGTCTCTTTAAGAAAAAACTTCGACCCCCCTAGTTCGCCATCTAAAAGCTACCGAAGTCAATGTTAGCCTATGGGGAAGGTTCTCATAGGCTTTCCTAAGATTTTTATGGTCGAAGGATAATCCTTCGATCGTTGGATTAAAATCCTTCGATCGTTCGATCTAACTATTTGCGCTAAAAATCCTTCGACTTCGATATTCGAAGTCGAAGGATTTTAATTCCCAGTCGAATATCGAGGGTTAATTAACCCTCGATATTCGACCCTTGGTGAATCGGCCCCTTATTGTTATTGCTACTTTCTATTCAGATCCTCTCTTATACAGTACATATTCCAGTCTCTTATTCAAATCAATGCATGGTTGCTAGGGTAATTTGAATCCTAGCAACCAGATTGCTGAAATTGCAAACTGGAGAGCTGCCGAATCAAAAACTAAATAACTCAAAAACCACAAATAATAAAAAATTAATGGCAAATTTTCTCAGAACATCACACTCGACATCAAATTAAAAGTTGGTGGTGAACAACCTCTTTAAATAGTAAAGCGGTCACGGTAAGAAAATTTAGAGAGGCAAAGAAAGCAATATTTGAAAACATTTATGAAATCTGGATATATTTAGTAACGGGAAATATCCCAGAAATGTGGGCATAATAACAGCCCTGTAATCAGACTAATGAACTGGAACTTGTATCTTATTTGTTGGGATTAATTTGGGATTTCCATGAAATGTCCAGGGTTCCTGCACTCAGCAAGTATTAACCTATTGCATGAATTACTAGCAGAAATCTCCAAAATATGACTGTATAATTACGCTCCATGCGGTTAGAAAAACACATTTCCCGTCAGCAATTTCCCATCATGTCCAACATAAAAGGGACAGGCTGTGGTTGCATGATGCTTCTCTCTGTGGTATTATGGGCAACTACAGCAGGAAACTGAAATCCACCACTTCAAAATGTGAACGTTTTGGGGAACAGAAAACAAGCTGCAATATGTGTTCCTCATTGCCTAGAACAAGCAGCGTTCCGTGACTGTATAAAGCAAAGTGCCGTTCAGCAGCATAACTACAAAGAAAGCAGACCCTGTGATTGCAGGGGGTCCCAGAGTGTAGTGGGCCCATTATATTTTGGTAGACTAGGTCAATTTACCAATGTTTTAGGGCCCTAAATTGCATTTAATTAAATAAGAAGTAGCAAAAGTAGCAACAATAAAATTGTAGCCTTACAGACCATTTGTTTTGTAGATGTTGGGGTCAGACCCCCCCCCCTCGAAAGCTGGATAGAGCCAGAAGAAGAAGGCACAAGAATTCAAAACTATAAAAAAGAATAATTGAAGGCAGATTGAAAAGTTGCTTAGAATAAGCTATTCTATAACATACTAAATGTTATCTTGAAGGAGAACTAAAGCCTAACTAAAGAAGCATTACAGAAATGTTTTGCATTATGTTTTGTGCTTCTGTACCAGCCCAAGGCAACCACAGCCCTTTAGCAGTAAAGATCTGTGTCTCCAAAGATGCCCCAGTAGCTCCCCATCTTCTTTTCTGCTGATTCACTGCACATGCTCTGTGCTGCTGTCACTTACTGAGCTTAGGGAGCCACTCACAATATACAGTACACATAGAATAGAAATGTCACAATATAAGGCTGATTAGTAATTAATACAGATAATTACTACATGGCAGCACAGAAACCAGTGCAATTAGCATCAGAATTTAATAATCAGCCCAGCTTATATTACAAGGGAACCTTATTTTCTGCTGGATAATTGACGAGCCCTAAGTTTAGCTTCTCAACAGCTGCTCAGAGCCCACTGAGCATGTGAGTGTCACAGACACTTTCCAAGATGGTGACCCCCTGTGACAAGTTTGAAGTCCTGGATCATTGCTGCTATTGACAAGATGAGACTTTAGCCTCGTGCAATAAGTTCACTATATAAAATATGCCATTTTTAGCCATAACCATTTTTAGGATTTAGTTCTTCTTTAAAGGCACAGCGGGACATCTTTACAACCAACAGACCTACAGCAAAAATCGGGACTGTCCTGCGACGGTTGAGAGGTATGATTTATGGCTTTCTACAAGATGCAATTCCTTTACCACATAATGCTGCTGACAAGAAATATTTGCAGATACTGGTCCAACAGAATGGGCAGATAATCAAAATCTATTCATTCCTATGGGATCTTGAGAAGTGTATTTATTTATGGGTGAAAGTAAAGAGTTCACCATTTGTTTCTTAAGAAGCTCGGGGAAAGACAGCAAGAAAAACTATATATATATATATACGTATATAGAGAGAGAGAGAGAGAGAGAGAGAGAGAGAGAGAGAGAGAGAGTAGTATTTTTTATCCTTTTGCAACACCCTTCTATGCTCCACTTTGCTTAATTTCTCACAGGTATAAACCGCTCCTACATTCACCAGTAATCTTTTACTACAACTGAGAATTGGGATTAGCTTCTCCTTTAACCTTACTCAAAGTGCTTAAACACCAGGGGAAGGCGGGTGGGTACTCCGTTTCTATATATACGTTTACATAGCTGTATATTTTGCTACCAATATTTTTCAACTTGTTTTATAGGAACAAATGCGATTCCCATGGTATAAAACCTTTAATAAATGTACTAATTGAAAATTGCACTCACATAAATGAGATTAAAAATCGTCAGTCCATCCATTTCTCAATGGTTGCTCCCTGTTCGCTGCGTTTATGATTCAGTTTCTCATGCAGGCAAATTTTCTTGCAACATGTTTCTCTTCGGGCACCAGGCGCGTTTCAGCCTTAAAAATTCACCTTTAAATTGCAGACAAAAAGTCACGAGATTTCCCTCAGTTAGGCCGGGCAGAGGGATTTGACCGAATCCTGCTGAAAAAGGACGAATCTTGAACCTAATTCGGTGCAGCACAACTTTTTGTCCCTCTTTCCACTTTTTGAACGTTGGGAGGTATGCCATAGAAATGAATAGAAGATTTTCAGTGGTAAACTGTAATCCCTTCTCACATGTTGTTAAATCTGCCCCAATGACACTAAAAACATTTGCAGGGAATTGTTAGTTTGCTTTTTACATTTTGTTTTACTTTTTGGGGTCACTGATCAACTGGCACGTCTTCATAAACTTTAAAGGGATCCTGTCATCGGAAAACTTTTTTTTTTTTCAAAACCCATCAGTTAATAGTGAACTCCAGCAGAATTCTGCACTGAAATCCATTTCTCAAAAGAGCAAACAGATTTTTTATATTCAATTTTGAAATCTGACATGAGGCTAGACATTTTGTCAATTTCCCAGCTGCCCCTGGTCATGTGACTTGTGCCTGCACTTTAGGAGAGAAATGCTTTCTGGCAGGCTGCTGTTTTTCCTTCTCAATGTATCTGAATGTGTCTCAGTGGGACCTGGATTTTACTATTGAGTGCTGTTCTCAGATCTACCAGACAGCTGTTATCGTGTGTTAGGGAGCTGTTATCTGGTTACCTTCCCATTGTTCTTTTGTTTGGCTGCTGGGGGGGAAAAGGGAGGGGGGTGATATCACTCCAACTTGCAGTACAGCAGTAAAGAGTGATTGAAGTTTATCAGAGCACAAGTCACATGACTTGGGGCAGCTGGGAAATTGACAATATGTCTAGCCCCATGTCAGATTTCAAAATTGAATATAAAAAAATCTATTTGCTCTTTTGAGAAATGGATTTCAGTGCAGAATTCTACTGGAGCAGCACTATTAACTGATTCATTTTGAAAAAAAATGTTTTTTCCCATTAAGTCGGGCAAAACTTAAGCCAACCATGAGAGAGTCTGAATGACGTGTGTTTAAGCCAATGAACAAAGCTCCCGATCCAGCTGCCTCAGGAAAGTCCCTAATAGACGGGAAGTGCAGAACTAGATCTTCAGAAGCGAGAGGGGCGGGTCTAAGCGCTGGAAGCTTTGGATGCGACGGGGCTAAGCTACTGCAAAGGCCAAGGAGCGGACATGTAGCAGCCGGAGTGGGTACGGGCACCGATGGAAACCGGGAAAGGAAGCCGAAATGCCATGGAGGTCGCTCTGAACTAAACATGGCCACGGCCTGTTTCCACCAAGCGCTGCTCTTGATCTTCTTCCTCCTGCTTTCCGCAGGTACCTACCAGTCATTTGAATGGGGCACCTTGTAGAGAACAGATTGGAACTGTGGGTACTGCTTGTGTATAGTGAGGAGACAACAGGCGTCATTATTCGGAATGTGCAGGGATCATAGAGAGGACATAGAGAGCTGCAGATAGTCTCCAGGTTGTACCAGTAAGAGCCTGGCATTGTCCTCTCAGTGGGGCTGAGGAATGGGTTTATGTGGAGGGATTTCTGGCATCACACACAGTTGGATTTAGGGAGCGGGACACTTTTGTGTTACCATAAAAAACATGTATTATTGTGTTCCAGTGTTATTACATATCCAACATATTTCCCCTTCTTCTGTATAATAATATAAACAACAGAGAGATCTGCAGGGATCTGGTTGGGCAGAACAAACACGGGACCCAGGCCAGGTGTCTCACATATACTTACTACGTAAAGGGGTTGTTCCCCTTTAAATTAACTATTAGTTTGACAAAGAGACTGATATACTGAGACAATTTGCAATTGATTTTATTTGTGGTTTTTGACTTATTTAGCTTTTTATTCAGCAGCTCTTCCAGTTTGTAATTTCATTAAAGGGGAACTCCAGCTTCCAAACCAAAATTTGATAAAGAGGCCCACATAACACAGAAACCCCTAATATACTAGTGATGTGCTGGCCGACCCAATACCCACGGGTCAGGCGGGTTCGGGCTGACCTCGCACGTTCCTTTGCGGGTCGCAGGTTGAGCTCTTCTTACTGCTCTCCCCTCCCGCTACCTTCCAAATGCTGACTTCCGACTTCCGGGTTGAGTTTTTATAGATGCGCAACCCTTTTGTGATGTCATCGGCAGGGCTGCGCAGGTCTATAAATGGAACCTGACTGCAGGCGCGAGCTGAGGGAAGGCGGGTTATGGTCGAGTGCGGGTCGGGAAACATGCGTTTTTCAGCACGTAGGTTTCTTTTCCCAACATGCCCTTCTTATTGTTCTCGTCCCCCATAATTCCGCTGACTGGAAATAGAAAATAGAAACACTATTTAGAAATAGAAAAGCTATTTACATGCAAAATGGAGCAGGAATGATCATCAATACGCAACGTAATTACGTCACCTGCCTAATACGCCGTAAAAACGTATATACATCATTTATCTCGCAAGAAATTTGGACGCCATATTTAAAATACGCTGTGTACGTAAAGTGTGGTTTTAAACTTGCAGATCCCATAGAGTCTATTGATTTGGTACTTTCTTGACGTACTGGCGTTTCTGCTGAAAAACACTAATAATGGCGTCCCGTGGTGGATTTCGGCTTGCAAACGCCCTGTGAGAATTGCCATAGTGGGTTTTCCATTATTTTCAGTGGTAGTGGCGTACTTACGCCGATGGAGCTTTTTTAAAAAATGCAACGTAAAAACGCCACGTCTGGCCTTGCCCTTACAGACAGCATTCAGGAACTACATAACCATAGTAATAGGAGAGGGTCAAAATAGAAAGATGAGTAATAAAAAGTAGCAATAACAATACATGTGTAGCCTTACAGAACATTTGTTTATTATATGGGGTCAGTGACCCCCATTTGAAAGCTGGAAAGAGTCGGAAGAAGACAAATAATTCAAAAAGTAAAAAACTAAAGCCAATATAAAAATTGCTTAGAATTAGCCATTCTAAAACATACTAAAAGTTTATGTAAAGGTGAACCACCCCTTTATGTATAGTTTGCCAGTTAAATGGGTAGGCACAACATACTAAAGTAATGTATTCACATTCACATTGTTTGGCATCATAGGAACCAGAGGATTCTGCTTATGAATTAATTAATATTTGTTCCTGTTTTATATGACCGGTGTAACCTCACCCTAATGGGTTTATTTAATGTTTAAATCATTTCTAGCAGACTTAAAGGGGTTGTTCACCTTTAAGCTAACTTTTAGTATAATGTAGAGAGTGATACTCTGAGACAATTCGCAATTGGTTTTCATTTGTTATTCTTTATGGTGTTTAAGTTAGTTATTTAGCTTTTTATTCAGCAGCTCTCCAGATTGCAAGTTGTTATTTGGTTGCTAGGATCCAGATTACCCTAGTAACTATGCATTGATTTGAATAAGAGACTGGAAGATGAATAGTAGAGGTTTGAAGAAAGACGAGTAATAGAAAGTTACATTAACAATACATATGGAGCCTTACAGAGCATCCTATATAATAAAGTTGAAGTGTCTCTGCGTCCAGTTCCTGTGTCCGTGGGATTGCGCTATTGCGCATGTGCCCCACGGACCGTCTCTGGCGAATTTTTTTTAGACTAGAACAATTCTGTTTTTATAAATGTTTGACTACGTATGTTCTAGTGCCCGTTATTTAACAGGCTTAATGTCTAGTCTGTAAATAATCATTAAATAATATAAATACCGTATATACTCGAGTATAAGCCGAGTTTTTCAGCCCCCAAAATATGCTGAAAAACTCTACCTCGGCTTATACACGGGTCAAGTGCAAAAACGGTCGCTGGCGCCTAAGAATATTCGCCGGCGCCTTAGAATAGTAGCCGGCGCCTAAGAATATTCGCCGGCGCCTTAGAATAGTCTTACAAAAACGAGATTGAAACTTACCAGAAGCTGCTGCATTTCTCACCCTCGGCTTATACTCGAGTCAATAAGCTTTCCCAGTTGTTGGAGGTAAAATTAGGTACCTCGGCTTATACTCGGGACGGCTTATACTCGAGTATATGCGGTAATTAAAAACTATAAATAATAAATAATAAAGACTAATTGTAAAGTTGCTTAAAATTGGCCATACTATATATAACACATTAAAAGCTAAGTGAAAGTTGAATCACAAATGAAAGCTATGAAGTTCCAAATTATGGAAACAGCCCCTTATTTGGCAAACCCCAGGTCCTGAGCATGCTGGATAACCGGTCCCATTTTCTTTTCCTGGTCATCCCTATGGCAGCATAATAACAACCTAAAGGTGTGTGTGTGTGTATGTATATATATATATGCACAAATACAAATACAAGAGGTCCTCTGCACTCAACCCATTATCAATATATTTAAGACAGAGACATTTTGTGCATACTGCTACTGAAAAATGCCTTACCCTTTAAACAACACAGGGATGTATATATGGTATATCTAGTACAGGTATGGCATCCGTTATCCAGAAACCCATTATTCAGAAAGCTCTGAATTATGGAAAGGCTATTTCTCATAGACTTTGTAATCAAATAAATCCATATTTTAAAAAATTATTTCCTTTTTTTGTGTGATAATAAAACAGTAGCTTGTACTTGATCCCAACTAAGATATAATTAATCCTTATTGGAAGCAAAACCAGCCTATTGGGTTTATTTAATTTTTACACGATTTTCTAGTAGACTTAAGGTATGAAGATCCAAATTATGGAAAGACCCGGGTCCTGAGCATTCTGGATAACAGGTCCCATATCTGTACATAGCAGTGGGTAGATCCCTCATTGAGCTGTCACCAGTGCTATCTAGATTTTACAGGTGTTGGGCCAGTTGTCCTATATATCAAGTTTAATGGTTCATTCGTCTGACAATTATTATTAATGATCTGGTTAATGAGATGGTGAGGCTGTGCAGTACTTGCATAAATATTTAATATATTTATATATATATTTTTAGATGCCATTTCTGTATTACCTGCACCCGCAAATGTAAGAATTCGCTCATTCAACCTACAGCAAATACTGCAATGGGATCCCGTGAAAGTGGAAGATGTAACCTACAGGGTGGAAACCAAACGGTACGTATTCTATTAAAAATCTCTTAAATTCTTTTAGCAAGGTTGGGCCATTTACAACCCAGCAAGTGTCATTGAACTAAAGCTACTGCCACCCTCCTGACATAACATGGCTGTTTATGTAATTTTTCAACATCTGGAGGGCTGCCCAATACCTTTGTCTGATATGGAATATTAATGTAGTGTTTTTAAACAGGCCGCAGACTGGTGAATTGTGGACCAGTCTGATTTTGGACACTTGACGGCAAGTATGGATGACCAAACTGAATAGATCTGGTTACAAAGAAGTGCCATTTTCCACACCATTGCTGCTGATCCCAATGTTTGTCATTCATGATTTTGGTTGACTGATGGGAACAGACGGCTTCGGGACTTCAACTTCAGCTCCTTTCATGGCTTCAGTTTTTTTGCGGCTTCTGGACTTTAACTTCGGCTACTTTCGTGGCTTCAGGTTTTGTCGTGGCTTCAAGACTTCAACTTCGGCTCTTTTTGTGGCTTCGGGACTTAAAATTTGGCTCCTTTCATGGCTTCAGTTCTTTTTGCGGCTTCGTTATTTCAACTTCAGCTCCTTTGGTGGCTTCAGGTCTTTTCGCGGCTTCGGGACGTCAACTTCAGCTCCTTTCGTGGCTTCATGTGTTTTCACGGCGTTGGGACTTCAACTTCGGCTCTTCGGGACTTCAACTCTTTGGGACTATGGCAGATGTGGCACGACTTAGACGCTGTCAAGGGGTGCTGGCTATTTCGAAAAGTGCAGCACAGCCAGGCCTCCCTTTAGGCCTGGGCCCAGAACAGTAGTACCCCCTGTGCCCCCCTAATGGCAGGCCTGCCAGAGGGACACCGGGTAAAAACCGGGTAGGCCCAACCGACCCAGACCCACACCCATTCGATGCCTGCACCACTGCCCGTGCAGCCTCCTGATCTTCCACCTCCTGGGCCCAACTGAGAGAACAGCGTGGGGGGCCCAGAGGAGGGTTGCAGGGGCCTGGGTGGTTGTGGAGGCTTGGGGGGACCTGGAGGGGGCCCCTGTATTGGAAGCCCCGGTGGGCCTCAGACCCTCCAGTCTGACACTAAACTGGTTGATAGTAGTGGGATCAAATATTATATTTAGCTGAGCTTACCAATCGACCGCTAGCATTTATTGGTGTCCTGTTGGAAACCAAACATCAAAGGAGTTGCTAAAGTTTATAAGGCCCAGTACCCTCAAGCCACATTTTAATCTAATGCAGTCACATTTGCTTCTGGCCTCTCAAGTACACAGAGGCCCAACACTGGCCAAAAAAGTAGTGTCTGTCTATGTGGCATCTTACAGCAGCCCCTGTGGCATTTGCCAGAATATACAGATTCCCATGGTTGGAAGGAGCTCATAAAATTTGTACGTCTGTGAGGTTTTCCTGTTCCTTCCATTATGTATGACATAGTTTACTAGACCAGGTCTTTATTAGACATGTGAATTATTCTCCTGTGTTGCAGGTATCATGAAGTGGATAATGATTACACAGTCCGTTGTGAGAACACTACACAGACAGAATGTGACTTTACAGATCTCGTTCCATTTACGTGGAGGATCGTACTAAGGGTCAGAGCTGCAGCTGGGAACCTACGTTCTAGATGGATTGAAACACCCGACTTTCAAGCATCAATAAACAGTAAGTAGATTTTCTGTATTAAACGGGGTGGTTCACCTTTACATAAACTTTTAGTATGTTATAGAATGGCTAATTCTAAGCAACTTTTAAATTGGCTTTCGATTTGTCTTTTATATAGTTTTTGAATTATTTGTCTTCTTTTTCTGACTCTTTCCAGCTTTCAAATGGGGGTCACTGATGTTCTGTAAGGCTACAAATGTATTGTTATTGTTCCTTTTTTTTTTTTTTATTCGGGGACAATCTATCTGAATGGATCTGTATGCCATTACGCTTAAAGGGGTGTTTCACCTTTAAAGGAGTAGTGAAGTCTAAAAGTGAATAAGGCTAAAACATAAACATGAACTTACTGCACCACAAGCCTAATCAAACAAATGATTTATGCTTTCAAAGTTGGCCACAGGGGGGTCACCATCTTGTAACTTTGTTAAACATCTTTGCAAGACCAAGACTGTGCACATGCTCAATGTGGTATGGGCTGCTTAGGGATCATTATAAATTATCAAAACAGCATAAGTCAAATAATATCTGCCAGAAGCTGATACAGCAAGACTGATTAGTAATAAGAATGTACAGACTGCACTGGGTCCTGCTTTTTAATGGTGATCTTTGTATTCAGACCCTCTCCTATTGATATTCCATTCTTTTATTCAAATAAGTGCATGGTTGCTAGCGTAATTTGGACCCTAGTCACCAGACTGCTTAAATTGCAAACTGGAGAGCTGCTGAATAAAAAGCTAAATAACGCAAAAAACACAAATAATAAAAAATTAAAACCAATTGCAAATTGTCTCAGAATATCACATCATAATAAAAGTTAACGCAAAGGTGAACAACCCCTTTAATGGAGAACTAAACCCCCTGTTTCCTCCCTGCATAGTGTAGAAAGTGTTCCTGAATTTAAATCTTATGTATCCATGCAGAGTAACGCAGCGGAGCTCAAGGGCCCCGTTTTCCGTGGATGGGGCTTTTCTCATTTGGGTGGGGAAGTTTAGTACAGATTGCTGGTTTGTCTTAACATGTTTTATTGTTTCTTTGCAGCTACTTTAGGTCCTGTGAAATCTCTCAAACTGTCGCCAAGCAAAACAGGTGATGCCATTTCTGTCCACTTTGAGCCCCCTATATCAACTGAAATCCTTCCATATGACTCCATAATACATTTTACATTGTATTACTGGAAACACGGCTCTGGTGAAGAGGTAAGGTTTGATATTGAAAAGGCTTGGTCTAACACATTTTTATTTTGGTAGGGCAAAGTTAGATTATTTTGTGTATTGCTGAACCAAAGAAAGTGGGTTTGTAGCTGGGGACATAACGAGAGGCTCAAGGTGAGTAGGTACATGTGCATGGATGGTGTTGGGGGGGGGTAAATGATAATATACAAACAAGTGGGAAGCTCTTGGACAGACTGGTTCCATATAATCCCTCTGAAGGCCCCATTCTATTAGAGGGACGTTTGCTGGATAAAAAGTGTGTATTTGGGAGATCGAATAAATAGTAAATGGCTAAAAGGGGTTATAGTTGAAAATGTAGTTTATATATTGTAAAATATAAGGATATTATAGTCACAGAGGAGTTTCATGACCATATAAAAACATGAGGACGAAGGTTGAGTGTTTTTGTACAGGTCATGACTTCTAATATCCTCATATTTTGCAACAGGGGGTATGTATTATAATACAGAAGATTCAGTGAGTCATATGACAGAAATGACATCACTAAGTTGCGATTATAACTGTTGACATCACTACTCACCGTTTATAAGGATATAATTTATAAGATATTCATGGCTCTTGTGTATTATATAGGGTAGATACTCTTGGAACTAGACTGTTATTAAAGGACCAATACCACTAAAAATTAAGTTAAAAATGCATTCTATACCCTTCTAACAATGCATCTACCTTGCACAATGTTTTGTATTTCAAGTGCTTTTTGTATTTCAAGTCGCCCTATCGTCTTTTTAGAGAACAGGAAGATAACTTTTTTAATGGTAATTGTACATGAAGCACTTGAGATATGAAACATTGTGCAGGGTAGATGCATTGTTAGAGGGGTATAGAATACATTTGGAACTTAATCATTTTTAATGTTACTGGTCCTTTAATGTGTTACATGAAATAATTGCTCAGTGAAAATGGTTAATTTAACCATTTATATACAAATGCTTTTCTCCTAAACCTGGATCCATATAAAGTGGTATTCTCCACATACATCAAAATGACATTGCAGTCTATTTATGATCTCTTTTAAAGGGGATTTCAACTTTTAGTATATTATAGGATAGTCTATTCTTAGCAACTTTGAACAATGAAGACCAATTGCAAATTGTCTCAGGCTATCACTATCTGCAACATGTGATGAGGTGGGCTGTTCCTTTCAGAGGCACTATCACCAGAAGGTTTCCTACATTATGTCCCACAACTGGCCTACCTTCATTAAATAAACATTATGTAAAAGTATTGTATGTGTCTTTTATCAGAAAGAACTGTCGAGCACAGATACGCACATGTTACTGAAGGATCTGGATCCCTTGGCTGTTTACTGTGTGGAAGTTACTGCCTCTGTTTGGCATCTTGTTGGAGAGCCAAGTGAAACTGTATGTGAGAAACCATCAGCAGCTCCAGGTATTCAGCAATAATTTGAGTGATGCCAGTTGATACTCTGAAAAATGCAATGTAAACAACCCATAGTCAACCTGTAGCCCTTTAAAGGGATACTATCATGGGAAAAATATTTTTTTTTTTTTCAAAACACATCAGTTAATAGTGCTGCTCCAGCAGAATTCTGCTCTGAAATCCTTTCTCAAAAGAGATCTGACATGGGGCTAGACATATTGTCAGTTTCCCAGCTGCCCCCAGTCATGTGACTTGTGCTCTAATAAAGCCACTCTTAACCGCTGTACTGCATGTTGTACTGCAGCTGCCTGGTAGATCTAAGAACAGCACTCAGTAGTAAAATCCAGTTCCCACTGTGACACATTCAGTTACATTGAGTAGAAGAAACAGCCTGCCAGAAAGCAGTTCCGTCCTAGTGCTGGCTCGTTCTGAAAGCACATGACCAGGCAAAATAACCTGAGATGGCTGCCTACACACCAATATTCCAGGTATGGGACCTGTTATCCAGAATGTTCAGGACCTGGGGTTTTCCAGATAACTGATCTTTCCGTAATTTGGATATTCATACCTAAATTGTACTAGAAAATTATTTAAACATTAAATAAACCCAAGAGACTGGATTTGCTTCCAATAAAGATCATTTTTATCTTATTTGGGATCAAGTACAAGGTACTGTTTTATTATTACAGAGACAAAGGAAATCATTTTTAAAAATCTTTGATTATTTGGATAAAACGGAGTCTATGGGAGACGGCCATTCCGTAATTCTGAGCTTTCTGGATAATGGGTTTCCAGATAACAGATCCCAAAATACACTGGCTAGTTCAGAAATTACATTTTATATGATAGAGTGAATTATCTGCAGTGTAAACAGTGTAATTTAGAAATCAAAGCTACATCATAAACATCATGACAGAATCCCCAAAAAATTTAAGTGTTTTAAAGTAATGAAAAAATCATGTAGTGTTGCCCTGCACTGGTAAAACTGATCTGTTTGCTTCAGAAACATTACTATAGTTCATATAAACAAGCTGCTGTGTAGCAATGGCGGAAATTGAAAAAAGGCTATATGGCACAGGTTAACTAATGGATAACACCATTAGACAGACAAAGCTTATTTGCTATCTGCTCTGTAACCTGAGTCCTTTCTCTTTTGAATGGCTGCCCCCATTGCTACACAGCAGCCTATTTATATAAACAATAGTAGTGTTCCTTAAGCAAACACAGCAGTTTTATCAGTGCAGAGCAACACTGCATTATATTTTCATTACTTTAAAAACACTTTTATTTTTTGACGTTACTGTTCCTTTAAGTATTGCAGCAAGTTTTATATATTATCCAATTGTTATGTGGGCTGCAGTATACAAAATACCCCCATTATAATCTTCTTTTGAATTATGAAAGCAGGTGACTCATCTGGGACAAACCCTGTAATTTACGCTGTTCAGAAGTTCAATTTAATGATTTGTGCTGCTTCCCTGTTATAGACGCCATGAGTTATTTTATTGCAGTCAGGCTATTTGCTAACACACCACACTAAAACAGATTCTCTATATTACAGATTTATTACATGGACTGTATAATGTTCTAAAGCTGTGGTTATTTAAAAACACTACATTTCCACCTAGAGTGCACGTTGTATATTACCCCTAATCCCTCTCCCCTTTTTGCTCTCACTTTCTTTAAAGGGGAACTAACGCGAAAATTAAAATTTTATATACGCGTTAAATGTTCAGCATCTGTTTGTTCTGTCTTCATGCAGGAGTTGGGTGTATGATTCATTGACCGTTAGATCCAATTTATCTTATAGGGGGGGCTCCTTTCCTAGCAAATGTATTCAAGCTCACTCAAATAACTCATTCCAGTACAAACAAAATCTGAAGCTTATAATAAAGGGGTTGTTCACCTTTGCGTTAACTTTTAGTATGATGTAGAGAGTGATATTCTGAGACAATTTGCAATTGGTTTTCATTTTTTATTATTTGTGGTTTTTGAGTTATTCAGCTTTTTATTCAGCAGCTCTTCAATTTGCATCTTAAAGGGCACCTATCACAGCCGAAATCAAACACATATTAACAATCTGACCAGTACAACATAAACACGTTTAATCAAACTACATACATAGTTTTTTGAAAAAAACTGCAGGTTTTAAAAAAGCCCTTACTTTGTCAAATGGGTTCTTTCACTGAGGGAAGCCATACTGAGACTATAACAGAGACTATAATATGCAAATTTCAGGAGCATACTGCTTTGAGTATTCTACCCAGAATGCCTTGTTTTAGTAAACTCCTCCACTAGAAGTATCAGGAGATTCCCCTATCTTGTCCCCTGCTGGTGATGTTATGCAAATTAATGGCACACACTAAGTTCCAGCAGGTGGCAGCACTACTGAACAGCAGCTAACACACAGGTTTGGCTGATTTGAAAATAGCTTAGAAGGGTTGATAAGCAACAAGGAATTTCAACTGAGCATGTGCGAGATTTCAGAGCTACAGTTGGCTGGGAAGATATAGGTAGGAGGAGCCAGTGAAATCCAAGATGGCTGCCTCAGCTAGAACTGCAGTGGAGATAGGGGAGATCTTGCAGAAGGAATAGTGAGCTGATCATTTACATTATACAAACAATTCTAACTGTTTTAACAATCAGATTTCTTGAACTTTCACACAGTGTATTTACTTAGGAAATGATTTTAGTTATGATTGGTGCCCTTTAAGCAATCTGGAAACTAGGGTCCAAATTACCCTATAAACCATGCATTGATTTGAATAAGAGGCTGGAATATGAATAGGAGAGGCCTGAATAGAAGGATCAGTAATTAAAAGTAACAATGTAGCTTTACAGAGCATTTGTTTTTTTGAAGAGTCAGCGACGCCCATTTGAAAGCAGCAAAGAGTCAGAAAAAAGGCAAATAACTATAAAACATAAATAATTAAAACCAATTGAAAACTCTTATAGACGAACAACCCCTTTTAAATTTTCATTTCCGTGATAGTTCCCCTTTAGGATATTCAGTACATGACAATTTATTGGTATGTTGTTTATGAATTGCCTTTCACCTGTATACTGTATGTTAACAAAGCTTTATAATTCCTTATATTACAGCTCTCACTGCAACAGGATACACTTGGCTTGTTGTCGGACTTGTATGTGCTTGTTGCGTTATATCTGTCTGTGCCTTGACTATATACAAACATCACAAAATGATTAAGAAGTTGCTGCCTTCTCCTCCTTTGACAATACCATACCACGTGCAAAGGGTATGCATGCGCTATCTTGTCTTTGTTATTCAGTGCTAAAGGCAGAAAACATTCCTCTTGTACTTACTGTAAAATAATCCAAGAGTTCCAGCCTACAACAGAAAATGATCCGCGATCGTTGGAGACCCTGGCTACTAAAAAAACAAATGCATGAGACTTCAGTTGTAATTGTTTTTTTTTTTCATCATTTGCACCGACTTTCAAGCTACTGCCTGGTTGCTGGGGTAATTGGGCCATAGCAACTAAAGAGCAGTTTAAATTCAAAGCCAAAGAGCTGCACAGCTAAAGTCAACATAATGGAAATATTTTTTTTTTTTTTTTTTAAAAAAAGGCTCCTACAGAACACTGAAAGATATGCTTTAAAGGACATGTAAAGCTTACATTTTCCTACCATATATATAAATTGGGCATATCTCACCCACCCAAATGGCATTATTTGTACTGCAAACATACTCCGTTTTCCAGCGTCATTACATTTCCCCAAAACAAATAGCAGCTTTCATCCAGGGGCCATTTTCCCTCTGACTCATCGTCAGTGCATTTATATCTGCAAACAGCACATATGCGATATAAAGTTCATGCAATTAAAGAACAGGCTTACATAGGTGGAATTTATTATGATGACAAGTCCTGCTTGGATTGAGCACTGTAATGGTTACTCTGAGCTCAGGAGAAGGGGTTAGGATTTAAAAATAGGAGCAGACAACTAGGCAGAGTTTCTATGGGAACCAGCAATGCCAACTCTTCATTGGCTGTTAGACCGGAGGGTGTGTTTAGTAGGTATGCAGCAAATCCACTATTTGGGATTCTATTTGGGAGTCCCCGAATCCTTCATGAAATATTCAGGCAAATACCGAACTGAATCTGAACCCTAATATACATATGACGAGAAGGGACATTTTTTATTTCCTTGTTTTGTGACAAAATGTTGTGATTTCCCTTCCCGCCACTAATTTGCAAACTAGGATTCGGTTCGGCCAGGCACAAGGATTCAGCCAAATCCGAATCCTTCTAAAAAAGGCTGAGCTGAGAAGAACTGAGCATGCTCATGAGCCAACAGCCAGCCAAGGAAATTCCCGAGGGAGGGGGCTGAGTGGATTAGAGGAGCAGAAGGAATCATAAGTGATAAAGGGGATGCTGCAGCCTTGCTACTAACTTTTTAACAACCAGAGTGACCGGTATTTAGAGATTTCAAAGAGGTTGTTGGTTACATTTTTACTTGGGGTGGGGGGTTTACATATCCTTTAAGATATTCTGCTCTGTTTAACCCTATAGATATCAGGGAATGTAGACTCTGATCTCTTACTGAGTTTATTGTAATGGTAACCAACAAGCCTACAGAAAGTTCAGGCCTGTGCTGGTCATTATTAGTATGTAATCTGTATTTTTGATGTATACGTCTTCCTCTTGTGCAACTCTGTGGAATATGTCTGTTCTAAACACATTTCAATAATAATAGTAATAACGATACTGTCGTTGCTTTTTCTCTAGTTCTTGGAGGATCCCTGTTTCCAGCATTTTCAAGACGACCATTGTGAAATGCAACCGATAGAAGAGCAGCATGATGATATTTCTGTTGTGGAACGTGAATCCGGCTATGATAGAAAGGACTCCTGTACTGAGGAGTGTGTCATATAGCAGATACCTGCGTAAAAGGCTTCCTACCAAACTATTTCCTAATTGCCACCAAGCTATTTGTTTTTAAACAGAACGTAGATTCGTGTTCCTTTCTGCATCTCGTATGTGTTTACGTTGTTGGCAAGGAATTTCAGTTCCTTCTTGAGAGTATGGGAGCTTTATGAAAGTGCTGAACTATACTAGGGAACGTTTTAATGGGGTAGAGATTTTATTTTCTTCGGCAGTGTTCATCAACCCATTCAATGCAGGGAATTGTTTGGTACAACAATATTCACTGAGGAATCTACAGCAGAACTGTAATATCAGTTCAGTGAAGGTATCGGACCTGGGAGACAGCGGAGGATACAGAGAACCTACGAAGATTGGTGATAACTACATAAAAAACTACATCAAAAAACATTTTTTTTTCTGTAGCATAGAAACTTTGCCAAAATGCAATGATGGGTGGCTTTTAGGCTCGGTAAAAGCATCTGCCAATCCGAGTGTGGATTCAAACCATTTATAGATTTGTTTTACCTGGAATGTCAAAGTGAACTTAGATTTCCACATGTAAGCAAGAAAAACGGTCATGGGATGGAACTACGGAAAGTCAAACTAACAATCAGGGTTCTTCATGAGAAATTTGTTAAAGGGGAGCTATCGGGAAAAGAAAAATTTAATAAGCTTCCTCATACTGAAGTTAGAAACTTTCTAAATACAATCAATTAAAAATTCTGCATAGTTTCTGAAATAATCAAGTTTATATTCACTATTCCTCTCTCAGCATCTGTTTCTCTTCATTCATGAGGACAAACAAAGCTGCTTGAGTTCTTCATGGCTGGGAAGTAAGGTGGGGGCTCCCCCTGCTGTTCATAAGTATGATTGTTTCCTTGCAGAGCAGTTAGGGACCGTCTGACAATTCCTATCCACAGCAGTAAATGAAGGGAGAATTTCACTGCATACAGTCAGGTTTCTTATAAAAACGGTATACATTTTTTAATTAAAGTATATTAGAGATAGGGTTCGTTTTCATTATAGAAAGTAAAAATGGGATTTTATTTTTTTTGCCTTTACATGCCCTTTAAGTATGATGAAGTTTATATTAAATCTTCATTTTCTTGATGGTTCCCCCTTTAAGGAAGAACTCTAAGCTGTGATTTCACTGTCCCCAGAGGGCTTTGATCATTGGCAGGGGGCTCAGCCTGAAGGACAATTAGGGAAATTGCTCTTCTAGATACACCGGCAAGCCTAGCCCTGTTAGGGTGATATTTGGGTGAATATTTATTTGTACATATGTATTTGCTGCCCTGAATATTTTTGAAACCAAGACGGATACACTGATATTTTCCTGTATTGATAGCTATTTCATGACCAATGTTTGGACCTTCAAGTGGTGCAGAATTTACTTGATTCAGTCAGTAATATTAAAGTGGAAAAAGGACAGTACATATTTACTGATACAAATGTGCCTGCAGACAATGCAGAATTCCTGCTTGCCAATGAGTCTGCTGTTCTGTACAGGGGCATACTGTGAGTATAACCCTCCGGTCTCCAAGAACCTCATTAGGGCTGAGCTTGGCAGTCTGATGTGCTTTTAAGATGCTGAAATATGCCCATTCCTTGTTTAAGGTGCACACTTTATTGGCAGACTAGATGGCATATACCAGAGCTGTTAAAGGGGTCCAAATTACCCTAGCAACTAGTGATGTGTGGGTCGGGTAAAACCCGGACCCTCCCTCCACCCGCGCCCGCCCACATCCGAATTCCAGGTTCCTTTTATAGATCCACCCTGCTGATGATGTCACAAAGGGCGGAGTGAGCAGGTGCGCTGCTATAAAGTCGAAAGCAGGCATTTGAAGGTGACCCGTGAAGAGGAGTGCGAGGTCGGTCCGAACCCGCGGGTATCGGGCTGGCCCACATCACTACTTGCAACCATGCACTGATTTGAATAAGAGACTGGAATATGAATAAGAGAGGACCTGATAAGTGATAAAAAGTAGCAATGACAATACATTTGCAGCTTTACAGAGCATTCGTTTTAGACGGGTCAGTGACCCCCTATCTGAAAGTTGGAAAGAGTCAGAAGAAGGTGGCAAATAGTTAAAAAACTATAAAAAATAATGAAGACCAATTGAAAAGTTGCTTAAAGGTGAACTATCCCTTTAACATTGGAGCATTGCAGCTGTTCCTGAACTACAGTCATCGCTTGGTTATTTTAGTTCAGCAACAGTCAACATGCCGTAGCTTAGACATTTCTGGACAGCCACCTTTAAGAGAAGAGCATTACAAAAAGCACTTGTTTACGTCTGTTTCATTACTGTTAAAGGTTATTGATTTTTGCTTCTATTACTCCATGGAAAATTAAGGCAATTGGTATTTGGTAGATTTGTTTGTTTTCAGTTGCTTCACTGGTTTAATTTCCTGCCAAACCCTGCCCAGCAACTGTGCATCTTCTCTTTCACACAACTGGGGCTCATTTATCAACACTGGGCAAATTTGCCCATGGCAACCAATGCATGGTTGCTAGGATTGTTGCGTTCATTGTTCTATTTGCAGCTGTCTTTAAAAAGCTAATCACTTGGTTGCTATGGGTAACTGCCCATGGGCAAATTTGCCCAGTGTTGATAAATGAGCCCCACTGTGTGTTTGCTCCGTTTCCTACAGGGGAGTCGAAAGTTTCTCAAGATAATTCTAGAATTATTGTAGGGTGACCGTGAACCTTGGGTTGGTAGTCCATTTGTACTGTACATTGAAGGAGGGGGGGGGGCATAACCCAAAAAGTTATAGTTGTTACTAGATTAGGTCGCAACCTATAACTGGGCAAATTTGCACCAGCACGGCAACCCATAGCAACCAATCAGAGAGTTGCTTTCATTATTCTTTCTTGAGAATGATTAAAGCTATTTATTAATATCTATAGTAACTATACTATAGGAACTGTGCACTGCTGCATGTGAATGGTAACTGGATAGGCCAAAGGCACCAAAACAAGACACATGCATTAGATCTACGTTAGCTTAATTTGCACAACTGTTTTTGTAAATGAAATGTACTTGTATGTAAAAGTTTCAGCTTTTGCTAGACAACGGCTGAGGGTGAGGTCTCACTCACTCACGTTGCATTTTTAAAACCGCGTATTTGAGCTTAAATGTGCACAAAATTAAGCCCTACTCAAAATAATGGAATACGCACCATTCCCATGGGGCAATTGTGAGCCAAAATCCATCACACAACGCCATCATTTGCATTTTTTCAACGCAATACACCAAGGAAACGCCATATTATAGAACTCTACGGGATCCGTATGTTTTGAAATACACTTTGCTGAAATATGACACAAATTTTCAATATGGCGGGCAAACTCTCACAAGATGGATTGAGCGTATATGTATTTGCGGCATCATATGCTGGTGACGTCGTTGCGTATCGGCGACCAGATTACATTTTCCATGTAAATTGGTTTTCCGCTTGGATTTTTTCCACAAACGTTCTAAAATTCTTTTGAGATGTCTTCCTCCAAGGCTTTTTTTTTTTTTTGATACAAATTAAATAATCGTCCGCAACCAAGTGTCACCATTGGCCAAGTACAGATCATGTGACACTAGCAAGTGACACTACAAGGAAAAGTGGCGCAGTGGAAATGACGGAGCACTGTATTGCTTCATACGAACACATGTAAGTGGAATTGTGAGGAACGAGAAAAACCAGAAATGCATGTTGGGAAAAGAAAACGTTATACTCAAAAATGCATTTTATCATGGGCGTGTGGTTTCATTGGTGGATTTATGTTTGACCACGCATTTTAAAAAACGCAATGTAAAAACACCCCATGTGACCTCGCCTTAATGTCACATGGGGGCTGATCTTGGCCTGTGGGAAAAGGTAGAGAATCTGCTCCTATGCTGCATCTGCTCCCTTCTTTGCCTGGACTCCAAACAAGGGATGCACCGAATCCAGGATTTGGTTCGGGATTCGGCCTTTATCAGCAGGATTCGGCCGAATCCTTCTGCCCAGCCGAACCGAATCCTAATTTGCATATGCAAATTAGGGGCAGTGACGGAAATCGCATGACTTTTTGTCACAAAATAAGGAAGTAAAAAAGGTTTTCCCCTTCCCACCCCTAATTTGCATATGCAAATTAGGATTCGGTTCGGTATTCAGCCGAATCTTCCACGAAGGATTCAGGGGTTCGGCCGAATCCAAAATAGTGGATTCGGTGCATCCCTACTCCAAACCATTGTGTTGGCCCACATGCGAGCAACTTTGGTACTGAAATGCAAGGGGGTCTGTATCCGGGCCGACGCAACCGTTCCAGATGCAAGTGAGGTAGAAAGCAATTGCCAGAGTCGGGACTGATTTTCTGTTTGCTTTTTTCTCCTCACAGGCTGAAATCAGCCCTCATGTGGCATTAGCCAAAAAAATATTGTAGTAAAGCTGCTGTAGGGATGCACCAATCCAGGATTTGGTTAGGGATTCGGCCAGGATTTGGCCTTTTCAACAGGAATCAGATTTGGCCAAATTCTTGTGCCTGGCTGAACTGACTTTGAATCCTAATTTGCATATGTAAATTAGGGGTGGGAAAGGAAATCACATGACTTTTTGTCACAAAACAAGGAACTAAAAAATTTTTTTTCCAACTTTTTACTTTCCCTCCCCTAATTTGCATATGCAAATTAGGGGAGGGAAAGGTAAAAGGTGGGGAAATATATTGCATATGCAAATTAGGATTCAGTTCGGCATTCAGCCAAATCTTTCCTGAAGGATTCGGCCGAATCCCAAATAGTGGATTCAGTCCATCCCTAGTAAAAAGAAAGAGAAGCCAAATGCTGGTGCCACGTGGATAATACAAATGACAAATCTTCACTAACAAATAAGTGTCTTCACTCTGAACTTCTCTCCGTGTGACTCATCCCAGCTTGATAGGGGCAGCACCTACAACTTTCACAAGTCCTTTTAGGGGATGCTGGGTGTTTTAGTTCATCTGGAGGGCCACAAGCCTTATTGTTTTCTGTTAACTGTGTAATAGGTAATAGAATATGTTCTCCCATACTCTTACTAAATCTTATTCCTTCCATCTGTACTATGCAGATGTAAATGTGCTGTATCTAAAATAAATGGCTGCTACATGGCAAAGCTCCTTGGCTTTTTGTGTCATTTTTTGGGCCTCCAGGGTCCCTCCAACAGTACACAACTACAGTCACATGGATTATGCCAGTGATCCCCAACCAGTGGCTCAGGAGCAACATGTTACTCACCAACCCCTTGGATGTTGCTTCCAGTGGCCTCAAAGCAGGAGCTTATTTTTAAATTCCAGGCTTGGAGGCAAGTTTTAGTTGTATAAAAACCAGGTGTACTGTCAAACAGAGTCTCCTGTAGGCTGCCAGTCCATATAGGGGCTACCAAATGGGCAATCACAGCCCTTACTTGGTACCACCCTGGAACTTTCATGCTTGTGTTGCTCCCAAAGTCTTTTTACATTTGAATGTGGCTCAGTAAAAAAATATCGGGGACCCTGGGATTAGGGATCCATGTTGCCTTTCTACAGAAGACAATCAGAAGCAGACAGAAGATGTTACCTTTGAATCCAGGGACAGAAGAAAAGTGAGGGATATGTTGACCAAACTGGGCTTGTTCCCCAGGCAAAGTTGAAGGGCTTTTTAAAAAGAGCAAATGACATTGGGGTAGTCATGACATAGTCAGATGAGGCGGTCTTTGTAAGGTAATTGGGTTAGGGCTTAAGCCCACTGTTCCTGCTTTGAGCATATTATCTGGCTTATCTGTGAGCAGTACTGATGTGTGGATTGACCCGAAACCCCTGGTGACCAGTGGTTGGGTGGGTTTGGGTTGAAATTTGACCAACCATTGCGGGTTTGGGTTGGGTGTGGGCAGGCCTGGACTGGGAGTCAAAATAGGCCCTGCCATTCCAAGTACACAGTGGCCCAAACAGCCCCCTACCAGCCCACTATATGGTAACTTTCTATGGAACCATACAGCAGCCCCTCTGGCATTTGCCAGAACCCACAGATTGCCAG
This sequence comes from Xenopus petersii, assembly GCA_038501925.1. NCBI lineage: Eukaryota > Metazoa > Chordata > Amphibia > Anura > Pipidae > Xenopus > Xenopus petersii. The sequence goes on along the minus strand of CM076674.1, from coordinate 182,701,889 downwards.
TCCGGGCCTGGGTGTGGGTCAGACCGGGGAAGTACACTCCAGCTTAAGCCGCTGTAAACAAAGGCTACCATTATGGCTCGTAACACTCTGAGTCTGTTGTTTAAAGCACAACCAGGGGAGGAAACACAGGCACAAACAGAGATTAGAGAAAGCCACAAGTCATATCCTGTAGAGAGAAGAAAGCAGAGCTGTTCAAAGGTGTGAAACATACTGTACTTCCTCTATACAGGGGAACCAGCACTTATACCTGCACCTGTGCTACTAACCCTGGGTCTTGTTGCACTGATCAGAGGGCGGTTATGATCCAGACAGCTAACACTCTATCCCCCATATATAATATAAGGCACTAAGCTGCGCCTGCAACTGACATGTCGCGTCGGATCAACGCTGCAACACCATCGATGTTCAGCAATGATCCAGGACTTCAAACTTGTCACAGGGGGTCACCATCTTGGAAAGTGTCTGTGACACTCACATGCTCAGAGGGCTCTGAGCAGCTGTTGAGAAGCTAAACTTAGGGCTCGTCACTAATTATCCAGCAGAAAATGAGCTTCCCTGGCTGTAATATAAGCTGATGCTACAGGTTACAGCACAATAAGGCAAACCCACAATAGGACAGACCCGTTGTTCCACCTGCTGCTTTCTTGCTGAAGTTAAAAGAGAAGGTGAAAATCAAAGAGGTCCGTGCATTTCTCTGTGGAACTTATGCCCATTTTTTATTTTGTGAAGGCAGAAAGAGACCAGTAGCGTGAGAAAATTGGGAAAGAACAAATTTGTGGTATTGGTGGTATTGTGATTGTGCAAGTGTAGCTGAATGCCAAAGACTATTTTTGCAGTGATATCACTGGCATGTCTAAAGATTTTTTTAAATGTTTTTTCTATCTGTTATGGTTTAACTGGCACATTTGGGGTTAATATGGGCATTATCCATTTTCTGTAGTGATTGTACTGGCATGCCTGGTGTTTTTATAGCCGCTTTCCATTTTCTGTAGTGCTTGCACTGGAACATCTTTGGTAAATATGCCCGTTATCCATTTTATTTAGTATTGTACTGGCATGTCTGGGGTTAATAGGCTGTTATGTATTTTTTAGTGATTGTACTAGCATGTCTCGGGTTCAGGCCCGGACTGGCAATCTGTGGGTTCTGGCAAATGCCAGAGGGGCTGCTATAAGGTACAATAGAAAGTCAGTATTTAGTGGGCTGGTGGGGGCTGATTGGGCCTCTGTGTATCTGAAATGCCAGGACCTATTTTAATTCTCAGTCTGGACCTGTTCGGGTTAACATGGTCGTTATCCATTTTCTGTATTGCTTGTGCTGGCACATCTGAGGTTTACATGGCTGTTATCTATGCTCTGTAGTGATTGTAATGGCACACCTGGGAATTTATATGGCCCCTATTTATTTTCTATAGCGCTTATATTGGCACATCTGAGGTTAATAAGCTGTTACCCATTTTATTTAGTATTGTACTGGCACGTCTGGGGTTAACATTGCTGTTATCCATTTTCTGTAGTGCTTGTACCTGCATGTCTGGGGTTAATTGTTACCCATTTTTTATAGCGATTGTACTGGCATGTCTGGGGTTAACATGGTCGTTATTTTCTGTGGCGCTTGTACTGGTATGTCTAGGGTTAACATGGCCATTATTCCTTTTTCTATAGTGCTTGTACTGGCACATCTGGGGTTAATAAGTTGGTACCCATTTAATTTAGTATTATACTGGCACATCTGGGGTTAACATGCCTGTTATCTATTTTCTGTAGTGATTGTACTGGTACATCTCGGGTTAATAAGCTGTTACCCATTTCCGTGGTGCATTTTATTTCATGATTATACTGCCACTTATAGGTGATATTTTGATAAAATGGGTGCGGTACTTAGGGGCGTGGATACAATGTGAGTGTGGTCAGAAAAAATCACCCTGCTGCTCTCAGCACATCTTTTCATCCCTGTGTTTTTCAGATGGTGGGAGGAATTCAGCCAATTTTGGGGTTGCCTGAGCAGAACCTTTAGTGTCACCCCCATAACTAGTTATTAAGGGAGTTGTTCGTCTTTAAGTTAACTTTTAGTATGATGTGATATCCTGAGTCAATTTGCAATTGGTTTTAATTTTTTATTATTTGTGGCTTTTGAGTTATTTAGCTTTTTATTCAGCAGCTCTCCAGTTTGCCATTTTAGCAATGTGGTTGCTAGGGTCGAAATTCCCCTAGCGAATATGAATAGGAGAGGCCTGAATAGAAAGATGAGCAATAAAAAATAGCAATAACAATACATTTGTAGCTTTACAGAATATTTGGTTTTTAGATGGGGTCAGTGACCCCTATTTGAAAGCAGGAAAAGGTCAGAAGAAGAAGGCAAATAATTCAAAAACTATAATAATAAAGACCAATTGAAAAGTTGCTTAGAATGAGGCATTCTATAACATACTAAAAGTTAACTTGTATGTTGGCGCTATATAAATAAATGTTATAATAATAATAATATAATAAATGTTAATAATAATAAAATAATTAATAAATGTTATAATAATAATAATATTATAAATGTTATAATAATAATAATAATAATAATAATAATAATAAATGTAATAATAATAATAATATAAATGTTATAATAATAATAATGATAAAAAAGGTGAACCACTCCTGCAGGCAGCTCAGCGCTTCGGTTGTAAGGGAGTTGTGACACCTCCCCTGCAGAGGCTGATTGGCCTGGACAACCAATGGGGGCGGAGCAAGAAAGTGGGAGGGGCTTAGGACTTCACAGGTTGAAGGGAGTAGGGAAGGGTTGGTAAGGCTGCGGGCGTCGTGTGACTAAGGCAGCATAGGGGTTGCCATGAAGCGAAGACAGTGGGCCGCGTCGCAGCCAGGGAAAACGGGTAGAGGAAGTTGAAGAACCCAGGGATCCTCCGCATAAACGATGGGCACAGACTGTTCCCTTCCAGCGCTGCTTCTCCTTCTTCTACTGCTGAGGCGCACAGGTGCGTTCCCTGGTATTTCCCATCACGCCCTTCTCTCTCCCCTGAAAGTATCGCTGTATGTCACGTGGCACAGGAGAACTCTGTCATTGTCACACTGTTACCTCACACTCCCCATGCAAGTGTCTGTTTCTCTGTGTGCTGAAGTGTCTGCTTATTTATCAGTCTCTTTCTCTATTTAGTGAAAGAGTTATATTTGTTTACTTTGATAGAAATATCCAATAAAAAAAAGGGGCCATGGCTATTGGGATACAGCCCCTCCCAGTTCCAAGGGCATCAAAACAAAAAATATCCCGTAACTCATTAATACCATAAAAATCTAATTTCTATTCCTAGACATGCCTATGATTAAGTACCAGAGGGTATGAAATGCGTAAGGCCGAATACCATGGGGTCTGTATGCCTGTTTATTCTTTTAATATGAATCTTTGACCAAAAATGTGCTTTTTATGATATTAAAGGAGAAGGAAAAGCATTGTACACAAATATTAGGCACCCCAAGTGATTGTATTGACTTACCTGAAACCCCAGACCGTTGCTCCTATCAGCAGAAAACTGCACCGGCCCGGGGTTATACTTCTGGCTTTTTCTTTCTTCAAATTTCCCGGGGCAGACGCATGCGCAGTTGAACAAAATAGCCGACTTTTTAGTTAAAGTTCGGCTATTTTTTTCAAACATGCGTTTGCCACGGGAAATTTAAAGAAAGAAGACGCCGGAAGAGGAACGCTCAGTGGTGCTCACTGGTATAACCCTGGGTAGTGTTGCCACCTGGCCAGTATTGATGATACTTGATGCCAATGCTATTAATAGGAAAAAACGGCAAGAATATAGGAAGGCCGGTATTTTTTTTCAACCCTAAAGGTGACCATAGACTCCAAGATCTGCTCGTTTGGCGACATCTTTCCCCGATATGCCACTAACGGCAGGGCTATATTTGGGGTAATTTCGGCCGTATGATCAAACAATCGGATTACAATACGTTAAGGGGCTCCGACGGGTCGTTGGGTAAAAATCAAACCTTCCCAATCGATATCGTGGCCAGATATCGATCGGGAAGACCTGTCGGAAGCCTCCATACACGGGCAGATATGCTGTCAAATTGCAATATCGTCAGCTTTATCTGCCCATGTATGGCCACCTTTACTCCGGGCCGGGGCAGTTTTCTGCTGATAGGAGCACCGGCCCGGGGTTTAAAGGGATACTGTCATAGGAAAAAAATTGTTTTTTCAAAATGAATCTGTTAATAGTGCTACTCCAGCAGAATTCTGCACTGAAATCCATTTCAGATTCAGATTTTTTATATTCAATTTTGAAATCTGACATGGGGCTAGACATTTTGTCAATTTCCCAGCTGCCCCAGGTCATGTGACTTTTGCCTGCACTTTAGGAGAGAAATGCTTTCTGGCAGGCTGCTGTTTTTCCTTCTCAATGTAACTGAATGTGTCTCAGTGGGACATGGGTTTTTACTATTTTACTACCTTCCCATTGTTCTGAGTTATGGGATATTTTTTGTTTTTTGTCTTTCTCTATTTATCCATCTGTCTTTTTGTGTGAGAGTATTTATAGATGTCTCATCATTGTGTGTGTGATTGTATCATTGGCGGTAGAACGTGTGACAGGATAAGGAAAGGGTTAAGACAAACTTTCACTTTGGAATGTTAGTGGCGGGAAGACAAGATCCTGTCTGTCACACAAGCAAAGGGGTCAGAGCCCAGACAGAACATGCAGAGTGGCTCTGGGGGTGCTGAACCCCATGTTGTGCTACAGAGTGTTTTATCTGCTGCACGGAGCTGTGTAGCCACTTGGGCATATAGAGGAGACGTTCAGCGTCGACTGCAGTAAAGGATAGGGTTATCTTACCCAGGAAGAAGCCTATGACTAAGTGCCCCTAAGGCACGAAACGTGTTAGGCTTTCTGTGATTTTTTTGCATAAATAAATACTTTTTTACTACATCTATCTACGGAGTGTGGTCTGGTATGTGCCAGCCCTTCATTATCTATCTGCATGTGTAGCCACTAGCCTGCTCTAAACAGCGACATAACTATGCTGAGTGCAATTCAGTTCTGTTGGCATGAACTGACCAATCAGACTGGGCACTCTTTATTTGTTTACCAGCTAGTTAGTTTGTACAGTGCCAGGCTTTCCTCTCCAACTAGTCACTACCATGTCTGCTCACTCCATCTTGGTTTGTCATCTTTATAACCACATTAGCTATCCATGCACCTTATCTGTCAATGAGCTGCACCCAGGGTAAAGTATACTGACTAGAAACAGAATTTAATGGCCATAGGAACTCATGTACTGCAGGATGGGCAGCTCATAACAAGGTTACAGATATATAGAAACATTGGGGTAGCAGTCACCCTGCTATAGTTCCAGGGGTACCCAGGACACAAATAAGCACTCACCCCAAATCTCCCCCTAACTGGCCTTCAGGCTGGACCCCCTTAGCTCATAAGGTTACAGATATATAGAAACATTGGGGTAACTGTCACCCTGCTATAGTTCCAGGGGTACCCAGGGTACAAATAAGCACTCACCCCAAATCTCCTCCTAACTGGCCTTCAGGCTGGGCCCCCTTAGCTCATAACAAGGTTACAGATATATAGAAACATTGGGGTAACAGTCACCCTGCTATAGTTCCAGGGGTACCCAGGGTACAAATAAGCACTCACCCCAAATCTCCCCTAACTGGCCTTCAGGCTGGGGCCCCTTAGCTCATAATCATAACAAGGTTACAGATATATAGAAACATTGGGGTAACAGTCATCCTGCTATAGTTCCAGGGGCATACAGGGCACAAATAAGCACTCATCCTAACTGGCCTTCAGGCTGTGCCCGTTTGGGGTGTAACTAGGCCCAAGGCAGAATAATAGCTTTTCGGCTCACAGGGGTGACTTACCATTTCCCAGAGCTTGTGTAATACACATGGTTATGGTTCTAGGCTTTGTCTATATTCTGTCTGTTGAAAACAAATGTAAATTCCTTGCTGAAAGATAAATATGGCTGTTAGAGCTGTAACACCCAGAGCGATAGACCAAACATTTCCCTAATACACAGGTACAGCACAAGCAGCCATTGTGCATTGAGTTCCCGAGGTGCTAATATTCCAGTGTATAGAACAGCCAAAGACAAAGCAGAACTGGACAGGGAAGGTTGTGCAGAAAGCCAGACAGCTAATGCCCGCTGGGGGGGCGACTGAATCTCTTGTGGAGGATTCGGTTGAGTCCAAGAATGATGGACTTATTCATTACCCTGAATACTCGTAGTAGCCATAAGCACTGTTTGTTGTCCTGTAACATGGCTGCCCCTTCCGCTGAACTGTTTCTTATATCGATAAACTGGTTTGGGCACATAACTAGACCAAGTATTTCTTGACTTGCCATTTTAGCTGAGGGTGGGGCATGTTCTCTCTACTTGTGGCCACAAAATGGTGCAAATGCCACAAATGACTTCCCATTCGTAGACACGACCGGGCACCCCCTGCCCATGGTTATACTTGTACAAAATCACCCCCTTTGTGCAATGGCTTTTAGTGAAGTAAGTGGCTACTAAGTATAATAACAAGGCATAGTTATCAGAGAAGGCAGTGAAATCCAGGTAAAGTGGTCAAGCAATAGTTATTTCTGGGCCTAAAACTCAGTATATATGCCCCAGATCCGGTCTTCCGGATAATAGATCTTTCCATAATTTGGATCTTCATACCTTAAGTCTACTAGAAAATCATGTAAACATTTAATAAACCCAATAGGCTGGATTTGTTTCCAATAAGTAATAATTATATTTTAGTTGGGATCAAATACAAGGTACTGTTTTATTATTCGAGAGAAAAGGAATTCATTTTTAAAATTGTAAAATTAAGTATATGGGAGACGGCCTTTCCGTAAATCAGAGCTTTATGGATAACGGGTTTCTGGATAACTGAACCAATACCTGTACGATATATCCTTAAAAAGGCACACCTATTAAAATTAGGGGTTACCCTACATGTCTGTCCCCAAACGTAGTATATACCATAAAATGCTCATATTTGTGAGCAGACAATTTAAAGGGTGGTTTGCCTTAAAGTTAACTTTTATTTTAATATGTTATAGAATAGCTGAATCTAAACAACTTTTCAGTTGGCCTTCATTTTTTTCTTTTTTTTTTTTTTTAATTATTTGCCTTCATCTTCTTCTTCTAACTCTTATCAGCTTTCAAATGGGGGTCACTGACCCCATCTAAAAAACAGATGCGCTGTATGGCTACAAAAATATTGTACTTGTTACTTTTTATTACTCATCTTTCTATTCAGGCCTCTCCTATTCATATTCCAGTCCCTTATTCAAATCAGTGCATGGTTGCTAGGGTAATTTGGGCCCTAGTAACCAGACTGCTAAAATTGCAAACTGGAGAGCTGCTGAACAAAAAGCTAAATAACTCTAAAACCACAATTAATAAAAAATCAAAACCAATTGCAAATAGTCTGAGACTATCACTCTCAACATCATACTAAAAGTTAATTTAAAGGTGAACAACCCCTTTAAAGATGCAAGAGGTGAACACAAATCTGATATAAGACATTACGTAATGTGAGACAAATTCTGGTAGCCTGCCACTTTAACAACTGTGGACAATCGGTATCACAATTTAAGATTTCAAGTGTGACGACATTCAGAAATTTAGGCACGGTGGAGAGAGGGTGGAACCTTGACACGCGACTAGATTAAAATGTACACACCTTTAAGTATATAACATAAAGAAAGCTGTTTGGTAACTTAACCATGAAGATGCTTTGAGATCTTTAATTAGGTTATAATATAGGATTGTCTAGGAATCTGTATATTTTAATGCTTATATTATGTAACCAGTAGATGGCAGTAGTACATTTTTGTAAAGAAGATATATATACTACTGCACGTAGGCACTCGTGTAATCATTCTGGCTTGCTTCGGTGCAGGTCAAGTAAATAGTATCGTCTCGTCTCGTTGTCGAAGAGATCCGCATTCACAGGACTTAAAGGGCATGTAAAGGCAAAAAAATAAAATCCCATTATTACTTTCTTTAAAAAAAAAGAAACCTATCTCCAATATACTTTAATTAAAAAAAAAATGTGTACCATTTTTATAAGAAACCTGACTGTATGCAGTGAAATTCTCCCTTCATTTACTGCTGTGGATAGGAATTGTCAGACGGTCCCTAACTTCTCTGCAGGGAAACAATCATACTTATGTACAGCAGGGGGAGCCCCCACCTTACTTCCCAGCCATGCAGAACTCAAGCAGCTTTGTTTGTTTCCCTGTAAAGCAGTCGGCAACTGTGTAGAGATTTGTATTGGATTTTATTTTTGCCTTTACATCCCCTTTACTGTTTCCAACTCCAGCTGCAGGGACAAACATATAGATTGGGATTCTATTTGGAGAATTATTTTGCTGCAGCCACTGGTTCTGCAGAATTGGAGAAAGTTTGTATCAAACAAAATACAAAAACTATAAAATCCACATTAGATTACATGACAACACAGGGCCCAGTGCAGTCTGTATATTCTGATTATTAATCAGTCTTGCTGTATCGGCTTCTGACAGATATTATTTGTCTTGTGCTGTTTTGATTATTTATGATGATCCCTAAGCAGCCCAGACCACACTGAGCATGTGCACAGTCTTGGTCTTGCAAAGATGTTTAACAAAGTTACAATATGGTGACCCCCTGTGGCCAACTTTGAAAGCATAAATCATTTGTTTGATTAGGCTTGTGGTGCAGTAAGTTCATGTTTATGTTTAGTATACAAAATACAGCATTTCTAGCCTTTTTCTATTTTAGACTTTACTTCCCTTTTAACAACGATCCAAATCCTCTTTATTATGTGGAGACTAATGCTTCGGCTACCTCCTTAGCCTTTTTCAAAGTGCTTACATAAACACAACATACATTTTTAAATCATGCGTGGCGGGAAAAGTACATAGGGGCAAGTGAATTACATAGGCATCATTGTTAGACAAATAATGTATACAAAACAATCAACATAGAATAACTATTAAAATCACAAAAAGGAAAAAAAGAAAAAATTAATGGGATGAAAAACTCTGGCCTCAGTGTGATGCACCAAAGTACAAAGTACTACTTAATATAGCGCCTCTCCCTCAATGCGAGTATTGTATATTACAACTTCACAATTTTTAATAAATACTCAGAAATTAATTATTAAGGAATATTTACCCTAAAAGAAGTCTCCGTAACAATCCATAAAAAAGGACTCCCATCAGTAAAATAGTTCAAAGAGAATAAAGCATTGCCCTGAACTAAAAAATATCCCATTCTTTTTTTCTTCTTTTTGTGATTTTAAAAGTTATTATATGTTGATTGTTTTGTATACGTTATTTGTCTCACAATGATGACGTGTTGTCGAGGCAATTCACTTGCCCCTCTGTACTTTTCCATGATTTAAACATGTATGTTGTGTTTATGTAAGCACTTTGAGAAAGGCTAGGGAGGTAGCCGAAATTTATTCTCCCCATAATAAAGAGGATTTGGATTCTTATTAAAGGAGAAGGAAAGTTGTCTTGCACTTGGGGGTGCCAAATGTTAGGCACCCCAAGTGAATGTATTTACTTACCTGAAACCCCCGGGCCAGTGCACCTATCAGCAGAAAACTGCACCGGCCCCAAGCTTTAACTAAAAAGTCGGCTATTTTGTTCTACTGCACATGCGTCTGCCCCATGAAATTTGAAGAAAGAAGAAGACGGAAGAGGATCGCTCCATGGTGCTTGTTGGAATAACCCCGGGCCGGTGCAGTTCTGCTGATAGGAGCACCAGCCGGGGTTATAGGTAAGTAAATACAATCACTTGGGGGTGCCTAACTCAAGTCCTGTGAGTGCAGATCTTTTCGACAACGAGACATGCATCGGCAAAACTGAGTACGTTTGCGTGATATTCCCCTCCGACTCACTCAATACAGATGTTCCCTACACGGATACCACAAACAGGGTGGTCGAGTCAAATCTGACCCCTGAGGCCCAACAGCCCGAACAGACAACCGATTATATCGCAAAATCATACTGCTGTGGTGCAGAAACTGGAGGAATTGGGCACGAGTTTTGCAATTCTTAAGCAGGACATGCAAAAGTTACGAGAGCACACAGTTGAAACTGAGCGCGGCATTTCTAATATGGAGGACACGGTTCACCCTCAAGCCTTACAAAATAAAGCAAGTAACCCGTCATCTTACAGCCTTGGAGGCACGGGCGGATGATTTAGAAAACCGCTTGAGGTGCAATATTATTAGAGTGGTGGGCATGCCGGAAAGAGTGGAGGGGGCAAATATGGAACTGTTCCTAGAAAATTGGCTGGTTTCGGTCAAGAAACTATCACTTCTACATTTGTTATTGAACGGGCCCATAGGTTCCCTGGGAGTTCCCCTCCTCCTGGTGCTCCACCTAGGCCGATTGTGGCTAGGCTCTTAATTTATCGGGACAGAGACATTGCACTAACTGCGCCCAGGAAGCAGGAAATATTCTGATGGAAAATCAAAGAATTTCTCTTTATCGGGATTTTTCGCTTGAAGTACGCAAGCAGTGCCAGAAATTTGCCTCAGTTAAGGAAACGTCAAATCACGTATGCCACGATGTTTCCAGCGAAATTGCGTGTGGTCAAAGATAAGTTGCATTTCTTCATTAACCCAGAGGAGGTACACAAATGGCTAGATAGAATGCCTCACACTCCGCAATCATCTCAGCAACTAGGAGCATTCCAAGGGCTACTTCACCAGGAAGAAATCTGACAGATATTATCACCCAGTGGGCACTACTAAGGAGCGAGCAGTGACAATTTTGTTCTCTTATTCTAAAGTGGTGAACAGCTAGTCCGGGCTTGGACAGAAGAATCAGGAGATCTTCATTGGCTCCTGTTCCCATGTCTCAGTTGAAAATTTGTTTCTTTTTTATGGGCTCATTCTTGTCTGCAGTTGGGTTAGTCAGGTGGGGTGGGGGGAAAAAGGGGAAAACTTTTCAGTTTTACCATTCATATTCCAAACAGAGAGGATCTGCAAGGCGTAATATTGGTTGTTTACCGGCAGCTCTAATGGGAGACGGTATGCTATTTTGGCAAGTTACACCCTGGATATGATGGCTTACTGGACTAATGGCTAATCTGACTTTTCTTTCCTGGAATGTTCGAGGGTTGAGAGATCCTGTTAAGAGGCGCCTAGTATTTAATTTTATCAGGCAAAATAAGACACATATTATTTTGTTGCAAGAGACTCACGCAGATTTTCAGGTCCAACAAGCACTTTGGAGACCCTTTCTATATCATATCATTCCATGCACTCTACATACTCTAGGGGTGTTTCCATAATGTTTATTAAATCGTGTAAAGCTGGCCATAGATGTTGAGATTTTTAAAAGATCAGATCCTAATCGTGAGACCACGATTTTCTCGGAACGATCGTACGAATTTACCATCAACTAAAAAGACCAATTTGCCAGGAAAACAAAAGGGAGCTGTCTGCTTGGCCCTGCAAACATAGATAGATTGCACTGGGACCGACAAAGATTTTTTGACCTGGCCGATCAATTTCCTGACAGATGTCGGCCGAAAAATCGTAAGATGTACGATCGTTCGAATCCCACTAACTGCACAATAATTTCGAAGGATTGGTCGGACTACCCTAAAATCGGTTGTTCGGCAAGAAGAATCGTCGCGTCTATGGGGAGCTTAACTGTTCAGTGAGTAGAACTATTTCTGATAAAAAAGGTCGATACCTAATTATTCTTTGTATGCTGTATCATAAAATGTATATTATTGTTAATGTCTATAGCCCTTCCCCATTCTCTGATTTCACATCATGGAAAAAATTGCTACATTACCCTTGGCACCATTGGTACTGATGGGGGACTTTAACTCGGTTATGCAAGAAGATCTAGATAGGTTAAAGGTGGGTTCTCTTCCCTCTTGAGCACTAGCCAACTGGGCTAATACTTTTGCATTAACAGATTTATGGAGAGCCAAACACCCCGGGCGGAAACAATTCACGTGTTTTGCGGCTTCATATGGTACAATGTCCACAATTGACATGGCTTTTGGCAACTCTGAACTCACTAGTCAATTAGAGAAAATTGAAATTTTACTGGGGGGGGAATATCGGATCACGCTCCAATTTTTATGAAAATCATTAGTCCAGCCTCTCAGATTAATAGATTAAGGAAACTTAGTCGGTTTTGGACCAAACAATCCAAGATAACAGAGGCAGTGAATGAAGATCTTAAGGTGCATATAAGCATGAATGAGGGTACAGCATCCCAGCAGATTGAATGGGACACTTTTAAGGCATATTCTAGAGGGCAATATATTTTGGGTATTAAGCAATACAATAAAGATGCTCTTAATACAATATCAGACATCCAAAACCAGTTATCACAGGCAGAAACCTTCTTTATTCAAAATCCCACCCGGAAACTAAACAGGATTTTCATCTACTGTTGCAAAAACATGTGCTAGCCCAAACTAAAATAGTAAATAAACAACTGATATCATTGTGCTAATGTGTATGCCTCCCTGCTCTCTATTATAAGCCCAGGGCCAAGGTGAGAACAAACCAAAATATTTCTGAGTTATTTGATGTGGCATGGGGAACTCGGCAGGGATACCCGCTCTCGCCCTTGCTGTTTGCTCTAGCAATGGAGCCGCTAGCTGTGCTGGTAAAAGAGGATGTGGATGTGGCAGGTCTAAGAGTTGGCCCAATTGCGATGTATGCAGATGATACCTTATTGTTTCTTACCTACCCCTTACGAAAGCCCTTGATTTGAATAATGCTCATACAGCAGTTTCTGTTCGTAAGATCAACTGGTCTAAGTCTACGATTTTTCCAATAGATCAATTTTGCCCAGATCAGTCCCTTATGCAAACAGATATGGAGTGGGTAGATACATTCAAATATTTAGGTATATGGATTAACAAAGACTTCATTAGAATTACATTTGATGGTGGAAGCGAAAACTAAAGCGTGGTCTCAGATATCATTAAACGTCTTGGGTAAAATAATTTTTTTTTTTTTAAATGGCGCTTCCAAAATTGAATTATGTTTTTCGTCAGTCCCCGATTTCTATCCCAAATTCGTTGTTTAAAAAGCTGGATTCCCTTCTTACAACATTATATTGGGCAAACACTCATCCTAGAGTCTCTCTGACCACCCTCCAATTACCTACAGAGGCTGGTGGCCTAGCTGCCCCTAATATGCGTTCCTACTATTTATCCTCTAAACTGGTGACGGCATGGTGGTGGGTAACTACGTCTGGGTCCAATGCAGCTACCATATTGGAAATTCATGTACTTGGGTCTTCTGAAGCTTTAAAAAATCTGCTTTATAGAGGGTTGGGGATAAACAAAGGAGTTACACAATTAATGAAAGCCACTTTGGCTGATTGGAAATTAGCTCAAAGATATTTTCATAGAGAGAAAACTTATTGTTCACAATTTTCTCCCTTATGGTTCAACCCGAATCCGTCACACCTTTTAGCTATTCCCGACCCTCAATTATGTGCAAAACATCAAATAAAATACATTGGAGACATAATTGAACAAGGTAAATTACTAACTTTTAATGACCTTAAAACTAAATTTAATTTTCCGAACCAAATGTTTTTCAGGTATCTTCAATTACACCATGCCATCCAGGCTCAACTCCCGTATGCTATTATTGAGACAAGTCCCACCAAATTAGAGGAATATATTCATACCCCGGGATTGCGAAAGCCTATGTCCCAATTGTATAAACTAATCAGTCTACCTACACCAAAAATACTGCCTAAACTATATGCAAAATGGAATATTGATATCCCAACCTTGACTCCAGATGTATGGGAAGAAGTCTTGGAGGCAGTATATGATTCACTCAGGGACAAAATGGTACAATTTAGATATCTACACAGGACTTATATCACTCTGCATAGACTATTCCAAATAACTAACACTATCAGGGCAGCCATTGGGGGGGGACAGGTGGGAGAGTTGTAGGGGGCCCCGAGGGTATGGGGGGCCGGGCCACGTCGCACTTACTTGATTAGCCTGGCCCCCCATCTTTCTGATAGCTGCTGACTTTGGGAAGGTATAGGACCCTGGCCACCAATTTTCTTATAATGTGGGGGGGGGGGCCCTGGCCACCAATTTTGGGCACCAATTTTTTTTTCTCATATGGGGTCCTAGCCACCAATATTTTTTAATGGGGGGCCCGGGCCACAAATGTTTTTTTTATGGGGGGTCCTGACCACCAATATCTTTTTATTTTTTATTAACATGTGGGAACCCTAGCCAACAATATTTTTTTTGTTTTTTTACTGTGTGGTGGGGGCGGACCTGTGGGATGGGGAGGGCGGACCTGTAGGTGGGGCTGGCGGTGGGCGCAGCCCAGGAGGCCCAGGAAATTTTGTTGTATGGGTCCCTGCAATTTCTGATGGCGGTCCTGAACACTATTCCTGATGAATGCCCTAAATGTCATCATACGCCAGCAAATTTGATGCACATGGTCTGGTCCTGTCCTAAGCTCCACGCATTTTGCAAAAAGATTATAGAGGAATGCATAGAGGTTTCTTCTACTCCTATACTTTTGGACCCTATACCCATCCTGCTTAACTATGTGGAAAGTATAACCCCCTAGCTAGAAGCCTCTTATCGGCATTATTTATATACCGCGTATAAGCCGAGTTTTTCAGCATCCAAAATGTGCTGAAAAAATCTAGCTCGGCTTATACGCAGGTCAGCGGTTCCCCAACCCGAGAAGCTGAGATTGCAGTCACTTTTAATCATTCCTATACCAACAGTTCACTTGGGGAGAGACTGCAATATCCCACAATGCCCTCTGTTGGTTATATGAAAGATTAACAGTGACTGCAATATCACACAGCGCCATCTGTTGGTTGTATGAAAGAATAACAGGGACTGCAATATCACACAGCGCCATCTGTTGGTTGTATGAAAGAATAACAGAGACTGCAATATCACACAGCGCCCTCTGTTGGTTGTTTGAAAGATTAACAGTGACTGCAATATCACACAGCGCCATCTGTTGGTTGTATGAAAGAATAACAGTGACTGCAATATCACACAGCGCCCTCTGTTGGTTGTATGAAAGATTAACAGTGACTGCAATATCACACAGTGCCCTCTGTTGGTTATATGAAAGAATAACAGTGACTGCAATATCACACCGCGCCCTCTGTTGGTTATACAAAAGATTAACAGTGATGGCAACATCAAACAGCACCCTCTGCACATGGTAGTGGGACAGTGGGACAATGCACACAGTAATCCGTTTGGCAATTCTCTGTCACCATCAGCTTTGCAAAGAAGTCCGGTTGATCGCTAGGGGGGTCGCTTTGGCAGAATGTGCGCTGCTGGGAGACAGGGCTGTAGTTGTGTCTAGGCTTATACGCGAGTCAATAAGTTTTCCCAGTTTTTGTAGGTAAAATTAGGTACCTCGGCTTATACACGGGTCGGCTTATACACGAGTATATACGGTATGCTAAAAAATTGATAGCCATTGGCTGGAAGTCTTCTGTACCACCACTAAGATGCAATGGATCACTATGGTAAACAATAATATACCCTTATATAAACTAACATACTTAAAAAGGGGCTGCCCGGCTAAATTTGATGCAATCTGGAATGTCTGGGTAGACAAACATCTCCCTTCGACGCAGAGGGATGAGTAGATTTAAATAGATGCAATCCTAGAGCAAAGAATAGCGCTGTAGTCCTTGTTTGAGTCTCCCCTAGGTAATGCAAGTAAAATACCTCGCGGTTCAATTTATGGTTAGCAATTTAGTTATTTTTGGGTTAATATGTAGGGAGTGATAAGTGCATGTCCAGGTGAATAAACACTGTATGTAGGTTAGAAGCTAGCTTGTGAAATTCTGAATAAGCAATGGCAGGCTATATTTGGTTTATTCTTAATGTGTACCCATATTATGCTTGAAAATCTGTATAATGGATGTTAAATGATTGACAGACACTTGATATTATTTTATGGATGTTAATTGAATGTGAATACTGCTGTATGTGCACAAGAAAATCATAATAAAAATAATTGTTAAATAAACCCAAAAGGCTGGTTTTACCTCCAATAAGGATTAATTATATATTAGTTCAGATCAAGTACAAGGCACTGTTTTATTATTACAGAGAAAAAGAAAATCATTTTTAAAAATTTGGATTATTTGGATAAAATGGAGTCTATGGGAGATGGTCTTTCCGTAATTCGGTAGCTTTCTGGATAACTGGTTTCAGGATCTAATACATTTCTGTTGTGTTTTTATCTGTAGATGCCACCTTCATGCTACCAGCACCCAAGAATGTACGCATTGACTCATACAATCTGCAGCACAAATTGCTTTGGGATCCCATCTTATTGGAAGGTGTAAGATACACAGTGCAGTATAAGTGGTGAGTAGGATCAGTTTATTATACATACAGAGACATGCACCGCGGAACTGCTGTTGGTTTCTGTATAAGTCATAAATGCCATAAACAAATGTTCCTTTTAAATCATGCTCAGTGACCTCATGGGTTATAATCAGTGCTTATGATGTCATCTTGGAATTTCATGGCTTGTAGGGGTACATTACTGCCTTTATAGATCAGTGTATTTCTGTCCCTATATAAATCACTGGTAGGTTTCCTTTTAGAAAATCCTAAAGCCAAGGATAGGGTGCACATAATATCGGTCAAGGCTTCAGGTGCCATTGCAGTTAGGCAGCAAGTTTGGGTTCTACTGCTAGAAGTGTTTTTGGGGGTTGGGATGTGATGTCTCACCAACTGCAGACCTGCATATCAACCATTCTCTTATAACCAGGTATATTCAGATATAGTTTAGGCCTAATCTAAGTTTCAGATCTAACTGACCAGTGCTTATATAACAAGGTTGCAGATCCATGAATGTTTATCCTACTGTAGTTAAATGATGTTCATGGCAGTAATAAATTGTCACCCCCAAATTCCACCCTACCTGACCTTCAGGTTGTTGCCTTATTCACTGTACAAGACTCGCTAGCGGAAGAAGTCCCTCAGTTTTCCAACCAGTCACTGATACCTCTGTGCACATTACTCTTTTTTTTTAACCAGGAATAGTGAACAGGAGGATGAATATAATACCCTTTGTACGAATATAATTGAGCCAGTTTGTGATTTAACTAAAGATATTACATTTGAGTGGCTTGTTGTCCTAAGAGTTCGAGCAGAACATGGACTGATGCATTCCAACTGGACCGACACTTCTGAATTCCAAGCAGCAACTCACAGTAAGTGATAGGGAGTCCAGAGAAAATCCATATCGTACCCATACTTATCAGCTCTTGAGAAAATAAAGGTGGCCATACACGGGCAGATTAAAGCTGCAGATATCATTACTTTAGACTGATTTAGCATCTTATCTTCCCGTGTAGGGGACGTCCTACTGGTCCCGCCGATCGATATCAGGCCAAAAATCAGCCAGCTATCGATCGGCCAAGTTTGATTTTTTTCTTCGATCCAGGACCGCATCCAGTCCTGCGACCCATCTGTGCCCATTCACATCATTGTAATCCGATCGTTCGGATTAACCCGATATCGCCCTGCTGTTAGTGGGCATATTGGGTTAAGATCCGCTCGTTTAGCAACCACACAAACAAGCGGCTCTAGTGTATGGCCACCTTTAGGCCTCTCTAATTTCTCAGTGCCCCAAGCAAAATTCATTAATATTAGAATATTAATATTGACAGCATATTGAGAAGCAAGTGGGTGCTGTTTTTCTAACAGAATGTGGTCTTGTCTCGTTGCAGCCAAACTAGGCCCTGTGAATTTTCTAACGGTTTCCACCAGGGCGGCAGAAGACACCTCTCTCTATGTCAGTTTTGAGTCTCCTTTACCACCAAGCACCACCACAGCTGTGTACAGCATGAAATATTTGTTACAGTACTGGAGAAGCGGCTCTGCTGTGAAGGTGAGCTCTCAAACATAACGGCATCACCCTTGTAGTGTATTAGCTAAGATGGGAAGCCAAAACTTCCAACCCCAGGTCTAAATATATCACAGACTCCAGTGCCCAGAAATTAGTCCAGGGCGTGGATAGATGGTGGAGAATATATTAGATATAACATAGCTTAGGATGCAACAATCAGTATAATGTTATATTGCTTCATTCAATAAATCAGAGCTCCCTAGGTCACTATTATCACTGATGTTCAGCGCTGAGCAGTTGCAGGACTCTCACTTCTCGCTCTTTCTTCTGCTTTATCAGACAGAGCTGTGGATAAAAAATACATTCAATAAACTGACAGATCTGCAGGCCTCAACTGAGTACTGCGTGAATGTCACTGCTGTGATGGAGATTACTACTGTCATACCCGATCTGACTGGGGAGACGAGCCATGTAGTTTGTGCCAAAACACCAGGAGCTCCAGGTAATCTATAAACAACATTCATATCAACAGGTTCCTTGTCCTTATATTATACTTCAAGGCACAGAAGGTTCATATGAAGATTAAAGGGAAGGAAAGGCTTAAATTAAGTAAGCTTTATCAGAAAGGTCTATATAAATACACCAGTAAACCCTCAAAGTAATGCTCTGAGTCCTCCATCAAAAGAAACACTGGATTTCTTCACTTCTATTGTGTACTCATGGGCTTCTGTATCAGACTTAGCAGTATAAACTCCCAGGGCTTGGGCTTGAGCATGCTCAGTTTGCTCCTCTCTCCCCCTCCCTTTCCCTCCTTCCTCCCCCACTGCTGTAATCTGAGCCCAGAGCTATGAGTGAGTAGGAAGAAAGCAGGACGTGATGTCACACCAAGCTACTATGGCAGCTGCTATTATAAACAAACATTCTACAGAATAAATATTGTGTTATAGCTTTCACTATTGTGGCTAATCTATTGGCAATACACTGCTTCAGTAGCTTTCCTTCTCCTTTAAATGGGTAGTTTGTTTACCTTTTAATTAACTTGCGTACAAAGTAGACGATGATATTCTGAGACTGATTAAACTATTATTCAGCAGCTCCTCCAGATTAAAAGATAATTGGTTGTCTGGGTCCATTTCCCCTAGCAACCAGGCAGTGGTTGGAAGGTAAATAGGAGAGACGAAAATAGAAATATAAGCAATAAAGAGTAAAAATAATACTAAAACAGAAGCTCCAGAAGAGCATTTTTATTTTAGTTTATCTGAGTGGGTGCAGCCATGATTGCTTTGACAAGGAAACCCAATAGCTTTAATGAAACAGCGACCCCTGGTGGGCAAATTCTCTTGAAAAACAGGTTTGAATTGTCCCTTTCACCTGATTTAGTGGTAAGGTATTCTTAAATGCCTGTGACTGGTGAAAAATACAGAGATATGTTGTGGCACTTATAAGGGGAACTTGATCTTACATTCAGTTTTCCTTTTATTTCAGGTTTGACGGCAGACAAAGTTATTTTTATTTCTACTGGACTTATTTTTCTCTGTTGTATATTCACGGGATTCAGCTATGCCTTCTCCAGACACTACAGACTGATCAAAATGTGGCTATATCCCCCGTACAATATACCCCCCGACATACAGCAGGTGAGCCACACTCCTTTCCCTCTTTATCATATAGAAGCATAGTCAGTGAGACTGAAAAGGCACTAGGTTTGCCCAGGAGCAGTAACCCATAGCAACCAATAAGATGTTTGCTTTTAAAGGAACAGTGTAAAAATAAGAACTATGCTGTGCAAAAAAATGTTTCTAATATAGTTAGTTAGGCAAAAATGTAATGTATAAAGGCTGGAGTGACTGGGTGTGTAACATAATAGCCACACTACTTCCTGCTTTGCAGCTCTCTAACACTGAGTTAGTCAGTGACCTGAAGGGGGGCCACATGGGACATATCTGTTCAGTGAGTTTGTAATTGATCCTCAGCATTCAGCTCAGATTCAAAAGCAACAGTTACGACCCATGTGCCCCCCCCCCCTCAAGTCTCTGATTGGTTACTGCCTGGTAACCAATCAGTGGAAACCAAGAGAGCTGAAAAGCAGGAAGTAGTGTTCTGGCTATTATGTTAGACATCCAGTCACTCCAGTCTTTATACATTATATTTTTGGCTAATTAACTATATTAGAAACATTTTTTATTTTGCACAGCCTATCTATTTACCCAGTTTTTATTTTTACACTGAACAATTCCTTTAAACAGGAGACAAGTAAATTCTACCTGCTGAACAGGAAGCTTTACCTTAGTTTACATTTTTTTGGTATTAAATTAAATATTCGTCTTATATTATAATTACCCTTTATATATTATCAACAAATTCTATAATGCTCTAACTCCCTAAGCCGCCTTCCATTAAGGGCAGAGACACACGCTCGGATTCGGGGAGATTAATCGCCCAGCGAGAAATCCCCTCTTCTTTGGGGCGACTAATCCCCCCGAACTGCCTACCGCTGGCTAGAATGTAAATCGCTGGTGGGATGGCAATCGTTGCGCTTCGCTTTCCATAGTTGCCCCAAGTTGTCTCACAAGGAAACTCCAAGTGCCGTCCCGCCGGCGATTTAAATTTTAACTGGCGGGAGGCAGTTCAGGGAGATTAGTCGCCCCGAAGAAGAGGCGATTTATTGCAGAACAACTAATCTCACCAAATCTGAGCGTGTGTCTCTGCCCTAAGAGAATGTGGAGTAGATATAGAAATATTCAGCATGTGATCCATCTTATTCCCTTTCCCTAAACCACCATATATGACCCACTGCCGTTTATTTCCCTCTAGTACTTGCAAGATCCCCCCTGGAATGGATTCCTAGAAGAAAGCAAAGAAATGCATTTGGCAGAAGAGCAGTACGATCATATTTCCATTGTGGAAATTGAATCCTGACAGAAAAGCCATTATTCTTGTAATGAAGGAACCATTAAGAAAAGAAAAGTTGAGAGGAAGAGCCTGAAAAGGAAGAGGTGTCCCCTCAGCACTCAATGTGGTTACAGGTTTAGGGAGCCTTGGGCATTGCTGGGAACTTTTGTAAAATACTTTACAAATCTAAGGTATCCAACACTCCACATTATGAACTATAACTCCATGCACAACGTTTTGGAAATGGCGTTTTAACAGTAGCTGGGGGTGGAACCCATGGAACATAGAACATACAGGCTCCTTGAGTCAGGTCTAAAAAAAAGACCCAAACCCAAAAATTATTGGTCTTAATGTGCACTTTTAGGTGGATGCCATTAAAGTCAATGGTGGCTCGTAGCAGTATAGACTCTCTCTGCTGGCAGAGAAAACGCTCACTGCGGCTAATGAGAATGTTCAGCCTTGTGAAACACAAATTTCAGTAACTTAATTTATATGAATGTGAATATGCAGAAAAGTTCCATGCACAGATTCCCGTTTATTGCACTGCACTTTAAAGGGAACATAAATAGCAGAAAATCTCATCCAAAATTGTATATTTTTCCATTAATTATGGAAGTATTGTGACTGTTGTTAAAAATGTTCTATGATTTTATAAAATAAACTGACTAAAATCTCTATAGTTGTGCCGAAAGCTGGCCGTACATTATAATAATCCACTTGTTTCATGAGATTACCAGACAAGCAGATCTTTCTCCAACTGGTGGTTAATATTGGACTGAAAAATGAAAAATATCTCGAAGCTGAAGATAGAGGTGCACCATTAAACTGCTAATAAATTCCCAATATATTAGAGGAAATACCCCCACCGGAGCTCCCCCAAGTAAAAAAACTATACTTGAAAGAAAAGGGTCTGTATAGCGGAGAATAACTTGAAAAATGGGATCTCACTACTGGGAATGAGTATAGTAAAACACACTTTATTTATTCAAAGTCTAAAATACACACACAAACATATTAAAGATAGATGGAACATAGCAGCAAAGTGTTAAGTGTGGATTTATTTGTTGGAAACAAACAAAGTAGTGCTACACAAACACTCTCACCGCTATTTGTAGCGTCGGCTGCCGACTGTGACTCTTTTCTGCTCAGGTCTGGTCCATATTCCAAAAAATATTTCAGCAGCACTCCGATTTGGTGAAAAAAAAACGTAATTTATTCGTGCCTCAAGCTAAGCGACGTTTCGAGCTTATCCAGCCCTTCATCAAGCCGAAAACCGAATAAATTAAGTTTTTTTCACTAAATCGGAGTGCTGCTGAAATATTTTCTGATTCATTTGTTGGATTAACGTAGAAGTAATATCACATCTATTTTAAATTATTTTACTACCCGGCTACTATTCTGGGAATCAAAAAGATTCCCATATAAATTATGCAAATAATAAAGTGAATAAAGTACCTCCTCTTGTAAAATATAAGGATATTATAAGTTACCAAGGAGTTTCATGACCATATTAAAACGAGGCTGAAGGCCGAGTGCTTTTATACAGGTCATGGAACTCCGAGATAACTTCTAATATTATATTTTGCAACTGGGGGTACTTTATTTATTATAATACACAAGTTTCAGTGAGTCATGTGATGACATCAGAACTCACCGTTTATAACTGATGACATCAGAACTCACCGATTATAAGGATATAATTTACAAAATATTCTTGGCTTTTGTGTATTATAAGTACATAATAATCTGCAAAATTTCCACCGAATGCCCCAGTTGCTTTACAGTATCATTATATCAATCTTTACACAGGAATATAGACCTGTAATCATGGCAACCACTTGGCACAACACAATTCATCACCTGAACATTGCTGTAATTCCGACCCTTATTATTATGCACGTATTACTCGCGTCATTTATATGGGAATATTTTTCACTCACTTCTCACAAGTTTGAAGTCCTGGATCATTGCTGCTATTGACAAGCTAAAACTTTAGGCTGGTGCAATAAGTTCAGTATATAAAATATGGCATTTGTAGCCGCATTCATTTTTAGGGTTTAGTTTTCCTTTAATGCTGGTTCCATGGATTTTAAGGCATCTGGCACGTTATCGGTTCCTTTATTTTCTCTGAATGTTTTATTATATCAAAGGGAGGAACCTCATTCTGAAACCCCCATGTATCTTTATGGGTCGTTGTTTGCAAACCTGCTGCCAGTAACTTCCCTTTTATTGTAGTTCTGCTAATGATTCATCTGAGGTTGTTATTCAGTATCTGCACCAGGTGTTCCTGATCTAAACTTTCCCACTATGCCAGAGAATGGCCCGGGCACAATAAAACAGGAACATAATAATGGAGTTTATTTGCAAATCTGCAGATTAGAGACAACATCAAGTCAGATGATCATATAAAGGCACAGTACCTATGGCATCACAGATACAGTAAATAGCGATGAGTGAATTTCTCCCGCGTCGATTCGTGGAAAATTTTTAGAATTTCCCACAGAATTTGCGAAACAAAAAATTTGAGGTCGTCAACATTTTTGACGACTTTGACGCTGGTGAATTTTTGCGGCATTTTCGCAAATGTATTCGTCGGTGGCAAAACACGGAAATTCACCTGGTGAATAAATTTGACCATCACTAACCGTAAATAAAGATGAAAAATAAAACCTCTTATGTATTAGGATAATAGGCGTTAACATTCACGAGCTTTGATGTAGCACTTGACTTGCTGGCTTATACCGTTATGTTGTCATGCAAATGATTTTAAATCCTTATATTTTATGTACTTTTTTTTTTCTTACAAGAGTTCATAGCAGCATTGCTCTTAGAGGAGAACTAAAACCTTAAAATAAGTATGGGTAGAAGAGGTGTATTTTATGTTCTCTACTAGAAATTACTGTACCAGCCCAGAGGGGTTTAGTACCTTACAAGTTGTCCTCAGCAGATCACCATCTTGGATCTTGATAGGTAGCCTTTTGGGTGTCAGTGGCACTGCACATGCTCAGTGTGCTCTGGGCTGTTGTCAGGAAGCTGAGCTTAGGGATCATGAAAACTGATGCTACAGGGCAGACTATGCATTTCTGATGCAAAAGGGGTTCTGAGCTGCCATGTAATATGAATCTGAATGAATTACTTGTATTATGAATTTTATATTGTTTACACACTTTATATTGTGAGTAGTAGGGGAGCTTCAGCTATTCAGACGGCACTGTTCCAGGGGCGGCTTTAGGAGCAATCAGGGTCTCTTGCAATAGCAGTATGGCCACCCTCAACTTGCTCCATCATGAAATAGGTAATCAGGGGCAGAGGGGTATCAGCACTGCATACCATGGAGCTTCCTGATGAGTCGGTCCTTAAAGGGATACTGTCAAGGGAAAACTGATTATCACCCCCCCTTCAGCCCATCACCAGAACAATGGGAAGGTAACCAGATAACAGCTCCCTGGTGGATATACAAATCCAGGTCCCACTGCGACTCCTTTAGCTACATTGAGTAGGAGAAACAACAGCCTGCCAGAAAGCAGTTCCATCCTAAAGTGTTGGCTCTTTCTGAAATCACATGACCAGGCAAAATGACCTGAGATGCACCTACACACCAATATTACAGCTAAAAAAATACACTTGGGTTAGGAATGAAATTTTACATGGTAGAACAGTGTAATTTAGAAATATAAACTGCACCATAAAAATCATGACAGAATCCCTTTAAAGTGGACTTGTTACCCAGACACAAAAATCTGTATAATAAAAGTCCTTTTCAAATTAAACATGAAATCCAATTTCTATTTTTTATGAAAGCGTTCATAGCATTTAAAAATCTCAGCTGTCTATATTGCCTGCTCCTCCTCCACCTTTCACTTTCCATTCAACACTTCATGGTCCATGCTCTCCCCACATTCCCCCGTTCTCTTCACCATTTAATTGTGTAGCCAGGACATGGGGATGGACATCAGGTCCCCCATTCTGGTGCACAAACAAGATTCTGAGATGATACAAGGCTTGTCTTAATAACAGTGTCCACAAAATGGCTCCTGCCTGCTTGTTATAATTATGAATTTTCAGACAGAAGGAAACAAGATTCAAATAAGTTATACAGTGTAATTAAGATGAATTTTGCTTGACTTACATGATAAAATGGGATTTGGAATTTTTTTTTGGGTGATGGGTCCCCTTTAAGCTCAGGTAAGTGACAGCAGCCCAGAACATGTCAGCAGAAAAGAAGATGGGGAGCTACTGGGGGTGTTTTCAGAGGCACAGATCGTCCCTGCTTCCCCTTTGATACAGAACCCCAAAACATAAGATGGCTTATTTACAATGCCCCACGCAGTGTGCAAAGTGTAATAAAAGGGCCACAATCTGCCATTTTTTTTACTTTGCCCACAGCATGGCAGATTATGCAAATAACTGCCGGGTGTGCTCCATTTTGGAGTGCAGAGACGTCTATGTTGCCTAATATATATATACAGTAAAGTGTAAGTATTCCCGCCTTATACATATACATTGGATTAGATGCCTCTATAGAAAGTGGGAAAATACAGGGCTACTGAATATAACTCTTAATACAAAGCTGATTCGCTGGTCCAATTGCCATCTTGGAATCAGAAAGGACATTTATCCTCCTCTGAGAGGCTTCAGATGGGGGTTTTTTTTCCCCGTATTCCTCTGAATCGACCGCAGTTAGTAGATTTCAACTAGGCAAAAAGTTTGAAGCCGATGGACGTATATGTCTCTTTTTCAACCTCGTTTACTATGTTACGTATAAACAGAAAGATGCACTTACAGACTTTTGGATCAAACGAACATACAAAGTTCTCTTAAATATTCACAATCACAGTTAAATAAAAACCATAAAAAACATAGAAACGTTTCAAATAAAAATTCTGCATTATTGTTACCCGTAAGAACGATTCACATATGTAATGTTATTTATGTATAATATCGGCTCCCAACTGCCTTTATTCCAATCGGAATCTCAAAGGAATAGCAACTGATAACCAATATGTTTCTCCTGTTTCACACTCCCTGCCCTGCTCCTTTCTTACTTCCTTCCACCTTTGCTCTCCTACTCTGTGTTTTCTTGAGCCAATCAGATATTTGCTTTCAGTATTCTGCCTGCAGTAGACTGATCAAATCAAATTGCTGATTGGTCGCTGGGGTTAGGTCCAATGGAACAAATAGGCCTATAGGCTTTTATGGGTAAACAGGTAAAAGTAGTGATGGGTGACCTTTCATGTCGAGGGAATGGCCAGTGATCTGGGGCAAGAAGCAGCTTTTGATTGGTGCATCAGGTAGCAGCACATAATGTGGCCTTTTAGATCCCATTATAATGCACATATAGACAGCTAGGATACTGCCTGGGCCTGTGCCTATCAGACATTTTCAGTACAGGTATGGGACCTGTTATCCAGAATGTACAGGACCTGGGGTATTCCCAACAACAGATATTTCTGTAATTTGTATCTTCATAACTCAAGTCTACTAGATAATCATGTAAACATTAAATAAACCCAATAGGCTGGTTTTGCTTCCATAAGGATTAATTATATCTTAGTTGGGATCAAGTACAAGTAGGGTTGTCACCTTTCCCCCCGACGAACTCCCGGGGAGGCGGGGCCATGATGCAGCGGGGGGGCGGGAGTGTGATGTCAGGGGCGGGACTAGGATGTGGTTGTCGGTGATTGGCCAATCGTCGAGTCAATCCCAGGAAATCCTGTCTGGTTTTCCAAATTTGGAAAACCGGGCAGCCAGTTTTTACCCGAATAGCCCTTCAAAAAACCGGGCTGTCTGCGTCAAATCGGACAGGTGGCAACCCTAAGTCCAAGCTACTGTTTTATTATTACAGAGAAAAAAAGGAAATCATTTTTATGGGAGCCATCCGTAATTCAGAGCTTTCTTGATAATGGATCCCATACCTGTACAATAAGGGGGATAATGGAGGTACAATGCTGGTTCTCTAGCAACAAGGTCCTTATCACATCTAGCAAGCCTTATTGTTACGAAGAAGCCACACTCTACTGAGCGAATGATTGAGTTATTTCCTCTTCCTAGTGTCGGACTGGGTCTCCTATGTACCAGCAGAAACCCTGGGTCCACTCTCACAGCAATTGCATATACAGTAGATAGTGCCAGGTTTAAATATTGGCCTACTGTGGATTTAAAGGAACAGTAACACCAAAAAATTTAAGTAATGAAAATATCATGTAGTGTTGCCCTGCACTGGTAAAACTGGTGTGTTTGCTTCAGAAACACTACTATAGTTCATATAAACAAGCTGCTGTGTAGCAATGGTGGAAATTGAAAAAAGACTATATGGCACAAGTTAAATAGTGGATAACAGATAACGCCATTATGTTCTACAGAGCTTATCTGCTGTGTAACCTGAGCCTTTTCTCCTTTGAATGGCTGCCCCCATTGCTACTAGTGATGTACCTAATCCACTATTTTGGATTCGGCGAACGATTCGGCCGAATACCGATCCTAATCCTAATTTGCATTTGCAAATTAGTGGTGGGAAGGGGAAAACATTTTTTACTTCCTTGTTTTGTGACGAAAAGTCACGCAATATGCAAATTAGGATTCGAATTCGGTTTGGCTGGTCAGAAGTATTCGGCCGAATCCAAAGCTGAAAAAGGCAGAATCCTGGCCAAATCCTGGATTCGGTGAATCACTAATTGCTACACAGCAGCTTATTTATATAAACAATAGTAGTGTTTCTGAAGCAAACACATCAGTTGTACCAGTGCAGGGCAACACTGCATTACTGTATATGTTTATTACTTTAAGGGCCCTTACACACGGCCGTTCCGACCTGCGCTCCCCTGCGTTCCGTTTTTTGGCGTTCAGCCGCAGGGGAGCGCAGGAATAGACGCAAGTAATTATTTGAAATGGGGCTGTACTCACTCAGGCGCGTGTAGGCGCCGAACGCAGGTTCAGACGCAACATGCTGCATTTTTCCTGCGTTCGGCGCCTACACGCGCCTGAGTGAGTACAGCCCCATTTCAAATAATTACTTGCGTCTATTCCTGCACTCCCCTGCGGCTGAACGCCAAAAAACGGAACGCAGGGGAGCGCAGGTCGGAACGGCCGTGTGTAAGGGCCCTAAAACAATTTCAGTTTTTGATGTTACTGGTCCTTTAAAGGGGTTGTTCACCTTCCAAATACTTTTTTCAGTTCAGTTGGTTTTAGATTGTTCCCCAGAAATAAAGACTTTTTTCAATTACTTTCCATGATTTATTTTTTACGTTTTTTCCAAAATCTAAGTTTAAAGTTGAATGTTCCTGTCTCTGGTATTTGAGTCTGGCAGCTCAGTAATTCAGGTGCAGATTCTGAACTGTTACAATTTTACAACATTTAGTTGATCCATTTCTCAGCAGCATCTCTGGAGTATCAGCAACTATTGTATCAATTCTAACAGCTGCCTGTAATGAAACTCAGGGATTCTGCTCAGCAGGGACAAAGATAAGAAATGTATCAACTAAATGTATCAATTTAGAACAGTTTATAGGGTCGGCGACCCCCCCCAGAGCTGCTTTAGAAGGTGAAAAATTACACTTTACACTTCAATATTAGAAAAATGGTGACACATAGAAAATAGAAAGTTATTGGAAAAAGTCGTTATTTCTGGTGAACTATCTAAAAAACAACTAGTTGTTTGAAGGTGAACCACACCTTTAAGGACGGGCTGTTGGCAATTCCCCTGGCCTGGGTCAGCTGAAAGCTCATCTGGTGACCTGCGAAGCCAGTTTGGCACAGTATAAACAGTGAAAAGATATCTATAAATAGTTGAAAACTGGCAATGTTCCTACCCACAGTGCATTTAACAATTCTTCATGTGCGTCAAGTCCTGTTATATGAAGAAAAGGTCTCCAGGTTCCAGTTATTCCAGATACCAGAGCCCATACTTGTGTCTATAAATATAATGTACAAACACCCACATAGACTCTAAATAAGCCAGCAAGTTGTGTGTCAGAGTTCATATTTGTTATACATAAAGACATTCCTGAGTAAAGGTGAGTGAAGGTGTGTCTGTTGTGGTTCAGCAAACACACAGGTGCAAATAGAGAAAAGCCCAGGCTGCCGTTGTTATACTTCCTGATTCTCCTCCGACACCAAAGTCAATGTTCCGTAAGTCTCCCCAACATCATCCGGGCCCTGAGTCGGCAGGTGCGGAGGGTTGTAGAAAGGCTGGCTTAGGTACTAGGGAAATAAGGAAATAAGTACATTAGTACAGGTGTACAGGTGCTTTTAAAAAGATAAGTAAAGTCTAAAATAGAATAAGGCTAGAAATTGTGTATTTTGTATACTAAACATAAACATGAACTTACTGCACAACAAGCCTAATCAAACAAATGATTTATGCTTTCAAAGTTGGCTACAGGGGGTCACCATCTTGTAACTTTGTTATATATCTTTGCAAGACCAAGACTGTGCACATGCTCAGTGTGGTCTGGGCTGCTTAGGGATCGTTATAAATTATCAAAACAGCACAAGACAAATAATATCTGCCAGAAGCCGATACAACAAGACTGATTAATAATCAGAATATACAGACTGCACTGGGTCCTGTGTTGTCATGTAATCTAATGTGGATTTTATAGTTTTTGTATTGTTTAATACAAACTTTCTCCAACTCTGCAGAACCAGTGGCTGCAGCAAAATAATCCTCCAAATAGAATCCCAGTTTATCTGTTTAAATCTGGCTCCATGATCTTTATCCCTGCAGCTGGAGTTGGAAGCAGTAAAGGGGATGTAAAGGCAAAAATAAAATCCAATACAAATCTCTACACAGTCGCCGACTGCTCTACAGGGAAACAAACAAAGCTGCTTGAGTTCTGCATGGCTAAGAAATAAGGTGGGGGCTCCCCCTGCTGTTCATAAGTATGATTGTTTCCCTGCTCAGCAGTTAGGGACCGTCTGACAATTCCTATCCACAGCAGTAAATGAAGGGAGAATTTCACTGCATACAGTCAGGTTTCTTATAAAAACGGTACACATTTTTTTAATTTAAGTAATTTAAGAGATAGGTTTCTTTTTCATTAAAGAAAGTAAAAATGGGATTTTATTATTTTGCCTCAAAGCAACTTCCTGTGAACATTTTTACGAATGTTCAGTGGTTATACATTTATGTGTAAAAATATTGAAAGCAGCTACTTTATTACTCTGGCTGTTCCCGATCTTTGCACTACCGGTTCTGACTGAAACGAAGGAGAAGAAGCCAGCTGATTAACAGATGTAGGGGAGAAATTACTTCTGCTACATTTGTTCAGGAGTTAGAAGCAGATACCCATTTCAATAGCAATTACATTTACCAATAACTTTAAAGGAGACATATTGTGTGAAAAAAGGAAAACATGCCTGTGTATTATATTCTTAAATATAGAAGGAATGTGCTGGAAAAAGTTGTGTTTTGGGTTGATTTATTGAAATTTTCTGCAAAAACCCTGCTAGCCCCACCCATCTATTCCACTTCCTGTTAATTTCCCAGGCTGTGCAGGGGAGTCAGTGGCATTCAACTCACTGCACTGCAGGATGGGAACCAATCAGAAGCTAGTCTGACCTGATAGGGAACTGAAGCTTGTCTTTGCTTGCGTAAACGCAGGGCTGCAATTGGCTATCTCCTCCTACTGTGCTTTTGGCAGAGACCATTAGGACACGCCCACCCCTCATTTGAAACACAGACAAGGAGCATAACAAATCTATTGGGAATTCCAATATATGGGCCATTTTTCTAGATAATATTTTTATTAATATTAATTTTTAGCCCAACGTAAAACCATCACTGTATATTATTCATAATTGCCTACAATATTAGGGGCTTTTTACATATCATTTATATGTGCTTTAAAACTACTGAACACATATAATGAATGGATACATGTACAGTACAGTATATTGGGTGTGGGTCCCTAAGCTCAGTAAGTGACAGCAGCACAGAGCATGTGCAGTGAATCAGCAGAAAAGAAGATGGGGAGCTACTGGGGCATCTTTGGAGACACAGATCTTTACTGCTAAAGGGCTGTGGTTGACTTGGGCTGGTACAGAAGCACGAAACATAATGTGCAACGTTTGTAGCCTAATTGTTTGTTGAACTTTAGTTTTCCTTTAAAACCAACAAAAGGAGGACAGTTAAGGGCAACATCGCTAAGCTATGATGATTTTCATGTATCCAGGTTCAACTGAAGAAGCCCCTCAGATAAATTGTGAAACATTTTCAAGAAACCTCTGAAAAAGTCCAGTTACTTTAGACATATTTCTACTAGATATCACTAAGCATGGCTACTTACTGCTCATAATGAAGCCTGTTTGCTGATGGTTTAATAGAAGCAGAAGTAGAGACTTTCAAGAAAATAAAAACCTTCACAAAAAACAAAGGGCTCTTCTAAGCATTATTGCCCATTAAACTGCTCCGAGGACTTTAAGTCTTACCCACTAAGTCACAAACTGAGTTTCAGGTTGAAAGGAAAAAACATTGGATCAAATACAAACCTCTTTCAGATGCTCAGGGAAGGAGTATTTAGGGAAACACAGATATTTTGCTACTTTATATATCGTAGATCCTAAATAAAACATTCCAATGATGATCACTGCGGATATGAACAGGGGGATTATGAAGGCAAGAGCGATCTTCCACCCTGGGATAAGACCTGCAAAAGAGAAAGCACGTGATCAGTCTTGATCTCCGTTTTCCTTTATACTGTCCAACCCCCAACATGGGACATGTATTAATGATTTGGGTAAGGCAAAAATGAATGTCTGCTTCTATGGCGGGGCTGAAAGTACTTTTTCATGGGGTCAATAGGGTTAACTAGCCAGTGCCCAGCATGCAGGTCCATCAGTAATCATGATGCGTCAAGTTAACAGGTTGTTCCAATTATTAGCCCATTGTTGGCAACAAGGAGAATGGAGCTCCAACAGTGGCGAAAGTATATGGACAAATTAAATTTAGGAGTTGACCAAGTCTACCAAGATATATTGAAATTGCTAATTAATTATGGCCTTACTGGGCCTTCTACACTCCTGGGCCCCCTGCAACTGCTTCTTCTGTAGTTAAACCAGTGAGCCCCCCAATAAAAAGCCCTATGCTTCCATAGCCACATTCCTGATCTGCTCATAAAAACTGCTAATGACAAACCCCTCCAATTGCCTCTACCACAGGGCCCCTGATAGGAGTACCCAAATCTCAACCCAATCTGCCCAACTAATGGTCAACCAGCTGGTCACTGTGACTTTTGAGTCAAACCGCACATCACTACAGTGCAGTACCCTCTTTAAGGCTGATGAAGTTTCATGAGCCGCTCTTACCATCATGTGTGGTTTTCTCACAAATGGCTTTGCTTAATTCCCCAGTTTTGTTAAAATCGGGGGCATAGGCCTGGACTCTTATGCAGTAGTTGGTCCATTTGTCGAGGTCGGCCAAAGTTTCAAAGTTCTGTATAGAGTCCATGCTGGTGACCTAAAGCAAATACAGAACCAGATGTTGCATTTCAGCTACTAAATCCGATCATGAGGGTAAATGTGACTGTCAAGTGTCAAGAGCAGAAATAATTAATGTAATATACAGACTACTTACAAGTGAAGGCTCGCTCTGTCTCCAGTAAAACAGTTTATATTTGAAATCCCCATATAAGTCCCTTAGCGACATGCCGTCAGATTCTCTCATAGGGCCAAAAAAGCTCACATCCAGGTACCCAGCCCGTGACGCCACTCTTACTTCTGGAGCAGAAATAACAGCTGGGTACAGAGACAGAATGGAAAGTTGAGATACCTGTAAGTGCACGTATCTTCATCACACAGTAAGGTAGGTTACTGGATACAATATTATTCTATGGCAGTGTACATCTGGCCTGTGTTTTCTTATTATTTTATTCTACAGCTGCATAGTTGCTAGGACCTCTAATCCTAGAAACCAGAAGGTGGTTTGGATGTTGGTAGGGATTAACATTCTATTGCTCCCACATACACGGGAAGATCCACCTGTTTGGTCCCGTTCCAGTGACCAAATCATACCGGGGGCCTATGGAGTTCCTTGATAGGTTTGCCCCTCTAGGGTACAAGGATCCCCAGTTACTTAAATATCTGTTTAAAAAAATAGTGAGTGGCAATAGTGCAAATTATAATTAAGAGGATCTAAATCCTGTGCAAAACTATTGCACTGCACCCCGTCTTGCAGATGCAAGGACATTCCCCATGTTGCTTAGCCAGCCTCCCATCAGTCACCCTGCTGATATCTTACAAAACGAGATAACTGGACATATTGTAGGTTCTCAAAAATTACATTTGATTTAGACAAGAGGGGGAGCACATGCAGCTGTTTAGTTGTTTGGTGATGGAAGGAGAACTAAAGCCAGAGTAATGAGGCCCCCTCTAAAGCCCTTCCAAACCACAATACTGGGGACCTTCTAATGGTCATGTGGTGTACCTTGTTCTGAAAAGTAGGGTAGCACTGTAGGGCTGGTGGGTGCCGTCTTATGCTGCTTCATGTCCTCTGCTCTGTGATTACTGATACTGAGAACACACAGTTGAAGGCAAGTCCTGCCCATGCTCTGCCAGGAGATTGCAAAGTGGACCTGGAGCACCCCACGAAAATGCCAACAACCCTCTTTTTCAGAACAAGGTTCAAAAAATGGCCGTGATTAGGTGGCCCTTTAGGAGTAGTTTGGGATAGGGTGTGGTCTCTGGAGGGGGGGGGGGTCAGTTATTACTCAGGCTTTAGTTCTCCTTTAGAGATTTTAGCTCCAGTTGCAGAAACAAAGAACATGAAGCCAGAATTACAACTCTCATTGGAGGATTATCTTGCATTCATTGGTTCATGCTGGTGCTTCCATATCATTGCTGTAGATTCTATGACCTGATCATGGAAGATTTTCAGATGTTGGCCCAAAAGAACAGACCAGAAATAGACAGTCATACCCATAGCAATGCATCCATCTGTCCAACCCCTGGGCCGATTGGTGGTATACCATAGAGGAGCACCAATGTCTGGCCACCTACAGTGTTCTTCTGAATGAAGCACCCAGTGTACAGATAAAACACCTTGATCATCTCCCGTCAAAGTACCCTTGGCATAACTGAGATAGAGGCAGAGTTTGAAAGGAAGAAGCGGAGGAAACTTACTCTGTGAGTATGGATCAAAGGGAATCGTCACCCATTCAGAAATGCTGCCGTTAAGCTCAGCTCTCATCCGCACAATGGAATCGTAAGTAATAACTGAGAAATCGCATTGCGTCTCATTTGTCTGGCAGATTTTAGTGTAATTTGTTGCCCTTTGGAGATCCCTGGAAAAGAAACTTAAAAGTCAGCTTTGTAGAGTTGCTACACGGCCATTTCTTGAATTTACTTAAAGAAGCCTGCAAAGTCCAACATTCCATTGCCATCTGTTCTAGCCAATAGGAATCTCATGAAATGCTGATTTTTCGGTTTATTCCCGTTAACTTAAATACGAGGACCTGGCTGGTGAGTTGTGATGTTTTCACACGATTAGAAAACAAAACCATGGACATCATAATGTGCCATGGGCCTTAGGGATTCTGGTGCCCAAAGTACACTGCATGTTTTAATTAGCTTTTCTAGACTCTAAAATATACATTATTCCTTTACATCAAGCAATTCAAGCCCAATCAGCTCTTGTTCAAACACAGCTCCCACCCAGTTGTGTAACAAGAGAAGGTAACGGCAGTGGTACAAACTTTGGTCCTGTGCCCTTTTCTGTGGCTTGCAACATATTTTATCTTATGCTCATTGTATATCTACAATCTCTGCCATAAAGTGAGACAGAATTGCTGCTTTATTGCAGGATAAGAAGCCGAGGCAGTGCCATGTCTTGCAGGAAATCTTATTGTTGTGCCCCTGGCCATTCCTCAAGACATATTTGATAATATAACAGTCTTAACTTTGCTACTTGGCAAGTAACCTATAACATTCAATCAGGTGGTATTTACTGGCCAGCTATTACCCCTCTGTGCTACATGTACCCCTCTGTAAAGTGAATGGCACGTTCCTGAGCTCTTAAAGGGATACTGTTATGGGGAAACATACTGTTGTCATAATTCATTGTTAGTTTTGTAAATAGACACTGACATGATTACATAATTTGCAGGTGACATCTATTTCAATTATTAATAATAACAATAACTGCTTTGTTCTGCCTCTTTTCAGTATAAAATTCGATTCACTATAAAACTATTGTCTGTTTTCTGAACCCCAGCAAGCAGGCATGTGATTGGAAGTCAGACTAAAGACAACAAATCACAACATCCTATGGGATGAAACTGACAATAAACTGGTCTGTAGACTTTACAAGGTGTTGCTACTCTGTACTCCAGATCCATTCACTAAAGACTCCCAAAAGTGGCAAGTGGATCTCCCCTTACTAAGTTCAGATCATTGGGACCAGGCCACTGATGGGCTATATAGTTTTCTGATATCAACCAGAGACCGTATTATTCAATTTAAGTTTACCCATCAGCTTTATATTACACCGGTCAAACTGCAAAAACTTGGCAGATCCCCCAAAGCCAGGTGCCCTAAATGCCTGCACCCTAATGTCACTTTCCACCATCTGGTCTGGGAATGTAGTCTGGTTTCCCGGTTCTGGACAAAGGTGATCGGCCACTTAAAGGAACACCTGACCTTCCCTGGTACTGCTACACCCGTGGTGTGCCTGCTGGGAATAGTAGAGGACCTACTCCCACTAACTAGATCTAGAACTCTTATTAAGACTGCTTTATACTATGCTAAGAAATCTGTAGTGATGCGATGGATGTCCCCCCCAACCCCCCACATGCAACATTGGCTATCACTAGTTAATAAGGGACTTCTCTACATTAAACTGACCTACGAAGCTCGTGGCTGCCCCACTAAGTTTGAGAAAGTGTGGTCCCGTGGCTTGATGTACATCCAGAACATGACCCCCACATTTCAATTTCTCGTACCCCCATTAATATTCATACTGGCTTATAAGATAGACTTGTGTACCCACTAATTGCTGGAATGATTTTGCACAGTGTAATTAATGCAGACTAATTGTACGACTATTGTTCATTGTGTATGTATCCTTTCCTTCCTTTTTCTTTCTGTTCCGCCCCTCCTTTTTTTTTTTTTTGTTGAAAACTCAAATAAAAAGATACTTAAAAAAAAAGATAAATCACATTTTTATTAAAGGAGAAAGAAAGTCTTATTCCACTTGGGGGTGACAAATGTTAGGCACCCCCAAGTGATTGTATTTACTTACCTGAAACCCTGGCCAGGTGCTCCTATCAGAAATCTGCACCGGTTTGGGGTTATTCCAGTGAGCACCACGGAGCGATCCTCTTCCGGGTTCTTCTTTCTTCAAATTTCCCGGGGCAGATGCATGAGCAGTAGAACGAAATAGCCGACTTTTTATTTAAAGTTCCTCTTTGTTTCGCTCTAATGCGCATCCGCACCCGAGAGAAGAAAGAAGAAGCCGGAAGAGGATCACTTTGTGGTGTTCGCTGGAATAACCCCGGGCTGGTGCCATTTTCTGCTGATAGGAGCACTGGCCCAAGGTTTTAGGTAAGTAAATACAATCATTTGGGGGTGCCTAACATTTGGCACCCCCAAGTGGAAGACGACTTTCCTTCTCCTTTAAACGTTGTCATTTATCAGTGGTTATTTGATATAAACCTCATTTTCCTGTACTTTTATTTCTGCAGAATGATAATATCTTACAGCTTATATTCCGCTGTGTAAGTGTAGGCTTCGCTTCCATTGGTGGTGGGAGGGTCCCAGCGTAGGATGTTATTGAAATTCACTGAATCCATCCGGACATTCTGTGGCCTGGGAACTTTTCCAAACACTGCAAATCGCCCAAAGAACAAGGGAGTTAACAAATGGAATCATGTCAACCTTTCAATATTAATAACAAGCGTAATTAGTGGAGATTCATCCTGTGAAACTGCTGATGGAAGGAGAAGCTTTATTAAATGCATATGGAATGGGTTAATAGTTATAGTGAGTAATTGTTACATTGTGCAACACAAGTCTGCTGCTGTCAAGGTTCAATGAATTATGAGATTTGTAGTTGGACACTTGCTGGGAGGGGAGCAATTACATGGGGTGCAGGGGCTGCAACAGGATCCAGGGAGCACAAATTAATTTGATCTCATATAGTGGTGGAATTAGAGATTTCTGGGACCAACAGCAAAATCTTTTTTTCTGGCCCTGCCAAATACCTAATTCAAAAGGTGTATTTTGCCCTTAGTGTCAGGGCCCGAAGGCTCTGCTAGGATTTGCGGACCTAGGAGGAAGCAGCAAGTCCAACACAGTTCACGGTAGAAGAAGAAGAGTGATCAAAAAAGGTCAGTTCAGGCAGCAAGGTTCTTAGCCGAGGTTAATAACAGGAATCTAGATCAGAATAAGTAAATCACACCCAGGAACACAATAAGTTGAACCTATAATTGGGCAAGGTCTGCAAGGCTCTGGCGTCTTTTATAGGTGGATTTTCGCTCCAAACAAACATGATGGTGTCATGATTCACGTGCCGGCTTCATGACTTTGCGCACATTTCAGCATGACGCACACGTTTGAAGCATTGGCATCAGAACGTGCCACGTGGAACTCTTGGGCGCCGCCATCTTGTCCATGGGTAAGTATCCCTTACACTTAGATTGGCACTG
Organism: Xenopus petersii; assembly: GCA_038501925.1. Classification (NCBI taxonomy): domain Eukaryota; kingdom Metazoa; phylum Chordata; class Amphibia; order Anura; family Pipidae; genus Xenopus; species Xenopus petersii. The sequence goes on along the minus strand of CM076674.1, from coordinate 182,664,476 downwards.
CTGTCCTGGGTACTTTGCTTTTGTTTGAGTTGTTTATTAATGACCTTGAGGTTGGCACTGCAAAACATCCACACTGAATACTGCAGAGAGATTTGATGAAATTGAATAACTGGGCAGCGAACTGGTAAATGAGGTTCACTGTTGGATTTGGGGATTTTTGTGGGTAACAAGCTGTGTAACGCTAGGCAGTAGTGATGGGCGAATCTGACCCGTTTCGCCAAAAATTTGCCAAATGCATTGAAGTCAATGGGCGACACATTTTTTGGACGTGCGACAATTTTTTTTCACTCATTGGAGTCTAAGGGGCGTTTTTTCACAGAGAACCTGGCGTAAAATTTTGCTCAACCCTATGGGCAGTAACAAAGGGAAAGTTGTGCACTTAAACCATTAGGCATTGGTGCAATGAGGCTGTGACCACAAAATTCATACAGACAAATACATGAGTTCGCCTGCAATCACTCATAATCTATATAAAGGACAATTAGACATTTTGTGCACTAATAAATGCCAGAACACTACTTCCTGCTTTTCAGCTTTCTAACTCTGAGTTAGTCAGTGACTATAAGGGGGGCCACATGGGACATAACTGTTCAGTGAGTTTGCAATTGATCCTCAGCATTCATCTCAGATTCAAAAGCAACAGTTATGACCATGTGCCCCCCCCTCAAGTCTCTGATTGGTTATTGCCTGGTAACCAATCAGAGGAAACCAAGAGAGCTGCAAAGCAGGATGTGATGTTCTGGCTATTATGTTACACATCCAGTCACTCCAGCCTTTATACATTACATTTTTGGCTAACTAACTATATTAGATACATTTTTTTATTTTGCACAGCCTATTTACCCAGTTTTTATTTTTATACTGAACAATTCCTTTAAAGGGTAAGGAAACCTAGTCGGCGCAAACCCCCCACCCCCCTACCCGTCCCGCTGGGCAAATGCCCCTAACTTGTTACTTACCCTTCTGCGCAGGTCCAGTCCAGGGAGTTCACAGACGACATCTTCTTCCACGCGATCGTCTTCCTGCTTTGAACGGCGCATGCGCAGTAGGATCATTTCGCCGGTACGATCTACTGCGCATGCGCGTGACTTTTGGCGCATGCGCAGTAGATCCGTACCGGCGAAATGATCCTACTGCGCATGCGCCAAAACGCCATTCACAGCAGGAAGAAGATCACCTGGAAGAAGATGTCGTCTGTGAACTCCCTGGACTGGACCTGCGCAGAAGGGTAAGTAACAAGTTATGGGCATTTGCCCAGCGGGACGGGTAGGCCAGGGGGGAGGAGGGAGGGGGGGCAACACAGGGGAGGGGGGTTTTGCGCCGACTAGGTTTCCTTCCCCTTTAAGATCCTCAGTATGTTTATATATGGTTGCTTTGGTGCTGCTTGCTTTCTTTTACCCTCATGATAAAAACTGCCTCATTAAATATAACTCACCAATCCTGATTATGGTACCGTTTATTTCATGAACAATTACAAAAGGCCGACGCTATATCTGAAGGACAAAGGGCACTAATAGTGAAAAGCCAGAATGACAAGAGGCATTGCAGATAAATACCAGTGATGTTGCCCATAGCAACCAATCAGATCTTTGCTTTTGTTTTCTCTCTTGTAAGTGGTGGATTAAAGCTTGGTGCTGATTGGTTGTATTGGGAAACATCACCAGTGATATGTCACATCACATGCCTTTTCCTGGAACTGGGCTCAGAATTCCCCAGCTTGTAGGAATCATTGTTGATCTTTTTTAATGCAAGACTGACATCACAAGTCCTCCCCTCCACATGAAAAAATATTAACCCTTAATTAGTGGTAGAGTTTGCAGAAATCTCCAGCATTCAACATGGCTGCCATCTTCACCTCATGATAGAAGTGACTCGATTAAGATGGCGGCTGTGATGAAAGCTGCCAGTCACTGAATCCCCTGCCTCACTTATCCTTTAGGATTTGTGGTTTTTCAGTTATTTAGCCTTTTATTCAGCAGCTCTAAAGTTTGCAATTTCAGTCATTTGGACCCTAGCAACCAGGCACTGATTTGAATAAGAGACTGGAATATAATTAGGAGAGGATCTGAATCAAAAGATGAGTAAAAAAAAAAAAAGTAGCAATAACAATAAATATGCGGCCTTACAGGGCATTTGTTTTAGATGGGGTCAGTGACCCCCATTTGAAAGCTGGAAAGAGTCAGAAGAAGAAGGCAAATCATTGCAAAACTATTAAAAATACATGATGAAGACAAATTGAAACATTGCTTAGAAATGGCCATTCTATAACCTACTAAAATAAATTTAAAATAAAACTCAACCAACCCTTTTAAAAGACTCTTTCTCATAAGGGTAGAACTACATGGGCGATTTAGGTCCGACCCGACGCCACGCAATGAAACGGAGTCAAGACAGATGCGCCGGAAATAAGGTAAGAAATAGAAATGTCGGATGAAGTCACAGCCGACAACATTGGACATTCCTACAACTAACCTTATCTTCATTACATCTGTCTCGGCTCCAGCGTTTCGTCGCGTGGCGTCAGATCGGACCTAAATAGCCCATGTAGTTCTACCCTAATAGCGAAACCTTTGTCTGTTACCCTGTAGGTTTAGGTCATCTTTAGGGCAGTGACTCGCTCAGATTCGGGGAGATTTAGTCGCCTGACGACGAACTGTCTCTTCTTCCGGCGACCAATCTCACCGAAAAGCCCCCACCCTCTTCCGTGCGACTCTGCAGCGCAGCAGTGGGCGTGTGACTGCCGGGGGGCCCTGCGGGGGTGCGGGTCCTGGACCAATTGCACCCCCTGCTCCCCCAGTAGTTACGCCACTGTGAAAAGCCTTCCTGTCGGCTAGAATCTAAATCACCGGCGGGATGGCACTCGGAGCGCTCCTATAGGGTCTGCTGGGAAAATTGTTGCACAATCTTCTCATGTATCAGTGTGAGAATAGGGGAACATTTTGAGTGAGGTCCTATGAGGCAATAGTTTGGTAGTTTGGAAAGACTGTCTCCCATAGACTCCATTTTGATCAAATAATTAACATTTTTAAAAATGATTTCCTTTTTCTCTGTAATAATAAAACAGTAGCTTGTACTTGATCCCAACTAAGATATAATTAATCCTTATTGGAAGCAAATCCAGCCTATTGGGTTTATTTCATGTTTATATGATTTTCTAGTAGACTTAAAGCAGTTGTTCGCCTTTAAATTAACTGTTAATATGATGTAGAGAGTGATATACAATATCATAGACAATTTGCAATTGGTTTTCATGTTTCATTACTTGTGGTTTTTGAGTTATTTAGCTTTTTATTCAGCAGCTCTCCAGTTGCTATGGTCCATGTTACCCTAGCAACCATTTGAATAAGAGACTGGAATATGAATAAGAGAGGCCTGAATAGAGAGATCAGTTGTAAAACGTAGCAATAACAATAAATGTGTAGCCTTACAGAGGCTAGATGGGGTCAGTGACCCCTATTTGAAAGCTGGAAAGAGTAAGAAGAAGTATTCAGAAAACAATAAAAAATAAATAATGAAGACCAGTTGAAAAGTTGCTTAGAATTAGCCATTCTATAACATACTAAAAATTAACTTAAATCTAAAATACAGAATGATCTGTTATTCAGAAAACCCCAGGTCCTGAGCATTCTGGATAACAGGTCCCATACCTGTACTGATCTGCTATAAATGAATTTCATGTAACATTTTGAAGCAAGCTAAAAAATAACTTGAAATACTCTATTGTTGTTGTTAATATCTCTCATGTTAATGTGACTTTGTGTTTGGGATCATTTTTGCCCAAAATTAATTTATTTTAGCCATAAAACTACCCCACCAACATGATGCTCCCATCACCATACTTTATGTAAAAAAATACATATTGAGTTTTTTTTAGTACAGAAGCAGCAGTGATCCCCCTTAACATGAAGTCAAAGTCTCTTCGAGGTAATCTCCAGCTCCTTCCCAATTGAAACTCCCAGCACAACTCCCAGCACCTCCCTATGAAAGACAGCAAGAGCCATACAGGCAAATTCAGCCAATACCTTTGTATCAGTTCTCACCTGGAATGAAGAGGGAGAGCAGCAGCAGCAGTAGGCAGATTGGGCACATGACTAGAATGGTACGTGCTCCGAGCTCGGCTAATAATGCCCCGAGCTGAGTGTATGGACATGTTCACTTCCCCATATGTATCAACTAGGAGCTACTGTTACAGGAAAGAAGAGACGGGGAGGAGATTGCTGGGAAGGCTGAACTCTGTACCCAACGAGTGACACCTTCCCTTGTGCCTCCCTATAGAACAATTATCTGTATGCTAATAGGGGTTGGTTGTTCAACCAGTTTCCTACAGAGTTTTCTATAATCACTGCTTTCGCTGGAAATGGGAAATTTCCACCCTTATTAGTCATACTGGCTTGACAAATATTGCCTTTCTTATTAAAGGGGAAGTTCCCCTTACAATGAACTTTTGATATCATTTAGCGCACTTAAAGAGATACTGACACCAGAAATTAAATCTTTTTTTTAGATCCATCATTATTTTGTCATGACATGCTATTTATAATTTTGCCATAAAAGTATTTGTAGATGCTTTAACATTACCCATCTGATCCACGATATTCCTCTCTGAGGGGGCTGCCATATTTGAGCTTGGGTAGTCTGTTAGCATTAGAAACTCTAACTCAGGGGTCCCCAAACACTGGGCCGTGGGCCGGAACCGGGCCGCGGACTGTCCTGAACTGGGCCACCGAGCCTAGGCCGGAATTAATGTGGTGCATTAACCGAACTGGACACCAGCAAGCCCGAATTGGACGCGCAGTTGCCACTGGCCCCCGACCCCCTCCCGAAACCCCCGACAACTCCCCCCCGTTCCTTGCAAAACATTTTGCCCTTACACCAGTCCCTGGGCCAAAAAAGGTTGGGAACCGCTGCTCTAACTGACATTTACAAAAGCAGCCCTATCAACATGACCTATAGGTAACTTTTGATGTACGTTTAATAATTTTTTAATGTCAGTATCACTTTAATTAGGGGAGGGGTCTATGCTCAAAATAACAAAGTAAAACAGGGGAGTGGTCTACACTTAAAATAAAAACAAAGTGTTAATCTTCCATATTCTTTCCATAAGGAATGGAACATTTGCAATGATTTTAAAGTTATTTGTAACTGGAAATGCTATTGAAAGCTGTGAAACAAAGTAGCAGCTTCTGCTACATTGTTTCAGGAGTCTGAACCAGTAGTGCTGAGCGTGTGTGTGTGTATATATCTATATGTCTATACATATATATCTCATTAAAGAAGTTGCACTCACAGGACTTACGAAGAAGAAGATTAATCTATTACAAGCAAGAACTAACGTTTCGGCTTTTACCCAGCCTTCATCAAAGTTACAAAGTGCAGTATAATCCACCCCTAAATACTATTTAGGGGTGGATTATACAAGGGTCAGTGATGGGGTCGGTGACCCCCCATTTGAAAGCTCTAAAAACGCAAATAATTCAAAAACTATAAAAAACAAATAAATAATGCAGACCTATTAAAAGTTTCTTTGACTGGGCCATTCTAGAACATACTAAAAGTTAGATTAAAGGAACAGTAACACCAAAAAATGAAAGTGTTTTAAAGTTATTAAAATATAATGTACTGTTTTCCTGCATTGGTGGATTTGCTTCAGAAACACTACTATAGTTTATATAAACGTGGTGATGTGCAGCCATAGTAACTGCGCTACAGAGACTTGCCATGGCAACCTCCTACACTTCACCTAGTGGGTGAGGTTACTCTTACCTCACTTCCTGTTTGTTTTCATAAATATATCATGGTTTTCATTTTTTATTATTTGTGTTTTTATAGTTATTTTGTTTTTTATTCAGCAGCTCTCCAGTTTGCAGTTTCAGAAATCTGGTTACTAGGGTCCAAATTCCCCTAGCAACCATGCATTGATTTGAATAAGAGACTGGAATATGAATAGGAGAGGCCTGAATACATAGACAAATAATACAAAGAAGCAATAACAATAAATGTGTAGAATTACAGAGCATTTAAAAGCCGAAAGAGTCAGACAAAAAAGGCAAATCATTCAAAAACTATAAAAAAGACAAAATGAAGACCCATCCCATTGAGAGAAAACTTCTGCTGCTGGGCTCATATGTTTGTGTACTCCTTTTAAAGGAAAACTATACCTCCCAAACAATGTAGGTCTCTATAAAAATATATTGCATAAAACAGCTCATATGTAAAACCCTGCTTCCGCCCCCTGGGATCTTACAATTCACGGTGCACACAAACATACCAACAAACACCATACATGTTAGGTGTTCTGTCTCTTGCTTCCACACTTGTTACAGTTAGAGTTGCAGTATTTTTGGTCGGGTGATTCTTTAATATGCCACTTAATATATTAACTGTTGCTTAAAGGGCATGTAAACGAAAAAAAATTTTTTACTTTCTTTAATGAATGAAAACAAAACCTGTCTCCAATATACTTTAATTAAAAAATGTGCACTGTTTTTATAAGAAACCTGACTGTAAATGCTCCCTTCATTTGCTGCTGTCGATAGGAATTGTCAGACGGTCCCTAACTGCTCTGCAGGGAAACAATCATACTTATGAACAGCAGGGGGAGCCCCTGCCTTACTTCCCAGCCATGCAGAACTCAAGCAGCTTTGTTTGTTTCCCTGTTGTGATAATTTATGATGATCCCTAAGCAGCCCAGACCACACTGAGCATGTGCACAGTCTTGGTCTTGCAAAGATGTTTAACAAAGTTACCTTTTAACTTTGAAAGCATAAATCATTTGTTTGATTAGGCTTGTGGTGCAGTAAGTTCATGTTTATGTTTAGTATACAAAATAAAGCATTTCTAGCCTTATTCTCTTTTAGACTTTACTAGCCCTTTAAGTATTCATTTTGGGGGTATCCTTTAAATAATAGTGCTATGAGGCAGGTTTTATTAATATGAAAAGGGCAAGATTTGTGGAATGTGATAATACCATGTAGCAACTTATAATAGCATCCAAAAAGATGCTCCTGTGTTGCTCCAAATACATTTTATACAGTGAGAGGCAGTGGGTCCCTGTATCCCAAATTCTATCCCATATATATTATACGCAGTAGCGATGTGCGGGCTGGACCGATACACGTGGGACCCGGCGGGTTCGGGCCGACCTTGCACTGCTCTTCACAGGAGGCAGGCGGGGTGAGCTCTTCTCCGGCTCTCCCCGCCCGCCACCTTCAATTTCCGGCTTTATAGCCACACGCCTGCTCGGCCTGACACTTTTGTGACATCATTGGCGGGTAGACGTGGGTCTATAAAAGGAAGCAAGTAGGCAGGTGCAGACAGGCGCAGGTAGAGGGAGGTTTGGCTTCGGGTGGGTCGGGAAAAACCCGACGCGCACTTCACTCATATGCTGGGCAGCATTGTCTTGTGCCGCCCTCCTTTGGCATGCGCTGATCACCAGATGAAGAGGTGCTTAAAAAAAATAAATATATATATATTATATAGCAGTGATCCCCAACCAGTAGCTCGTAAGTAACATGTTGCTCTCCAATCCCTTGGATGTTGCTCCCAGTGGCCTCAAAGCAGGTGCTTATTTTTGAATTCCAGGCGTGGAGGCAAGTTTTGGTTGTATAAAAACCAGGTGTACTGCCAAACAAAGTCTCCTGTAGGCTGCCAGTCCACATAGGGTCTACCAAATAGTCAATCACAGCCCTTATTTTTCACCCCAGAGACTTTTTCGTGCTTGTGTTGCTCCCCAACTTTTTTTACATCTGAATGTTGCTCACGGGTAAAAAAGGTAGGGGACCCCTGCTTTAATTTATAGTGTTGTGTTAATGTTTCCTGAATTTCCCAGGACTTTTATTTACCGTTTCCTTTCAATATAAAGGGGCAGATGTATCAAGGGTTGAATATCGAGGGTTAATTAACCCTCGATATTCGACTAGGATTTAGCGCAGAAAATTAGATCGAACGATCGAAGGATTATTCCTTCGATCGAACGATTAAATCCTTCGAATCAAACGATCGAAGGAATATCCTTCGATCAAAAAAACTTAGGCAAGCCTATGGGGACCTTCCCCATAGGCTAACATTGACTTCGGTAGCTTTTATCTGCCGAACTAGGGGGTCGAAGTTTTTTTTAAAGAGACAGTACTTCGACTATCGAATGGTCGAATAGTCGAACGATTTTTAGTTCGAATCCTTCGATTCGAAGTCGTAGTCGTAGTCGAAGGTCGAAGTAGCCCATTCGATGGTCGAAGTAGCCCAAAAACAACTTCGAAATTCGAAGTTTTTTTACTTCGAATCCTTCACTCGAATTTAGTGAATCGGCTCCAAAGTGTTCTAAAGTGCAGTAACACCAGATTTATTGTACCCAAAAGCACTCCACACTCCGGAAAACATGTGGTGCATGGTTATAAACCCATGGTCTTCAGGAAAGACTTGCTCTTCACTCATTGTTAACCTGAGGGCGGGGGTTGCCAACCTTTTTTACCCATGAGCCACATTTAACTGTAAAAGAGTTGGGGAGCAAAACAAGCATGAAAAAAGTTCCTAGAGGTTCCAAATAAGGGCTGTGGTTGGCTCTTTGGTAGCTCCTATGAGGGTTGGCAGTCTAAAGGAGATTCAGACAGTTCATCTAGTTATTTGCAACCAAAACTTTTCTCCAAGCAGGTAGTTAAAAAATACGCACCTGCTTTGAGACCACTGGGAGCAACATCCGAAGGGTTGGTGAGTGACATGTAGTTCATGAGCCACTGGTTGGGGATCACTGTGTTAGGGGGTTCGTTGGTCTATTACTGTATAATATGTTTATTACCTGTGTCATTGCACTATATAAGCATTGTACTGATACAAGTTAAGTTTTGCTGTGGCAAAGCTTTCCTTTATCAGAAGAGAGTACATTTAATGGGTTAACCCACTATATTTGCACGTAGCTGAGCCTGCCTGTTTTTTTGTATATTATATTGTGCCATAAGACCTGAAAATAAATGTTTGATGTAGGTTAAAGTGCTGTCAGGCTTCATCTTGAAGAAACTTTCAAGTGGGAATTGAGAGTGGAGAACTGTTCTGAATTAATGTTCTTTTCATGCGCATACAATTCCAGGCTTACATATTGTCTGTCTGTTAAATTCTGTGTTGGCATATAGATGTTTTAATGCATTTCCTTTCCACTTTCCAGGCAAGAAACCTCTTCTTTAGAGATGTCGCGAACTGTTCGCCGGCGAACTTGTTCGCGCGAACATCGGGTGTTCGCGCTCGCCGGAAGTTCGCGAACGTCGCGCGACGTTCGCCATTTTGGGTTCGCCATTGTTGGCGCTTTTTTTTGCCCTCTCACCCCAGACCAGCAGGTACATGGCAGCCAATCAGGAAGCTCTCCCCTGGACCACTCCCCTTCCCTATAAAAACCGAAGCCCTGCAGCTTTTTTTCACTCTGCCTGTGTGTGCTGAAGAGATAGTGTAGGGAGAGAGCTGCTGCCTGTTAGTGATTTCAGGGACAGTTGAAAGTTTGCTGGCTAGTAATCATTTTGATACTGCTCTGTTATTGGAGGGACAGAAGTCTGCAGGGGTTTGAGGGACATTTAAGCTTAGGTAGCTTTGCTGGCTAGTAATCTACCTTCTACTGCAGTGCTCTGTATGTAGCTGCAGTGGGCAGCTGTCCTGCTTCTGATCTCATCTGCTGACTGCTGCAATAACAGTAGTCCTTGTAAGGACTGCTTTTATTTATTTTTTTGTTCCAATACAGAGCAGTATCAAGCAGATTACTAGCCAGCAAACTTACTATCATCTGTCCCTGAAATCACTAACAGCTCTCCCCCTACACTATCTCTTCCAAGCACACACAGGCAGATTTTTCAGATACATTTTTGCCCTTGATCCCCCTCTGGCATGCCACTGTCCAGGTCGTTGCACCCTTTAAACAACTTTAAAATCATTTTTCTGGCCAGAAATGTCTTTTTTAGATGTTAAAGTTCGCCTTCCCATTGAAGTCTATGTGGTTCGCGAACCGTTCGCGAACCGCTCGCATTTTTGCGCAAGTTCGCGAATATGTTCGCGAACTTTTTTTCCGACGTTCGCTACATCCCTACTCTTCTTCAGACCAGTAAGTCTCGGCACTTCTTGCTGGGTCACAGCTATGGCACCAACTGGGTGGAGTATGATGCCACGGGCTGGTTAAATTATGTCAAGCAGAACCCTGCTTCCCAGAATGAAGCTGCTTTACTTCAACATTCCCAGAAGTAAGTTTAGCAGTATTCATTTTCGTTCATGAGAGTCTTCTTCATGCTGCTTATAGAGGAAAACCTTGTAATAGCAAATGGTGGTATTAGATTCCTTCTGGTCTGCACCAAACATTTATTCTATAATTTGTAGCAATCGTAATTTGTAGCAACCATAATTCTTCTCTTAGCTAAGTCATGCGTCTCTGACAGCTATTGCAGAAACATCATCCATTTATGACCTCTATCAGTGATGCTACTATAGCAGGAATATGGTAGATCCTCTTAGGAATTATTGCAAACACGCATAAATAGGATCTTCTATGAACTTCGTGATCTTTGTCCTCTTAATGCCCTGTTCCATATTTTAACCCCATTTACAAGATTCCGTCTAGTTCCTTATAGTCATTGGTTGGATTTCGGTGTATAAAAACCAGATGTACTGTCAAACAGAGCCTCAGTGTAGGTTTACAATCCACATAGGGACTACTTAATGGCCAATCACAGCCCAAGAACATTTTTCATGCATGTGTTGCTCCCCAACTCCTTTTACTTCTGAATGTTGCTCACAGGGTCAAAAGGTTGGGGATACCTGTTATATAGTGACTTAAGTACCCCTATTGTAAAATATAAGGATATTTTAAGTCACCAAGGAGTTCCATGACCATGTAAGCACGAGGCCGAACAAGTTTTAGTGAGTCATGTGACAAAAATGACATCACTACTCACCGTTTATAACTGATGACATCAATGCTCACCGTTTATATGGATAAATCCAACCAGCGAAGAGCCAGCACTCTCGAATAAACCTTGAAAAAGGCCCTGGACAGGGCCGAAACGTTGGTTCTACGCGGTGTTATTTTCAATAAAACCTTTTTCATATTTTTAAGCCCTGAGACTGAGAGTGCTGATCTTCTTTGGATGGATGTATATATATATACAGTATATATAGGCACCTGTGTGTTGCCCACCTAAAGCTGCCTTCCCTAGGTGGGGACCATGGGTGCCTATCATTAAATATAGGTCTGATTATATACAGTGAGATGCAGGGGTCCTGTCATATCTGTACATTATACATAATGAGAGGTAGTGGGCACTAGAACGTATATATATATATATATATATATATATATATATATATACAGTGGGAAGCAGTGGGTACTGGCGCCTATATGTATATTATATACAGTGAGTGACACGGAGCCAAGAAAAGACAGCTGCACAGTGATGACTGCATTGAGAAACTAAAATACTCACTTGTCTCTCTCATTTAACATTGAGTGATTATAATTGGGGTTGGCGTGGGATTTGTTTCCTTGGGCAGATACCCCAATATAATGATCTGCCACTGGAGAAGCTGACTCGGAGCCTGTCAGTCACATCATGTATTTATAGCCATTCCATATGTCTCATGGGTCCCTTGTGAAGAAGTCAGCTTTATGCCTGGCTGCTCTCGCCACACTGTTTTGCTCCTCCCCCTTCACTTCCGCTTCCTGTGTCCATAACTTTTCTCATTACTCCACCCAGCGCTAAGCTGCTAATGAATATCAAAATTAATATTTAACATGACAGGAATGTAGGGTTGTCACCTGTCTGGTTTTGTCAAAATTGGCTGCTCGGTTTTCCATATTTGGAAAACCGAGTAGGATTTCCAGAATTTGACACAATGATAGCCCCGCCCCCGATGTCACAGTCCCGGCCCTGCCTTCGTGGAAAAGGTGGCAACCCTACAGGAATGAATGGAACAACATTACATCAATCATCGATATTAGTTCTTCTTACTAGTGATGTGCAGGTCGGGATTTCCCTGACCCGCACCCGCACCCGCGCCTCCGGGTTGCTTTTTTAGACCCACGCCGCCCTGCTGATGACGTCACAAAAAGGTCATAAAAGACGAACCCTGAAGTCAGAAGCCGGCATTTGACAGTGGGGGACAGGGAGATCAGAAGGGCTCAACCTACACCCACCAAGAAGCGTGCGAACCCGCCGGACATCACTACTTTATACCACTTCATAATGACCCCAGACACATGTAATCAGGGCCACCCCCTCCCGTGTGTTTGTATGTATCATGTCTTTGTGCGCTACTTTGTGTGCAGCCGGCAGGACAGCGGACAGAGATGGAAAAGCAACTGAGGGGAGGTGGGAGTGACGGAGGGGAGAGGGGCGGAAGCGAAAACTAAAGAGGGACAAATAAATGAAATAGAAGCAGAAAACAATTTGAGAGGTACCTGCACAGCGCCCCCTACTGTTGCGCCCTAGGAACAGTCTCTTCTGCTTTTCCCTAGTTCCAGCCCTGCATGTAATGACTTTATTATCCATAGCAACACCCCGTTACTAGGAGAGCAACCCAGAAAAGCACCGCGTTACTATGATCCCACCATACCGGCTGCCGAGACAGAGAAGGCATCACAATAATGACTGGAATACATGTTTAAAAGAGAAATATATTTTTATTTGAAGTGCATATTTCAAATATAAAAAAGGTACAAGTTAAACGTGGTTTATGTACATTATAAAAATGAAAGGCAGCTGAATGAGGTATCCGACTGTTAGATACACAAAGCTACAGGAAAGCAATATGTTCTCTATACAGTACAATGTGTGTCCATCTCTTTGTTCTTTATACATTGGGAAAACAAATTTCTACAAAAGATTGGGCTCCCGAGTGTAATGGTGCTGCCTCTCAGGGCCCCGTTGTTTCACAGTAAAATAAAAATATCATTCATTTGGACCCAGAATGTAACAAAACTTTTCAAGGACTGTCCCCTCATCCAGAAGGGCCGCTTTTGGCTCACACTGGTCCCCTTGCCACAAAGAGCCCTATTTTATTTGACCTATCAGATTTCAGCATTCCATAGAGTGACCAATTAACGTGCAGAGCTTCAGTCTGCGATCTGTTTAGCCCAAACTCACACACCTGCCAAATAAGATTGCTCATTCCATGGTACAGGTAAGGATCCGTGATCCAGAAACCCGTTATCCAGAAAGCTCATCTCCCATAGACTCCATTTTATCCAAATACATTTTTAAAACGGTTTTCATTTTTCCCTGTAAAAACACAACAGTACAATACAAACAGTATCTTGTACGTGGATCCCAACTAAGATATAATTAATCTTTATTGGAGGCAAATTCAGCCTATTGGGTTTATTTAATTTTTACATGATTTTCTAGTAGACTTAAGGTATGAAGATCCAAAGTACAGAAAGATCCGTTATCCGGAAAACCGCAGGTCCTAAGCATTCTGGATAACAGGTCCCATACTTGTATAAAGATCTAAATTATGGAAAATCCGTTTTCCGTAAACCCCAGGTCCCGAGCATTCCGGATAACAGGTGCCATACCTGTACTATAATTATACCGCTGTGTGTTCTGGGGGCATTAAACATACAAAGCATTGTTCATGGGGCAACTACAGTCTCAGAATCTCTGCCCTATTGTTTATCTGAAAATGTTCCCAAACTCAGCCTGACTTTAATACGGTTTATTACAGCTAAATAGTAATAAAGGCCAAGCAAACCACAGTACATTACAGATATTGGATCCATTATCCAGAAAGCTCCGATTACAGAAAGGCCATCTCCCGTAGACTCCATTTTATTCAAATACATTTTTGAAATGTATTTCCTTTATTCTGTATAATAATAAAACCGTAGCTTGTACTTGATCCCAACTAAGATATAATTAATCCTTATTAGAAGCAAAACCAGCCTATTGGGTTTATTTCATGTTTACATGATTTTCTAGTAGACTTAAGGTATGAAGAGCCAAAGTACAGAAAGATCCGTTATCCGGAAAACCCCAGGTCCTAAGCATTCTGGATAACAGGTCACATACCTGTATAAAGATCTAAATTATGGGAAATCCGTTTTCTGTAAACCCCAGGTCCCGAGCATTCCGGATAACAGGTGCCATACCTGTACTATAATTATACCACTGTGTGTTCTGGGGGCATTAAACATACAAAGCATTGTTCATGGGGCAACTACAGTCTCAGAATCTCTGCCCTATTGTTTATCTGAAAATGTTCCCAAACTCAGCCTGACTTTAATACGGTTTATTACAGCTAAATAGTAATAAAGGCCAAGCAAACCACAGTACATTACAGGTATTGGATACATTATCCAGAAACCTGTTATCCAGAAAGCTCCGAATTACAGAAAGGCCATCTCCCATAGACTCCATTTTATCCAAATAAATTCTTGAAACGGATTTCCCTTTTCTCTGTAATAATAAAACAGTAGCTTGTACTTGATCCCAACTAAGATATAATTAATCCTTATTGGAGGCAAAACCAGCCTATTGGGTTTATTTCATGTTTACATGATTTTCTAGTAGACTTAAGGTATGAAGATCCAAATTACGGAAAGGTCGGTTATCTGGAAAATCCCAGGTCCCAAGCATTCTGGATAACAGGTAACTGTAACAGAATACTTCCCAGCAGTGCATTGTTGCAAAAGAGACACTGTATACAGTATTTAGGGATTTCCAAGGATGTGAGTTTAGCTATCCTTATTGGTCTAACAGTAATAAATAATAATAAATGCCATGTACAGGCCTGTTCACCCATCTGACCAATGATATTGTGGCATTGAAACATGACTGTATATCATATTTCCTAGGCAATGCCAGCTACCTCATATAGTATATACAGGTATGGGACTTGTTATCCAGAATGTTTGGGATAACGGATCTTTCTGTAACTTGGATTGTCACATCTTAAAGGGGTTGTTCACCTTTGCGTTAACTTTTAGTATGATGTAGAGAGTGATATTCTGAGACAATTTGCAATTGGTTTTCTTTTTTTATCATTTGTAGTTTTTGAGTTATTTCAATTTTTTTATTCAACAGCTCAGCAGTTTGCAATTTCGGCAGTCTGGTTGCTAGAGTCCAAATTTCCCTAGCAACTATGGACTGACTTGAATAAGAGACAGGAATATGAATAGGAGAGGCCTGAATAGAAAGATAGAAGTCACAATAACAATACATTTGTAGCCGTACAGAGCGATTGTTTTTTAGATGGGGTCAGTGACCCCCATTTGAAAGCTGGAAAGAGTCAGAAGAAAAAGGCAAATAATTCAAAAACTATAATAAAAGAAAAAAGGAGGTAAATTGAAAAGGTGCTTAGAATTTGCCATTCTATAACCTACTAAAAGTTAATGTATAAGTGAACAACCCCTTCAAGTCTACTAGAAAATCATGTAAACATGAAAAACCCAATAGACTGGTTCTGCCTCCAATAAGAATTAATTATATCTTAGTTGGGATCAAGTACAAGCTACTGTTTTATTATTACACAGAAAAATTAAATCATTTTTAATTATTTGGATAAAATGGAGTCTATGGGAGACATCCCTTCCATAATACGGAGCTTTCTGGATAACTGATCCCATTCCGGTCCTGTATATTCACTAAGTTCATGTTTCCCGCCGTCATTTGCTAGTTGATTTAATAGAAACAGGGTCACAGATAGAGACCGAAACTAACCTGCTTGAATTTTGAATGGATTAAATAAAAGCTATAATGTACAATAAAGCTACTTGTGTGCTCAAATCATATGGAATATTTACTATTTGACATATATAAATAAATATATATGTGAGATGGAGAGCCAGTGCAGAACATATATATAAAAGCACAAAGGGCACAGACTGTTATACAGATCAGAGAATGCCGAGAGGGCTCCTTATATTAGAATTTCTTATAATACTGACGTTACAATGAGTTGTGTGACATCACCAAGCAGCATTTACATGTATACATTGTATATGGAGTATTTATGAATGTGATTATATCACAGATACTATATAGGAAGCAGCTACAAACAGTCAGCATATTTGTTTGGTTATAACAAAATCTATGGCTTAGTACATAACAGGCAGCAGAGAAGGTCTTTGGCATAAAGCCCAGCAAATCCAGGGCTACAATGGAGTGAATAAGAAGATTAATGAAGAATTGTCATTACTGAGCAACAGGCAGGTTACCTGAAGCTTTATTTTGTTCTATTCACCCCCCTCCCGTCAGTAGGGTACAAAAAACACAAAGCGCAACATGATTGTTCCTCCAGTAGTTTGTGCACTGATGAAAGGAGTCTAGTGCCTGGGGTAGAGTCCTGCAGCGGGTCGGGTACACACAAAAATCTGCAGTAACGTGCAGGTAGACTTTTCGGGAGCGGGTATAGACGCGGGTCGGCAGTTCTCCGTGTCGGGTCGTGGGTCTTCTGAATAGCCAGTTTTACGTTTTTTCTGATCATGCCTACTTCTAGGGGCATATTTATCAAGGGTCGAATTTGAAAAACTTCGAAATTCGAATTCAAAAAGACCAACCGAAATTAAGTCTAAGTATTTTTTGGCCTAATAGGTCAGTTTTCGATCGAATAGGGCCGTATTCGAATCAACCGAATCCGATTAATTCAATCGGATTAGTTTTTCCCCAAAAAAATCCTCCAATTGACTCCAAGTAGATTCTAGGAGGTCCCCCATAGGCTAAAAAAACAACAATTTCGCAGGTTTTAGATGGTGAATGGTTGAAGTCGAATTTTTAAAGAGACAGTACATGATAAATTTCGATATTTAATTTTTTTTCAAATTCGAATCGGATTTGGACTATTCCCTAGTCAAAGTACACAAAAAATAGCTCGAAATTCACATTTTTTGAATTGAAAATTCACCTTGATCTTTGATAAATCTGCCCCCTAATGATATCACTTCCGGTTTACAATGACAGCACTTCCCGTTTCTTGATGGTCATCGGGTCGCGGATCGGGTTGCGGATAAGGTACATGCGGGTCAGGTAGCAGGTAAGTATGCGGGTTGCAGGTCCGGGTCTAACAAATTGGTTCCGTGCAGGACTCTAGCCTGGGGCAGCACCTAAATACAGCCCTGCGGGCAAACAAGTGTGATCAAATAAATCGTAAAGGTATCAGACTGATCAGCCAATGATTTAGCTCTTCAGACCAGCTCTGAGTTGAAGGGAGCAGAATGAGCAGTTTCTTACCTGCAGCTCACATTAGCTGCCACCTTTCCTACACGGCTGAGGGAATATGGTCTGAATAAGCCAGATCTGGGCATTTAAGGCTGCTTTATGGCTTTAAAGGGGTTCTTCACCTTTAAATTAACTTTTAGTATGATGTAGAGGCTGATATTCTGAGACAATTTGTGATTGGATTTGATTTTTTTTTTATTATTTGTCAGTTTTGAGTTTAGATGTAGCTTTTTATTCAGCAGCTCTCCAGTTTGCAGTTTCAGCAGTCTGGTTGCTAGGGTCCAAATGAACCTAGCAACCATGCATTGATTTGAATAAGAGACTAGAATATGAATAAGAGAGGCTTGAATAGAAAGATGAGTAATAAAAAGTAGCAATAAAATTACATTTGTAGCCTTACAGAGCATTTGTTTTTAGAAGGGGTCAGTGACCCCCATTTGAAAGCTGGAAACGGTTAGAAGGTAAATAATTAAAAAATGGAAAAAAAAGAAAAAACTGTAGAGCACACCTACTCAAAAATAAAACCACTGTCAAAGTGACAGTGACCCTCTATGGGTTATTTGTAGGGATGCACCGAATCCAGGATTCGGCCTTTTTCAGCAGGATTTGGCCGAATCCTTGTGCCTGGCCGAAGCGAATCCTAATTTGCATATGTAAATTAGGGGCGGGTAGGGAAATCATGTGACTTTTCATCATAAAAGATTTTTTCCCCACTTTTTCCTTTCCTGGCCCTAATTTGCATATGCAAATTAGGATTCGGACGAATCTTTCACGAAGGATTCGGCCAAATCCCAAATAGTGGATTCGGGGCATCCCTAGTTATTTGGGACAGTCTATGTTATGTCAGTGAGAGCAAACAGGCTCAGCACCAACAGGCTCAGCACCGACAGGCTCAGCACCAGCGAGGCAGGCAACAGAGACCAACCAAAACCAGAGTTACTGTGCATGTTGCTGAGAGACTCGTTTGTCTGGGAGGGAATTGCGAAGCTAATCGGGTGAAGGTTTAGTGGTAAATGTGTCGTGCAGCCTTGTGTATCCCTCTGAGCTCAGTTTAGTGGTTATTCTGTAATAAGCTACAGAAGGGATGAGGTGGGCAAAAGCTGTGCCAATATTGCTGGTAGATTAGATAGGTGCAAGAAACAGCTGCAAGTGAAAAAAAAATAAAAAGATCCAGAAACAGGTCCATCTGCCGTATTGGAGTCAGGAAGGAAATTCCACCCCCACCCAAACAAAAAGGAGCAGGTGAGACACTGAGTTACTGCTCCTGAGGTAGAAGAGTTGACAGCACCCAAACACTTACTGGTTTTATCCACGGAAAAAGTCAAGGTGGTGGGGTAAAATAATCCCTTTCACTGTAGTAATGGGGTAAATTAGGCCCACGGTTTACCTTCTGACCTAAAATCATAGGCATAATACTCAAAAACAGCTCTGCACTGAGATTTAATATAGGCCCATAAATACACATATAGGCCCATAAATACACATATAGGCCCATAAATACACATATAGGCCCATACAGCTCCAATAACGAATGACTAGACTACGGCATAAAACAGCAGCCCAGACCTGCTCATTCCACTAGACCTTTCAGATGCTGGAAGATGTCGTTTCCATGGAGTCTGACCCCGCCACAGGTAGAGTCCTATGCGGAACCAATTTTGGAAACCCAAACCCAACCCAGACCCGCATTTTTACCCCCTTGGACCCACAAGTGCCTTATCTGCAACCCAATCCGTGACCATCAAGAAACAGGAAGTTCTGTCTTTGTAAACCAGAAGTGACATCATTAAAAGTTGGCGTGGTCAGGAAAATACGTTTTTAAAACATATGTAAAGGAGTAAAACTCGATATTGATAAGAACCGCACCTGAAAATTGAACACGCGACCCGCAGGTTACCCGTTTTTGTGCGAGTAATCTGCAGGAACCCGACCGGCTGCAGAATTCTAGTCCACGGTCACTTTCAGCCATACCACCCAATTGTCCTTATTAGGCCCAGACTGAGAGTCAAAATAGGCCCTGGCATTTCACACAGCCCCCACCAGCCTACGAAATAGATCTGTGCCTCGTCCCTATTCAAGAGGTGAAGTGCTCAATCATGGGGCAATTCCGGAAAAATGGGTTGTAATTAGGTGTGGACAGGGCAGACAGAAGTGAGGCCTAAAAAAAAAATCTTGAATTGATTTTACATTTTTTAAAAGGTTCTGGATAATCTATTATCTGCAGCAGACAATTTTGAGCTAAAAACATTAGAAATCTCGCCTCGTTGCCTCTGGGAACTGCAAGACAAGACCAGCAAAGATGCACGTTTTCCAGAAAAGAACTGCTTGGCAATTGCTCTTGGATGTTTTTTACTTTGCCCCCTTAGGAAATGAGGGGGAGACACTTAGAAGTGTGGATTTTAAAACATGATGTAAAAATAAAAGGCTCTCGCTGAACTACACCAAGCCCCATAATTACTACAATTTATAATCATGTGTAGAAAAACATATCCATTCAACAACTAAATCCGCATATTTAAAAACAGCAACCGTTAAAAGTAAAATGATATGGCATATGCTTGTCCCACAGAGCTAACAATTTGGTCAGCCAAGGAGATTGTCACTTGTGCAACCAGCAGAAGTCACAGGAGGAATCCAGTTATTGTATTGGAGGTGCAGAGTGGACCAGTGCAGGGGTTCTTGGAATCAGAATCCAACATTCCAACATCACCTAATGATATAAGTGCGGCAACTCAGCATTAAAAAGGGCATTGTTTAGAATGTAAAGATTTGTTTCCTGATAATTCAAATAAAAACAAAAAACATATTTTTGGCTGTAATTCCTCATATAAAAAGGACAAGGAAAACCTAGTTAACAAGCTCTAATTACTTTTAACTCCAGGTATCACATACTGTAGTCAGACTTAGCACATACAGTACAGACATTTTCTATACTGCAAATGAGCCCAGGGCTGCCATTAGGGGGCACAGGGGGTACTGCTGTACTGGGCCCAGGCCTGAAGGGGGGCCCGGCTGTACTACATTTTTTGAAATAGCTGGGGTTCCCTTGACACCGCCGAAGCAGTGCCACATCTGATGAAGTCCTGAAGAGTCAAATTCCCGAAGCCACGAAAGGAGCCACAGCTGAAGTCTAGAAGCCGCGAAACGACCCAAAGCCATGAAAGGAGCCAAAGTTGAAGTCTCGAATCCGCGAAAAGACCCAAAGCCACGAAAGGAGCCAAAGTTGAAGTCTCAAAGCTGCGAAAAGACCCAAAGTTCATTTCTCGAAGCCGCGAAAAGACCCAAAGTTAAAGTCTCGAAGCCGCGAAAAGACCGAAGTCACGAAAAGACCGAAGCCACGAAAGGAGCCAAAGATGAATCTCGAATCCGCGAAAACAGGATTTTTTATACTTACCGTTAAATCTGTTTCTCTGTGATCAATAGGGGGACACAGGGACGATGGGGTTAAGCTCCACCCTCCAGGAGGCAGGACACTTACTAATAAATTTGTGGGCGTGCCTAACCGGCTTAACCCCCACACTCCAGCTTATCCAATCAGTTTGTCACAAAAGATGCTGTAACAAGATAACGTAATAATCAAAATAATAGCCCACGTAGAAGGTAAATCAGGGAATTATCCCGAAATGACCAAATGGTCAATAAACAAAAGTTTTAGGGCGGGCCGCCCTGTGTCCCCCTATTGATCACAGAGAAACAGATTTAACGGTAAGTATAAAAAATCCTGTTTTCTCTGTCATCATAGGGGGACACAGGGACGATGGGGACTTAACAAAGCAGCCCCAAAAACAGCAGGGCGGGAAAACGAATTAACCATTACTTCAGCACAGAATGAAGCACCTTGCGCCCAAAAGATGCTTCAGCTGAAGAAAAAATATCAATTTTATAGAATTTTGAAAAAGTATGTACAGAGGACCAGGTAGCCGCCCTGCAAATCTGGTCCAATGAGGCTGAATTACGCCAAGCCCAGGAAGCTCCGATTGCTCTTGTAGAATGAGCTCGAATTCCCTCCGGTGGAATCTTCCCTTTGGCCATGTATGCCTGTCTGATGGTCTCCTTGATCCATCTAGAAATGGTAGCTTTAGATGCAGGATGACCCTTTCTGGGCCCTGATGGTAATACGAAGAGAGTTTGAGACCGTCGAAAAGACCTTGACTTTTCAATATACCATCGTAAGGCTCTAACTACATCTAAGTTGTGAAGTCGACGTTCCTTATCATTCTTTGGTTCCGGACAGAGAGAGGGAACAACAATGTCTTGGTTGATGTGAAAAGACGAGACCACCTTAGGAAGGAAAGACGGAACTGTGCGTAGGACTGCCTTATCCTTGTGGAACACTAGAAAAGATGGATCTGCCGATAGTGCACTCAGTTCAGACACTCTTCTAGTGGATGTAATTGCCATTAAGAACACTACCTTCCAGGTAAGCCAAATATCTGAAATAGATCCCATCGGTTCGAATGGTGGATCAAGAAGAGCCTCGAGAACAACGTTTAAATCCCATGCTGGAACTGGAGGCTGATATGGAGGAACTATATGTGCCACTCCTTGTAGAAAAGTGCGTACTGTATCATTCAAGGCTAGTTTGGACTGAAATAGGATTGACAGAGCTGATACTTGTACTTTCAGAGAGCTGAGTTTTAGACCTCGCCTGAGCCCGCGCTGCAGGAAAGACAAAACTCTCGGAATGCTAAGCTTGTGAAAGGATAGATTGAACTCCTCGCACCAACTCCGATAGGATTGCCAGACTCTGTAGTATGATTTTGAAGATGAAGACTTTTGGGCTCTCAATAATGTGGTAATAACTTCTTCTGTTAACCCTTGTTTTCGCCAGATGTCTGCCTCAACAGCCACCCCGTCAAAGCGAACAGCCCTGGGTTGTGTTGTGCAACGGGCCCTTGGAACAGAAGGTCCGGCCTGTTCTCGAGACGTATCGGTTGTGCTATTGACATTTCCTGAAGGTCGTAAAACCAAGTCCTCCGAGGCCAGTAAGGAGCCACCACAATTACCGTGATGCCGGACTGTCTGATCTTCTTGAGGACTCGTGGAAGCATGGGTAGCGGAGGGAATATGTACGCTAGGTTGAACTGCCACTTCTGTGTCATGGCATCGACCCCTGCCGCCAGTCTCTCTCGGTAACGAGCAAAGAACCGAGGCACCTTTGTGTTGTTTCTTGACGCCATTAGATCGACCTGTGGTTGTCCCCATTGGAGTACTAGTTTTGCAAACACGTCTGGGTGAAGTTCCCATTCTCCCGGGTCTAGACGAATTCTGCTGAGGTAGTCTGCTTTGGTATTTAGAACTCCTGGGATATGAATCGCGGACAGCTGTACTTCGTTGGTTTCTGCCCAACCGAGAATTTGTTGAGCTTCCATCAGCGCCGCCTTGCTGCGAGTACGTCCCTGGCGGTTTATGTACGCCACTGCGGTAGCATTGTCGCTTTGTAACCGAACCGGACTTGCTTGTAATAACTCTGTCCATTCGGATAGGGCTAGCTTTATCGCCCTCAGTTCTAAAACGTTGATGGGAAGTTTGGACTCCCCTGGAGACCATCGGCCTTGGGCAGACAAGTTGTCCCAAGTTGCTCCCCAACCCCTCAGACTGGCATCTGTGGAAATTATCTTCCAATCTAGCGTTGCCCAGGATTGACCCTTGGATAGATTGGTCGGTCGCAGCCACCACTGGATGGCTACTCTTGTCGACTGGGATAAATTGAGCTTGCGAGTGAGAGCTCCTCCTTTCCACGATGTTAGAATGTTCGCTTGCAACGGTCGTAAGTGAATCTGTGCAAATGGAACGGCTTCTATGGTAGCAACCATGAGTCCCAGCACTCTCATTCCTAGATGAACAGTTGGACTCCGATCTCGGAGGAGTAGACGGACTTGATTCCTGACCTTCATTTGCTTGTCCAACGGAAGATGCACCATTTGTGTGATGGTATTGAACTCGAGACCCAGGAATGTCATGTGATGACTGGGTCGCAAATTGGACTTCGACCAATTTATGGTCCAGCCAAAACTCTGCAGAGGATTGATTGCTTTGCTCCAATCTTCCTCTGCCTTCTCCTCTGATCTGGCTTTCAGAAGCAGATCGTCCAGATAAGGAGTGACTGAAATCCCTTGTAGACGTAATGCTGCAGCCGATACTGCCATTAGTTTTGTGAACACTCTGGGGGCTGAAGAGAGTCCGAACGGCAGAGCCACAAACTGGTAGTGCTGATTCCTGAATGCGAATCGAAGGAAGGAGTGATGTGGCGGCCAGATTGGTACATGGAGGTACGCATCTTTGATATCGATAGACATCAGCAGTTGATTTTTCTCCATCCCTCTTATCACTGACCTCAAGGTCTCCATTTTGAATCGTACTGATCTGACGAACTTGTTCAGCTGTTTGAGATCTAGTACCGGCCTGAACAAGCCGTTTTTCTTTGGCACAATGAAAATGTTGGAATAGAATCCTGAAAATCTCTCTGAATGTGGCACTGGAACAATCACTCCAGTTTGTTCTAAATTTGTGATGCAATTTAGAAAGGCAGCAGCTTTGACTGGGTCTGCAGGAACCCTGGACATGATGAATCTTTTGCAAGGAATGGTTGAGAAATCTATGTGGTAACCTTCGGAAATGATTTCGTTCACCCACATATCTGACGCATGGTTGTTCCACACCTCCCGGAATTGGAGCAACTTGCCCCCAATACGCTCCCCCAACTCCGGAGGGGGTGCCCCGTCAGGCTGAAGAAGACTTATCTGCTGCGGGCTTGACAACCGGTCGATTGGTCTTCCAATGCATGCGACTTTTGTCGTTTGTTTTGGCTCGAAAGTGTGACCGCTGTGGTGAATTGTTTCTTCGTGTGTATCGTCTACTTGAGCCACGAAAAAACCTTCCCCGTCTGGTGGAAGTAGTTGTTTTACTTTTGGTCTGTGGAAGAAAAGTGCTTTTTCCTCCCGTCGCCTGCGAAATAATCTTTTCGAGCTCTTCACCAAACAGGCGCTGTCCCTTGAATGGAAGAGATGTCAAGGACTTCTTAGAACTCAGATCTGCTGACCAATTTTTCAGCCACAATGTTCTACGTGCTGCAACAGAAAGAGCGGAAGTACGAGCCGTGACTTGAACTGTGTCTAGTGCGGAGTCGCACAAATAAGCCGATGCCTCTGCTATCGCATTGGCTGATGATAACAGATCGGATCTGGAAACTGCATTCTGGATGTCCTTGACAAGTGATTCGGACCACGCTTGTATCGCTCTGGCCACCCAAGCCGAAGCCAGGCATGGGCGAAGAGCTGACCCAGACGAAGAATAAATTGACCTAAGAAAACCTTCCAATCTTCGGTCGGATGGGTCTTTGAAGGATGCCGCATCTGTGACTGGCAATGTAGTGGACTTGGCCAATCTTGATACAGGTGCATCAACTGCTGGGGGATTAGTCCACTTTTCTACCAGATCTTTCGAAAATGGATAAGACTTAGAAAATTTCCTAGTCGTCTGAAACTTTCTTTCTGGAACACTCCACTCTTCTTGTATTATGTGAAGAAGATGCTCATGAGAAGGAAAACAAACTTCGGATTTTTGCTTCCTCTTGAATAACCCCAAATCATCCTGGGATTTGGGCGTTTGTGATATATTCAACACATCCATAACACCCTTAATAATGCCCTCCACATCATGCTGACTATCATGATCTCTGTGGTCCTCCACAGTTTCTTCCTCCTCCCCAGACGAAACCTCAGAAGGAAGTAATTCTCCCTCAGATTGTGAGGATGCCTGCTCAGCTGCCGATTCGTCAGACAAACAATGAACAGACGTAGTAGGCACTTTAGTTTCTTCAGACCGCTTTCGCTTAGAGCTAGTCTTTTGATCAAGTCTGGCTAACATTCTTCCTAAATTGTCAGCAATAGAGGGAAGACCCTGCAAGGAAGCAAGGGACTGAGTTAAATGAATGGCCCACAATGGTGCTGGCACATCAGCATCTGAGCTGAGCCCCTGACCTTGAGAAATACTCTCCCTTGAAGGATTCTCTGGCTGAGCCGCTGGTGGGCTTG
Source organism: Xenopus petersii (assembly GCA_038501925.1). Taxonomy (NCBI): domain Eukaryota; kingdom Metazoa; phylum Chordata; class Amphibia; order Anura; family Pipidae; genus Xenopus; species Xenopus petersii. The sequence continues at coordinate 182,639,263 of CM076674.1, read as the reverse complement.
AAACATCTTCTGAAATGAGCGCTGTACTCTGCCCCACTAAACAGGACTTACAGAGCGGCTCCCCCTGCCCTCGAGGCAGCTTAACATTGCAATTGGCACAGGCAAAAAATTTAATCTGCGCTGTTTTGGCAGCCTTCCCCCCTGCCCTGGTGAATAACCCCTCTGACCTACCTTCTGCCATGGGGATTGGGTAAGTAGGAGTGTGTGGGGTAGTCAGCAACCGCTTACAACTCACTAGTACTTGCAGGAGCGGAGAAAGGACCATCCGGTGCGCAGCAGAAGCACTATGCGCAAGATGGCCGCTGGCGCATGCGCACAAATGTGCAAAATAGCCGCTGGAACGCATGCGCGCATGCGCAAGATGGCCGCCGGAACGCATACACCGCATGCGTTCCAGCGCAGCGTGATCCGGCCCTCTCCCCCCTCAGCCGTCTCCTCACTTAGACAGAAGGCGCATCGAGCGCCCAGACACAGCATGGAGGGAAGAACCGGCCAGTATAGGAGCACGCCCTGCACCTCTTACCAAAAACAGTAAGGGGGGAACGGGGGGAGGGCTACCCTGCTAGGGGGGAGGCTGCCAAGCCAGACCTGTGAGGAGAGTTGTTATGCCCAAGGCAGGTACTCACCTCGTGCCCATCCCGGCCAGACCATCTGCCATCGCCAAACTTAGCAGGGATACGTCTGGGTGGTCGTTATAGCCTATAGCGGCTAGAAATGACCCCGGTGGGCGGAAAATACTGGGACTGTACTAAGAACAAACACATGTTGCCAGAGTAAGAACCCAGGAAGAAAATAGTCACCACTGACTAACATGTCCACGACGCTGGACGTCCATCCTCCTGGTAGCAGGACACTTAAAAAACTGATTGGATAAGCTGGAGTGTGGGGGTTAAGCCGGTTAGGCACGCCCACAAATTTATTAGTAAGTGTCCTGCCTCCTGGAGGGTGGAGCTTAACCCCATCGTCCCTGTGTCCCCCTATGATGACAGAGAAAAGACCCAAAGCCACGAAAGGAGCCAAAGTTGAAGTCTCAAAGCTGCGAAAAGACCCAAAGTTCATTTCTCGAAGCCGCGAAAAGACCCAAAGTTAAAGTCTCGAAGCCACGAAAAGACCGAAGTCACGAAAAGACCGAAGCCACGAAAGGAGCCAAAGATGAATCTCGAATCCGCGAAAAGACCCAAAGCCACGAAAGGAGCCAAAGTTGAAGTCTCAAAGCTGCGAAAAGACCCAAAGTTCATTTCTTGAAGCCATGAAAAGACCCAAAGTTAAAGTCTCGAAGCCACGAAAAGACCGAAGTCACGAAAAGACCGAAGCCACGAAAGGAGCCAAAGTTGAATCTCGAATCCGCGAAAAGACCCAAAGCCACGAAAGGAGCCAAAGTTGAAGTCTCAAAGCTGCGAAAAGACCCCAAGTTAATTTCTCGAAGCCGCGAAAAGACCCAAAGTTAAAGTCTCGAAGCCACAAAAGGAGCCAAAGTTGAATCTCGAATCCGCGAAGAGACCCAAAGCCACGAAAGAAGCCAAAGCTGAAGTCCCAGAGCAATGAAAAGAGCCAAAGTTCTACTGAACACCAATGTGTTTTTTTATTTAATTAAACCCCTGGCCACCAATGTGTTATTTTAATAATCTATAGGCCCCTGCCACCAATGTTTTTTTAAAAAATATTCTCCAGGGTCCCAATGTTTCTTTTTAACTTGTAAGGGGGGCCCTGGCGCCGCAGTTTTTTTAAACTTCTAAGGGGGGCCTCACCATCAATGGCTTTTTAGAACTTGTGTGTGTGGGGGTACCGTTGTTAGCGCTGATATCCAAGTGGTCTTTTAACTGCGGTGTGGGCGGGATCTGGAGCAGGCCCATAAAATGTTGTTGTAAGGGGCCCCGTGATTTCTAATGGCGGCCCTGCATGGGCCAAGTCTGACTACCTGAGTGGACTGCAGACAGGAAAAAAAACATTTGACAAAGCTTCTCCAGGCCAAAGGGGCAGTTACACTGTGAGTCAAAACTGTAATAAGCATTAAGCACTGCCCAGGCTGCCCGGCACTTGCAATCCCATCACTGCCCAGTTCACAATTGGGACATATAAAAAGGAAAGAACTGACCAGAATAAAGATCCATGTGGTTTATCCCTGATTAGTAATAACCTGTCTCTGAACACCAGCAGAGATCATCGACTCATATAATCTGAAGCAAAGGGCCTCTCCATCTCCTCTGGCCCAGAATCGGCATCACTATCATCTGAGGTACCCGATTCCGCTGAACTGCACTCCTCCAAAACTGGCCCCATGCAAGCACCCAGATTTGATATATTCGTAACGAGTCTGAGATCATGGGGAGTCTGAGGAACTTCCGGCACATCTAGGGTCATTATATCGACTTGTTCTTCTATGGGCGGCACCTGGTTTTTGACGTCTGTCCACAGATCGCCAGGATTTCCAACAGACACAGAGTTCAAATTGATGTTGAAGACCCCAGCGCTGTTTATCAGCATGGGGCATGGGGTAACAGCCTGTGGCAGTTCTAAATCAGAAGCACAGCTCTCATGGAGATCTAGCAGCGGTTTCCTTGGAAATTCTGCCCCGGCAGAAGAACTACAGTCTTGCCCACTGGATTCAATGGAAGAGGAAGGGGCTGAGGTTTGTAGAGTGGAGATGGAATCATTCTGAGCACTGTCCACAAACTTCTTCCTTGCGGCATAACCTTGCCCACACATTTCCTTATCACTATCATTGCACTCTTCCTTCTCTGTATTATTGAGGATTTCTACTGACACAATCTGTGCAGGGCAGACATATTCCTTATTTCCATCCATACTCACTGACGTCGGAAAGGATTTCTAGATATTCAATAAAAAATAAAGAATAAAGAAAGGAGGCACATTCGTTGTCAGTTTAAAAACAACATATTGGTGGCAACCTCCCCGCCCCACCAATTAGTGCCTTGCCCTTATTACCCCTTAGTTTTCAGTAAAATGTGATTTTCTATCTTTGCAGTTCCAAGGATTCCAGCCAATCATTTAGTTATGAGCTAAGGGGGCCCAGTCTGAAGGGCAGATAGGGGGAGATTTGGGGTGAGTGCTTATTTATGCCCTGGGTACCCCATGAACTATAACAGGGTGACTGTTACCCCAATGTTTCTATATATCTGTAACCTTGTTATGAGCTAAGGGGGCCCAGTCTGACGGTCAGTTAGGGGGAGATTTGGGGTGAGTGTTTATTTGTGTCCTGGGTACCACTGGAACTATAGCAGGGTGACTGTTACCACAATGTTTCTATATATCTGTAACCTTGTTATGAGCTAAGGGGGCCCAGCCTGAAGGTCAGTTAGGGGGAGATTTGGGGTGAGTGCTTATTTGTACCCTGGGTACCCCTGGAACTATAGCAGGGTGACTGTTACCCCAATGTTTCTATATATCTGTAACCTTGTTATGAGCTAAGGGGGCCCAGCCTGAAGGCCAGTTAGGGGGAGATTTGGGGTGAGTGCTTATTTGTACCCTGGGTACCCCTGGAACTATAGCAGGGTGACTGTTACCCCAATGTTTCTATATATCTGTAACCTTGTTATGAGCTAAGGGGGCCCAGCCTGAAGGCCAGTTAGGGGGAGATTTGGGGTGAGTGCTTATTTGTACCCTGGGTACCCCTGGAACTATAGCAGGGTGACTGTTACCCCATTGTTTCTATATATCTGTAACCTTGTTATGAGCTAAGGGGGCCCAGTCTGAAGGCCAGTTAGGGGGAGATTTGGGGTGAGTGCTTATTTGTGCCATGGGTACCCCTGGAACTATAGCAGGGTGACTGTTACCCCAATGTTTCTATATATCTGTAACCTTGTTATGAGCTAAGGGGGGCCAGTCTGAAGGCCAGTTAGGGGGAGATTTGGGGTCAGTGCTTATTTGTGCCCTAGGTACCCCTGGAACTATAGCAGGGTGACTGTTACCCCAACGTTTCTATATATCTGTAACCATATGAGCTAAGGGGGCCCAGTCTGAAGGTCAGTTAGGGGGAGATTTGGGGTGAGTGCTTATTTATGCCCTGGGTACCCCTGGAACTATAACAGGGTGACTGTTACCCCAATGTTTCTATATATCTGTAACCTTGTTATCAACTAAGGGACCAAGCCTGAAGGCCAGTTAGATACCCCTACAATTAATTTTGACATTTGTTTGATGGAGTTAAACAGTTCCAGACTGAAAATATAAATATTTTTTCTACTAAAAGAAAAAAAAAAAAGATACAAGAAACAAACACAAGTAAAGAGACACATACCAAAGCTTTGGGGAAGAAATTCCATCCCATGCAAATGTACCCGGCTCTGTCGAGTGCAATGAGTACACACACTATTGCAATCAGAATTAGAATGCTAACGATAACTGCAATAACAACATATGGAGGCTGGGAATCTGCAAAGAGAACATGACAACACTTACAGGGATATAATGACGTACAAGGTAAGTTTATGTTTTTTAACATTATTTCCTGCTGAGTGCAGATACAAAAAAGACTCAAGTACTCAAGAGCAGCAATTAAATGTATTAATTTAAACACACTTGAGAGGCAGATCTAGCTTCTGCATTTCTTCACCCACATGTTGCCTAGAAACTATAGTAGGGAGAGGTGATACCTATAGTAACAGTGGGATAATAGTCTCTGGGAAGGGAGTGTGACTGTGGGATAGCAGGTATAGTAGGGAGAGGTGATACCTATAGTAACAGTGGATAATAGTCTCTGGGAAGGGAGTGCGACTGTGGGATAGCAGGTATAGTAGGGAGAGATGGTGCCTATAGTAACAGTGGGATAATAGTCTCTGGGAAGGGAGTGTGACTGTGGGATAGCAGGTATAGTAGGGAGAGATGTGTCTATAGTAACAGTGGGATAATAGTCTCTGGGAAGGGAGTGTGACTGTGGGATAGCAGGTATAGTAGGAAGAGATGGTGCCTATAGTAACAGTGGATAATAGTCTCTGGGAAGGGAGTGTGACTGTGGGATAGCAGGTATAGTAGGGAGAGATGGTGCCTATAGTAACAGTGGATAATAGTCTCTGGGAAGGGAGTGTGACTGTGGGATAGGAGGTATAGTAAGTAGAGATGGTGCCTATAGTAACAGTGGATAATAGTCTCTGGGAAGGGAGTGTGACTGTGGGATAGCAGGTATAGTAGGGAGAGATGGTGCCTATAGTAACAGTGGGATAATAGTCTCTTGGAAGGGAGTGTGACTGTGGGATAGCAGGTATAGTAGGGAGAGATGGTGCCTATAGTAACAGTGGATAATAGTCTCTGGGAAGGGAGTGTGACTGTGGGATAGCAGGTATAGTAGGGAGAGATGTGTCTATAGTAACAGTGGGATAATAGTCTCTGGGAAGGGAGTGTGACTGTGGGATAGCAGGTATAGTAGGGAGAGATGGTGCCTATAGTAACAGTGGGATAATAGTCTCTGGGAAGGGAGTGTGACTGTGGGATAGCAGGTATAGTAGGAAAAGATGGTGCCTATAGTAACAGTGGATAATAGTCTCTGGGAAGGGAGTGTGACTGTGGGATAGCAGGTATAGTAGGGAGAGATGGTGCCTATAGTAACAGTGGATAATAGTCTCTGGGAAGGGAGTGTGGAAATATTAAGAAACGTTGCCTTGTAGCACTGTAAGGGCATAGTCACACACAGTGATTCTAGGAGTTTTATTGCCCAAGACTTTAACAGCATCGCCAGCAGCCAACAAACCCCCTAAAATCCCAATTGGGCCATTGCTCTAATATCCAGGCTCTTTCCATGTGGGAGATGACAAGAAGCATGTGGCCAATCTGCCAATGAAACAATGGCTAAAATGCACCTGCACAGAAGTTTCATTAATAATAGAAATAGCATGATTTTTTATAGACATTTTGTGCAGTGCTGTTAATTATAGACCATTCATATCACCCCCTGCCTTAGTGGGTCGAGCACATTGAGCTCCTCTAGCTTCCGCTGTTTCTCTGTGAAAATTTGGGATGCACCAAATCCACTATTTGGGTTTTCGGCCAAATATTGTGAAAAAGTTAAATTTTTTTACTTCCTTGCTTTGTGACAAAAAATCCTGCCCCCTAATTTGCATATGCAAAGGTACAAGGATTTGTCCGAATCCTGCTGAAAAAGGCTGAATCCGAATCAAATTCTGGATTTGGTGCATCCCTAGTGAAAATAGGGGGAAAAAAAGCTATAGAGGCCCATTACCTCTCATAACAGTTGGTCTATAGACACCAACAAGACAACCAGCTAAAATGTAGATTGCCGGCAAGATGGCACTCGGATCGATTCGTTTTCCGAAGTCGCTCAAAATTGCAGAGGAAACCTAGGGCGACTTCGGAAAACGAATCACTCCGAGTGCCATTCCGCCGGCAATTTACATTTTAGCTGGGGTGAAGGCAGGGGAGACAGTTCGGGAGATTAGTCGCCCCGAAGAAGGGCGACTAATCTCCCCGAATCTGCCTGTGTGTCCTGACCCTTAAAGAGGGACATTTTTGTTTGGATTAAAGTAGATGATTTATTTTCAGGATTTCAAGCTGAGGGGAGGATGTGTAACATGACTTACCAGCCGTGGTGACTACACATTTCAGGGCAGATGGGATAATCTTGCCATTTAAATTAAGAGAAGCCGACACAATTATCGATACGCAGTAATTTGTGTTCGGGGACAAATTACTTTCCACAAATGTCAATTCTTCTTTATAGGTCACATTCTCGAATTCTGCAAGCTTCTATAAGAAGGAGAACAAAGACAGTCAGAAGGGAAGGCCTGTCTCTCTACATGTTGTAGCCGACTGGTATAGTGGTGGGTGGAGACATTGGGGTTCATTTATCAACACTGGGCAAATTTGCCTGTGGGCAGTAACCCATAGAAACCAATTAGGCATTGGCTTTTTTTCAGGCAGCTGCAAGTAGAACAATGAATGCAACAATCTGATTGGTTTCTATGGTTTAAATGAGAATTAAAGTTTTACTAAAGAAGTAGGTATAAATGTTGTACATTATGTTTTGTGCTTCTGTACCAGCCCAAGGCAACCACAGCCCTTTAGCAGTAAAGATCTGTGTCTCCAAAGATGCCCCAGTAGCTCCCCATCTTCTTTTCTGCTGATTCACTGCACATGCTCTGTGCTGCTGTCACTTACTGAGCTTAGGGACCCACTCACAATATACTGAACATATATAGGGATGCACCTAATCCACTATTTTGGATTTGTTGAGCCCCCGAATCCTTTGCGAAAGATTCGGCCGAATACCGAACCGAAATTTCCATATGCAAAAAGTCATGCGATTTCCCTCCCAACTCCTAATTTGCATATGCAAATTAGGATTCGGTTCGGCCAGAAGGATTTGGCCAAATCTTGCTGAAAAAGGCAGAATCCCTAATCGAATCCTGGATTCGGTGCATCCCTAAATATATATCATACAAGTGTAACAATATAAGGCTGATTAGTAATTAATACAGATAATTACTACATGGCAGCACAGAAACCAGTGCAATTAGCATCAGAATTTAATAATCAGCAAACCTGTAGCATCAGCTTATATTACAGGGGAAGCTCATTTTCTGCTGGATAATTAGTGACGAGCCCTAAGCTTAGCTTCTCAACAGCTGCTCAGAGCCCACTGAGCATGTGAGTGTCACAGACACTTTCCAAGATGGTGACCCCCTGTGACAAGTTTGAAGTCCTGGATCATTGCTGCTATTGACAAGCCAGAAGTTTAGGCTGGTGCAATAAGTTCAGTATATAAAATATGCCATTTTTACCCACATTTTTAGGGTTTAGTTCTCCTTTAACAAATTTGCCCAGTGATGATAAATTGCCCCCCATTGAGTCATGGCAGAGGGGGGCTCATTCTCTAGGGATGTATGTCCAACTGTGCCCGCTGATAAAGAGTTAAAGAAAGCACAATAAACAACGGACATTGCAGCAGTTAACTTTCTACCTATGGCTCACGGATATGGTTATACATCAGGAGGAAGCACTACAGGTAGGGTCGCCACCTCACCCCTTTATAACTGAACACATATGGAATACACAGCCTGCTTGACTAATTAGCAATTCATTTAGATGCATGGTTGCACATAAATCAGTTAAGTCTGCAACTTAAAGGGATACTGTCTTTTTTTCAAAACGCATCAGTTAATAGTGCTGCTCCAGCAGATTTCTGCACTGAAATCCATTTCTCAAAAGAGCAAACAGATTTTTTTATATTTAATTTTGAAATCTGACATGGGGCTAGACATTTTGTCAGTTTCCCAGCTGCCACCAGTCATGTGACTTGTGCTCTGATAAAGCCACTCTTTACTGCTGTACTGCATTTTGTACTGCAGCTGCCTGGTAGATCTAAGAACAGCACTCGGTAGTAAAATCCAGGTCCCACTGTGACACATTCAGTTACATTGAGTAGAAGAAACAGCCTGCCAGAAAGCAGTTCCGTCCTAGTGCTGGCTCGTTCTGAAAGCACATGACCAGGCAAAATAACCTGAGATGGCTGCCTACACACCAATATTCCAGGTATGGGACCTGTTATCCAGAATGTTCAGGACCTGGGGTTTTCCAGATAATTGATCTTTCCGTAATTTGGATATTCATACCTAAATTGTACTAGAAAATTATTTAAACATTAAATAAACCCAAGAGACTGGATTTGCTGTCTTTTTTTCAAAACACATCAGTTAATAGTGCTGCTCCAGCAGATTTCTGCACTGAAATCCATTTCTCAAAAGAGCAAACAGATTTTTTTATATTTAATTTTGAAATCTGACATGGGGCTAGACATTTTGTCAGTTTCCCAGCTGCCACCAGTCATGCTCTGATAAACTTCGGTCACTCTTTACTGCTGTACTGCAAGTTGTAGTGATATCACCTCCCTCCCCAGCAGCCTAACAAAAGAACAATAGGAAGGTTACCAGATAGCAGCTCCCTAACACAAGATAACAGCTGCCTGGTAGATCAAAGAACAACACGCAATAGTAAAATCCAGGTCCCACTGAGACACATTCAGTTACATTGAGTAGGAGAAACAACAGCCTGCCAGAAAGCAGTTCCATCCTAAAGTGCTGGCTCTTTCTGAAAGCACATGACCAGGCAAAATGACCTGAGATGCACCTACACACCAATATTACAGCTAAAAAATACACTTGCTGGTTCAGGAATGACATTTCATATTGTAAAGTGAATTATTTGCAGTGTAGAGAGTAAAAAGAAATAAAAACTACATTAAACAATCATGACAGAATCCCTTTTGTCTAGCAGGCCTTGCTTAGTATACACAGAGTCCTCCTTGCAGATTCATGCCCCTCCTTCAGTAGTCAGTTCTGTTTTAAGTCAAGGACACCGTGACCTCTTCATTGCTGCACCACTGGAGGAACATCTTATCAGTACTATGTATGATTTCATGGTTTTATAGTTGTGGGGCCAGACTGGGAAGTACAACTACTTCAAGGTTGCTAAGTACAGCTCCCACACCATTGTTTCATCATCACTGTTGTGCTATCTTGTAACTGTGTGTTGTGTGAAGGGGTATAAAACACATAAAACACTGTTCTGTATTCTGCCTCTTGTGAGTACTGAATCAGCGCAGCTCGTGTCAATAAACTTTAGGGATGCACCGAATACACTATTTTGGATTCGCCCGAACCCCTCACAAAAGATTTGACGAATACCGAACTGAATCCTAATTTGCATATGCAAATAAGGGGTGGGAAGGGGAAAACATTTTTTTACTTCCTTGTTTTGTGACAAAAAGTCACACAATTTCCCTTCTGCCTATAATAAGGATTCGGGTTTGGCCGGGCAGATCCTGCTGGAAAAGGCCAAATCCCGAACCGAATCCTGGATTCGGTGCATCCCTATCTTAAAGGGATACTGTCATGGGAAAAAATTTTTTTTTTCAAAATGAATCAGTTAATAGTGCTGCTCCAGCAGAATTCTGCACTGGAATCCATTTCTCAAAAGAGCAAACAGATTTTTTTTATATTCAATTTTGAAATCTGACATGGGGCTAGACATTTTGTCAATTTCCCAGCTGCCCCTGGTCATGTGACTTGTGCCTGCACTTCAGGAGAGAAATGCTTTCTGGAAGGCTGCTGTTTTTCCTTCTCAATGTAATTGAATGTGTCTCAGTGGGACATGGGTTTTTACTATTGAGTGCTGTTCTTAGATCTACCAGGCAGCTGTTATCTTGTGTTAGGGAGCTGTTATCTGGTTACCTTCCCATTGTTCTGTTGTTAGGCTGGTGCTGATGAAAGGGAGGAGGGTGATATCACTCCAACTTGCAGTACAGCAGTAAAGAGTGATTGAAGTTTAACAGAGCACAAGCCACATGACTTGGGGCAGCTGGGAAATTGACAATATGTCTAGCCCCATGTCAGATTTCAAAATTGAATATAAAAAAAAATCTGTTTGCTCTTTTGAGAAATGGATTTCAGTTCAGAATTCTGCTGAAGCAGCACTATTAACCGATTCATTTTGAAACATTTTTTTTCCCATGACAGTATCCCTTTAAAGGGATACTGTCATGGGAAAATTTTTTTTTTTCAAAATGCATCAGTTAATAGTGCTGCTTCAGCAGAATTCTGCACTGAAATCCAGTTCTCAAAAGAGCAAACAGATTTTTTTACAATCAATTTTGAAATCTGATATGGGGCTAGACATATTGTCAATTTCCCAGCTGCCCCAAGTCATGTGACTTGTGCTCTGATAAACTTCAATCATTCTTTACTGCAAATTGGAGTGATATCACCCCCCTCCCTTTCCCCCCCCCCAGCAGCCAAACAAAAGAACAATGGGAAGGTAACCAGATTGCAGCTCCCTAACACAAGATAACAGCTGCCTGGTAGATCTAAAGGTGCCCATACACTGAGAGATCCACTCATTGGGGATGTCGTCAAATGAACGGATCTCTCCCCGATATGCCCAACTTGAGGTGGGCAATATCGGGCTGATCAGATCGTGGTCCCCAGGGCCCAACGATCGGATCCTAACGAATAGCAATGGGCGGTCGGATCGTGGGAACGCATCAATGAATAGATGCGGCTGCGATCCGACTTTCGGCCAGATCTCGATCTGTGAAGCCAGTCGGGGGCCCCATACACGGGCCAATAAGCTGCTGACACGGTCTGTCGGCAGCTTTTATCGGCCCGTGTATGGCCACCTTAAGAACAACACTCAATAATAAAAACCCATGTCTCACTCAGACACATTCAGTTACATTGAGAAAAAAAAAACAGCAGCCTGCCAGAAAGCATTTCTCTCCTAAAGTGCAGGCACAAGTCACATGACTTGGGGCAGCTGGGAAATTGACAAAATGTCTAGCCCCATGTCAGATTTCAAAACTGAATTTAAAAAATCTGTTTGCTCTTTTGAGAAATGGATTTCAGTGCAGAATTCTGCTGGAGTAGCACTATTAACTGATGCGTTTTCCGATGACAGGATCCCTTTAACATCAAGTGATCTCCTGTTTCTGGTGAATTCCCACAACACTAGGCTACAACAATCTTCACCCACCAATAATTTAAGCCACTCCTCGGCTGCTTCCTACTCATAGGGGAAACTATGATTTCAAGTAAGGGCTACAGAATGTGATTAAGAAGATCATGGCCTGATAATTAGTGAAAATGTTTAATTCTCACACAATGGTTTGCATGTCATCAAAAACATTTTTAAGTTAAAGGAAAAGGATAGGAAAACTATACCCCCAAAATGAATACTTGAGCATCATATTAAATGGCATACTAAAGAATCTTGCTAAACTGGAATATTTAAGTAAATCTTGCCCTTTTACATCTCTTGCCTTGAGCCACCATTTCGTGATGGTCTGTGTGCTGCCTCAGAGATCACCTGACCAGAAATATTACAGCTCTAACTGTAACAGGAAGAAGTGTTGAAGCAAAAGACAGAACTCTGTCTAATTGGCTCATGTGACCTAACATGTATGGTTTGTTTGTGTGCACCGTGAATCGTACGATCCCAGGAGGCGGCCCTTATTTTTTAAAATGGCAGTTTTCTATTTAGGATTACCCAATTAGAAAAGTATATTATTATGAAAATGGTTTATTTACATGAAGCAGGGTTTTTTTTTTTTTTTAGAGCTGTTTTATGCAATTTATTTTTATAATTGTTTGGGGGTATAGTTTTCCTTTAACTGTTAGTATTGTGGGGAATTGCTCATAACAGCGGGTAGGGCTCAGGTAAAACAGTTCTTACAGATGAGACAGGAGGCTTAGGTTTGCAACAAAAATTGAACAAGCTCCTGCCTGGGGTTTATTGTTGAAACCAAACAAAGTTAAACAGGCACAAGTTCCGTGCTATAACAGTCAGTAACAGCCCCACCTGCAGACTAATTGGACAGCGTACTGGTTTTGCTTGCTCCAGGCTACTAGTCTGTCTTACCCTGGAGATTTAAAGGAGCCAATACCTCAGGCTGGGTGCTATATACCTCCCATCATACACAGCCAACCTACTGGGACAGAGCTCTTTGTCACAGTATGTTATAGAATGGCAAATTCTAAGCAACTTTTTTTCAATTGGTCTTCATTGTTTATTTTTTATTTTCTAATAACTTGCTTTTTACTTCTGGCTCTTTCCAGCTTTCAAATGGGGGTCACTGACTCCATCTAAAAAAACAAATGCTCTGTAAGGCTACAAATGTATTGTTATTGCAACTTTAGATTACTCTTCTTTCTATTCAGGCCTCTCCTATTCATATTCCAGTCTCTTATTTAAATCAGTGCATGGTTGCTAGGGCAATTTGGATCCTAGCAACCAGATTGCTGAAATTGCAAACTGGAGAGCTGCTGAATTATAAGAGAAGTAACTCAAAAGCCACAAATAATAAAAACCTATTGCAAATAGTCTCAGAATATCACTCTCGAATTCATACTAAAAGTTAATTTAAACCGAACAACCCTCTTTAAGAAAAAGGTTTGGCAGTAAAAATGCAGTTAAGAAACGTACCTCATTATTTAGCCACCGCTTAAAGACATAAATCATTAACGGGTAGACGTTATCGTGCAGCATGGAAGGCGTTCCTTTAAAGTAGGATTTCGGAGCGTGAATATTAATGGTCACATTCCTGCCTTGAGCAGATACATTAACTATTGGAGGACCCAGGTCAGCTGAAGAGGAACAAAATAGAGATTATTAGCACACAATGATTATCACTTTGCAGTTAGGGAAACTGCACTTCAAGCACATGAATCGCTAAATATGGATGAACACATAAATCCATCTGTTTGGATAAGTCGCACCATCTGATATTTTGACTAGGGATGCACCAAATCCAGGATTCGGTTCGGGATTCGGCCAGGATTCAGCCTTTTTCAGCAGGATTCTGATTCAGCCGAATCCTTCTGCCTGGCCGAACCGAATACTAATTTGCATATGCAAATTAGGGGCGGGGAGGGAAATCGCGTGATTTTTGTCACAAAACAAGGAAGTAAATATTTTCCCCTTTCAACCCCTAGTTTGCATACGCAAATTAGGGTTCGGATTCGGTTCGGTATTCGACCGAATCTTTCACGAAGGATTCGGCCGAATCCAATATAGTGGATTCGGTGCATCCCTAATTTTGACCCCCAGCAGATCATCAATGGGCTAATATGGTCCTTGTCGGAGGGTGGTTTCTAGATACACAACAGATTTCTGTCTGGGGAAGTTGAGCGCTTTGGTCATGTATTTTAACAATTGTGATTAGTTAAGACTTACTCTGCTGTGATTGGTCACAGCCCCCCTATATAACAATTGTGCATGGGAGTGTTCAGTAGCCTATAAGTAAGTGCCCCAATAGGCATGGAACGCCTTAGGCCTTCACCTGTATTGTTCCAATGAATGTATTTGAATTTTTAAACCACTTTTTGAAAAAAAACTCACATCCTTTTGCGATTTGGTTTCTAGCCTACCCAACAGATTTCTGACTGGGGAAGTTAACCAATAAATGCAAGAGAAGATCTGCAAAGTCAATGAAACCATGTATCTGCTGAATCTGACCTTTATTAGAGATATAAGTTTATGGTGGAATTAAATAAAGGATCAACAGGGGAATCTGGGCACACAGGCAGAATACTGACTGGACTAATAAACATTAAAGGGGTTGTTCACCTTTGAGTGAACATTTAGGGGCAGATTCGCTAAAGGGCGAAGTGACTAATGCCAGCGAAAATTCGCCAGCGTGACATCATTTCAGAACTTCACCAATTTTCTAACGGGCGCAAGCGTCAGTTCTCTAGCGAAGGAGATAGACGCTATTGTTGCTTTGCACTTTAACTACAGGCAAATTTTTGCTTTGGCAAATGGATGCAAATTCTGTAAGATGCGGATTTTACTGAGCGATACCTCATTCGCCAGACTTGCCTTCACCAGCTCAGACCAAGCGAAGTGCACTGGAGTGCATAGGACTTCCTCAATTTTTAGTGAAAAATTTTTCTAAGTCCCAAAAAACACTGGCATCTTTTCCTTTTTTCAGAGTGATAGCCTGCCTCCGTAAATTTGTTTTCCGGGTAAGCGTGTTGCCCCCTCCATTTTCTAACATATGGAACATAAACTATACAGTGGGCACATGTGTAGGGCATAACAACAACTCTATTTTATTTATTAAGGTTCCCTGGACTTGTGTAATGTAATGTATTTGCTGCAACATATACGTCCATTCAACTTTATCATTTCTCGCCGTATGCAAATTAGGCCAAAATAATGCTAGCGAAAATACGCCAATGTTCAGTGTTCGGTTCACACTTTAGTGAATTAGCATTGTCCTTGGGAATTAACGCCTGGCGAAGTGTTGCTATGGCTGCGGAGTCGTTGCTGTCGAATTTTCGCCAGTTAGGGAATTTGCCTCTTTGTATGTTGTAGAGAAGGATATTCCCAGACAATTTCCAATTTGTTTCCATTTCTTATTATTTGTGTTTTTTAAGTTATTTAACTTTTTATTCAGCAGCAGCTCTGCAGTTTGCCATTTCAGTTATCTGGTTGCTAATGTCAAAATTAACCTAGCAACCATGCATTGATTTGATTAAGGGACTGAAATATGAATAGGAGAGGCCTGAATAGAATAAAAAGTAGCAATAACAATTGTAGCCTTAGCATTTGTTTTTTTAGATGGGGTCAATGACCCCCATTTAAAAGCTGGAAAGCGTCAGAAGAAGACAAATAATTAAAGGGGAACTCCGGCTTCCAAACCAAAAATCGGTAAAGAGGCCAACATAACACAGACACCCCTAATATACCTATCATGTATGTTACAAATTGTAACAACTTCTCCACAGCTTACAGACAACATACATGAACTACATAACCCACAATGCATTGCACTGTGATGTTTTCTTCCTTATAGAAATCACATGCGCAGGGAATTGTGGGGTTTGGAGGATGCAGGCTGAGGACAGATGGCTGTTGATACAAAGTAACAGTAGTCAGCCAGCTCAGCAAAGTAGTCAGACAGATCAGCAGAAGAGCAGGGAGATAGACTTAGGGAACTGTCAGAAACCATTAAAAATCATGAAAAGTCTGCATATTTTTTAAATGATGTATATTGCAAAGTTGCTTGAAATTATGTTTACTTTTCAAAAAGCTTAAGTTATGTTTTTGTGGAGTTCCCCTTTAAGAAACTTTAAAAAAATAAATAAAGACCAACTAAAAGCTGCTTAGCATTGAACATTTTATAACATACTAAAAGTCAACTTAAAGGTGAACCACCCCTTTAATGAAATGATATTTCACAAAGGGAAACGACAGACACTACAAAGCCTACAAGGGACAATACTTACTATCGGATATTGGATTGAATTCTGACGAGGTTGTTGCACTGGAAGTCTCGTTGTGAGTAAAACTGAGAACGCATGCTCTGTAATTTCCATTCAGGTCTGTAAAATAATCCGTCAATTCACATCGCTGTTTCGTGATATTGACGCAAGCAGAAACATCAGACCAGCGACTGAGCCTAGGAAGAGAAGCAAGAATGAGAAGTTAATGCAGGTAACATTATAAGGGTATGGGAGCTCTTATTCAGAAAGTTATTTGTAAAAATGATTTAATTTCTGTAATAAATAATAATAAAAAAGTTCTCTGTACATAAGAGTTACTGAGCTGCATGAATCCATACTGGTGCCACGACAATCCCAGTGGATTTATTTAACGTTTAAATGTTTTTAGCAAACGTAAAGTATGGAGATCCACATTATGGAAAGACCCTTTAACTGGAAAACCCAGGTCCTGAGAAGTCAGGATAACAGATCCAATTTCTGTAATGAGCTTATGCAAGCCGATCATCTAAAGTTGAACTCTTCATATTGATGCCACCAATTGGGGAGGCCACCCAAGAGTCACCTGTGTCATGAAATAGTGCTACTTATACTCTATTACACCATCTAGTGGTCATTTGTGCAAACTAATTCAATTAACATGGAACAATCAATAAATAATTCTTTTTCATTTGCCAGTATAACACCATGGGGCAAATTCACTAAGCGCCGAACGCTAGCGTCAATTCGCTAGCGTTTGGCATTTTCGGTACTTCGCAAATTCACTAACGAACTCTGGCGTAAATTCGCTAGTGTTCCTTCGCACACTTACGCCAGGCGAATTTTCCCTAGTGATGTAACTACACAAATTCACTAACTTGCGCAGTGTACTGAACGCTACCTTTTACGCTAGACTTCCTTCGCCACCTCAGACCTGGCGAAGCGCAATAAAGTAGATAGGGATTGTTTCCAAAAAAGTCAAATTTTTTTCTAAGTCCCAAAAAACGCTGGCGTGTTTTCTACATGATGGGTGATAGGCTGAAAAAGATCGAATTTTTTTTTGGGGCTCCCCTCCTTCCCCCCTACATTTCCTGACTCATGGCAACTTACCTAGACAGTGGGCACATGTGTAGGGCAAAATAACATTTTTATTTGCTGATTTGAAGGTTTTCTAGGCATTTGAAGTGGTGATACGTGTTCCTCCATTGAAATTTGAATTTCGCGCCGTATGCAAATGAACCATCGCTAGCGAAACTTCGCATGGCGAATTAACGCTAGTGCAACTTTGAAAACTTACGCTACCCCTGTGCGCAACTTCGGATTTTAGTGAATTTGCGGAGCGCTGGCGAAAATACGCCTGGCGCAACTTCGCATCTTAGTGAATTTGCCCCATGGTGTTATACTGGCAAATGAAAAAGAATTATTTATTGATGGTTCCATGTTAATTGAATTAGTTTGCACAAATGACCACTAGATGGTGTAATAGAGTATAAGTAGCACTATTGAATCACATGTTGGTTAGCTTGATAAAAGACCATTTGGTCTGAAACGTTGCTGTAATGCCCTTGGACCAATAAAGGCCGTTTTATTTAAAACTACGGGTGCTGGACTAATTTTTTCGCAAGTATTGCCAGTGGATAGTGTCCATTGGAGGACGTGCACCCAGCCAAGGAAGGGAGTGGAAGTTGTGCTGACTACTAGTCTGCTAATTGTTTGTTCCACGTAAGTCGTGCATGACAACCACACAATAACTTTTGTATATACTGACTATACGGACATTACACTAATTACTGGCATGATTGGACAATCAGAAAATTTTCTGAACAAGCCAGATGTCTCAATTGATTTTAAAGAACTGGAAAAAATTAAAAGGAAACAAATTGCATATGAATTACATGCTCAAACATTGGGGGAACATGTGAAATGCAAGCGGATCCCACGAGGTCTGCGTTCCCATTTGAGACCCACCATGTTCCCTAACAACGAACATTTCTGTCAAAATGGGATGCTAAATTGAACAAATGCTCCCTAGACCTGATGGTGGCAATAATTGAAGAAATCCAGAAAGAATTACCTTGTGTGATACAAAGTAGCGATGAGGTGGAAACAAAGTTGCGGAACCATGCTAGCTCAGCGGTGGTTGCAGAGGGGAAGAAGAAGTTGACGGACCATCTGCAGAGCTTTCGCACAGAAGTGCAGACCCGCAAAAGAAAGAAATTCCAGTGAGATGCGGCGGACTATGAGCACGGAGTGGTTTACAAGTGGGTGCCATACCGGAATGAATACACCGCAGCAAATAGAAAGCAACAGAAGTTCGCGAAGAAAGCAAGGGAGACCCGACGGGTGCGCGCTTCTACTGAAGCGTCTGATTCGCAGGACACTTCTCTTTCTTTTTTAGGTGGGTCGCAGGGCTCAATCGCGCTAGATCAAGAACATACAAACGAGGAGGGAGAAAACACCACAAGAAAAAAACAGCAGGGAGCCAATCAAGCGCCGTCGGATGCGGTGGTGAATCTATCGCATAATAGGACATTGACTGAGATTGAAACATACTGTAGGTATTGCACAAGGGTTTATCGTACAAACCTGATTTTTTCAAATTAGATCTCGAACTTTTCAGGCTTTATAGAACGCTACGTTTAAAGGTACAATTGGGCAATGATATATTGAATACGGCCAATACCTTCTGTGGTGACTCTTTAGATCTTAAACCCCCTAGTACATTTATGCCCAAGTGTGATAACATTTTTGTAGAAACGCATCTTAAGCATGTTTCCAGGGAAGTTAAACAATTGGAAGAAAAATATCGGAAGGGAGATATTCATCTATTACCCAACAATTTGAATAAACTTGAATATCAGGCATTACAAAACTTGGTAGATTCACCAGATATAATTATCAAGGCAGCTGATAAGGGAGGGGCATTAGTAGTGCTGGACAGAGAGGACTATGTTGCTGAAATATTACGCCAACTTAAGGATGATACAACTTATTGTAAGTTAAAGAAAAATCCAATAGCTGAAATAGAGCGTAAAATGAAGTCACTTCTAAGTGAAGCATTGGAAATAAAAACAATAGATGGTAAATTGGCATTGTTTCTGCAGCAACAGAGTCCACTCAATCCAGTATTCTATGTCCTCCCTAAGATACATAAAAATTTGGAACATCCCCCTGGGAGACCAATTGTGTCCTGTGTAGATTCAATCCTTTCCCCCATTGCAATTTTTGTGGATAAAGTTATTAGACCTTATGTGGGGGCTCACCAGTCATACATCAGGGATACTAGTGATTTTTTGACTATATTGACAAGTGTTCCACAGGAGATGGACGGGGTCTGGTTGGTGACTCTGGACGCTGAGAGCCTCTACACCTCCATCCCACATGATGGGGGTGTGGAGGCTGTCGCATCTGAGTTACTAAAGGACGACTCCATGGATGGTCGTCAGAAAAAAATTGTTGTACAATGTTTGGAATTACTTTTACACAATAATTATTTCCAATTTGAGAACAATTTTTATATGCAAATACGAGGCACGGCGATGGGGTCCAATGTGGCCCCCGCATACGCAAACATTTTCATGAACCAATCCGAAACTAAATTTGTATATTGTAATGAATTGTTTAAAATACATTGTAAAAAATGGTTATGCTACATAGATGACGTGTTTGCGTTGTGGAAAAGTTTATATCAAAAACGATATAAGTCCCAAGGCTTCTTCAAGTAAAAATTATTAATTTATTGTTATTCACATTAAAACAGTAACTAGTACATACTACCCCCCATACCCCACCTTACGCGTTTCGCACCCTCTGGCGCTTAGTCATAGGTGTACACAAACTAAGATATAATTAATCCTTATTGGAAGCAAAACCAGCCTACTGGGTTTATTTAATGTTTACATGATTTTCTAGTAGATTTAAGATATGAAGATCCAAAGTACAGAAAGATCCATTATCCAGAAAATTCTGGATAACAGGTCCCATACCTGTATAAAGATGCTAATTATGGAAAAATCTGTTATCCGTAAACTCCAGGTCCGGATAACAGGTGCCATACCTGTACTATATTTATATCGCTGTGTGTTCTCGGGGCATTAAACATACAAAGCATTGTTTATGGGGCAACTAGGGTCTCAATATCTCTGCCCTACTGGTCATCTGAAAACATTCCCATACTCAGCCTGGACTTTAATACGGTTTATTAAAGCTAAATGTTAAGAAAGGCCAAACAAACTACAGTACATTACTGCAATAGCCACCGTTTGTAAGTGCAAGTTGTATTTAAGTTGGATGTTTGTAACCCGGGGACTCCCTTTATGTGTAACGCTGTAATTGAAGTTTCAAGGGGAGAAGAGAAGAGCATATGCAAATTATGGACAGCAAAGGAAAAAGTGTGAACATTTTTTTCACTTCCTTGTTTTGTGATGAAAAATCACATGATTTCCCTCCCGAACCCCTAATTTACATAGGCATAATTAGGATTTGGATTCGGTTCGGCCAGACACAAGGATTCGTCTGAATATGAACCCTGCTGAAAAAGGCCGAATATGGAACCGAATCCTGGATTTGGTGCCTGCCTAATTATTACAGAGAAAACTTTTTTTGGATGAAATGAAGTCTATGGGAGACAGCCTTCCCTTAATGCGGAGCATTCTGGATACCAGGTTTCCCGATAACAGATCCCATACCTGTACATGTAAGTGTACTCTGCAAAGGAACGACCGAAAAGACCTTCTGGCTTGCAGACTACAAACACACCAAGGTGAATAAGCCCGACCAGAAAAATGGCTCCTGGTGATTCACATTTTAACTTTCAATTGCCAACTGTCAGACAGACTGGGGAAGAATCCAGGAAAGTATGAGGAGGGTAAGACAGCTGCTTCCCTGTAGATACTGCAGAACAATAGTTCTCATGGTACAGAGAAAGTCAGCTGGAAGTGGAGCTTCAGGTTCCCACAATTAAGTTAACCGAGGGGTCTAGACAAGACTTGGAAACCAAGGAACATATTTGTGGAAATACACAGTGTAATTAGTATCTCAATGTACCCAAAGGATACCCACCTGGAAATCTTATATTGCACCTTGTAGTAGACGAGAGAGTTATTATTGGTGTCCTCCCATGTCAGTATGTGCTGAAAATTTACAGAATGGATCTGGACATTCTCTGGACTCCGCAGCACAGCCAGAACTACAAAATAAAAAAAGCAACATTAATAGGTATGGCTGATTACAATTTGATAGGCTACACGCATTAGAGTCCTGCAACGGGACGGTTACCGGGGGAGACCCACAAAAACCTGCGGTACCCTGCGGGTTGCAGGTTGAAGTTCGGGGAGCGTGTATAGAGGTGGGTCAGCGGTTCTCCGAGTTTGTGGGTCACAGGTCTTCTCAATAGCGAGTTTTACTCCTTTTTTTCTGATCGCGCCTACTTCCAATGATGTCACTTCCGGTCTACAACGACAGCACTTCCTGTTTTACCCCTTTTTTCCCTGATCATGCCAACTTCTAATGATGTCACTTCCGGTCTACAACGACAGCACTTTCTGTTTTACCCTTTTTTCCTGATCATGCCAACTTCTAATGATGTCATTTCCGGTTTACAATGACAGCACTTCCTGTTTTACACCTTTTTTCTGATCATGCCAACTTCTAATGAGGTCACTTCCTGTTTTACACCTTTGTTTCTGATCATGCCAACTTCGAATGATGTCACTTCCGGTTTACAATGTCAGCACTTCCTGTTTCTTGATGATCAGCAGGTCGCAGATCGAGTTGCGGATAAGGTACTTGCGGGTCGGGTCCAAGCGGGTAAGTATGCAGGTTGCGGGTCACGGGTCGGGTTTAACAAATTGGTTCCGCGCAGGACTCTAACTTGCATGCATGTACTATTGTGTCTCCTATTGCTCTACATCAGATTGAATGTCTGCCCCATGGCTACACAGAATTATT
The DNA here is from genome assembly GCA_038501925.1 of Xenopus petersii. Classification (NCBI taxonomy): domain Eukaryota; kingdom Metazoa; phylum Chordata; class Amphibia; order Anura; family Pipidae; genus Xenopus; species Xenopus petersii. The sequence continues at coordinate 182,617,589 of CM076674.1, read as the reverse complement.
ATTATTATTATTATTATTATTAACATGTATTTTCATAGCATCAACATATTGAGCAGAGCTGTAAAATAAATGTGTTTATACAAAGAAATCACCTGAATTACATACATGGAACACACAGAGTTAAAGATATAACAATCAGTACCGATACAAGAGGTGAGGAAAACCCTGTGCAAAAGAGCTTACAATTTAAAGGGAAAGGGAATGAGACACAAGGCGCGGGAGTGGGCAAAATCAGAAGTAAGCAGGTAAGAAATGTGGCATATGGTATTGCATTTGGCAGCTAAATAGAGTGAGGGTAGGCTTCTCTAATTAAGTGTGTTTTGGGAGATCTTTTGAAAGCAGAAAGATTGGGAGAAAGTCGGCCAGACTGTGGGAGAGAATTCCAGAAGAGGGGAGCACTGGCTGACCCAATGCAAAACAACCTCCCCAAAAGGTGCTAAATTATAGCATTGCATTTTGTGAACACTCGTGGAGGTTCACTAGCCAAACATGAAGTACAGGCTTTGCTGGCCCAAAAGGCAGTGTGAGGATTGAACACCCAAATAAAAAAAGAATGGGCACACCTACGATTGATACAATTGGATTGGACTGCATGACTGCAATTGATGCAACTCAATGGAGCTGCACGCCTGCAACTGATGCAACCTGATAGGCATTGCACGCCTGCAATTGATGCAACCTGATAGGCGTTGCATGCCTACAATTGATGCAAGTAGATGGAGCTGCATGCCTACAACTGACGCAACCGGACGGAGCTGCATGCCTACAACTGACGCAACCGGACGGAGCTGCATGCCTACAACTGACGCAACCGGACGAAGCTGCATGCCTACAACTGACGCAACTGGACGGAGCTGCATGCCTACAACTGACGCAACCGGACGGAGCTGCATGCCTACAACTGACGCAACCGGACGGAGCTGCATGCCTACAATTGATGCAACCGGACGGAGCTGCATGCCTACAATTGACGCAACCGGACGGAGCTGCATGCCTACAATTGACGCAACCGGACGGAGCTGCATGCCTACAATTGACGCAACCGGACGGAGCTGCATGCCTACAATTGACGCAACCGGACGGAGCTGCATGCCTACAATTGACGCAACCGGACGGAGCTGCATGCCTACAATTGACGCAACCGGACGGAGCTGCATGCCTACAATTGACGCAACCGGATGGAGCTGCATGCCTACAATTGACGCAACCGGATGGAGCTGCAAGCCTACAATTGACGCAACCGGATGGAGCTGCAAGCCTACAATTGATGCAACCGGATGGGGCTGCACACCTACAATTGATGCAGCTGGATGGGGCTGCACACCTACAATTAATGCAGCTGGATGGTGCTGCACGCTTACAGATGTAATTGGATGGAGCTGCACTCCTAAAGGTAATCCAGTTATGAAGCTGCACCCTACAGGCAATCCAACTGACTGGAGCTACGTACATACAACTGATTCAGATGTATTGTGCTGCATTCCTAACTTCATGTAACAGTTGTGCCCAAAGACTGAACAAGCAAATACGTGCCATTCGCCTTCTTGCACATGGCTGATCCACTCAAAATACTGAGCCAAAAAGCGAAACTTTTAGAACATCATTTTTGTTTTTAAACTGTAAATTCTGCACTCTTAGTGTAACATGCTGCGTCTGTTACTTTGGGAGGTATAATCGCAAGAGCCCCTGCCTGGAAAACAAATGGTTACACAGCTGGAGCCAGTCCTTGGCCGGTGCTTTTTATGAAGGTTCAGCAGTTGCTGGTTCTTCTTTTAGTGAGGTTCTGATACGGCACAAACAAGTTGTACATACATACAGACTGCTTGTAGATATCCTGTCTAACCAAAAATGAGGAAGGAAACAAGTCTGGGGGGTTTAGACAGCACACAAACCTCTTTATTTGCACACTCACTACCATTTAATGAACCTCAGAACATTTGCTCTGATTACAAGGGAACAGCCAGTGCAATTCTGAGAACCCACCAAATGGTAGCGCTTAGCTAATAAACCTGTAACAATCTTCTTAAAGATAGTTCTTATAGAATGGCCAATTCTAAGCATTTTATTTAAAAATAGAATAATTTACCTTCTTCTTCGGACTCTTTCCAGCTTTCAAATGGGGGTCACTGACCCCATCTAAAAACAAATGCTCTGTAAAGCTACAAATGTATTGTTATTGCTACTGTTTATTACTCATCTTTCTATCCTGTCCTCTCCTATTCATATTCCAGTCTCTTATTCAAATCAATGCATGGTTGCTAGGGTAATTTGGACCCTAGCAACCAGATAAATTGCAAACTGCAGAGTTGCTGAATAAAAAGCTAAATAACTAAAAAAAACACAAATAATCTCTCTCTATATATATATATATATATATACATACACACACACATATATATATATATATATATATATATATATATATATATATATATATATATATATATATATACACACGTGTGTGGTCTTGCTGGTGTGTTTGATGTATCAGATGTGCACAGGTTTATGCAATACAACTGGACAGGTTGTGGTCACACACGTAGTAGCACACTATTTTTGGGTGCGGCAGTGCTTTTAAGTAGCTCGAAAAAAAACCCAAGCAACACCTCACAAACTACCCCCCACTGGTACCTTTAAAACACCCTCATGAATTATGTTCCAAGTGCAGGTTCTGGTGCTTTTGGGAAATTCTCATAGGGGTGAACAGAGGAAGTGTTTGGCTGCTGCAGTGTGTTTGGGAAATTTAAAAAACTCTTGGCAAAATGCCCCCAATCTCCCCATGTGCCACTGCCCTAAATTAAGGGACAAAAAGCTTTATCCTGTCCCATAAGATGTGCTTAGCTTCCAGATCCCAGGGAACAACCGACACTATTGTGATACGTTGGCAACTCTCCTGACTGCTCAGAAGGTGCAATGGACTCCACTTCTCATATATATATATATATATATATATATGAGAATATATATACCATGTATGTATATATATATATATATATATATATATATATATATATATATATATATATATATATATATATACCATTAAAGGGCTTGCACACCTTTAAATTAACATTTAGTATGATGCACAGAGTGATATTCTGAGACAATTGGCAATTGCTTTTCATTTTCTATTATTTGTGGTTTTTGAGTTATTTAACTTTTTAATCAGCAGCTCTCCAGTTTGCAATTTCAGCAATCTGTTTGCTCGGGTCCAAATTACCCTAGCAACCATGCACCAATTTGAATAAGGGACTGGAATAGGAATGGGCTCTGAAAATAAAAGTGAGTCATAAAAAAGTAGCAATAACAATACATTTGTTTTTAGATGGGGTCGGGACTCCCATTAGAAAGCTGGAAAGATAAAGAAGTAGGCAAATAATCCAAAAACTATAAAAAAAAATAAATAAATAATGAAGACCAATTGAAAAGTTTCCTAGAATTGGCCATTCTATTATACTAAAAGTTAAAGGAGACATATTGTGTAAAAAAAAAAAAAAAAAAGAACGTACCAGTGCATTAGATATAGAAGAATTGTGCTTAAAAAAAAATTAGTGTTTCAGGTAGGGATGCACCGAATCCAGGATCCTTCTTCCCGGCCGAACGGAAACTGAATTCTAATTTGCATATGCAAATTAGGGATGGGGGGGAAATTGCATGACTTTTTGTAACAAAACGAGGACGTCTAAGCTGTTTTCCCTTTCTCACTCCTAATTTGCATATGCAAATTAGGATTCGGTTCGATATTCGGCCGAATCTTTCATGAAGAATTCGGCCAAATCCAAAATAGTGGATTCGGTGCATCCCTAGTTTCAGGCTGATTTATTGAATATTTCTGCAAAAACCCCAATAATCCCTCGCTTCCCTTCCTGCTCCCTAAATTCCTGGGATTCCCAGGCTGTGCAGAGGAACCGGCAGATCTCAGCTCACTGCACTGTAGGACAGGAACCAATCAGCACCTAGGAGGACCTGATAGGGAACTAAAGCCTGTCTTTGCTTGTGTGCCTGCAGGGCTGTGGTTGGCTGTCCCCTCCTACTGTGCTTCTGGCAGGGACACAGTTAGGACACACCCACCCCTCATTTGAAACACAGACAGGGACTACAGAACATCTATAGGGAGCTCCAATAAAGGGACTATTTTTAAAGATAATAAGTTTTTGCACCATGTAAAAGCAACACCTTATATTACTTATAATTGCCTACACAGTTAGGGTTTTTACCATTTATTGTTTACCATTTAAAGGGGTTGTTCACCTTCCAAACATTTTTTTCCGTTCAGTTGTTTTCAGATTCCTCGCCAGAAATAAATACTTTATTCAATGACTTTCCGTTTTTTATTTCTTTACAGTTTTTCCCAAAATCTAAGTTTAAAGTTGAATGTTTGTGTCTCTGGTGTTTGAGTCTGGCAGCTCAGTAATTCAGGTGCAGATTCTGAACTGTTACAATTTTACAACATTTAGTTGATCCATTTCTCAGCAGCATCTCTGGAGTATCAGCAACTATTGTATCAATTCTATCAGCTGCCTGTAATAACACTCAGGGATTCTGCTCAGCAGGGACAAAGATAAGAAATGGATCAACTAAATATATCAATTTAGAACAGTTTACAGGGTCGGCGACCCCCCCCAGAGAATGACACTTTTCACACATAGAAAATGGAAAGTTATTGGAAAAAGTCTTTATTTCTGGTGAAATATCTGAAACCAACTGAACTGAAAAAAGTGTTTGGAAGGCGAACAACCCCTTTAACAATGCCCATGGAAGAAATAACACAGGCAGCGAGTGCCGTAATTGCGCACATATGGATCACAGCGGTGCCACCTCCAGTGGTAAAATGGTTTAATTAAATGGGCAGAATATCCAGGGTGGAAAAGTGAATAGCTACAAAGTTGAAACGTGGGTAGTGTGGATTGCATACTTTAATTAAATAAAATATACATTATACAACCACCATGTTTTTCCTGCCCCTTTTTCCTTACTAACACTGATTAGTAAATGAGGTGCACCCAAGACTACAGGCACATTGCAAAGGGGTGGAGGACCACACAGCTCAGCAGGAGAGGGTGCATATATAGATTTTCCCCTTTCTCCCCTTGCTAGTTGTTTTATTGTTGCGCCATTATGAGCGTGGGACATACACTGCGATTGTGTAAGGCTCTACACTACTTCCACAGAAAACAAGTCATGAGCACTTGACTAATATAAATACATATTTCCTGAGTTGGCAAAAACCTTGCCCTTTCATTTACAACTGGAAAATCTTCTGCCACCGATGAGCTGCCAAGTACAGTAAATATGGTGTATTATCTCCTAAATTTCATTCTGGGCCACTGTCACTGAAAAACATACTGACCAAAAAGGCTTACTACATAGAAAGAAGTACTGTACAAGTATTCAGTAGTCTGGCAGGCAGTGCACAGAGAAATCCAGATGACCCGATTTGACTTTTCTTATGCTGAACAAACACACGCAACTGTGACGTTTATTAGATTCCAGTGCCAAAGATGCTTTATGTATATGACTGCCCCCTGCCCCATGTATTCTGTTAGTTGTGATTGTTCCAGTTGTTTTGCAGCAAATATGAACAAGGAATACAAGATATGAGCACTTACCTGGCCCCTCCCTACAAAAAAACACCTTCATTTATTTATTAAAGGTCGAGTTTGTGAGGCCTTTTTTCTACCTCGAATAAACTCACAATTTAAACAAACTCGAATGTTTGATTATTTGTGATGGAATCCAAATATAAAAAAACTCGATTGGATGAAAACCTTGAATTTATCGAGATTATAGGCTTAAAAAAAAAAAACCTTGAATACCTCTAATTTATGGAGTTTTTTTTAGTGCTAACTAACATAAAACAACGAAAAATCGTGAAGGCAAAATCATCTTCACATGGTTTAAGCAGCTTTTCCCCATAAAAGAGTTTTTCAGTGTACCGTATATACTCGAGTATAAGCCGACCCGAGTATAAGCCGAGGTACTTAATTTTACCTACAAAAACTGGGAAAACGTATTGACTCGAGTATAAGCCTAGGGTTAGAAATGCATTTTAGGACATCTTCAGCAGAACACACGCTCCTGCGTGGGCTCTGCTAGGGAAGAAATAGCCTCTTACTCACTGATCCAAAGAGACTGCAGTAACACCTCCGTGCTGCCCACACTTACTGTTTTAATCTCCCCCCTCATGACTTAGTCCTCCCTCTTTAGCCCTCACTTCTCACTCACACTCACGCAGAAGTGTGTGTTCTTCTGAAGACCTAAAATGCTTTCTTCAAGTATTGGTGTATAGATATACTCCGCGCTTTGTGTTGTTGGAATCGGTATGGCAGCACCCACTTAAATCATGGGGCCCACTAGTCCCTGGGGATAAATATAGTTTTATAGAGTGGCGGAACGCTGTTGCGCTTGTTTATATTTGCAAAAAGAAAAAATGTGCTATCATGTAATACAGTTGGTATCAGTCGGATGGTTGATACAATTGGCTCTACTCACATTCAATTAGAAAGGTAGCGTTCATATAAGTATGTATACTGGGGATCTCCTCTGTAGTTGTGCAGAGTATGCAGCTGTACGATCGTTCTGTGCAACTATTGGGTTCTGAAGTTTCTGTGCATTTAGCGTGTGGAGGCAATGGGGATCTCCTCCGTGGTTGTTCCTAATGGAAAAAACTGCGCATAGTGAAATACAGACAGGGTCTTCAGCCGGCCCGCACTGGGCTTGTACTTACAGGATATGCAGCTTTACAATCGCTCTATACAGATAAATCTCGGGTGTGCAGATTTATGATCGTTTTGTACAGTTGATTGTACAAAACTGCTCTCACGGAACCAATTAAAATAAGGTTCCCCAAAGTTCAAACGGCAGCGTATGAAATTTAAGTAATCAGAGACTGAAAGTGCGGGGAAAGAAACTCCACGAGGCAGACAACCCCCTCCCTGTAAAGAAGGAGCAGCAGCCTTCATACGCTGAACATACTGAGCCACAAAAACTGCAGGACCCGGGATTCAGCTGTACAAAGTGATCATAAATCTGCATACCAGAGACTTATCTGCAGGACCGCCATCAGAAATCACAGGGCCCCATACGACAAAATTTCCTGGGCCCCCTGGGCTGTGCCCACCGCAAGCCCCACCTACAGGTCCGCCCTCCCCACCCCACAGGTCCGCCCCCACCACACAGTTAAAAAACAAAAAAAATATTGGTGGCTAGGGTTTCCACATGTTAATAAAAAATAAAAAGATATTGGTGGTCAGGGCCCCCCATAAAAAAACATTTGTGGCCAGGGCCCCCCCCCATTAAAAAATATTGGTGGCTAGGACCCAAGATGAGAAAAAAATTTGGTGTCCAAAATTGGTGGCCAGGGCCCCCTTCCCCCACATTATAAGAAAATTGGTGGCCAGGGCCAGGCAAATCAAGTAAGTGTGGCGTGGCCAGGCCCCCCTTACCCTCAGGGCCCCCTACAACTCTCCCCCCTGTCCCCCCCTGATGGCGGCCCTGCTTATCTGTATAGAGCGATCGTAAAGCTGCAGTGCGGGCCGGCTGAAGACCTTGTCTCTATTTCACTATGCGCAGTTTTTTCCATTAGGAACAACCACGGAGGAGATCCCCATTGCCTCCACACGCTAAATGCACAGAAACTTCAGGACCCAATAGTTGCAGAGCGATCGTACAGCTGCATACTCTGCACAACTACAGACTAGATCCCCAGTATACATACATATACGAACGCTACCTTTCTAGTTAAATGTGAGTAGAGCCAATTGTATCAACCATACAACGGTATTAATTGATACCACATTTTTTCTTTTTGCATGACTCGAGTATAAGCCGAGGTAGACTTTTTCAGCACAGTCCTGAAAAACTCGGCTTATACTCGAGTATATACAGTAACTAACATCGAAAAACTTGATTTTTTTGAGAAAAAACAACTCGACTCTTAATAAATAACTCGCTTAGTTCATATTTTCTCTTGTTCTCCGAATAACACCTACCTGAAGAGCTTAGATGACAGATCAGCAGCAGTAGACATAGACCTGTCATGGTGCCGGAATATTACAGCCAATGAGATATCTTCATTGTCTCCTTTAATCCAGTCCTGTTGAAGGAAATATAAAGCATGCCAATAAATTTCTGCAACAAAGAAGCCTTCATTTCCCACTAGAGCTGTGGAGCCAGAGTCTGGAACAATTTTGGGTATCTGGAGTTGGGTATATTGAGTTGGAGTCGCCAAAAATTTACCGACTCCTAATAGCTTTTCTTCTTTTTGAATGATCTTCATACTCATCACCAGCCCAAACCCAAGCTGTTAGCACAACAACCTGCCTGACCCTTAGATTTTGAGCCAAACAAAAGGCATTTCTCTTTCACGATGATACAGGTTTCCCTCATTAGAGCAGATAATCGTACCCATCATGAGTAACCCATCAGTAAAGGCCCCGACTACCACACTGCTGGTTTTAGCTATCTGGGTTACCTTAAAAGGGGTTGCTCACCTTTAAATTAAGTTTTAGTATTCTGTAGAGAGTTATATTGGTTTCCATGTTTTATTATTCGTGGTTTTGGAGTTATTTAGCTTTTTAATCAGCAGCTCTCCAGTTTGCAATTTTAGCAATCAGGTTGCTAGGGTCCAAATGACCCTAGCACTGACCATGCACTGATTTGAATAAGAGACTGGAATATGAATAGGAGAGTAATAAAAAGTAGCAATAACAACACAAGTGCGATGTCGCCAAACGAGCACCCACCTTGAGGTGGGCAATATCGGGCTGATCCGATCGTGGAACGGGCGGTCGGATCGCATCAACGAACAGATGCAGGCCGCGATCCGACGGGATTTTTTGTCCCATCCGATCGAGATCGGTGAAGCCGGGGGGAAGTCGGGGGGCCCCATACACGGGCCAATAAGCAGCCGACTCGGTCTGTCGGCAGCTTTTATCGGCCCGTGTATGGCCACCTTTACAGAGCATTTGATTTTATATGGGGTCAGTGACCCCTATTTAAAAGCTGGAAGACAATTCTATAAAGAAAAAATGAAGACCAGTTGCTTAGAATTAGACATCCACAACATACTAAAAGTTAATTTAAAGGTGAACCACTCCTTTAATACCACACAACCCAGCAGGCAAGGGGTTAAAAAGGAAAGTCCAAGATGTATGATTCGGCCATGTTTAAATAACCTATGCGTCAGGTGGGCAATCACACCAGTGCTGACTGGTACAAACAAAACAAAACCCAACTGACTGGTGACCCCATGGGCACAACCCCCCTGAGGCATCTAGCAGTTACAAGTAATGTTTGCAAAGTTATTGGCCACCAGAGGCCGCTGGCAGCCAGTTTGGTGTAACAATCATATGAATTAGACAACTTCTAAGTTATATAATAAAATGTCAAATTGCCTCACTGCATTCAACTGGAATCAATTGCAACCTCTAGCACTGTCCTTGTAACAAGCATTTCTATAAAAATGGGGTACTAGGTAACACAACTCTGTGCATTAAAATAAATACAAAAAAAAAAAAAATTGTAAAGGCAAACTAAACCTTACAAGATACTGTTTTCATTGGGAAGGTGAACTAAGATTTTCTTGCTGGTTCTAAGGTTTTGAAAATTACATAAACCGGGTCCACTTGCCCTTTAAGGTAGGAAAAGCTCCCTTTAGCGTAAAGGCGAACGCGAAGATTCGGGGAGATTTAGTTGCCCGTGACAAATCGCTTCTTCTTCGGGGCGACTAATCTCCCCGAACTGCCTCCCGCCGGCTAGAATCTAAATTGCTGGCCGGATGGCACTCAGAGCGCTTCCTTTTCTGAAGTCGCCCGAAGTTTCCTCGTGAGGCAACTTCGGGCGACTTCAGAAAGAGAAGCGCACCGATTGCCATCTCGCTGGATATATACATTCTATCCGGCGGGAGGCAGTTTGGGGAGATTAGTCACCCAGAATAAGGGCTTATTTGACGCTGGGCGACTAATCTCTCAAATCGGAGTGTGTGTCTCTGCCCTTACAAAGATTTCATAATCCTACAGGCTACAGGTATACAGAATGGGTATGCTGCTTCACGGAATGCTTAAAGAGGTTGTTTACCTTTAAATTAAATGTTAGTGAAAGGAACAGGGGAAATCCCGGGCTTTCACTGTGCTATCCTTGTGCTATCCCTAGGCGAACCGGTTCGTCTTGGCACGGCAGAAACCATCTGATTACACCAGCCCAGATACACTGCGCAGGGGTCTTGCAAAGAACGACACAGTAAGCACGTGTGTTGCAAAGCAAGTTCCGATTTATTAGGGTTACAGCAGTTGCTTATATAGCCAATATGACGTGTAACAAAGGTATGCCTTAGCCTAAGGGAAAACAAAAAAGTATTATTCTGTGTGTCTCCAGAAAGAAACTTTGTAGTGGGGTGTGTTGGTATGCGTGATAAGAAGAGATAAGAAACATATTTGCCCAAGGGCATTGGGGGCTGCTCAGGCCAGCTGGGGAGTATGTGCCATATAAGCATGTTTTGCACAAAGAAGTTTGAGCAAGGACAGAAGTTTCAGGGATAGAAGTTAACCCTTTCAGTTCCCCCCTTTCAGTTAGTACGCTGTAGAGAGGGATATTCTGAGACCATTTGCAATTGGTTTTTATTTTTTATTAGTTGTGGTTTGTGAGTTCTTTAGCTTTTTATTCAGCAGCTCTCCAGTTTGCAATTTCAGCCATCTGGTTGCTACAGTCCAAATGACCCTAGCAACCATGCATTGATTTGAATAAGAGACTGGAATATGAATAGGAGAGGGACTGAATAGAAAGAGGAGTAATAAAAAGTAGCAATAACAATAAAGGTGAAGCCTTACAGAGCATTTGTTTTTAGATGGGGTCAGTGACCCCCATTTGAAAGCTCAGAAAAAGGCAAATAATAAAAAAAACGATAAAAACTAAATAAGGAAGACCTATTGGCCATTGTATAACGTAGAGATGTGAGTCTATTGGGCAACAGATTCCTGTGTAAAGGTAAAGTCGATTTCATATACAGCTCAGAAAGAAGGGGCAGCTCCATTACACAAGGGGATTTAGATTCCCACGTGATTATGAAATAAACACTGGATTTGTCACACTCAGACAAAGTCACTGGGCGTGGTTTGCTACAGTATTATTACACATACAGAATCCGTTATCCACACTCTGCACAGACTTACCTGACAGGTAACAACCAGCTCTTTGCCTCCTTCATACCAGCACTGGGGTAGGCACTCGCCAACTAATCATAGCGCCGCCTTCAATTTCTAACCCCGCCTCCCGTGCTGACAAAACTGTGTTTTCATTGGTTAGTAAGCAGTGATCGGCGTCTGTTCCAACAAACCACGCATGGGGGCAGCGAGAGGCATCACGTGTCTAGTACTGAGTTTTGGAGCCAGTCTGTTTCTGGAAGTGACGTATGGGAAGCGAGGCGGGGTCTGGGGAATGACTAACTGCGCGTTCCAGTTAGATTCGTCACTGATGTTACGGCTTGTTAGAATTTTGAAAGGGATCGTTCTTCTCCAAGTTAACGTTTAGTATGACGTGATCTTCTGAGACAATTTGCAATTGGTTTTCATTACTTGTGGTTTATGACTTTATTAGCTCTCCAGCTTTCAGCAATTCCAGCAATCTAGCTTTGCAGCTATGCATTAAAAAGTAAATAAAAGTGAATAAAAAAAAGTAAAAGTAATAAAAGTATCAATAAAAAAAAAAAAACATTTGTAGTAGGGTTGCCACCTGTCCAGGTTTTACATGGACAGCCTGGTATTTGGAGGGGTTGTCCGGGTGAAATCTTCCTGTTCAGATTTCCAAAATTAAGAAAATAATGACATGGTGATCAGCCAATCGCTGATAACCTCGTCATCAGTCTCACCCCTGCTTTTACTAGTCCCGCCTCTGATGTCATCAGCCCTCCCCCGCCCTACCTCTGATGTCGTCTGCCCCGTCCCCTGCCCATTTGCTGGCCCAAGAAAAGGTGGCAACCCAAGTAGTAGTGATGTTTAGCCTGGCTGAACCCGCCTGACCCACATCACGTTTTCGGGTCGAGCAGTTCCTTCTGCTCTCCCCACCAGTGCCCAGGCTGCTGATAATGGGACAAAATTCACTAAGGGGCAAATTCACTTAGATGCGAAGTTGCGCCAGGTGCAACTTCGCCGCACTTCGCCAGGCGTATTTTGCCAGCGCTCCGCAAATTCACTAAAATCCGAAGTTGCGCACAAGGGTAGCGTTAGTTTGCGAAGTTGCGCTAGCATTAATTCGCGAAGCGAAGTTTCGCTAGCGATGGTTAATTTGCATACGGCGCGAAATTCAAATTTCAATGGAGGAATACGTATCTGCACTACAAATGCCTAGAAAACCTTCAAATCAGCAAATATACATATTATTTTGCCCTACACATGTGCCCACTGTCTAGGTAAGTTGCCATGAGTCAGGAAATGTAGGGGGGATCTTTTTCAGCCTATCACCCATCATGTAGAAAACACGCCTGCGTTTTTTGGGACTTAGAAAAAAATTTGACTTTTTTGGAAACAATCCCTATCTACTCTATTGCGATTCACCAGGTCTGAGGTGGCGAAGCAAGTCTAGCGTAAAAGGTAGCGTTCAGTACACTGTAACACTGCAAGTTAGTGAATTTGCATGGTTACATCGCTAGCGAAAATTCGCCTGGCGTAAGTGTGCGAAGGAACACTAGCGAATTTACGCCAGCGTTCGTTAGTGAATTTGCGAAGTACCAAAAATGCCAAACGCTAGCGAATTGACGCTAGCTTTCGGCGCTTCGGCACTTAGTGAATTTGCGCCTAAATGTCTACTACTTGCATAGTCTCGTAACTGATTCCAGAACCTTCGTATGTGTGGACAGGCCCATAAACAATGTATAAGGTCAGCTCCGGTTTGTTCACATTTTGGGCAGTTGCTACTCTCCCTCTACTCTCCCTGCATTTTATAAAGAATTTCCGGGGTCAGATAAGTTCTGTGTAACAAGTTCAAAAACATTTCCCTATATATGCTAGAAGGTAGGGTGCGCCATGATTGCTTATACATTTTAAATATCTCTTCCATGTTTAATTCTGGTATGTCCACTGTCCATTGTTTAGGTCCTTTGGGTATGCTGTCATAGTCAATATTATCCTGCATAAACTTGTAGTTTTGCGATATGGTTCCCCTAGTAGAGTTAGTCCGTTAAAGGAATCTGTCCAATGAGTTATCCCAATCTTTGTCTGTTAGGAGTCTCATAGTCCTGCTAGTATACATCTGAGCTTGTAAAAAGGCAAATACATTGTGCATTGTGGAGGGAAATGTGGTTTGCAAATGTACAAATGTTAGTGGCTTGCGGGTGTCATTCTGAATCAATTGGCGTATTGTTGTCACCCCTTCTTTACCCCAGTTCTGATATATTGTCAGTGCCCACCCACTCTGGAATTCTGGATTAAATAAGAGAGGTAAGTATAGTGAGTGATTGCTATTCAAGCTGTTATGTTTTCTTAATTCTTTCCAGGTTTGCCAAGTGGAATATAGCAAGGGATTGTCTATAATGCCAGTAGTAAGTTCCGCTCTATTCATGTGTAGAATATATAGTAGGTTCGTCTGTGGGATGAACTGTTGTTCTTGGTAGGTATTTGTATATATGTCAGCGTTATGGATCCAGTATTTTAAGTGTCTTATTGTGGCTGCCATGTTGTATTGTTTGAAAGTTGAGGCCTCCGTTTAAGGTGTTTTGTTGGAGTTTTTTTTAACTAATTCGTGCCTTTTTCCCATTCCATATGAAATTCCTAAACAGTATGTAGAGTGTTTGGATGTCCCTGTCTTGTACCAGTAAGGGGAGACTCTGTAGTTTATATAAGAGTTTTGGGGAACGCCACCATCTTAAGCAGATTGGCTCTCCCCATAGCAGAAAGGTGATAGGTTTGCCAGTTTTTTATATCTCGCTTTATTTCCACTATGCTGTGTGTGATGTGGCCTTTTCGGTATTTGTATGCCCAGATATGTAATTTTGTCTTTAGTTAGGTTATATTTATTACTCCATTGAGGTTTCCCCTTGGTTCCTAACAGCATTATCACTGATTTGGTAACATTAATGCAGTATCCTGAGGCCAAACCGTATTAGTGGACTGTGGAGAGGATGTGTGGCTAAGCTTGTTTAGGATTCGCTATGTATAGGAGGAGATCATCCGCAAAGGCCGTGATTTTTGTTTCATGGTCTCCTACTTTAATGCCTTGGAAAGTCGTCATGTCTTGAAGGATTCTTGAGGGTCTAACATTAAATTGAATTGCAGGGGCGATAGTGGGCAGCCCTGTCTCGTACCTCTGTGTATGTTAATGGGGTCCGTTATGGTTCCATTAATTAATAGCCTAGTTTAAGCATTGATATACAAGTTGCATGTATATGTTCCAAAGCTGTCTCCTAAGTTTCTACACCGCAATATTTGGAACAGGAAGGACCATAGTATTTTGTAAAATGCCTTTTCCGCATCAAGGCTTAGAAGGACATTTCTCGTGTGTTGGTGTTTTGTAGAGATTAATGTTGCTGCTATTACTGTTCGAATCCCCCTTGTTGAGTGTCGATGGCGCACAAAGCCCAATATATATATATATATATATATATATATATTCAAACCTTGCATGAACCATAAATAATGATAGGTCATTAACAATGAAGTGTGGGTCCCTACTATACCTGGGATAGCAGGTATAGTAGGGAGAGATGGTGCCTATAGTAACAGTTGGATAATAGTCTCTGGGAAGGGAGTGTGACTGTGGGATAGCAGGTATAGTAGGGAGAGATGGTGCCTATAGTAACAGTGGATAATAGTCTCTGGGAAGGGAGTGTGACTGTGGGATAGCAGGTATAGTAGGGAGAGATGGTGTCTATAGTAACAGTGGGATAATAGTCTCTGTGAAGGGAGTGTGACTGTGGGATAGCAGGTATAGTAGGGAGAGATGGTGTCTATAGTAACAGTGGGATAATAGTCTCTGGGAAGGGAGTGTGACTGTGGGATAGCAGGTATAGTAGGGAGAGATGGTGCCTATAGTAACAATGGGATAATAGTCTCTGGGAAGGGAGTGTGACTGTGGGATAGCAGGTATAGTAGGGAGAGATGGTGCCAATAGTAACAGTGGGATAATAGTCTCTGGGAAGGGAGTGTGACTGTGGGATAGCAGGTATAGTAGGGAGAGATGGTGCCTATAGTAACAGTGGGATAATAGTCTCTGGGAAGGGAGTGTGACTGTGGGATAGCAGGTATAGTAGGGAGAGATGGTGTCTATAGTAACAGTGGATAATAGTCTCTGGGAAGGGAGTGTGACTGTGGGATAGCAGGTATAGTAAGAGAGATGGTGCCTATAGTAACAGTGGGGTAAGCACGTGCCCTTACCCAAGCCTAATGGGGGATGCCTGAAAGATGAAATTATGAAGGCGTCAGCAAACAGGTCCCCGGGATGGTGTGATTTTTAAATCAAGAGGAGCACAGGCCTGGGATAGCAGGTAAGGAATTTGAAGTCACTAACACTTGGGAGCTGCCACATTGCAGAGACTTGGGTTCTCTGGGCTTGAAGACCAACACAGCTAGTGAATCAGACATCACTGGAAGCAGCTTATATAGGAAGGAGTGTTAATGGAGAAGACCCCTGAATAGAAGGTTAACAACCCCTCTACACCTACCCTGCAATGGGAAAGCTGAAAATGCATTTATCAGCCACCACTGAGAGCCCCACTAATACAGGGACACAGTGCAGGGACTCCAGATCATCAGCAGTTAGTAACCGGTAGGAATCACTGGTAGAGACAATAATTTATATTAAACCGTTCATTGCACACTGAGAATAATATCCTGTCAGGCATTTCCTGGAGATAAGTTCAAATATGTGTTTGAAGCTGCACAATATGTCCTGTGGGAAACTGCCAGTTGTGTCTGGGCACCAGGTCCTATGACTACTTTACTTCTGAAGCTCTTACGATGGTAGCAATGCCCACCCAGGTGGCATTAGTGTTATGTTAAGCAGCATCCAATTACTTGTACAGGAAATGTGAATTTGGTTTCAGCATAGGTGCATTCAGCCATGCATATAATTCACTGTGGTTTCCATTGTAGGTGGTTGCTGGCTTTGCCTACCTTAGTGTCAGGTATTGCTGGGTTTCAAGTCAGGGACCTTTGGGTTTCTGGCTCAATACCTTAACCATTTGGCCAGATGAGCAGCCTATACGGTAACCTGGTCTCTGAACCCCAAGCCCAGCTGCCGCCTGATTGGCCTCTGCAGCCCCAACCCAGCTGCTGCCTAGTTGCAATTAGCCAATCAGGGCTGACTCTTCCCTATTTAAGGGCAGCACTTAGACCACTCCTTGCCAGAGCATTGCATTGTTTCTCCCTAGTACTGTGGCACCGCCCCTAACTAGGTAATCTAGCTCTTGCACCTTATTATTCCTCTTTGTCTGCCTGTTCTTGTCTTGCTTTACCCTTTCTTGTACCTTCCCAGCCTTGACCTTGACCTGACCCTGCCTTGCTTGTTCCTGATTTCTGCTTCCTGTTCCACCTTGCCCTGACTTCACCTTGTACTGACCTTGTCTTGCCTGTTCCTGATTCTTGCTTTCTGACCCTGCCTTGTACCTCGTACCCCTTTCTCGCTATCCTCAGCTCCAGTCCTTTCTTGCTAATCTGCTCCAGTCCTGTTTTGATAATCTGCTCCTGTTTTGCTAATCTGCTCCAGTCCTGTTTTGCTAATCTGCTCCAGTCCTGTTTTGCTAATCTGCTCCAGTCCTGTCTTGCTATTCTGCACTCTAACCCCAGTTTGATCTGATCTATGCCCGCACCATCCTGTCCCATCCAGTCTGTTCCTGTCCTGAGTTGTCGCCCTCTTCATCCAGCCTACTCCAGTCCTGTTCTGCTCTGTACCTGATCCAGACTGACACTTCGCCCTCATCAACCTGTTCTTGCCTACCCTTTACGTGTTCCCTAGGCACATACAGCTCCTGTCTCAAGGACTCGCCCTTTCCCTATCAATCTCCACAGCGCCCCCTACCTAATCCTTGACACTTAGTTTTGGTACTTTCCTGCAGAGCCAACACCTTGCCCCAACTCCTAGGTGCCCCCTACGTGAGCAAAGACTTAGCACACGTGTAGTATATACTGTAAGTAGTGAGGCATGGATTTGCGTCGAATTTCCACATTCCGTCACCTGCGAATGGTTTCTGCTGCGAAAATTCGCAGGCAAAAAAATTTGCTGCAACAAAATAGTCACTAGTGTAAAAAATTGTTGCGTGTCAAATTAATTTTTACGTCCATTGACTTTAATGCATTTTGACAAAAAACTGCGCATGTAAAAATGGTTGCTCTTGTAATTATTTTGACACCCATTGACTTCAATACATTTTGTTAATTTTTTGCCGTTTTGCAAATGTTTCGGTGAAGCAGGACAGATTCGTCAATCACTATACATAAGTGTTTGAGAGAGGTACAGCAGGGATGGCATATATATATATATATATGGTTGACAAAAGTTGGTGGGCACAATGAGATCCGATGGAAAGCCGTAAGCGGGTGAGAAGTGTCTGAGAACAGCTTTCTAAAAATGGCAGTTTGGCGCATATATTGGCAGTAGGGGATCCCCTAAATGCACAGCCACCAAGCACTGGTAATTCCCCCTGTGGACTGCTCAACCTCTATGATGAACCTCAGCCCACAGGTTACTCTAGTGTAGAAACAGTTCAAACGTTACATTGGAACTCTGCCCAAAAACTTTTTTTTTTTTTTTGCAAAATGAAAGAAAATGTATTTTATGCCATTTTTTCATTGTTTTTAAGTCATTTAGAAATGGAATTGCTGTTGAAAGCAGTGTCTGTTCATTTCTGCCTGTTGTCTGCTTGTGACTCATGTAACAATGTAGCAGGTCAGGTCTGTTATGAATCAACCGACTTCTGAGACACAGTTTCAGGAGTCACAACCAGAAGTTCAGCGAATGTAAACAGATACAGAGAGATGCTTCTTGCATAGTAATTACATTTACAAAAAACTTAAAAAACCACTGAAAATGTGTAATGGATGTTGCTCAGAATTACATTTTTTTTTTGTGAGGAAAAAACTGGATTTTGGTGGAGTTCCCCCTTTAATTGTATCCATTTAATTACTGGCATTGCTCAGTCTTGTTTATTTCTTTATTTGGGGACCATGAAATTGTCATATTATACATCTAATCACTGACTCCAATCATGGCGTCACCTTCATCTCTCTGTTGTGTTTTTGATTTATTCCTGTTTATTCATCTGTTTATACACAGTCAGCGGGACTCCAGGAAAAAACCTGGTGGGCCTCGGTCTTCATGGGCCCTGCTGACCAAGACCTGCTCCCCATCACCCCTGCTGAAAACTGTGGGCTTTTAAATGACACCCCTGACCTCCTCCCCCCAATTGCAGCCGCAACAATACAGCAGTGAAAAGGTACGTGTAGTGGGGGAGAAGGAAAGGGAGGGTTGTGGCCTCTGGACAAGTCAAAATTGGGGCAGGGGCCCCTGAGTTGGCAACCCTGGTGGGCCCCATACCCCCTAGTCTGACCCTGTATGGTGATTGTAAAGAGTATTTGTCAGGGCTGCTCAGGGTCGGACTGGGGGGCTACTGCCCCAGGGTGTGCGTGTGACTCTCTGCATGCGTGCGGGGCGCCCGGTTTATACGCATGTGACTGGCGCCTTGGTTGTGTGCAGAATGCGCACAATTTTTTTTTTCGCCGCAACCTCCTATAAAGGGGGTCGCGGCATTGAGAGGCAGATATGGCCACGGACCTGGGCCAGCAGGGCCCACAAGAGCCGCGGGCCCACCGAGTTTTTTCCCGGTGTCCAGCTGGCCCAGTCCAACACTGGGGCTGCTTCTCTATAGAACCTTGTCTTGGGTGGTACTATAAATATAAGGCTACAGCCAAACGGGGCTGATTCTTGGTCTACTGGCCTACACTAGCTCTCTTGCCTACACATCAGCCTTGGTACAGACATATGGAAGGGATTTTGGCAAGGAAATGCGTGAGTAGTCATTTTTGCACCGAAATCTGCTTTGTGTGTCTGCAGCAAGACCAACACAGTGCCTATTGGTACAGACTCAGGAGCCAATGGATTGGCTGATTCATGGCCTTTGTTTATCCCCAAGCTGAGTATCAGCCCTTTTTGGTTTTGTTTAGGCCCAGGCATTCACAGAGATTTGTCACCCATCGGAAATCTGCGCTACCCATAGGAGAGGGGTGCCCAAAAGGTAGATTGTGATCTACCAGTAGACATTTAGCTGGTGATCAGTAGATCTCAAGACACTGTCAACAAACAGCTTGTCTAAATCACCCTCTTTTCATTCAGATATTTATTATATTAAGGTTACATAAGAAATAGTTGTTTATTAAATATACCAATATAAATTCTCTCATAAATCAATATAATATATGCTAACCATGCTTTTATGGATGTAGATCATAATGGGACAACAATAGGCTACAATGAAAAGTCGCCTGCGCTAATGCACACGCGGCGATGCGTTTTCTATAGTTGCCCGAAGTTGCCTGTGGGAAAGAACGCTGAGGCAGTTCGGAGAGATAGTCGCTCAGAAGACGAAGCGATTAGTCGCCAGGCTTCAAAATCTCCTACAATCTCTGCGTGTAAACTAACCCATCTACAAGTCTCAGTTCACTCAAGAGACCTGCTTATCTTATTAATTACAGTTTTATCTAATTGAAATGCTGTGTATTCTGGGCACTCTGCCACAAGCCTCCTTATCTCAATAAGTTTGTGGAACTTTGTCACTTTTTCTGGCAGTTCAGTTCAGCTTGTACATCAAAGAGCAGTGCAGGATATTTAAATGAGGGAGGTGGCACACTGGAAGATTTGTCACTCACAATTTTCTATGCGTGGCTGTGGGTACAAATCTCCCAAAAATTCCAATAATCTCCATTGCCAATAATTGAAATCACTGGCGGTATGCCCAACTTATTGCTAAATTGCCAAAAGTAGCCTCTGGAGGATTCTGGGATGACAGGATGAACTGTCAAAATCGAGACTGTCCCGTGAAAATCCCAGCACTTGGGAAGTAGAGAGGGGGACCTAAAGCTGATGAGTAGGCTGCTCTGACATGGGGGCACCGCAATGGGTAGTTTGCTCCTCAACCACTATCTTCCCTGGCCGGGGTATAAATACAAGTAACTGCTGAAAAATACAAGAGGGGTGACGTGTCTGAAGAGGGAAGCATGGGATAAATGGGTCAGCAAGGTATCTGTATCTAGTATAATATATATATTTGTTTATATAGTGGGAGGTGAATGGTGGCCAGACATAGATATATCAAAACTGAGTTTTCAGCCTATGTGAATATTCATTATTTCTTTGTCTGTGCAACAATGAAAGACAAGGAGAGAGCTAAATCAATAATGATCATGTATCAAACAAACAGCCAGACAAGGTTTTTAGCATGAAGACAGCAGGTGTGATTCTAAGTATTAAGTCCAGGGTTTATGTGAACTGCACCAAGCTGAAAAACTTCCTCCATGGCCATGTATTTGCATGCACAATGTGTGACACTGCTCAGGATGTGGTGATTCTATTCTCAGAACCAGGGGGTCAGGTTGGCTTCTTCTGAAGTGCTCATTAATGTGCCAGGTTATTGGCTCTCACCTGGCAATACCATTTATTTCGGCAAACATCTATGAACCTAAAGCCAAAGGGAAATGCTGTAGACATAACTATTCTGCTGCTATTGTGTGCCTTTCCATTGAGAATAAGATCTGAGCAAGTAAATAAGTCCAGGATGTGATGTCCAACTGTGTCCCAGTACTGACCCATTATCTGATAAGTAATTACATGTGCATTGGAGTTTAATATTAACACTTTACGGAAAAATGATGTAGGCCGAGTATTATACAAATCCTCTATAGGGCAACATCTGGCCTCAGAGCCTCTAGTTAGTTGGTTCAGCAGCCTGGTCTATGGAGGGGCAAAAAGGAGCTACAGATACATTGGGGTGACAGCTGTATATTGGGCAGGAGCATTTAAAGGTGTTGTTCACCTTTCAATTTACTTTTAGTATGATGTAGTGTATGATATTCTGAGACAATATGCAATTGGATTTGATATATTTATTATTTGTGTTTATTGAGCTATTTAGCTTTTATTCAGCAGCTCTCCAGTTTGCAATTTCATTGGTCTTATTGATTAAGTCAAAATTACCCTAGCAACCATACATTGATTTGAAAAAGAGATGGGAATATAAATAGGAGACGACCTGAATATAATAAAAAGTAGCAATAGCAATAAATGTGTAGCCTTACAGAGCATTAGTTTTTAGATGGGGTCAGTGACCCCAGCTGGAAAGAGTTTGAAGAAGTCAAATCATTAAAAAATATAAGCAATAAATAATGAAGAACAATTGAAAAGTTGCTTAAAATTGACCATTCTATAACATATTAAAAGTTTACTTAAAGGGAATGTAAAGGCAAAAAATAAAATCCTATTTTTACTTTCTTCAATGAAAATGAAACCTATTTCCAATACACTTTAATTAAAAAATGTGTACCATTTTTATAAGAAACCTGACTGTATGCAGTGAAATTTTCCCTCCATTTACTGCTGTGGTTAGGAATTGTCAGACGGTCCCTAACTGCTCTGCAGGGAAACAATCATACTTATGAACAGCAGTGGGAGCCCCCACTTTATTTCCCAGCCGTGCAGATTTTGATAATATATGACAATCCCTAAGCAGCCCACACCACACTGAGCATGTGCACAGTCTTGGTCTTGCAGAGCAAAGTTACAAGATGGTGACCCCCTGTGGCCAACTTTGAAAGCATAAATTATTTGTATGATTAGGCGTGTAGTTCAGTAAGTTCTTGTTTATGTTTAGTATACAAAATACAGCATTTATAGGCTTATTCTCTTTTAGACTTTAATTGCCCTTTAAAGGTGAACCCGCCCCTTAAGTACAAGATTCTGCTGGATTTTTTTACTTGACGCTCTACAAATACTCCTAACAATCAGCTACAAACCTCAGTGCACCAGTCTTTATACTGACTCTCCAAATAAACTCTTAACTAAATTGTGGGGGGGAGAGGACTTTCATCTCTACATAGAGATCAGATTTTTATTTCGAAAAGTGTTTGGTAGTGAGCTACAGGTAGTGCAATGACTTTAAATAGTGACTGTACCTGTACCTTATTTTTTACATTTGCCCAAGTATTAAGCGGCTAATATAGAAGTACTTTCCTCTTCTTTTGTCTACTCCCTAGCTTCTGTGGAGGGGATACAAGCTCAGCTTGCAGTTTTTGGCTGCCAATGTCTCTGGCTTGCTGCTATAAAACCTATTGTCTTGTTTTTCCCCAAAAATAAGAAAATGGTGTAGAGGCCTAGTGATAATATCTTCCTATAGCCATCAATGTGATGTCTACATTTCTCTTCTGCCAGTTTGGACTATTTTTTTTTGTGGGTAGAGACAGATTGTCTTTAATGGTCTTCTTGAATGCCGACCAAATTGTTGATCCATTTCAGTTAGGGTTCTGTAAAGGTCACTCTGCTGAAACCACTTTATTGTTAATGAAATCCTTGCTGCTAAAGACCAGAGACACTATTCCATTTTCATATTTGTTCTTTCTGCAGCATTTGATACAGTTGACCTTTATCTTAAAGAACCTCCAAATGCTCGTTATCAGTGATTCTGCTTTATCATGGTGGTCCTCCTATCTCTATATGCTCACCTTCAGTGGAATTATTTCTAAAAGGACCTCTTCATCTGTTGATTTCTCTGTTGGTGTGTCCCAAGGGACTGTTTTAGAGCTTTTTTACATTCTCTTTTTTGGTGACCTCCTCACATCCTTTGCTTCTCCTATCACCTTTATACTGATAACACACAGATCCTCCTGTCAAGTGCAGTATAAAGTGCAAAATTCTTATAATGTCCTTCAAAGAGCTAAATTCCTCAGCCCTCTACCCTCATCTCCCCATACACTTCCTCTTGGTCCTTACACTTAGCCTGGGACAATCTATTCTTCATACAAAATATAATGCTCCTCTATATATATATGCTGCATTTCCACATACGCCTCCTCCTGGTCCTTACACTTAGCCTGGGACAATCCATTCTTCATACAAAATATAATGCTCCTCTCTATACATCTGCTGCATTTCCACATAAGCCTCCTCCTGGTCCTTACGCTTAGCTTGGGAAAATGTATTCCTCATACAGATAACCAAAAGAGTCACAAATTAATTGTTTTTTTCCTGATTGCCCCACATCTCGGGAATCCGAATGCCCAGCCATTTTGCATCAGACAACACCCCCCCCAACTCTATTCTTAAATCTTCTTAAGAATCACTTTATAACAGAAGCATTTTGATTTCTCGCTAACAACACACCCCTGACTTTGTGCTTATGCCTTGTAAAGGACTGTTATTGTAACCGAGTTTTACTGTAAAAAATGATAATATAAAATGCATTTAGCCCCGCGTATGCCCCAGGCACTTGTAATTCCACGACACTGGGCAGTTCGAAATGTTAACAAATATAAGGAAAGGAAGGGACTGACCAGAATAAAAATGCATGTGATGTATCCCTGCATGATAAGTAAGGCTACTGCCACACAAGGAAGATTCTTGGGCTGCAGATAAATGCAGGCCAAGAATCTGCCCGTACGCTCCTATCAGCTTTCTCATGTGCCTGCACCCATTCCACTACATACAGTAAGCATGGGTGCAGGAACACAGAGTGGATTTTAGCATACTCGCATGTTTCGTGCCACGTGCCTGCTCCCGGCTGATGAGGTGGCTTTGAGTACATGCACATCAGAAAACTGATCGGAGCGTAGGGGCTGATTTTCGGACTGGCATGGCAGTAACCTTATACCCCATCTCTAAACACCAGCAAAGATTATCGACTCATATAATCTGAAGCAAAGGGCCTCTCGATCTCCTCTGCCCCAGAATCGGCATCACTATCATCTGAGGCACTCAAATCTGCTGGACTGCACTCCTCCAAAACCGATGCCCTGCAAGCAACCAGATTTAATGTATTAGTAATGAGTCTGAGATCATGGGGATCTGGAGGAACTTCTGGCACATCCATGGTCCTTATATCTACGTGTTCCTCTAGAGGGGGCACCTCTATTTTGAAGTTTGTCCACAGATCCTCTGGATTTCCTACAGACACAGAGTTCAAGCTGATTTTAAAGACCTTGGGGGTGTTGATTAGCATGGGGCATGGGGAAGGGGTAACAGCCTGTGCCAGTTCTAAATCAGAAGCACAGCTCTCATGGAGATCTAGCAGCGGTTCCTTCAGAATTTCTTCCTCGGCAGAAGAACTACAGTCTTGCCCACTGGATTCAATGGAAGAGGAAGGGGCTGAGGTTTGTAGAGTGGAGATGGAATCATTCTGAGCACTGTCCAGAAACTTCTTCCTTGCGGCATAACCTTGCCCACACATTTCCTCATCATTATCATTGCACTCTTCCTTCTCTGTATTATTGAGGATTTCTACTGACACAATCTGTGCAGGGCAGACATATTCCTTATTTCCATCCATACTCACCGACGGCGGAAAGGATTTCTAAGTATTAAATACAAAACAAAATAAAAAAACTCATAGGAAATGACTGGGTGCACTTTCTTTGTGTCTTTAAAAACAACTGCATATTGGCGACAACAACAGCTCAATGAATGGACCATTCTAGGGTTATAGTGGAAGTATCAGTGTCAGCATGTGCTTTTATTTACATTAAAGGAACTTAAGCCATGAAGGACAGTGAGAGATTTGGGGTGAGTGTTTATTTGTGCCCTGGGTACCCCTGGAACTATAGCAGGGGGACTGTTACCCCAATGTTTCTATATATCTGTAACCTTGTTATGAGCTAAAGGGGCCCAGTCTGAAGGCCAGTTAGGGGGAGATTTGGGGTAAGTGCTTATTTATATCCTGGGTACCCCTGGAACTATACCAGGGTGACTGTTACCCCAATGTTTCTATATATCTGTAACCTTGTTATGAGCTAAAGGGGCCCAGTCTGAAGGCTAGTTAGGGGGAGATTTGGGGTAAGTGCTTATTTATATCCTGGGTACCCCTGGAACTATACCAGGGTGACTGTTACCCCAATGTTTCTATATATCTGTAACCTTGTTATGAGCTAAAGGGGCCCAGTCTGAAGGCTAGTTAGGGGGAGATTTGGGGTAAGTGCTTATTTATATCCTGGGTACCCCTGGAACTATACCAGGGTGACTGTTACCCCAATGTTTCTATATATCTACAGTATAACCTTGTAATGAGCTAAAGGGGCCCAGCCTGAAGGTCAGTTAGGGGGAGATTTGGGGTGAGTGCTTATTTGTTGCCTCGATACCCATAGAACTATAGCAGGTTGACCCAAAACAACAACAGGTGTAGTGACACATACCAAAACTTTCGGGAAGAAGAAATTCCATCCCATGCAAATGTACCCAGCTCTGTCGAGTCCAATGAGTACACACACTATTGCAATCAGAAATAGAATGCTAACTGCAATAACAACATATGGAGGCTGGGAATCTGCAAAGAGAACATGACAACACTTTCAGGGATATAATGACGTAAAAGGTAGGTTTGTGTGGAGAGAAAAACTATACAGCGCTGAAAAAGGTATAGGGAAGCAAAAAATAATACTTAAGGGTGGGTATTAAGTAATTTTTTCACCACAGTCCTCCTATGATAGCCACAGGCAACATCAGGCAAATGTTCTTAAGCTATGATTATCCCACACACAACCCAATGGACTATGGCTATGTGATAGTAGGATCCCATGGTGCCTAGGGATAGAAGATCAGCGATGTGAGATAGTACCTATAGTAACAGTGGATAATAGTCTCTGGGAAGGGAGTGTGACTGTGGGATAGCAGGTATAGTAGGGAGAGATGGTGCCTATAGTAACAGTGGATAATAGTCTCTTGGAAGGGAGTGTGACTTCGGGATAGCAGGTATAGTAGGGAGAGATGGTGCCTATAGTAACAGTGGCTAATAGTCTTTGGGAAGGGAGAGTGACTGTGGGATAGCAGGTATAGTAGGGAGAGATGGTGCCTATAGTAACAGTGGGATAATAGTCTCTGGGAAGGGAGTGTGACTGTGGGATAGCAGGTATAGTAGGGAGAGATGGTGCCTATAGTAACAGTGGATAATAGTCTCTGGGAAGGGAGTGTGACTGTGGGATAGCAGGTATAGTAGGGAGAGATGGTGCCTATAGTAACAGTGGATAATAGTCTCTGGGAAGGGAGTGTGACTGTGGGATAGCAGGTATAGTAGGGAGAGATGGTGCCTATAGTAACAGTGGATAATAGTCTCTGGGAAGGGAGTGTGACTGTGGGATAGCAGGTATAGTAGGGAGAGATGGTGCCTATAGTAACAGTGGGATAATAGTCTCTGGGAAGGGAGTGTGACTGTGGGATAGCAGGTATAGTAGGGAGAGATGATGCCTATAGTAACAGTGGGATAATAGTCTCTTGGAAGAGAGTGTGACTGTGGGATAGCAGGTATAGTAGGGAGAGATGGTGCCTATAGTAACAGTGGGATAATAGTCTCTTGGAAGGGAGTGTGACTGTGGGATAGCAGGTATAGTAGGGAGAGATGGTGCCTATAGTAACAGTGGATAATAGTCTCTGGGAAGGGAGTGTGACTGTGGGATAGCAGGTATAGTAGGGAGAGATGGTGTCTATAGTAACAGTGGATAATAGTCTCTGGGAAGGGAGTGTGACTGTGGGATAGCAGGTATAGTAGGGAGAGATGGTGTCTATAGTAACAGTGGATAATAGTCTCTGGGAAGGAAAATGAGGTAATGTTATGGAAGCCTAAAAACTTAACAATTTAAACCTGTGCCCTATTTAGACTCTAATGCCGAAGCTCATTATGACTTTCCAGCTGGCTTCTTGAAATGTGATTATAAACAGAAGAGCAGCAATTGCAGGTTGATAAGGTCCAGCGCAGCTGCGAAATATGCTGGCGCTTAAATGTTAATAATAATTTAGGCAGCCTATAGGCAGACATTAGCTGCTAAGACATGGCTAAACTTGCATGCTAACCCAGTAAATTCTTCATAGAAGTTTTAATACTTAAACCCTGAATGGAAAATAAAAATACATTCTATCGGGAAAAGAAAAACATAGGTATTGTGACTAATGCTCAGTGATCACACTTGGCCTATAGAAACAAGATTCTTTCACTAAAATGTAGTATAAAATGATTTTAGTTTCATTCCATTAAATTTTGTTATGTTATAATTTATCTATTGTAAACAACTTTTTCAGTGGGTCTTCATTGTTTATTTTGTGTGTTTTTTTATTCAGTATCTTTCATTTTCTGACTCTTTTGTTCCTGCAGCTGAAAATACTCTCTGGCTGTTATGGGGGTCACTGACCCAAGCAAAAAAAAAAAGCAAGGCTTATTAATATTCTTATTTCTTTATTTTTAGAACCTCTACTATCTGGTTTCTAGGTTTTATAACCCCAAAAAGAGCATGAAAGTTGCATAAAAAAATGCAAATCGTTGAAAAAAACCCATAAATGACCAGTTTTAAGGTAAACTCTATTCAAAGAGGAATTTTTTTTTCATTTATTTTCAGAATTTCAAGTTGAGCCAAGAGAAGTCTTCAGTTGTAGTGTCTTACCCTCAGTTTGGGCGGACGCAATGGTTACACATTGCAAGGCAGATGGGATTTTCTTGTCTCTTGTATTCAAAGACGTTAGTGAGACTTTAACAGAAACACAATAGTTTGAGTTTGGAGACAGTAGGCTTTCCACTAACGTATAGTTATCTTTATAGACTGTCTTATCGAGAGCTGAGAGATTCTGAAAAAGCAGAAGAAAAACAGTTAGAAGGCAAGAAGTCTTCCCAGAGAGCCCAAGTTAATGAGCAGTTTCAATATTTATTGATAAAAAGCTTTCAGATGGTCGTAAAACGCCACTCCAAGGCACCATTGAATTACAGATGAGTTGGGCAAATTCACTATGTAATTCTGGTGCCAAAGGGCTATACAGGTATGGCATTCGTTATCCGGAAACCTTTTATCCAGAAAGTTCTGAATTAGGGAAAGGCTGTCTCGCATAGACTCCATTATAATCAAATAATTCCGATTTTTTAAATGATTTCCTTTTTCTCTATAATAATAAAACAGTACCTTGTACTTGATCCCAACTAAGGTGTAAATAATCCTTATTGGAAGCAAAACCAGCCTGTTGGGCAGGGATCCCCAACCTTGTGAACCCGTGAGCAACATTCAGAAGTAAAAGGAGTTGGGGAGCAACACTAGCATGAAAATGTTCCTAAGGTGCCAAATAAGTGCTGTCATTGGCCATTTAGTAGCCCCTATGTGCATTGTCAACCTACATTAAGGCTCTGTTTAGCAGTGCACCTGGTTTTTATGCAGCCAAAACTTGCTTCCAAGCCTGGAATTCAAAAATAAGCAACTGCTTTGAGGCCACTGGGAGCAACATCCAAGGGGTTGGTGAGCAACATGTTGCTCACGAGCTACTGGTTGGGGATCACTGACTTAAGGTATAAAGATCCAAATTATGGAAAGATCTGTTATCTGAAAAACCCCAGGTCCCGAGCAGGTCCCATACCTGTACTACAGGTACCATTTTAACAACTACATAAAGACATAAACAGCCCATCACTGTATCATTGTGTAGCCTGACTGTAACCTTATAGCCAACCGACCATCTAGAAGGCTTTTAAAGCCCTAATAAATCATTATACCACCACCATAGGCCTGAACTTCCCTCTGCAGCAGTGCAGGGCAGGGAAACATCTAAACGAAACAAAGTTAAGGATTTGCAGTAGGTTTACACCAAATCCAAGCTTCATGGTTCAGCCAGTTCCTTTACTATAACTTTAAAATTCTGTACAACATTTTGTGTTCAAATTTAAATATGGAAAGTTTTTGGAGTTCGGTATTTGGCTGAATCCAAAAACTATAGAATCAATGCACCACTGGTTTGCTCCTGGGGCAACGGCCTACACCTACTGCTTATTATGGGATTATGAAAGCACAATAGGGCTATGGAAAATGATTAATAGTTCTCAGCCAGATGCCCAAGCACAAGCTAACCACTGATAGATTAGCTTTGGTAATTAAAGTGCAGTAAAACCTACCATATTGTTTAGCCACCGATCAATGCCATACGTTATTAACGGGTAGACGTCATTGTGCAGCATAGAAGGAGTTCCCTTAAAGTAGGATATCGGAGGGCGAATATTAATGGTCACATTGCAGCCTTGGACAGATAAATTAACTAGCGGAGGACCCAGGATGGCTACAGAGGAACACAATAAAGATGACAGGCACACAATAAAATAAATCAAGAAAATCTACACCCAAACCCATTATCATTAGTCTAACACAAAACTGCCACTATGATCTTAATTTCTCCGTGCTGAATTGTGTTTAGTACAGGGTATGCGAGCATAGTGATGAGGTGGCCACACTGTGTGATATGATGGATGATGTTGTTGGCCTGCTCAGGGGTGGCAAATCAGCCCGGGATCTGCTCGTTTGGGTTGGTCAGTAAATTAGTGGATCTCAATTTGATTTGCCACCCACAACCAGGTCAGTGTTATGATACATCATATCACACAGTGTGACTTGCAGAGACCCGACGGGCGAGGACTTCATAAACATGTTGATATCCTCATCTGGCAGGATTTAAAGACTTGCCTGATTGATATCTGCCTGATGGTTTTCTGTGGTACAGACCTGTTTGTGGCACTATACACAGCTCACTAAGCTTTTATTGATTGTGTATGGCTTGTGTAGAAAAACCCTAAGAAGTTGTCATGCTATGGAGAGTGTCCTTAGAGTCTCAGAGTCTTGCTTAGTTGGCTATGCCCCAAATAATGTCAAATGTAAAGGTTCTTAAAGTAGCTTACTAAATAATTCTAAGTATGGTAAACTTGAGAAATAACCCCTATACCCATATATGAAGATTATGTACCTCCTATTATAAATGATAAAGATATTAGAATTTACTGAGGGGTTCTGTGACCATATAAAGGCACAAGGCTGCAGGCTGAGTTATACAGGGAACTCTGAGTATCACTCATGTATTATAAGGGATAATGTACCCCCTACTGTAAATGATAAGGATATTAGAAGTCACTGAGGGGTTCTGTGACCATATAAAGGCACAAGGCTACAGGCTGAGTTATACAGGGAACTCTGAGTATCACTCATGTATTATAAGGGATAATGTACCCCCTACTGTAAATGATAAGGATATTAGAAGTCACTGAGGGGTTCTGTGACCATATAAAGGCACAAGGCTACAGGCTGAGTTATACAGGGAACTCTGAGTATCACTCATGTATTATAAGGGATAATGTACCCCCTACTGTAAATGATAAGGATATTAGAAGTCACTGAGGGGTTCTGTGACCATATAAAGGCACAAGGCTGCAGGCTGAGTTATACAGGGAACTCTGAGTATCACTCATGTATTATAAGGGATAATGTACCCCCTACTGTAAATGATAAGGATATTAGAAGTCACTGAGGGTTGTTCTGTGACCATATAAAGGCACAAGGCTGCAGGCTGAGTTATAAAGGGAACTCTGAGTATCACTCATGTATTATAAGGGATAATGTTCCCCCTACTGGAAATGATAAGGATATTAGAAGTCACTGAGGGGTTCTGTGACCATATAAAGGCACAAGGCTGCAGGCTGAGTTATACAGGGAACTCTGAGTATCACTCATGTATTATAAGGGATAATGCACCCACTACTGTAAATTAAAAGGATATCAAATGTCAGTAATGGGTTCCAGAGTCAGATAAAGGCCCAATGCTGCAGGCTGAGGGCTTCTATACTGCTCATGGAAGTAACACAAACTATATCATAACAGCAAGTGACCACTGGGCAGACACAGAAGATGACAGCATTCTCATGAATATACCTTGGGCCACTGAGTTTTTCAGCAAAGATGAGGTCAAGATAGGGGTCAAAAGTTAGCGATTATATTCCTTGGCACACCCTCTTAGTAAATTACAGTTTTCTTGTCTTTTAAGTTTCAGGTGCAATAAAATATGGAGGGAAGCCCAATGTGTAAATATTGATGGAACACTATACCATAAAAGGAAATGACAAACTAGAAAACCTACAAGGGGCATTACTTACTGTGGGAGACTGGGCAGAATCTTGCTGAGGTTGTTGCGTTTGATATCTCATTAAGGGTAAAACTGACAACTCGTGCATTGTAAAACCCTTTAAGGTCAGAAAAATAATCTGTCAGATCACAGTGCTTTTTATTGATTTTGGTGCAAGTGGGAACCTGGGCCCAGCGGAGATTACTGTGAAAAGTCAAAATGAGAATTTATCAATACAGTTTCCAATATACAGTGTAATCTGCAAAGCTGATCAACTCAAGTTGCAATCTCCATGCTGTTGCCAATATAAGCAATTCACTGTCTCTCTTTTAACCGTTATCTGGCTTCCTATTGTGTCATACCTCCCAACTGTCCCGTCTTGAGCGGGACTGTCCCGCTTTTGACAGCTCAACCTGCAGTCCCGCATTTGTACTGAAATGTCCCGACCTTCTTTTTCATCTCCTGCACTTAACAGCCAGAAAAAGATACAAAGTTTCTAACTTAATTGGCCTTTGGCAGAGAGCCCAGAATCGATACTTTGATACTTTTGTAACATTAAAAACCACAGAAATGTGTTCAAACTTTCATAACCTGGCAAATTTAGTAAAATGGTCATGGTAATTAGGGGGTGTGGCCATAAAAAGGGGCGTGGTCAAAATGTTGCCGTGCTCTGCAGCCCATATATTAGGAATGGGCTGCAGCCCGATAAATTGTTAAACAAAAACTCTCAGCATCCCAGCTGTCGGCAGGGACTCATTTCTACCCGTGGCGCGCCGAGGCCTTGCGGTCCTAGCGCCCTTCGATTGTCAGCACCTCCCCCGCACGTGTACGCAACATATCGACGGGGAACTGTGAGGAACGTACCTGGTGGTCTAGTGGGGGGATACCTGCCTCATTGAGCGGTCTCCATTAGGATGGAGGTGCCAGTGTCTTAGGGCGTGCGCGGCGCACTATTGTGGAATTTAAAGGCGCAGGTGCGCTGGCGTGATTACGTCAGCGCGCAAAGGCGCGAATTTCAAAATGTATAAATAGGTTCATTTAGTCTCCAGACCTTGCCCGTTATAGGATCTTGTTCCTGGTGCTTTTTGAGCTTCTGTATTCTGATTCTGGTTTTGACCCCTGCCTGGCTAAACGACTATCCTGACCTCTATATCTGACCTTTGCCTGAATATCGACTACCTCTTCTGCTGAACCCTCCTGTCTGATTGATTACCCGGTTTTAACCTCTGCATGATTACGATTGACATCTGCCTGCCTCGACCCAGCCTTTCGATTCTGGTTTCCTGTTCTGTACGTGACCCTCGGCCTTAAGACTCTAGCTAACAGTCGTGCCCCTCTGTCTATCCAGAACCTCTAGCCTTGCACCTCTCCTGGTGGCATCCAAGTAGCTGAGGGCTCCTCCCGAGGCCATAGGCGGTCACACTGTCACTACAGGTGAAGCACGAGCCAAGACCAGGGTGCTTTGCATTCGTTCTGGTGTTGGGTGCCGACCGTGACAGGAACGCTGTGTTCCCAATGTGGCTGGGTGGCATGCTGCCCCTAGAATTTTGCTGCCTTAGGCCCGGGCCTTTGTGGCCTCGCCACAAATCTGGGCCTGGCTGTCAGGGCCAGGGTCACCATTAGAAATTACGGGCCCCATACAACAAATTTTCAGGACCCCGCCCACCCCGGTCCCCAAGCCCCACCCCAGATCCCGCCAACACCACAGTTAAAAGACCACATAGACATCAGTGCTAAAAAAGGTAACCCCCCCACACACAAGTTATAAAAAGCTATTGATGGTCAGGCCCCCTTTATAAGTTAAAAAAAACTGTGGTGCCACAGTTTCTAAAAATTGGTGGTCAGGGCCCTCCTTCAAGTTAAAAAAAAAAACTTTGGCGCCAGGGCCCCCCATAAAAGTATTTTTTAAAAAAAACATTAGTGGTAGGGCCCACCTGCAAGTAAAAAAATGATGGCCTGGCCCCCCCACAAGTTATAAAAAGCCATTGGTGATCAGTGGCCCCCCTGCTAGTAAAAAAAAAAAATTGTCCAGATCCCCCCAAATTTTTAAAAAAAATTGCTTGCCAGGATTTTGTGTCTAAGGGGGTTTGTGACTATAGCTGGGAAGGTGATCCCACTGGTGTCTAATTAAAGGGCAACCAAGTTTGGGAGTTTTACTTTGAAAGAAGCAAGTAAGTTGCAGGTAAAACTTAGTCCCTTTGTCAAATGTATAATGAAATTATAGAATTCTTAATGAATCAGATAAAATTAAGCATAGGACTGGCCAGATATGGGATGACTTTGACGTAGTTGGCCAGCTTAAATATATTGCAATATATGGACAAACAATCCCTCTTTTGTTTAAAGGGTAAGGCATTTTTAAGTAGCAGTATGCACAAAATGTCTCTGTCTTAAAGGACCAGTAACATCAAAAAAAGTTTTAAAAAATTCGTTAGTACACAACAAAAAAAACACCAACACAAATTATACTTTAAAAAAAGCAAAGTCTTTATTAAGAAATAACTTACAGAAACTCTGCTTCCTGTCTTGTACAGAAACGGCGAAAGGGCAACCATCCATTGAGCGGCACTTGATTTCTCCTCCCTGGCTCTCTGCTGCTGGATCTTTTAGCTGCCACATTCTGTGCTTTCTGTAGTACAGCAGCGCTTCCAGCATGAACTTTCTGCAGATCTGCGGTGCCTTGCTCATCGGTTCCAGCCGCGGTGCAATTACCAGCATCCCTGAGGCGCCTTCTGCATTCGCTAATTATCCCAGATGTATGGGTACAGGACGGGAAGGTCCGGACATTAAAAGATGGCTCTGGATGCTGCTGCTGCCCTTCGCCTCTTGAGCCGGTTGATCTCTTACTGCTGCCCCTGCGCACCGGCACCGTATCTTCCTGGCCCAGTCTCCCCTCTTGCTGGCTGCCTGGGAACAACTGCCGGCGAATTGCTTTGTTTGAATTCCGTTTCCGACGCATTCCATTTCCCTGCGCACCGGCACCGTGTCTTCCACCGTGTGTATAATATCTGTGCACAACTCAATGCGTGTTTCCGTGCGCAGGGAAATATAATGGTTTTTCAGGAGATAACACGAATAAATCAAGCGATTCGGTAGAAAAGTTTGAAAAATTGCTTGATTTTCTCGAGCTTGTTCCCGACCCAGCTTTTTTGAGTTATTTTTTGATAGATAAGGTAATATCATGCATGGGAGTTTGGTCCAGCTTTGTTTAATAAAAAAATGAAATAAATTTGAATTTTAGTAAATAACCCCCATAAAGTATAATGTTAATACCTCATGGTTGGACCTACCCAAATTTTTTATAGTGTACCCTGTAGCTGATGACAGAGTTATTGTTGGTGTCCTCCCATGTCAGTATGTGCTGAAAATTAGCGGAACGGATCGTAACATTCTCCGGGCTCTGCAGCACAGAAGGAACTACAAAATTAAAAAACAGCTGAGTTACCATCAGGTGTGAATAGACAGCGCTATATATTTGAAGGAGAATTTCATCTTAAAATGAACTTTAATCACATCTGCAGCAGGGGTGTAACTACAGAGGAAGCAAACCATGAGGTCGCAGGGGGGCTCAAGAATGTAGGGGGGCTGAGTAAGACCCTAATTAAGGGGAAATATCAATATATCTTGCTAAAATAGACCAACTTACCAATGTTTTGAGGACAAATCTGAATTATATCTACCGTAAGTACACTACTGATCTGCAAACTCAAATAAATCCACTTGCTTTGAACACAGTTTTAAATGTTATTTTGTGCATGGAATGTTTAAGACTCTTTTGTAGATTATGTTTTGTTACAATCTATTAAACTATGTCTATACATGGGACCTCCTCAAGCTGTAGGTCTCGGCACGTGCTCTCTACTGAGAAGCTTTTCTATTGTTTGGATGCAACACCATAGAATATTTAATCTATGCTCACTCACCAAACGTATACATAAATCTACATATACTGTGTAAATACATATACATTATATAAAGCTTAGGGATGCACCGAATCCAGGATTCAGTTCGGGTTTCAGTTTGGGATTTTGCCTTTTTCAGCAGGATTCTGCCCGGGCGAACCAATCCAAATCCTAATTTGAGTATGCAAATTAGGGGCGGGGAAGGAAACCGTGTGAATTTTTGTTACAAAACAAGGGAGTGAAAAATGTTTTCCTCTTCCCAACTCTAATTTGCATATGCAAATTAGGATTCGGTATTCGGCCTGAGTCTGAATGGCAGTGCACTCACCCCCCAAAAAAAGGCAAAAAAGCCCAGGTGCTGAAGGACACGGAGCACCCATGGGACTTAATTTATGTGCAAAAATGTAATGGTGTAAGTGGACGTTTCAGTCCTACCCAGAGGGCCTTTAGCAAGACATCATATACAACTCTGTCTGCACTCTAATGCAAAAAATAAATTTTCAGCTCTATGCACAGTCAAACTAAACATACAAAAATCATTATTAGACTAGCACACCCTATAAAAAAAATCACCAACTACTTTATTCCAGACACACTGTACAAAAATCCAACATTTCGGTCCTTATTAGGACCTTTCTGAAGGATCATATACACATATATATAATTATATATACAGGGGTGCTTCGCCAATGAGGCGAGTTGAGGCTGTCAACTGGGTACCAGGGGCAGCAAAAATGCTGCTCCTGGTACTTTAAGAGCGAATTTCCGGGGGGGGGGGCAGGATCGCCCCTGTATATATACATTGTTACATAATGCACACTGTGGCCAAAGGCACTTTTTCCTTTTCACTACCCACAGTCCTACGCATTCTTTGTATATCTGAGTAAATTCTGGTTCCAGCTGCCTGACTGCATATACACTGTTATTTGAGCTGGATACCAGGGACTGTCCCTTTTTCTTGCAGTCACAGAGGAAACTTTATTCACACCGCTTATTAAGTGTTAAAAAATCTTTTCCAAAATGAAAGCGGTCAAAACGTTTTCTCATTTTGAAAGTGACCTTTATTATGGTGTAGTCTTCCCCAGAAGAAACAAATTCTGAAGCCATTGCTTAAAATACATGGACGTGCAATGGTGTTGTTTGTTAGAAGGAATAGGGGTAAGCAGAACATTATTTAGGACACTAATTAATCTTTTTTTTTAGCTTCCCAAAATAACACCTACCTGAAGAGCTTAGATGGCAGATGAGCAGCAGAAGACATAGACCAGCCATGGTGTCTGCACATCACAGTTAGTGAGATATATTCAATATATCCTTTTACCCAGTCCTGTTGAAGGAAATACAAACCGTACTGATAAATCTGTGCAACAAAGAAGCCACAATTTTATACAGCCCAGCAAGTGTCTCAGACGGGTACAATAAAATATTCGAAGGGGATAATTTAATGACCTTCAAGCTTTTCAAGCCTAACCCAACCCTCAGTGTTTCTTAAAGGTCAAGGAAAGTAAAACTAAAGAAGTAGCAAGAAATGTTGTACATTATGCTTTGAGCTTCTGTACCAGCCCACAGACCTTTAGCAGTAAAGATCTGTATCTCCAAAGATGCCCCAATAGCTCCCCATCTTCTTTTCTGCTGATTCACTGCACATGCTCTGTGCTGCTGTCACTTACTGAGCTTAGGGACCCACTCACAATATACAGTACATATAGAATAGAAATGTCACAATATAAGGCTGATTAGTAATTAATACAGATAATTACTACATGGCAGCACAGAAACCAGTGCAATGAGCATCAGAATTTAATAATCAGCCCTGTAGCATCGGCTTATATTACAGACCAACCTCATTTTCTGCTGGATAATTAGTGACTAGGGATGCACTGAATCAACTATTTTGGATTTGGCCGAACCCCCAAATCTTTTGCGAAAGATTTGGCTGAATACCGAACCGAATCAGAATCCTAATTTGCATATGCATATTAGGGGTGGGATGGCGAAAACATTTTGTACTTCCTTGTTTTGTGACAAAAAGTCACGTTATTTTCCTCCCTGGCCCTAATTTGCATATGCAAATTAGGATTTGGATTCGGTTTGGCCGAATCCTGCTGAAAAAGGCTGAATCCCGAACCGAATCCTGTATTCAGCACATCCCTATTAGTGACGACCGCTAAGCTTAGCTTCTCAACAGCTGCTCAGAGCCCACTGAGCATGTGAGTGTCACAGACACTTTCCAAGATGGTGACCCCCTGTGACAAGTTTGAAGTCCTGGATCATTGCTGCTATTGACAAGCTGAAACTTTAGGCTGGTGCAATAAGTTCACTATATAAAATATGCCATTTTAACCGTATTCATTTTTAGGGTTTAGTTCTCCTTCCTGTGGTGCAGGAAAGTTATTCTTAATACTCAACACAGTAAAATCTTTGTTTCACCAAGTCTGAGTCATATGTTTATAAGAAGCAATTGGCGTAAGGTACATAGCGGGGTCCCTCAGGGCTCTGTATTGGGACAATTTTTATTTAACTTTCATTAATGACTTAGGGGAAGGTATTAAAAGTAATGTATCAGTGTTTGCAGATTATTATTCACCCCAAAGAAGCGGCGAAGAATCGCCAGATGTGCCCTTACCCATACAGAGCATTTGTAGAAGAAGGCAAATAATTTAAAAACTATAAAAAATAAAAACCAGTTGAAAAGTTGCTTAGAATTAGCCATTCTATAATATACTAAAAGTTAACTTAAAGGTGAACCACCCCTTTAAGGTTCAAAGCCTCACAAAAGAGCTGGGCTATACAGTGATCTTTTAGAAGATATATAACATTCAACATACCTTAGTAGCGCTATATGGATAATAGTACATTATAGTTCTATATACATACACAGAGGAGGAGCACATAGATGCACCCAGTTACAGCGATCTGTAGTCAGACTAACCAGACATGTACTAACTTGCTCTCTTGTCTCTCCCTCCTCCCAGCCCTGACTCTGGCAGTCAGCTATACTGTAACTATATGGGACCCCTCCCTACTAATCCCGCCCCCATGCTTTGTCCTCATTGGCTATCAAGCAGTGTCTGCAGCCTATGGAATCAATCAGCTTCTCTTACCTATTCCTTAATGTTTTACATACCAAATAAATACTTTTTGTTGCACATTTTCCTTTAATTTGCACAAACCATGATGCCTTTCTTCTCCGTACCCTCTGATGCATTTAAGGGTCTGATGCCTTTCTTCTCCGTACCCTCTGATGCCCGAAGGCTCAGTTAGTAGTGCGGACCAAGGAGAAAGCAGTTCGTAACACCAAAGATCACGGTACACAAGGGTTCAACAATAGAATGGTCAAAGTCCAGGCAAAGGGGTCAATCCAGGCAGAATAGGGTCAATACGGTTTAACAGGCAGAAGTCGGTACAAAAGAATCAATATAACAAGGCTAGAGTCAAACCCAGGAATGCACAAAGTGAAACCTATATTTGGGCAATGTTGCAGTCTTCAGGCTCCTTTAAATAAGCCTCTTTTGGCGCCAAAATTGGATGTGATGACGCTGGCGTGTTTATGCTGGCGTTCAAATGCCGGCGTCCATTTCGGTGCTGGCATCCAATCGGCTGGCGAGAAGGAGCTGGCGTCACAGTGCAGGAAGAACCATGTGGGAGGACAGGGTGTCGCCATATTGGATCGAGGAATGGCGTCGGTGAGTTGTTTCCCTTACATGTATATATAAAGCATCAAATGAACTTTTGTCACATCTCCCCTTTTTTCTGTTAATGTTGGTATTGTCTTTCCGATGTTTTGCTATGACATTGGAAGAGAAAAGAACTCACCTGAAGCAAAACAAGTAAACTTTGAAAATAAATCGGTAGGTTCCCGTGGTGCCTGAAAGCAGCGAATGAAGGGGATCTGTCACTTAGGGTAAGATATGAAAATGATCTCTTATTAGATGATTTAGTAAATCGTATGATTCAAGATCATAGTTGTGGAACGTAGACAAAACTACTGACAAATGGGCTGTTCCAGATCTATAAGGGCCCACTAACTCATTCTTCAACAGCAAATAGTGGTTTGAAGCAGAAAACGTTTGCAAGTAGCCTTCAGGTGACGGTGATAAAACTTCTCACTTTCATGGTTGTACATTTCCTGTGATATTTCCTCTCATCTGCTATCCACACATTCTATGTAACGCACAATAATAATAATACTGAAAACAAAAGACTTTTAGTGATTAGATCCCAATACTATACAGCAGGCGCTTCTCCTAGTGATTAGCAGCTTGTGCCAGAGGAATTAGCTCCCAAAGGCTCTGCCCTTTACTCACTCCCTGATTGTAGAATTTAATTGGAGGGGAGGCTTTATTGGTTGGCCAGTCTAGTATTATATTTCATTATAACCTTACAGGAAAACATGTTCTGCTGTTCATTATTGTTTGTCTTGATATTATGCAGTTGTGTTTTCCTGTCATTAGCCAGACGATTTGAACCATGTTTAATAGTGTTACAAAACTGAGAATAAAAATGATTAAATAAGATACACCGAGAAAAATCAGTGCTGTCTGAAAGAAGTGGTTCATCTTTGAGTTAACATTTAGTATGTTATAGAATGGCCAATTCTAAGCAACTTTTCAATTGATCTTCATTATTTATTTTTTTTATAATTTTTTTAAATGATTTGCCTTTTTGTGCTGACACTCTCTAGCTTTCAAAAGGGAGTCACCGACCCCTCTAAAAATCAGATGCTCAGTAAGGCTATAAATGTGTTGGTGTTGTGACTTTTTATTATTCAGCTTTCTATTGAGGTCTCTCCTATTCATGTTACAGTCTCTTATTCAAATAACTGCATGGTTGCTAGCGTCATTTGCTGAAGTTGCAAACTGGAGAGTGTCAGGGGGCCTATCGGCTCCCAACGGGGGAAGTCCGGACCAAGGAGGAAGCTTTAGGCCAAAGTCCAAGTTCACGGTAACAGACAAGGGTTCAGGGACAGACATAGTCAAATCCAGGCAGTAGTTCAGAAGGCAGGCAGATAATTAGCAAAGTCAAGGTACAGGCAGGGTCAAAATCCAGGAATGCAATAAAGAAGAATTTAGGAACACCCAGGAATGCTTGAAAGAAATTCTGTAATTGGGCATTGAACCAACACCCTGGGCATCCTTTTATTTTGAATTTGGCGCCAAAACACGGCATTGTGATGTTACTCTGACGTCAACACGATGGCGCCCGAACATGCGGCGACCATGGGCGTCGCCATCTTGGATTCTCCACGGATGGGAGCAGGAGCACTCCACAGCACTCCTCACAGAGAGCTGCTGAATAAGAAGCTAAATAACTCAAAAACCACAAATTATAGAAAATGAAAACGAATTGCAAATTGTCTCAAAATATTACTCTCTACTTCATACTGAACATTAACTCAAAGGTGCACAACCCCCCTTTAAGGGGAGTCTAAGTAAGGGTGAGTTCCCTGAGCTCCCACAAAGCAGCAGCTGTAGGTAAGATTTTCCTCTACTGCCAAAACAGTAGTACAGGGGACCAGATATAAACTGTGTTAAATACTGAAAAAAATGTATTATGCATGATATAGTGGTAGGACCAGAGTAAAACATAGTAAAATGTGGGGAAATCTAAAATTGGGGGATGTAAAATTGAGGTTGTACTGTTTTTATTATTATGCCATTGTTGATCTATTTGGTTGGCAGTGGCGTAACTACCGGGGGAGCAGGGGGTGCGATTGGGCCAGGGCCCGCACCCCCTCAGGGCCCCCCGGCAGTTCACCCGCCGCTTATTCCGGCCAGTTCCGGGCATATGGAGGGGGGCCCGGCTGCGCGTCCTGCACCAGTGCCTGTCCCCTCTACTTACATTGCTTTTTGTTGGGGATAATTTGTGCCAAAATGGAAGAACTAAACCACCATATAAATTCATTTATTTGTCAGACAAAACAGTGAGGCAGGATTTGTAGCATGAACAGAGCATGTAAGGGGAAATAACCAACTGAAGTCCCTTCACATTAAAGACGATCCAAACTTTTCTTGGTGCAAACACTCCAACTTTTATTTCTTCTGATTTCTCACACTCAGGCAAAATTACATACAATCAGGCATTCACTCTGTCACAGAATACTCCCACTTACGTCACGGGTTTCCTTCTTCCCAAAGGGATCCACCCGGAATACTGGAGAAGGGCATTCACAAACAGCTCCAGTCTATCTGCTTCAGCAATCTGGTACTCTCACAGCACCCCTTTGCCACTCTCACAGACTCACCCACTTCAGCAATCCGGTGCCCCGTCAGCACCCTTTGATATTCCAGTTGGGCTTCTTTGCTGGCAGCTTCCTGGCCCAAGACCCTCATACCCTCTCTTCTGCTATTCTAACTTCTAGGATTCCTAACTCGTGGGGTATCCACGGGGCACTATCCCCTCTAACCTCCTCGTTACTTACTAAATTTCCTGTCTCACGCACCTAGTGCCTGCTCAACTTAAATCTTATTACCTTAGCCTATCACAATGGTCTGTCTTTTATCCTTACCGGGCCTCTTCTATCTGGATCTTTTCCTCTGACAGTTCTTTCCCATCAACAGATCCTTAAAAGGATCCTGTCATCGGAAAACATGTATTTTTCAAAACACATCCGTTAATAGTGCTACTCCAGCAGAATTCTGCACTGAAATCCATTTCTCAAAAGAGCAAACAGATTTTTTTATATTTAATTTTGAAATCTTACATGGGTCTAGACATATTGTCAATTTCCCAGCTGCCCCTGGTCATGTGACTTGTGCCTGCACTTTAGGAGAGAAATGCTTTCTGGCAGGCTGCTGTTTCTCCTACTCAGTGTAACTGAATGTGTCTCAGTGGGACATGGGGTTTTTCTATTGAGTGTTGTTCTTAGATCTACCAGGCAGCTGTTATCTTGTGTAAGGGAGCTGTTATCTGGTTACCTTCCCATTGTTCTTTTCTTTGGCTACTAGGGGGGAAAAGGGAGGGGTGATATCAGTCCAACTTGCAGTACAGCAGTAAACAGTGATTGAAGTTTATCAGAGCACAAGTCACATGACTTGGGGCAGCTGGGAAATTGACAATATGTCTAGCCCCATGTCAGATTTCAAAATTGAATATAAAAAAAAAATCTGTTTGCTCTTTTGAGAAATGGATTGCAGTGCAGAATTCTGCTGGAGCAGCCTTATAAACTGATTCATTTTGAAAATTTTTTTTTTCCCATGACAGTATCCCTTTAACCCTGGGTGTGGCTACCTTTTATACCCCTAGGAAGAAACCTTCTAGTGGTAGGGGAAATAATTACACTTGTACTTTTGTTACACTTGCCCACATGTACCCACATTACACTTAAATTCTGCATACACATTTTGTTCACCTCCTTACAAGCAGGTCAAACCTCCAGTCTGGGTTTCATATAACTTTTTTTTACATATATAAAAGGTGTAAAAGCTTCCTCCGGTAACTTTTTTTAAACCAGTAATTGCCCCCCAATGCTTGTTACTATAGGAGAGGAAAGCAAAGTGGGGTGAGGGAGCAGCACAGGTCTAAAACCCCAGTTCAACAGAAATTGGCAGTAATATTTTAATTATTTAAAAATCTTCCTGTATTCCTGGCGATGTATTTGCATGCACAATGTGTGACGGCTCAGGATGTGGTGATTCTATTCTCAGAACCAGGGGCTCAGGTTGGCTTCTTCTGAAGTGCTCATTAATGTGCCAGGTTATTGGCTGTCTCTCAGTGCAAAAATAACATTTATTTCCAGTGGCAAACATCTATGAACTTTAAGGCAAAGGGAAATGCTGTAGGCATTTTGTGCTTAACTCTATCTTTCTTTCCACCGAGAAAGAAATCTGGGCAAGGAAATAAGCACGGGATGCCCAGCCGTGTCCTGGTACTGGCCCATTATTAGAAACATCACATGTGCATTGTAGTAAAATAATGAGGACACACAGGAATGTCTGGGTAGGTTGTGTGCTATAACATGGACAGGCCCGTACTGGCAATCTGTGGGTTCGGGCAAATGCCTGATGGGCCGATTGCTTTAAAATGTAAATGGGCTGCTCAACTAAAAATGCAAATTAGGTCTGTCTTTAATATGTAAATGAGCCACTCAATACATGCAGGCGCACTGCGCGCGCCCTAAGGAAGGCAAGATGGCGCAGGAAGGTTTTCTACCACCAGGGCAGGTAGGTTTTA
Source organism: Xenopus petersii (assembly GCA_038501925.1). Taxonomy (NCBI): domain Eukaryota; kingdom Metazoa; phylum Chordata; class Amphibia; order Anura; family Pipidae; genus Xenopus; species Xenopus petersii. Next base: position 182,574,435 of record CM076674.1, on the reverse strand, counting down.
ATACAAGCATGTCCGGACTGAGAATTAAAATAGGCCCTGGCATTTCAGGTACACAGAGGCCCAACCAGCCCACATAGAGGCCAAAACAGCCCCCACCAACCCACTAAATCCTGACTTTCTATGGGGCCTTATAGCAGCCCCTCTGGCATTTGCCAGAACCCACAGATTGCCAGTCTGGGCCTGTTTAAGAGCCTCTAGTCCAGGGGTGTCCAACCTTTTGGCTTCCCTGGGCCACTTTCGAAGAAGAAAAATTTTCTGGGGCCACACATGAAATACATAACATTTTTGATTTCTAAAAATAAAGGAAATATACAGAAATTAACTACAATACCAACTGGATAACCAGATTGAGCTATACACTGGAATATGGGACAAATATAGAGCAACCTTCTCTGCATTCTTTAACAATTGGGCAATGGCCCCTAGGTCACCACACTGAGGTGGTAATGTGTCTGGACAAAAAACACAATAACAACACAATGACAGCAGTCAGCCATAAATATTGCCCCATAATATGTACCTGTGCCAGCCATAAAAATTGCCTCCAAATCTGTAACTGTGCAGCTATACAAAAATTGCCCCCCAAGTCTGTGCAAGCAGCCAGCCATAAAAATTGCCCCAGAACTGTACCGATGCCAGCAGGAACCAGGAAGCATCAGAATAAGGCCAGCTCTCCTCCTCTCTCTGCTGCTCACTGCAGAACGTGACGTGATGGTGGTGATGTCTACATCTGGATGCGCCAATTCGTATACACCGCCGCGCCACCGAGTGATGGTTGCCAGCAAGTAAAAGGGAGGTTAGAGATCGCTACATGACGTTGTGTGCAACTGAGCGTTTCAAGCTGGGCAGGGCCAGCCTTAGGCCAATTGGACCAATTGGGCCCAATTGGGCCCCGCACCTCTGGGGGCCCCGCACTGCCCCTTTCCTTTCTATTTTGTGCCTGTATGCCCTTATTTTCCTAAATACTTGCTGTGTCAGTAGCCAGCAACACTTTGTCTAGGGGCCCCGCCAACATGGTCCCAATTGGGCCCCACATTTGATAGGACCAGCCCTGAAGCTGGGCTGCATCAAACGCCATCCTGGGGTTGGATACTACTGCTCTAGTTGTACTGCCCTTTTTAAAAGGGTCAGCAGACTCATAGTTAAAGGGATACTGTCATGGGTAGTATGACAGTACCCAGTTAATAGTGCTGCTCCAGCAGAATTCTGCACTGAAATCTGGCTTTTATGTAACTAAAACTTGCCTCCAAGCCTGGAATTCAAAAATAAGCACCTGCTTTGAGGCCACTGGGAGCAACATCCAAGGGGTTGATGAGCAATTTGTTGCTCGCGAGCTACTGGTTGGGGGTCACTGATCTAACCTATCTAACTATTCTCCCAGGTATCTTTCTGAGATGAGAAGCCACAGCTCCCTGATGTTATTCACTTGCTTTCTCCTGCATATAGCCTCTCTGAGGACTTTCCTTACTTAACAGCACCACCTGGAGACTAATCTATAATCAAAATATACATAAACTAATATATTCTACTCCTTACACTCAGGGTCTCAGGTATGTTTAACCTTTACTGTTCCTGAATGTAGTATTTAAGTCTGGCAGCTCAGCAATCCAGGCACAGACGTTGAGCTGGTTCAGTTCACTACATTAGTTCCATTTTTAGCATTTTCTTAGGAATTGTGTCAACTATTGAATCAGTTATAACAGCTCTCTTTAATATAAGGCAGTGCTGTCTAACTTCTGATACCGAGAGCCAACATTTTACTGGCCTATGTGGTGGAGGGCCGATAATAGAAGTCAGTGTTGGCCACTCCCCCTTTTAAACCACACCCATTGTAAACCACACCCATGTTACCACAAGAACTTTTAAGATCATATCCACATTAACGGTGGTAGCACACCAAAAAACCAAATACGGTCCGCAGGCCGCCAGTTGGACAGCCTTGATATAAGGGATTAAGTTTATTTAAATTTATTAATTTATCAAATGTATCACTAAATGTATCAAATCAGAACCACTTACAGAGTCTGCAAAAAGTGATGTCCAGGGTCAACAAAACGTCGACCTGTACCCACGTCTAACCCACCCTCTCCTCTCCTAAACCACTCTCTTCCAACACTAACCTACCCTCTGCCAACCCTAACCTACCCTCTACAAAGCCTAACCCACCCTCTGCCAACCCTAACCTGCTCTCTGCCAACCCTACCCATCCTCTCCTCTTCTAACCCACTCTCTGCCAACCCTACCCACCCTCTCCCAAGCCTAATCCACACTCTTCCAACAGTAACCCACCCTTTGCCAACCCTAACCCATCCTATGCCAACCCTAACCCACCCTCTCCCAAGCCTAACCCACTCTCTGCCAACCCGAACCCACCCTCTCCCAAGCCTAACCCGCTCTCTCCCAAGCCTAATCCCCCTCTCCCAAGCCTAACCCACTCTCTTCCAACACTAAACCAACCTCTGCCAACCCTAACCCACCCTCTGCCAAGACTAACCCACTCTCTCCCAAGCCTAATCCCCAAGTCTAACCCACTCTCTTCCAACACTAACCCAACCTCTGCCAACCCTAACCCACCCTCTGCCAAGACTAACCCACCCGCTCCCAAGCCTAACCCACCCTCTGCCAAGCCTAACACACTCCCTCCTAAGCCTAATCCACCCTCTGCCAACCCTAACCCATCTTTTCCCAAGCCTAACATCTGCCAATGCTAATACACCCTATGCCAAGCCTAACCCACCCTCTGTGGTCCCTATATTTTTAATGCGGGCGAAGAATCCCCCTGTTTGTCATTGCCCGTTAACTTCAAGAATAGAAAAAAAAGTAAAAAAAAAACAATAGAAAACAACTGTCTGATACCAAATGAACTAAAATAAATAACCCCTTCAAACAAAATGATGAAAGTGCTCAGAAGAGCGATTTTACATTAATTTGTTTTTGTGATGTGCTTTTGCTTTTATGATTTCAGGATATTATGATTAACTGGACCATTGTTCCCTTCTGCTGTCATATTCTCTTATACAGTATCTGCTAACCCCCCATTCTTTATCCTTTACCTGCTGAGAGTGGCGTAAATTGATGTTACCGGGCCCCACAGCAAATTATTTTTAGTGTCTCCAACATATACAGAGGTTGTCCTTTTTTACCAATATATGTTGAAAATGCTCATTAATTAGGGCCTCATGGAGCTTCTATACCTCCTAGGCCCCCTGCAGCCACAAGGTCTGCTTCCTCTGCAGTTATGTCCCTGCCTCCTGATCTGCCTATAAAGTGCTACTGTCTTGACTAATACTGCTCTCTCCTTCTTCCTTTACCTTTTATGCCCCACTCTTGCTAACCACAAATGATGCCACCATAGTGTCCTACAATCAGCATCTGGCATTAGTTGTGAAGCATTAGTGGATAAAGGTGGTCTGCACCCACCTAGTAATGGTGCCAAGGCTGCTGGGGGTCCAACTTTTTCCTTAGAGAGATTCTGTCATGATTTTTATGATGTTATTTTAATTTCTAAATTACACTGTTTACACTGTAAATAATTCACTCTACAGTATAAAATTTAATTCCTGAACCAGCAAGTGTATTTTTTAGTTGTAATATTGGTGTGTAGGTGCATCTCAGGTCATTTTGCCTGGTCATGTGCTTTCAGAAAGAGCCAGCACTTTAGGATGGAACTGCTTTCTGGCAGGTTGTTGTTTCTCCTACTCAATGTAACTGATGTGTCTCAGTGGGACCTGGATTTTACTATTGTGTGCTCTTCTTAGATATACCAGGCAGCTGTTATCTTGTACTGCCAAACAGAGACTCTTGTAGGATGCCAGTCAACATAGGGGCCACCAAATATCCAATCACAGCCCTTATTTGGCACCAGGGAACTTTTTGCATACCCTTGTTGTTTTTTTTTATTTTTTAATGGCGCTCATGGGTAAAAAAGGTTGGGGACCCCTGGGTTAGATAGTGATACGTTAAAATTGTGCAGCTCGCAGTAGGTGGTCAGAGTTAGAGGTAGTCTAGTGAGCTAACACTCCAACGAGGAGAGTGTCCAGGCGGTACCTCGCCCAGATGGGGACCCAGTGGAAGACGGACTCGGATAAGTATAACTTAGTGTGCCTAAAATGAAAGACTAAGTCAATTGCTGAAAGTCTGTAGGAAAGTACAGCATCCCCAACAGATAGGAAAAAGCAGGGAATTAGGCATCAGGCTATGGCCCAATGGCCTGGGATACCTTATGCTGGATGGACATGTTACTCACTGGAGAATTTGTGTGTCAGAGCTTACTTAAAAAGCTGTAAAAAGTGTTCCTGTTAACTGAAAACTGCACTGGCCCAAGGTACTACCCTAGGAGCACCATGCTGCAATCTTCTGACTGGGTTTGAGTCCCCATTGTGGCCGGGCGCTTAAATTTAGTAGAGTGAGGAGACTGTACAGCTTCTAAGTTTGGCTTTTTACCCTATTGCGCAAGTGCCCCCCAACTGGGCCGTAAAAATGAACAGCACCGCCTGCTGTTCATTTCGGCCAACTGGGCTACGGTTGGCAGAAAATTTACATAGATGCTTAGGGCATGGCAGGTCCAGTTTATATATATATGCAAAGTCGTTGTGTAACTAGGGTTTAGGCTTATGAAACTGCAACATCCTACTTACCTCTTAATGTTTCTTGATGTCTTTTCTTTTCCTATGTCTTTCTTTGTCTGTCTTTGTCTTTTATGTCTTTCTTCCAGCCTTGCTGTTATTCTTTCCTGTTCCCCTGCTTCTGTATCCTCAGATTGAAGCTGCAGCGCATGGTGGAAGAGCTGCCCCTATCATGCCTGACAGAATTCTTTTAGCAGCAACTGGAAAGACGACTTCTTCAAATACACGCAGTCACACAAGCATGCAGTCTTTCCAGTTGCTGCTGAAAGAATTCTGTTAAACAAGTACAATAAGGACAGGCCTTCTCACATAGTGCGGCTTCAGTCGAATGATTTTTATAATGTTGGTAACACTTCAGTATAGTAGTATTCCTTTCCTCCTAAAGCGTTTGATCTGCATGGATCAAAATATGGACACTCTATTGGGACACTGTGATCACAATTAAGTATGTACTCACATTATGGACTAATCACATTGTGGATTACAAATTTACTTTTATGCTTATTATATTGGACACACCCTAGGGGTAGTGACATCCTGTCTTGACTCATGAATGAATGTTGTACACTGTTTAAGGGCATGTAAAGGCAAAAAAATAAAATCCCATTGTTACTTTCTTTATTGAAAACGAAACCTATCTCCAATATACTTTGAATAAAAATGTGTACAGTTTCTATTAGAAACCTGACTGTATGCAGTGGAATTCTCCCTTCATTTACTGCTGTGGATAGGAATTGTCAGACGGTCCCTAAATGCAGGGAAAGAATCATACTTATGAACAGCAGGGGAAGCCCCCGCCTTACTTCCCAGCCATGCAGAACTCAAGCAGCTTTGTTTGTTTTCCTGTTTTGATAATGATGATCCCTAAGCAGCCCAGACCACACTGAGCATGTGCACAGTCTTGGTCTTGCAAAGATGTTAAACAAAGTTACAAGATGGTGACCCCCTGTGGCCAACTTTGAAAGCATAAATCATTTGTTTTATTAGGCTTGTGGTGCAGTAAGTTCATGTTTATGTTTAGTATACAAAATACAGCATTTCTAGCCTTATTCTATTTTACACATTACTTGACCTTTAAATGTTCATTACACTTGATAAAGGGCTTGTAGCCCGAAACATGTCGTGTGAATAAAGCACAATTTTGCAGCAAGTGCTGCTCCATGGCTCTTCCTCTGTAATCTATGATTTATGCTTAAGCGTTTTATCCCATTCCATGTGTCCTAGGCACGGCAATACAATTGGAAAAAACACCATCCTATTATTGACATTATTGTCTTAATTTTCTTTTAGTCAGAAAAGGAATGTCTTGTTATGTTGCTCTGTTTATAACCAGCGTTGGACTGGGTGGGTCTGGACCCTCTGGGGCTGCAGCACTGGGTTTTGTCCCTCCGGCTTAGTATGACCTTGCTTAGAAGTGACCAAAGCAGTCCAACACTGGTTGCAAGGGTACAAATTACCCTAGCAACCATGCACCGATTTAAATAAGAGACTGGAATATAAAAAGTAGAGGCCTGAATAGAAAGATGAGTAATAAAAAGTAGCAATAACAATATATTTGTAGCCTTACAAAGCATTTGGTTTTTAGATGAGGTCAGTGACCCCCATTTGAAAGCTGAAAAAAGAGTCAGGAAAGGCAGCAAATAACTAAAAAGCCTTGCTTTAAATTGCTTAGAATAAGCCATTCTATAACATGCAAAAAATTAACTTAAAGGTGAACTGTCGCTTTAAGCATCTTGGAGATTTTTATTGAAAATGTTTCCATGAAATACCAGTAAAAGAGGATGTTCATCTTCTCACGTAATTAGATTTTTATTTCTGAAAGTCTTGAATGGTGCAATAAAGGTAGTGCAGTGACATCTTCTGAGCATATTCGATATTGCAACTTAGTGAGTTAGAATGTTTCATTCAAAGGGTTAGTTCACCTTTAAGTTAACTTTTAGCAGGTCTGGACTGAGAATCAAAATAAGTCCTGGCATTTCAGATATACAGAGGCCCAAACAGGGCCGGGCCAAGCCGTTCAAGCTCCCTAGGCAACCCAGCCGACCACCATGCTTCTCCCCCCACATATACAAGACTGTGCATGCGCCATAAGAAAGGGGAGAGAGACAGATGGGGAGGCAGGCAGAGAGGAGAGTAAAGGAGGGGAGTAGAGAGCGGCAGAGGGGAGCAAACTTGAACTAGGGGTAGGCAGAAGACCCTTTAACAGGTACTTGCCCAGCGCTCCCCCCTCCCCCATCATTGCACCCTAGGCAGGTACCTCTTCTGCCTACCTCTAGTTCCGGCCCTGGGCCAGAGTAGCCTCTTGCATTTGTCAGAAATCACAAATTGCCAGTATGGGCCTAAATAACTTGTGCATTGTAATAAAATGATAAAGAGCCACAGAAAAGTCTGGGTAGGTTGTGTATTATAAAATGGGCACCATCTGGCCAAAGAACCCAAAATTGGACTGGCGTTTATAAAAGAGACAACAGCCTCCCAGTTGAGAAACAGGTTGAAGCCTTAGCACTTAGGATAAACTGAACCTTATACTGGATGCTAAAAGCCTCTTTCTTTTGTGTTGTATTTATTTCATATTAAGTTAGTAAAGGGAATGATCTACAGACCTAGAGACCAGGGAACCCAGCTGTAGGATGGATCTTCCTATGGGCATAAATAGTGGAAGTGTTTAGGGTAGGGATAGCTGGGAGCATCTAGTGTGCCATAAGGCTGTCAGGACATGTGCCACCCTTGTATGTATAAGGCAAGACAGGAATTTACATAGTGAATAAAGTACCCCCTATTGTAAAATATAAGGATATTATAAGTCACCAAGGAGTTCCATGACCATTTTAATACAGGTCATGGAACTCAAAGGTTACTTCTAATATTTTCATATTTTCCAACAAGGGGTACTTTATTTATTATAATACACAAGTTTTAAGAGTCATGTGACAGAAATGACATCACTACTCACCGTTCATAACTGATGACATCACTAGTCTCCGTTTATAAGGATATAATTTGCAGGATATTCATGGCTCTTGTGTATTACATTTTTATCTTGGATCCCCTTATGGATAAGGATGGAGATGTGTCCAGAGCCTGGGCTAGACAGGACCAATCGAAATCTATTCTAGGGAAGAGGACCTGGTGAATGGAAATTAGCCATTTCAGAGCTAGATTTTTAGGAATTTTGAGCTGTTTTAGGAGCACGTGGTAGCCAGGGCTAGGCATATGATCAACCAGACCTGTTTGCCTTCCAGAATTTGTTGTGGGTTTTGCATATTTATACCCCCTGCTGGGGTGGAGCAAGTGATATTGCCTTCCTGTAAATAGGCATGTTGGGGTGTAACTCAACAAGCCCTGGGATAACTGGGTATGGCCAGGGAGTATCATCAGCATGGCCAAAACCTCCTGGTTCTGGGGCATTGATCTCTCTGTTGTTAATTATTGGGATTAGTGAGACAACAGTGCAGGTGCTTCAGGTGAAAGAATGGAGGATGGAGTTGAATATTCCTGCAGTGATTCAGGAGCACCCTGAAAGGTCAAGTTACTGCCTGTGATTTGTAAATATCATTGCATTGTATTACTGTGCTGATATGGAATTTTGCCTTATTGTGCTACATTGAACTCTTTGTTCTCGCCTGTGTCCTCGGTGGACTGTTTCCCATAGACTAGCCTGTAACCAAACATCTGAGGATCTACAATGTCTCCTTCTCATAACGAAGCTCTATAAATAACACAACAGTGATGCATTGGGCTGTTAGACAGTAACGTAGTGTAGCCTATAATAAAGACAAAGCCAGATTTATTTGTAACTTTAAACACAAGGTGGCACCGTTGAGTTAAAAAACTATTAAATGTAACAAGTGTATCGATCAACTTTTATCTCAAACGTTCCCATCATTATCAAGTTCTGGCAAGCACTAACAACCTTTGTAGAACATGTCCATGTAACAGAGATTATTATAGGGATAGTGATTGTTTAACTCTCCAAAGGTGGCTGTACTACATTTCCCAGCATCCCACTAGAGGCATGCAGACTCCCCCCCTTCTTGTACCAAAGAGGATTCTGGCCTGGCTTGATCCAATTAGGAGCATCACAGGCTCAAAGTGCCAAAAGAAAATCACAGCTCAAAGTGGTCACTGATGGAATTCTAAAGACACAGTTATAGACAACCCTTGCAGTGACAATAGCATAACACTATGGGGCCTACTTACCCATAAGAGCCTTTTAACCTTCTTTCCATCTCAGATAAATGTGCCTCTTAGGGATGATAAAGCCAGAAACATTACCCGCATGATACTAACGTGGAAGGACGGATGGAGCAGACCTGGCAGGACAAACCATGGCATATTTTCCTGCCACATTTGAAAGAGAACATCAACTTGTCACAATAAACAGCAGTTTAGGCCTCGCACACATCAGCTGGGATGTCTCTGTGCAGCCTCTAGTTCTGCCGTATTCCAACTGGGACCAATCTTGTCACTGGTAATTATGCAGCTTCCAGCTATAAATGAACAGGGTGTTTATCCATCCAAAACCTTATGGTACTGTATGTTACTGCTGGGCTTTTGTTTTCTCTACAAAAATATGGTTTGGTAAAATTAGATCAGTGCCTAATATTTACGGACAGACAAAGAACTTCTTTCTTTCCCCTACAGAAATAGGGATTGTTAGTACTAGATAGATGCCTAATATATAGAGACAGAGACAAGAGGAAAGTGTTGGAATGGTTACTGCCTGCTCTGCTCTCATTTCCCCTCGAGACTTAGGGATTGGTAGCACTAGATAGGTGCCTAATATATCAGGACAGAGACAAAAGGAAAATGTTGGAAGGGTTACTGCCTGCTCTGCTCTCATTTCCCTCTAGAGAAATAGGGATTGGTAGCACTAAATAGGTGCCTAATATATAAATATAGAGACAAGGGAAAAGTGTTTGAAGGGTTACTGTCTGCTCTGCTCTTATTTCCCTACAGAAATAGGGATTGGTAGAATTAGATAGGATCGTAATATATATGGATAGAGTATATTTGGATAGAGACAAGGGGAAAGTGTTGGAAAACTTACTGCCTGCTCTGCTCTCATTTCCCTACAGAAATAAGGATTGGTAGCAAATAAATGATCAGTACCCCTCTGAGCACCTTGTTAGTCACACGGCTGGAAACCACCCATTACTGGTGGTCATGGGCGTCTTTCTGCCCAAAAATGAATAATGTGTGCTTGCGGGCATGCCAATGCTTGTGCTAGGGGCTTCCCCTCATGTGAATGACAGGTGTTAGGAGGGATATTGGGTAAACTACATCGATAAGGGGGGCACCATAGGCCTTAATGGGGTTGTTCACATCCCTTTAAAGCATTTCAGCATGCTATACAAGTGTACAGTGTAATTAATGGAATATAACTGGATACAGTAGATAACCATTAGCTACAATGTAAGACAGTGATCCCCAACCAGTAGCTCGTGAGCAACATGTTGCTCTTTGACCCCTTGGATGTTGCTCCCAGTGGCCTCCAAGCAGGTGCTTCTTTTTTAATTCCTGACTTAAAGGTAAGCTTTAGTTGCATAAAAACCATGCAACTGCCTCCTGTTGGCTGCAAGGTCAAATAGGGGCTACAAATACCCAATCACAGCCCTTATTTGGAAGCCCCGGGATCTTTTTGCATGCTTGTGTTGTTCTCCAAAATTATTTTTTACTTGTGTGTGGCTCATGGGTAAAAAAGGTTGGGGACCCCTGATGTAAGAGTACAATTAATAGCAATTCCATCAAAACAAATGTTTGCAGGCAAAATAAATTTATTTCCAAGGTGGGTTTCGCTACACACACAAATGTATTGATATTTCACATTTTGCGTTTTCCCAATATCCCGTGTGCGCTGGCAGCACATTAGCCACACTGTGAAGATATTTACTCACACTAGGTCTCTACATAATTTACAGTAATGAGGCCCCAGATGACTACTGCAGTCAATACAGGCAAATAAATAAATGCAGCAATTAGCCGGCACTACAGGACATGCAGCAAGAGTAACTCCATGGCAGCCTAGTCATTAGACACTACAGACAGACAGACATAATTTTTATTATTGTTAATTCTGCGGCTCTACTATACATTGCCCTGTGTGATGCCCAGAGAGTAGGGTTGCCACCTGGTCGGTATTTTATCGGCCTGGCTGTAAAAATTATGGCTGATCGCCTGATCCCAATGTTATAAATAGGGAAAAAAGATAAAGATATAGGAAGGCCGGTATTTTTTTCCAGAAAAGGTGGCAACCATATCAGAGACAGGAAGGCAGGAGGGAGCACAGGTTAGAAAGGGGCCAAGGTGAGTGAGCTGCAGGCCAAGTAGTACCCAGCTATGGCATCTCCTATGGGACAGGAATGCTCAGGAACCAAGGTTTTCCAGATAATGGATCTTTCCATAATTTAGATTTACATACCTTAAGTCTACTAAAAGTTGTTTAAACATTAATTAAACCCAGTAAGATGGTTTTGCCTCCAATAAGGATTAATTATATCTCAATTTGGATCAAGCACAAGCTACTGTTTTATTATTACAGAGAAAAAGAAAATCATTTTTAGAAATGTGAATATAAAGCAATATAATGTAATATTTTTTAAAAAAAACAAATGCTCTGTAAGGCTACAAATGTATTGTTATTGCTACTTTTTAATTACTCATCTTTATATTCAGACCTCTCCTATTCATATTCCAGTCTCTTATTTAAATCAATGCATTGCCTTGGAACCCTAGCAACCAAATGGCTGAAATTGCAAACTGGAGAGCTGCTGAATAAAAAACGAAATAACTACAAAATCACAAATAAAAAAAATGAAAACCTGAAAGGCAAGTTTCAGTTGCATTAAAACAATGTGTACTGCCAAACAGAGCCTCCTGTTGGCTGCAAGTCCACATAGGGACTACCGAATAGCCAATCACAGCCCTTATTTGGCACCCCCAGGAACTTTTTGCATGCTTATGCTGCTCTCCAACATTATTTTATACTTGAGTGTAGCTCATGGGTAAAAAAAAGTTGGGGACCCCTGGTCTACGTTATGCTAAAAGTCACTGTCTACGTCATGCTAATAGTTCATTTAAAGGTAAACAATCCCTCTAAAGGGCACCAGCTGCACACTAATAGAGCCTTTAAATAAATATATAAAATAAGAATCCAAAGGCTCTGTAGTTCCCTCCCTCTGCCGGTTCTAATAATCCGTCCTCTGCTGGTTCTAATAATCCGTTCTCCTCCAGATAGACAGTCGTTATGTTTATGTAGATGAACCAGCGCTATAAGCTCGGGGTAGACAGAAAAGAAGAAAATTAATAGAATATAATATAGTATTTCTTTGTTAGCCATTACACCCTTCTGTGGGGATGGAATTATTTATTAAGCAAAGGGTCTATTTCACTTCACCTGCGGGGTTAACTTGCTCTTCAACCAATCTTTTAAAAAAATAGATCCTTCACTCCATTTGGTGAAAACAATACTATTTTGGCTTAAAAATACTTGTAGTGAGCACTATGCAGAGACACGCATGCTCATATTGGAGGAGTCTCATTATGCATGTGTGTGCACAGGGGAGTAACCACTGAGAAAGCAGACCCTGCAGGAAGCCCAGGAGGCATAGGGGGAACCATGAGGCCTGAATTAATGAGCAATTTCAGTATATATTGGCAAACCTCCCAACATTTTGTAAAGAAACAGAGGGGCAAAAAAGTTGGTGCATGTAGCGTGGCAAAAAACATTGGACCACGCCCATTTTTGTGGCCACACCCCTAATTACCATGTTCATTTTACAAAATTTGGCAGGTTATGAAACATGAACATATTTCTGTGTTTTTTTTCTCATTATTACAGTTTTGCTAATGGAGGTGAATTGCCCTTTAAGCTGTGAGTCTAACTTTTCCCAAGGGATCTGTTATCTTATATTGTTACAACTACTTATTTGCTTATCTCGAAATTGTTACAAAAGTATCTTCTGCTGTGGCTGTTCTGGGCTCTCTGCCAAAAGCCAATTACGTTAGAAACTTTGTTTCTTTTTCTGGCTGTTCAGTGCAGAGAAAAACGTGACTTTCCAGTACAAATGAGGGACTGCAGATTGAGCTATCAAAAGAGGGACTGTCCTTCTAACAACGGGACAGTTGGGAGGTATGTAAAACAGGACAACCTCTGGATATGTTTGGGGCCTTAAAATTCATTTTCTGTCGGGCCCAGTAACATCTAGTTACTCCACTGCATGTGCATAAATGAGAGCTGGGGCTCCCAACCTGGTCATCTGCATTGGGAGCTCCCTCCATACTAGAACCCTGGGGAACTGGCAGTGGCTTAACTAGATATTACTGGGCCCTACAGCAAATTATTTTTCAGGCCCCCAAAATGTCTAGAGTTGACCTGTTATACCAATATTTATTGAAATTGTATATGAATTAGGGCCGCATGGGGCCACTATACTTCCTGGGCCCCCGAAAGGATCTGCTTCCTCTGTAGCTATGCCCCTGGGAACTAGATAAAAATATATTTCTCCCCCAAAGTTCTGTTGCACAGCCATTAGTTGCCTAGGGAATGGCATGTGTCCCCTTGCACCCTACTAGTCACTAAGTAGCAGCAGGCGGACAGAATGATCCATTTCTACCCACCCCGCACACCTACAGTCGCATTCACTGCCAGACACAGCGGCAAAGCAGCAACATTCCGACATTGCAAATATTGTTCCGGAAAACAAAAGGAACAAGCGGCGCTTAATTGTGAAAAGAAACAACAAACAAGTGTCCTGGGGAGGGAGGGCTGGCTGGTTTGTATGAGCGGGAGATACAGAGGTGCAAGAGATCTATCTCTGCCTGTCTGGGGTAAGAGGAATAATGATGCATGCGGGGCCTTTGACTCTGTTCCACAGCGACATTGTCTGACGCCCGGCTATTCACAAGATCTGCACTCACCCAGCAGGCAGCACAAACCTACACAAATGTGCACCAAAAGAAGGATTGCTTCAGGGTGTATTTGTTTGTATAAAGGGAAAGTAACCCCTTCTGAAAAATATTGCCTGAGGACAGCAACTTTCTACTTTCATAAAAACTTATCAGTGAATTCAAAAGGTATTTGCATGTACAATTACTGTTCCCTTTTCTGCTCTTAGTGACTACATCTACCCAGTGATGTAATAAAAAAACAAAATAAAAAAGTGTTTCCTGCAATAAAATATATGAAATAACTGTACTTGCTTTGCAATGTTTTGCCTTTATATGATCACAGAACCCCTTAGTGACTACTAACATCCTTATAATTTACAGTAGGGGGTACATTATCCCTTATAATACATGAGTGATACTCAGAGTTCCCTGTATAACTCAGCCTGCAGCCTTGTGCCTTTATATGATCACAGAACAACCCCTCAGTGACTTCTAATATCCTTATCATTTACAGTAGGGGGTACATTATTACTTATAATACATGAGTGATACTCAGAGTTCCCTGTATAACTTAGCCTTTTGCCTTTATATGGCCACAGAACCGCTCAGTGACTTCTAATATCCTTATCATTTACAGTAGGGGGTACATTGTCCCTTATAATACATGAGTGATACTCAGAGTTCCCTGTATAACTCAGCCTGCAGCCTTGTGTCTTTATAAGGTCACAGAACCGCTCAGTGACTTCTAATATCCTTATCATTTACAGTAGGGGGTACATTATCCCTTATAATACATGAGTGATACTCAGAGTTCCCTGTATAACTCAGCCTGCAGCCTTGTGTCTTTATATGGTCACAGAACCCCTCAGTGACTTCTAATATCCTTATCATTTACAGTTGGGGGTACAAAATATAATACATGAGAGATGTGGCCATCAATTGGCCAGATATCTATTAGGCAGGTCTGAAAAACCCTGTCCTGTTGGCAAGATCACCTTCCTGATTTGGTAGCTCAGAAGCTTGTCAGAAGCTGGCTAATCCAGTGATTGAATTGGGGGGGGGCAATAATCAGATCATATTTGGAGCCTACAGAGACCAGTTGGGTGAGGACTTATGCCAATGTGGTCCTTGTCCAAAATCTCTCAGTAGACCTGCAGTATGATATGAATGTTGGCCCCTATGGAAAAACTCTGTTGTCACCAACCGTTTGCAACCAGTATATCCACAGTTTGAGATTGTTTGGGGGAAATACAGTTATTTAATGTAAGACAAATTCCTCTGTGCTGCCCCCTTCATGATCCCCACAACTGCTCCCTGCAGGGTACTGGCCTCCTGTTGTAAAGCTTTGTAACACACAAAAGGCTATTCCAGCTGACTGTGCATAAAGTTATTAACAATCGTCCTCCTCTGAACAATTCCCATTATACCATTTCTGTAGATGTATAGATTTAGCCTGTGTGTCCCTCTATAGGGAATAAATCCATGTATTTCATGCAGTTTATTTCATGCAGCAGTTCAGTCCCACTCACTGAGCATGGGCTGCTGTAACCCACACACAGGGGTGGAATGATTAACTCACGGCCTCTGATCACTTACCTAGGAGCATTAAGTTGGAGATTAGACATGGTGGAACAGACAAGCATCAGGGGGTAAACAGATTCTTCTTTGATAAAGGGCAAGACACAATCCATGTGTAGTTGATCAGTGTAGAACATTGAGTTTGGCTTTTTGTTTTCCTGTCTCTTTTTTTTGACTGCTGCTAATTGATTGGCTGATGTTTCTTTTTCAAGTGACCCATATGGCCACTATCTGGGGCGACAGAGACATCCCGGCCAAGGACAGGAGAGGTTGCTAGGAGGACACTCTCGGGTTACCCCCTATAGAGCTTCAGGAGCTGACTTGCTGGCTGCGCAGGTCACTTGCTTGTGTCCAGCAGCAGCGGCGTCTGGCTCGTTGTGTGCAGCAATGCTAGCCGTGGCACCCGGCCCTGAGCCCTGGCATTTCTTAATTAAGGCATCCCGTCCAGAGAGGCCCATCTGTTACAAGGGCTTAACGTTTCCACAAATTGGGTTGTAGGCAAAGAGAAGCAAAAGGATGTCACGTATTGAGATATACAGTACATGGGCACCTGAGTACAAAACTCCAATCCACTGGCCATTATAAGGGGCATTAAACTGGAGCTAGAAAACATTAGAGAATATGTCGGCACCATCTAATAAATAATAATAATAACTGTCATGGAAGCCAAATAGTGGCCTCTGGCAGAGCCAATGTCAGACTGGGGGTCTGGTGCCCACCAAAACTGCTGCCTCAAGGGCTAGGGTTGCCACCTAGCCGGTATTTTACCAGCCTGGCTGGTAAAAATTAAGGTTGAACTCAATTATTAATAGGGAAAAAAGATAAATATATAGGAAGGCCGGTATTTATTTCCAGAAAAGTGGCAACCCTATCAGGGGCCTGCACACCCCCTGGGCCCCCTGCCAATGGCACAACCAGGGCCGCCATCAGGGGGGGACAGGGGGGACAAGCGTACCGGGCCCGGGCATGAAGGGGGGCCCGGCAGCGCTGCATTTTTTGAAGATCCGGGCCCCCCTTACGAGCGCCCGAGCCGTACGTCTTGCCTCTGTGTTGCCGAATGCGGAAGTGCCGAAAAGCCGAAGCCGATGCGCCGAAAAGACCCGAAGTCACGGAAAAAGCCGAAGTCACGAAGCGCCGAAAAGACCCGAAGTCACGAAAACAGCCGAAGCCGAAGTCCTGAAGCAGCGCAAAGACCCGAAGTCACGAAAACAGCCGAAGCCGAAGTCCTGAAGCAGTGAAAAGACCCGAAGTCACGAAAGGAGGTGAAGTTGAAGTACTGAAGCCGTGAGTTCAATTCTACTGAACACCAGTTTGTGTATTTTTTTTTTTTTTAATCCCCTGGCCACCAATGTATTATTTTAATATTCTATAGGCCCCTGCAACCAATCTTTTTTTTTTAAAACATGTTTTTTTGGGGCCCCAATTTTTTTTTTAACTCGTAAGGGGCCCCTTGTCACCATTGTTTTTTAAAAAAAAAAAAAAATAATAATTTTCTTTTTGGTGGTCCTAAATTTTTTTAACTTGTAAGGGGGCCCCTGCCACCAGTTTTTTTTTTTTTTTTTCAAAAAAAAAATTTTTTTTTTTCAAATTTTTTTTTGGGGCCCCAATTTGTTTTTAACTTATAAGGGGGCCCCTGCCGCCAATGTTTTTTTTTTTTCAAAAAAAAATTATTTTTTTTTAAAATTTTTTTTTGGGGCCCCAATTTGTTTTTAACTTGTAAGGGGGCCCCTGCCACCAGTTTTTTTTTTTTTTTTTCAAAAAAAAAATTTTTTTTTTTCAAATTTTTTTTTGGGGCCCCAATTTGTTTTTAACTTATAAGGGGGCCCCTGCCGCCAATGTTTTTTGTTTTTTTTCAAAAAAAATTTTTTTTTTTTTAAATTTTTTTTTGGGGCCCCAATTTGTTTTTAACTTGTAAGGGGGCCCCTGCCACCAGTTTTTTTTTTTTTCAAATTTTTTTTTGGGGCCCCAATTTGTTTTTAACTTATAAGGGGGCCCCTGCCACCAATGTTTTTTAAAAAAAAAAAATTTAAATTTTTTTTTTTTGGGGCCCCAATTTTTTATAAGGGGGCCCTGACCATCAATAGCTTTTTACAACTTGTGTGGGGGGGGTTACTTTTTTAGCGCTGATGTCTGTGTGGTCTTTTAACTGCGATGTGGAGTGGGCGGGAAATGGGGTGGAGCTTGGTCGTCAGTGTGGGCGGGGCCCAGGGGGCCCCAAAAATTTTGTTGTACGGGGCCCCGTGATTTCTAATGGCGGCCCTGGGCACAACCCTCCCCGCCCCCTCACGTACCTTATTTTTAACTTGTTGCGGACACCATCATTCAGGTGCAGTTAAAGTTGCAGCGCACAGGGTTTTCAGGGCTGAGCGGATCTGGTTCCGCAGGGCCCACTAGTTTTTTCCCCAGTGTCTCACCATCCAGTCCGACCCTGGGCAGAAGAGCAGGTTTAAGTAGGGAGATGTCTTTAAGGTTCTCCCCAATAACAGAACTAGTAGTTCCAGGTAGGGTTGCCACCTTTTCTGGAAAAAAATACCGGCCTTCCTATATATTTATCTTTTTTCCTTACTAATAACATTGGCATCAACCATCATTTTTACCGGCCAGGTGGCAACTCTAGTTCCAGGGCTCGGGTACAGGTCTCCCACACTCCCTCCAGACACAATTTCTTAGTGTCCAGCAGGCCCTGATGCAAACAGCCCCAACATTTTGAAAATAGAAAAATGGCCAAAAAGTTTTTGATCATGCACACACACCCCTAACTACAATGTCCATTTTACAAAATATGGCATTTTATTCAAGTTTGAACACATTTTCTGTGTTTTTTATGTAATTACAGTTTTGCTAATGAAGGTGAATTGCCCTATAAGCTGCAAGTCACAGTTTCCCCAAGAGTGTAAGGGAGAATTACCTCCTGCCTCCACGCCGACGCTGCCCTGCTGTCCAAGATGGCGGCGCCCAGTCCTTCCACGCGGTTCTTCCCAGGCGCGGCACTGTGACGCCAGCGCGTTTTCGCCAGCGTCAGAATGGACGCCGGTGCTTGGATGGACGCCAGCGTCAGAATGCCGGCGCAATTACGCCAGCGCAGTGGCGTCATCACGTTTATCCTTTGGCGCCAATGGAGGCCTATTTAAGGAGCCTAAAGGTTCTACTTCGTGTGTTCCTGGGTGTGCTAGTATATATTGATTCTTGTTCCTGATCTTGACCCTTTGCCTGTTTATCGTTATTGAACCCTTGCCGCATGAACTGACCTATTTGCCTGGACTTTGACCATTCTTTTGCCTAATCCTATTGTACCGCGAACTGTGCTGAACTTCAGCTTCCTCTTTGGTCCGCTACTCCAGTTTGAGCCTTCGGCCCCTTACAAAGAGACCCGCTTATGTTAGATTTTTACAGTTGTTTCTTTGCGTTATTTTAAATTGTTACAAATGTATTTAAGTGCACCTGTCACATATTCTAGGCTCTCTGCCAAAAGCCAATTAAGTTTTAGAAACTTTGTATCTGTTTCTGGCTGTTCAGTGCAGGAGATCAAAGACAAATAACAAACCTGGGACTGCTGTTGAGCTGTCAAAATCGGGACTGTCCCATGAAAAATAATGGGACAGTTGGGAGGTATGCTGAAGGGGTGTGGGCCCAGTCGCAACAACTGCACCCCCGGTAGTTCCACCACTGTTCTCCCAAACAGTGTCGCCAAACAAGCGTTTCCACCCCCCGATATGGCCACATTGAAGTGGGCGATATTGGGCTGATCCGATCGTAGGCCCTAGGGCCCAATGATTGGATCATGATGGATCCGATACGGGCGGTCCTATACACCACCTACACACATAGATGCGGCCGGGATCCGACAGGATTTTTTAACCTGCCCGACTTTCAGCCAGATATCGATTGGGGAAGCCCAGAGGATGGCTGCAATGGCCGGGCCAATAAGCTGCCGACTCTGTCTTTCAGCAGCTTTTATTGGCCCGTGTATGGGGGTCTTTAGTCCTGGCACACCTGTATACAAAGGCAGAGGGCGTTATTAAGTTCTACACTTCCAAAATGTTCCACTTGCCATTGACCAATTTGACCTAATAGACTTGACTAAGTGATCACTTCTGCTAAATAAATAGGAACTCTCTAGCAAAGAAATAGAACCAGTAGGTATATTCTTTCCCATAAATGGCTGTTCTGCCTCCAGCTCCTAACCCAGTGCATGGGAACTGTTACCAATTTGACTTCATTAGGGAAGAGACTGTGAGCAAAGAGACACATTAGCGTTAGCAATTTCAAAAACAATTGCATGGGAAACAGTTTAGTGTTTATTAACAAGTTATTGTGCTGCTGGTAACATCAGGCAAAACACAGCAACTTGGCTCCCACCATTAATGATGGCTTAAAAAAAAACTTGGCAGAGCATTAAAGGGAATTTAAAAGAGTTTAAAGGGAAACTGTCCCATTTCTTCTTCTTATAATTTGTTCAGATATAAATGGCTTATTAGTGCACTTTCTCAACCTAGACATCTACTGTATCTTGGTTTTGTGCATTTCTATAAAATTGACAGTTCCTCTATAACAGTAAATATAACTGAAATTATTCGAAGGTGGCCTAGCACCATATCTGGCACATTTAAAGGAAAATTAAATATTTAGGAACAGAAACCAAAAAATAAATGTGTACTGCTAATGTGCTGCTGCACTGCACTAGTAAAAATTCTGTGTTTACTTCAGCACACGCTTTTGTGTAGCCATGGTGGTTACCATTTTGGCTGGAAAAAGGGAGAAAAGGCACACGTTTCAAAACCTCAGGACATAGGGTTTAGCATTTCTAGCTGTTCACCTTTGAGTTAACTTTTAGTAGGATCAATTGTTCAATTGGTCAGTTTTATTATAGTTTTTGAATTATTTCCCTTCTTCTTCTGACTCTTTTCACCTTTCAAATGGGGGTCACTGACCCCAGCAGCCAAAAACTATTAATCTGCAAGGCTACAATTTTATTTGTATTGCTACTTTGTATTACTCATTTTTCTACGCAGGCCTCTCCTATTTATATTCCAGTCTCTTGTCCACACCACTGACTGGTTGCTGAGGGTAATTTGGACCCTAGCAACCAGATACCTGCTGCAATTTCAAACTGGAGAACCGCTGAATAAAAAGTTAATCCGAGCATTCTGAATAACAGGTCCCATACCTGTACAAAGAGCATGAACTATGGTGGAAATAGGGACCCTCTGTACACAAATCAATAATTATATGAAACACTGTTTGGGACAATATTATTGACATTATTGTTATGTTTATGGTCAGCCTGTCTCAATGAGGGTCCAGTCTTTTTACTGATTTATATTTTGTTTTCATTTACCCCATATATATATATATATATAATCAGAAGAAAAGAACCGCACCAAACAGGAGTTTGTATAGTGTCAAATTAAATTTTTTTATTTTCAACGTTTTGGCTCTGCTTCTTGAGCTGTCTTCAAAGAAGCAGAGCCGAAACGCTGAAAATACATTTTTGTTAATTTGACACTATACAAAGTCCTGTTTGGTGTTGTTCTTTTCTTCTGATTATAATACTATTGCTTTGAACCAGCACCCAGGCTATATATATATATATATATATATATAGATATATATATATATATATATATATATATATATATATATATATAACTCTTTGAGAAAGGCTTTAGGATTAGCCGAAACGTCAGTTATTTATTTTCAATAAATGTCACCGATTTTCTTGCATCTTAAGACCTGTGAGTGCTTTTTCCAGGATATATATATATATATATATATATATATATATATATATATTTAGGGGCAAATTTATCAAGGGCCGAAGTGAATTAGAGGGAATTTTCGAAGTAAGAAAATTCGAAATTCAAAATAATTTTATGGATACTTCAACCATTGAATATGATACTAAGACTTTTAAAATAGTTTGAATATTTGACCATTCGATAATCGAAGTACTGTCTCTTTAAAAAAACTTTGACTTCAATACTTCGCCAAATTAAACCTGCCGAAGTGCTATGTTAGCCTATGGGGACCTTTTAGACCATTGTTCCAAGTCTTCACACATCGAAGTAAAATCGTTCAATCATACACTAAAATCATTCGAATCGTTCGATTACAATGATTTAATCGTACGATCGAACGTTTTTACTTTGATCGTTCTATGGCCAAAGTCGGTGAAAAATACTTCGACTTCGATATTCGAAGTATTTTAATTCGATGGTCGCATTCCGAAGTATTTTACACTTCGAAATTCGACCCTTGATAAATCTGCCCCATAGTGTCACCCACCCACAATTTTTTTGAAACTGAACCTTTTTATTTAATGCCACTGTAGGTGTAACTTGTAAACACATTATTGTCACTGTGAGATAGGATTGCAAATATCCAGCATTCTGTTACACCACAGCTTTCAATCTAAGCCCCCTATATCTGCAAACATTGAATCAGCGAGCACACACACACATAAAGGAAACCCCTAAGGTATTATTTGCAGAATTCACTTTTACCCTGACTTTTCTGATAAAATAAACACTAATAATTTATTATATGAGGAAAGTTTTGGTGCAAACTTGGCACAAAGAAACATGTTGGTCAAGGATTTTCTTTTCATACCAGCCTTTTATATGATCCAGTAAAATATTGAAATAGCAGGTCGGACGTACGATGGCATATGAAAGGCAGTGATGGAATATTAGCGCTTGGCTTGCTGCAGCCTGGACAGAAGGCGGTAATGGGCTTAACATAAACAGCGGCAGCTGGTCACACAGCATGGGACAACCGGCCCCAGAACTATGGCAGATGCAGTTTCAGCTGTTATGGGGTGAAGAGCATCAGCCTCTAAGCCCCGGGTCAGGCACAGGCCCATTTCAACGGTGACAGTGCGGTGTCAAACTGCCACTCTCTTTCTGAAGCCTGACAGATTTTCTCTAACTGCAAAATCCCAGCTTCCAGTTCACAGGCCGGGGTGGGGGGGGGAGCATAATGCAAACCTAATAATTTAAGGATTACACACACACAATAGTTTTTTGATAAGGACGGACAGAATGTTTTGTATTCCTGGACGACTTCAATTTCCTGCACCCCCTGCCCGCCCCTTGGACTGAAATTAGCAGCACTTTGGAGTCTGTGTTTAGGCAAAGTAGGCCCATTTCAGCTCAATGATAACAGCCAGAACCACAGACTCAGCAATTTCGCTTCTGTCAGTTGGCATTGAAAGAATGTTTCTTATTGGCTGGCGTTGGCAATTAGTTTTGCATCTTTAGAAGTGACAGTTTTGCATCTGTAGAGGTGACAGTTTTGCCCTTTTTTCCCTTTCCAGTTGCTTAAAGTGTCCAACATTTATACAATGTACAATGTTCAATGGCTAAAGTCTTTTTCCCGCTCAAAAGCCCCTGCAGATTCTCACTAAACAAAGTCCTTCTCTACTGATACTTTGGAATCCGACTCCTAAGCGTCTTTTAGAATCAGATTTGTGAGACTAAACAGCACTAATTAAAAGTGACATCTAAGATCTTTCATCAATCAGATTAATCCTCATATTGCCCGGGGGATGTTATTCCAAAATGTACAAGGAAATTATTTTTAGCTCTTCGGTGAACCCCAACTTGACCCTTTATTTCCATTTTGATTGAATATGTGCCCAATTCCAAAGCATGACTATTCTAACTTTTCAGGCACATTTAGGAGCAGATTTATCACAAATCAAATTCCTGCTTTTTTTCTAAACCCAAAGGGGCACATTTATTCATTTTCAAGTTGTGTAAAAAATAAAGTGACTGACGAAGTCCAAAGTCCAGTCTTTTTCTCTGCACACAAATTGTGCTCCCATTAATAACTTAAATGGGTTCATCTCGATTGCATCAAGTCATGGAACTGCCGGCTGCTGTATATTTACATATTCGTTTTTTTCTATACAGTATATACATATATTATGGGAATGGAAAGCCTTCTATTGGTAGCATCCCAAAGTAAAAAAAAAATACTTATATTCCCTGGCTTAGAGCAAACACTTGCACCTGCTATTGTCTAGTTGAAATTAATTGAATCTCTCTGAAGTCATTTGACAACTTTATCACTGATGTCATCACTGAGAATAAGCTAAAGCAGAATCTGGAAAACGTTTACTTTTACCTTTACTGATGCCGGTGATGCTCTATGGCAATCAGTAGTTATATATTGAATGGATAGTTACTGGGTGAGCTGGAAGGAATCCTAATATATGCTTGATCTGTAGCATTAGAGTGCAGGCACTTAATGAGCTTAATTGCCTGGCCGAACCGAATCTACTAGGGATGCACCGAATCCAGGATTCGGTTCGGGATTCGGCCTTTTTCAGCAAGATTCGGATTCGGCCGAATCCTTCTGCCCGGCTGAACCGAATCCGAATCCTAATTTGCATATGCAAAAGGGGAATTGCGTGACTTTTTGTCAGAAAACAAGGAAGTAAAAAATGTTCCCACTTCCCTTCCCACCCCTAATTTGCATATGCAAATTAGGGTTCGGATTCAGTTCGGTATTCGGCCAAATCCTTTGTGAAGGATTCGGGGTTCCGCCGAATCCAAAAAAGTGGATTCGGTGCATCCCTAGAATCTACATATGTAAATTAGGGGCAGGAAGGGAAATCACAAGACTTTTTGTCACAAAACCAAGGAAGTAAATAAAATGTTTCCACTTTTTCCTTCCCCGCCCCTATTTTGCATACGCAAATTAGGATTTGGATTTGGTACGGTATTCGGCCGAATCTTTCACGAAGGATTCAGGGAATTGGCAGAATCCCAAACAGTGGATTTGTTGTATCCCTAATTGCTATATGTAGGAAGCTGGATGAGTCGGCTGCAGCCTGTAAAGGTGGCCATACATGGTCAGATAAAGCTGCCGATAACAGTCATTTAGACCAATTTGAAAGCTTATCTGCCCGTGTATGGGGGCTTCCGATGGGTCTTCCCGATCGATATCTGGCCACGATATAAATCGGAAAGGTTTGATTTTTACCCGACCGACCCGTCGGAGCCCCTTGGCATATCGTAATTTGATCGTTCAACCATATGGCCGAACGTTTGAGCCCTGCCGTTAGTGGCATATCGGGGAAAAGATCCGCTCGTTTGGCGATGTCGCCAAACAAGCGGATCTTTGAGTCTATGGCCAACTTAATCAACAATATGCAAGTGCAAGGGAAAGATAAGGGCTGGTACAAACAAGGTCTGGGGTTGATTCTAATTTACTTTCACACAGGGGAAGGGGATAAACTGAAGAAATCTTTAAAATAAACACTGATTTATTTATTCCTTTACTATCTAGCCCTGAAATCCTTATGAATAACCACTGGGACCCCCAGTGGCCTTCGTTATTCATCTTGGAGGTTTGAATGACCTGCTTTCTCCAGGAGGCACCGTAACAGCCCCATATTTTATCCTTTCTGCTTTACTCCCCTTGCCTTTGCTCTTCATAAGGGTTAGGGTTAGGTTATATACTGCAGACCAAGTGGTGGTTCACCTTTAAGTTAACTTTCAGTATGTTATAGAATGGCTAAATCTAAGCAACTTTTCAATTGGTCTTTATTATTATTATTATTATTATTATTTTTTTTTTATAGTTTTTGAAGTATTTTACTTTTTTTTCTGACTCTTTCCAGCTTTCAAATGGGGGTTACAAATGCTCTGTAAGGCTACAAATGTATAGTTATTTCTAGTGAAGGGCGAATTAGGGCTGTTTTGATTCGCCATGAATTTCAACAAACTGTGCGAAAAATTCACGAAAAGACGATTTTGACGCTTGCAACAATTCGCCAGCGTCAAACTGGGTGCCGGCATCAAACTTGATTAAAGTTTAAAGTCAATGAGTGTCCGTTTATCGTCGCCGGCAAATTCGCAAATTTATTCGCCAGCGATGAAACGGGCAAATTCCCCGCGAATTCGCGCCTGCCAAATATATTCGCCCATCACTAGTTATTTCTATTTTTAATTACTCATCTTTCTATTCAGGCCTCTCCTATCCATGTTACAGTCTCTTATTCAAATCAATGCATGGTTGCTAGGGCAATTTGAACCATAGCAACCAGATTGCTGAAATTGCAAACTGGAGAACTGTTGAATAAAAAGCTAAATAACTCAAAAACCGCAAATAATACAAAATTAAAGCCAACTGCAGATTGTCTCAGAATATCACTCTCTACATCATACTAAAAGATCATTTAAAGGTGAACAAACCCTTTAATTAAGTCCTGGATTTTCTGATGCAATTAGATATGAAAACATAAAAACTTCTAAACTTTTTGCTTTGCTATTCTCCTTTCTAAATATTACAATTCATTGTAATTCATAATCAGACTGGAAGTGAGCGGATTTCTATCCACTTCTGATCTCTGTCTCAGGGAGGTGCATCACTGGCTTCCCAGAGGAGGCTTGGCTAGCAGCTTCACTGGCCACTTGCCAGAGGCACACTCCCCTTCCCCTGATTGACAGTTGTTCCTTGAAAACATATGTTCATATGGGGTACACAGAGCAATGAAGGTGGATGCGCTTTCCCTAGGTGAGAGGTACCTTAAAGCTGGATGTTCTGCGCCAAATTCTGTGTATATCTGTATTTGACTGCTAACATTTTGAAGTTCTTGAAGTTTAAACAAATTATGGAATGAAATACCATCCTAAAATGCTAAAGTAAAGGGATACTTTCATCCCAACTTTTTTGTACTTTAATTTTTGGACGTACTTCTGTTCTGATATTGAATATGCATTTAGACTCGACTTAGTCTCGAGTTTTTTTACTTTGCACGCTGAGGTTCCCTTCTTAGCCACCCTAATAAATGATCCTGGTAAAGGCTGCAAATCCAGTGATATAATTAAAGTGGACCTGTCACCCAGACACAAAAATCTGTATAATAAAAGTCCTTTTCAAATTAAACATGAAATCCAATTTCTATTTTTTATTAAAGCATTCATAGCTGTTGTAAGCTCATTTAAAAATCTCAGCTGTCAATCAAATATTGTCTGCCCCTCCTCTATGCCAGTGGCATAGAGGCGGGGCAGACAATTACTTTCACTTTCCATTCAGCACTTCCTAGATGTCACTGCTCTCCACACATTCCCCCGTTCTCTTTACCATTTAATTGAGTAGCCAGGGCAAGGAAATGGACATCAGGTCCCCCATTCTGGTGCACAAACAAGATTCTGAGATGATACAAGGCTTGTCTTAATAACAGTGTCCACAAAATGGCTCCTGCCTGCTTGCTATAATTATGAATTTCCAGACTGAAGGAAACAAGATTCAAATAATTTATATAGTGTAATTAAAGTTCATTTTGCTTGACTAATGTGATAAAATAGGATTTGGAATGTTTTTTTTGGGTGACGGGTCCCCTTTAAGGGGTTTCATATAGGAAGGTCAAATCGCAGCCATAAAGAGTAAGGAACTTGGGGCACAAACAAGGACGGGTGGATGGAACTTGCAAGGGGGGCAGTCCTAGTGGGCCCAGCACACACCATTCCACACTGATCAGCATGTTGCAATCTCTTATATAGCAGAACTTGACATGCTCATGTTTGGTGTCATTGGGTGCAGGGTAGGCCTGGATTTGTAATAGATTGCAAGTTGAGTTGGGGGAATTTGGACTTGGAGAACCCATTAGGACAAGGGCCAACCTGAGTCTTCCCAGGTATCTGGTGGTCAAGTCTGAGACTGCTCTCAGGACCCACTCACCCATGGAATTTGCTGTGCACCTTGTTTTCTGATTACAAATATAGCACAAGGTCCTCTTAGTGCTTTCTGATGAAAAAAAAAAACCCAAAAGCATAACACCTGCAACTTGGGTTTCCACCTTTTAATAAAATTTCCACTGGCTGGTGGTGGGGCAGGCTGTGATGTAGAAAGGGGCGTGTTGTACCATAAAGGGGCGGCGCCAAAACCCACGATTGGACAGAAGGCAGCAGAAAGGTAAATTTTGAGCAGATTGGGGACGGGCCGAGGGCTTTTGTTAGGAGTATTACAAAGTTACCGGCAGCCACATTGCCGGTAAATTTGTAATACCGGCTCCGGCCTTGGCAGGTGTTTTACCGGCTAGGCTGGTAAAATACTGGCCGGGTGGCAACCCTACCTGCAACAGGCAGAGGGAAAGTACAGGGTTCCATGGTACCTCGTTCCCATTGGCACCTTGGAGACTGCAAACGTGCCACGTTGAGCACATCCTCATGAATCAAGCACTGATTATGAAAGTAGAAAGCACTCTATCCATGACAGAGACAAAACATGACAAAACCTGCACCTAAATGAACAACCTATGGGGCATGATGCAAAGTGCAAAAAACTTAACATGAACCCTAGAATATTGGATTGCTGAGGACTAAATGATCTTTTATAAAGACAGACGGAATCTTAGCCATAAAGCATGTCAGAACTGTTGCTGCATGAAAGAAAGGAAGGAAATTCAAAAGAGTGGTTCGCCTTTAAGTTAAAGGGATACTGTCATGGGAAAAAATGTTTTTTTTTTCAAAACGAATCAGTTAAAAGTGCTGCTCCAGCAGAATTCTGCACTGAAATCCATTTCTCAAAAGAGCAAACAGATTTTTTTATATTCAATTTTGAAATCTGACATGGGGCTAGACATTTTGTCAATTTCCCAGCTGCCCCAAGTCATGTGAATTGTGCTCTGATAAACTTCAATCACTCTTTACTGCTGTACTGCAAGTTGGAGTGATATCACCCCCTGCCTTTTTTCCCCCAGCAGCAGAACAAAAGAACAATGGGAAGGTAACCAGATAACAGCTCCCTAACACAAGATAACAGCTGCCTGGTAGATCTAAGAACAGCACTCAATAGTAAAATCCAAGTCCCACTGAGACACATTCAGTTACATTGAGAAGGAAAAACAGCAGCCTGCCAGAAAGCATTTCTCTCCTAAAGTGCAGGCACAGGTCACATGACTGGGGGCAGCTGGGAAATTGACAATATGTCTAGCCCCATGTCAGATTTTAAAATTGAATATAAAAAAATCTGTTTGCTCTTTTGAGAAATGGATTTCAGTGCAGAATTCTGCTGGAGCAGCACTATTAACTGATTCATTTTGAAAAAATGTTTTCCCCATGACAGTATCCCTTTAACTTTTAGTATGTTATAGAATGGCTAATTATAAGCAACTTTTCAATTGGTTTTAATTTTTTCTTTTTTATGGTTTTTTTTACTTATGTTACTTTTTCTTCTGACTCTTTCCAGGCATCCAGCTTTCAAATGGGGGGTCACAAATGCTCTGTAAGGCTTCAAATATATTGTTATTAGGGATGCACCAAATTCAGTTCGGGATTCGGCCTTTTTCAGCAGGATTCAGATTCAGCCGAATCCTTCTGCCCGGCCAAAACAGAATCCGGATGATAATTTGCATATACAAATTAGGGGTGGGGAGGGAAATCCCATGACTTTTGTCACAAAACAAGGAAGTCAAATTTTTTCCCCTTCCCACCCCTAATTTGCATATGCAAATTAGGATTCAGATTCGGTTCGGTATTCAGCCGAATCTTTCGCGAAGAATAGTAGATTCGGTGCATCCCTAATTGTTATTGCTATGTTGTATTACTCATCTTTCTATTCAGGCTTCTCCAATTCATATTCCAGTCTCTTATTTAAATCAATGCATGGTTGCTAGGGTAATTTGAACCCCAGCAACCAGATTGCTTATAATGTAAATAAAAGACCTACTGAATAAAAAGCTAAATAGCCCAAAACCCACAAATGATAAAAAATGAAAACCAATTGCAAATTGTCTCAGAATATCACTCTCTACTTCATACTGAACATTAACTCAAAGGTGCACATCCCCAACCAGTAGCTCATAAGCAACAGGTTACTTACCAACCCCTTGGATGTTGCTCCCAGTGGCCTCAAAGCAGATGCTTATTTTTGAATTCCAGGCTTGGAGGCAAGTTTTGGTTGTATAAAAACCAGGTGTACTGTCAGGGCCTCCTGTAGTCTGCCAGTCCATGTTGGTGCTACCAAACAGCCAATCACAGCCCTTATTTGACATCCCCATGGACTTTTCATGCTTGTGTTGCTCACCAACTCTTTTTATATTTTAATGTGGCTCACGGTTAAAAAAGGTTGGGGACCCTTGCTCTACATCATACTAAAAGTTAGTTGAAAACCCCGTTTACCATTTCATTGCACTTGTGCTCTGCATGCAGAAAAGTTGGTCTCATTTGATGATAAATAAAATTACTTTTTCTATTAAATTGATTTCATAAAAATGACAATATTTCAGGCCCTATTAAAATAGTATCTATTTAATGTATAAACGGCCAGGGTTGTGGTCTGGCAAAAGTAAGGATGAGGCTTCCAAGGGAAATATTGGGTTTGATGAGTAATAAGTGACATTACTGCAAACACGGGTGCATTATAACATAATATCACATAATATTAGCACAAGGTGCCTTTCCTCTCCAAACATCTGGTCCCTGGATGGGTTGTTACTGTTTCCATGTCTCTCCTGGCGGCCGCTCCCTGGGACATTGTGAGCCCTGCACCACACACGCTGCTAGGGATCTGTTCTCAAGTCGATGCAGTGAGCTCTCCGTATGATGACAATTAGGAGCAGTTAGTGTGCAGATGAGACGCACGAGTGGCAGGTGGTGAGAAGGGGACACAATTAACTCCAATGCACAGAAACCTTCCCTAATGAGCAGAAACAACTTCAATGAGCTGGGGAGACAGAGAGACAGAGAAAGAGACTAAGAGCAACACTGACTTTAAATCCGCCAGAGCCGATAACAAGTCAACAGGTAGTTTCATCATCCAAAATAATCCAGTGAAGAAATATAATACCATAATGAAGGATCTAATCTAACACAGACCAACAGAGCAGTGCTGCAGAGTTTACAACAGACATAAGGGTATAATACAAAGGGCAGACCCTGGGCAATGGGTGGGGTGGTACCCAGAGCAGTGCAGTATGTAGGCAGCTTAATAACGCCAATATCTAAATAATGTGCTCAGAAGGGGGGGGTACTGCATCCAGACTGGCTACACCAGATTGAGTTACAGTTTAAGAACTGGAGGGTCACATGCTGGAATGATACAAGTGCAACCAATGCCTAACCAGTGGAATAACCAGAAGCATAGGACCCCCACAGCAAAATCATTGTTAGATCTCTCTATATGTCAGGAATAAGATATTTTTCTTAGCAAATTATTGAAATTGCTTATCAGTCAGTGTCCATGTGGACCCTCTATACCTCTTGGGCCCTCCAGCAGTAGGGTTGCCACCTATTGTATCATTCAGATGTGACTGTGGCTACACACCTACTTCTTGGCTAAAAACAGATATGTAGATAAAACAGGTCATTCTGCAAAATAAAACACATGACAACACATGTCAATGGCTCTTACTAATAGTGAATCCAAACTGGGCTTTAAAGAGGTGATATTTTTCCTTTAAAAGTACACACAAGTACAGTTCAGTTCATATGATTATATTGGAGAACATTTTCAAAGGCCTGTTGGGTGGATCAACAGAAGAGCCTGGGCATCATTTATTAAGCCACCTAGTGCCAAGAATTTGTAATAATAGGTACGATTTTGGTTCCATGTTGTTACAGACAAAAGGAATATTTAAAGGAAATGAGGTCCCTGTAGTTAAAGGCACGAAAAAATGCGAGCAATTTAAGATTCCTGTAATAAAAGGCACGGAAATGGGTGTAATATTGGGTCCATTTACTTAAAGGCACAACAAGTGTAAAAAGGCCTGTATTTGTGGAAAAGCAACAAAGGTCCGGGCCTAGGGCGGCAGAATTTTAGGGGGGCAGCATGCCACCCACACACATTGGTTTGGAAGCACTGGGGATTTGCAGGAGATAAAATAGTTTTTAAAATTTCCTGTGCACCAACCCCCAGTTCTCCAGACCTGATGCTGAAAATTTGTTCATGTGCACAAAGGAAGGGGAGAGGACGGGGGCGATGAACAGCAGCAGGCCTAGGGGTGCCCTGAATGCAAGATATATAGCATGAAAAAGGGCCATGTGAGGCCTAAAACTTTGCCGTAATGCCCCATAAATTTGCTATAAAGGCATTTTTAATTTAACAAGATTAAGTGGTGCTGTTCCCATTGAATCTCTGCTGTATCTGCCAGTGGTAAGTGGCCACTGGAGAACTTGCACCCGGATAAAGAGGAAGGATTTTATGAGGTTGTGCTGACTATCTTGCACACATATCTGGCCCTGAATGTAAAGGCGCAACAGTAGATGCAATTTGTGCCATGTAATTAAATGCACAAAAGTTGGTGTAATGTTGGGCCTATAAAACTAAAATGGAGGAAAGATGTTCCCAGTGTGCCTGAGCTACTGTGCACACCCTGGGTACCAAAAACTAGGGATGCACCAAATCCAGGTTTGGAATTCGGCCAGGATTCGGCCCTTTTCAGCAGGATTCGTAATTGGCCGAATCCTTCTGCAAGGCTGAACCGAATCCTAATTTGCATATTCAAATTAGGGGCGGGGAGGGAAGTCGCGTGACTTTTTGTCCCCTTCCCACCCCTAATTTGCATATGATTACTGCTGTCTGCCCCAACTTTTGACCTGCTTCCCATTTGGCAGATAGCCTATTTCTATAAGCGGGGCAGCTACACCTGCTAATATGGCATGAACCTGAACGTCTGGCACCTGCAGAGGGCTCAACACAAGAGAAAAGTGCTAAAGTTCAAACACAAGTCAATTGGGTAAGGGTGCCAAAGCAAAAGATGTTGTTGGTTTATCATTATACCAGACTGAGTTACAGTTTAA
Source organism: Xenopus petersii (assembly GCA_038501925.1). Lineage (NCBI taxonomy): Eukaryota > Metazoa > Chordata > Amphibia > Anura > Pipidae > Xenopus > Xenopus petersii. The sequence goes on along the minus strand of CM076674.1, from coordinate 182,542,592 downwards.
GAACTGGAGGGTCACATGCTGGAATGATACAAGTGCAACCAATGCCTAACCAGTGGAATAACCAGAAGCATAGGACCCCCACAGCAAAATCATTGTTAGATCTCTCTATATGTCAGGAATAAGATATTTTTCTTAGCAAATTATTGAAATTGCTTATCAGTCAGTGTCCATGTGGACCCTCTATACCTCTTGGGCCCTCCAGCAGTAGGGTTGCCACCTATTGTATCATTCAGATGTGACTGTGCTGATTTCTGCCCGGTTGCTGTCTGGCAAAAGTATGTGGTTTAACAATATATAACAACCAGGCAGAAAGTTTTAAACCGGACAGGTGGTTACCCAATCTAGCAATTACAGGGTCCGCTTCTTCTATTGTTACGCCCCTTTACCTAATAGTTATTACACAATATATAGAGTAGAACATTTTTTATTAAGGCCAAGGTAACCTTTGCTATACTGGATTTTGAATGGAACTGCAAAATGAGCTCATTGCTTTCCTGAGATCCTTATCTTTGCCCCTTGCAGAAAGAAGAAGGGTGAAAGACACTGATTTGGCACCAAAGGTATGAAGCTGGCAGGCTCCCTGGGTTTCAGCAATTAAAACCATTAGCATGCCATTTCTCTAACAGACTTCAAGGTGCCCATTTGTCTCATATCCTTATGGTGACCTTTGCATTGTGTGCCACGGCTTGGCTTCTAACTTCCAGCCTCCAGTTCAAAGGCCTCGCACACGGCTCTGTGTAAGCCCGAGCCCCAGCCTTCTCTGCTAATGAGACATCGGGAGTCAAAGTTAATTTGGTGTAAAACATTTCTCTGTGTAATGACATTTATGGGTAATTAAGCATGTTGTAGGCAGCAACTCCCAATGCCTCACACATATCTGCCTCCCTTTTTTCCATGGAAGAGAGTTACTCCTCTCTGGGATTAGGTCTGACACAGAAGCGTGTTATTCTGTCAGCACATATAAGTTACAGTCACCAACATGGCTGCTGCATAGATAATGATATTTATTGGGGAGATTCACACTAAGCTATTAAAGTGATACTTCTATAAAAATGTATAGGAAGGTGTCAGGCTTTATTTATTATCAATGGTTACTTATATAGTGCAATGCTATACAGAGATTATTATACAAGGCTTCACATATTTATCATAGTTTACACTCATGCCTCACTCGTTTGAAGCATCACTAACGAGACAATATTATCAGATACAGTTTTACACACAAGTGCCATCGGGACATCTGAAATGCTGGGATCCATTCTCAGAATGGCCAGTAAGTGGCGCTGTTTGTTGAGGGACACAGAACTGCAGCAATAAAAAGAAGAGATGCTGTTTCTCTTTGTTGAATGGGATTAGTGATGGAGAACAGATTTTATCTTATGGGACAAATCTATCAACATACAAATATAATGAGAACTGATAGAAGTGTTTTAGGATTCTGGCACACAAACTTTCACTTCCCCATAACACCTATTTACGGATCAGGGGCAAGCACAAACTGTGGATAAATTAAATACTAAATAGACCCTATAAAGCAAATGTATATTCCTAAGGGTTCCCCTCGCATTCTCCGTTTAAAGTACAGGAATATCAAAAAAGATACCACCAAGAGATGAAGGTAAGCAAAGTCCATACATGAAGCTCATTGTAACTTATACTGAGAATAATGAACTCTCTTTTGTAACATACAGTATAAGGATATTAGAAGTCACTAATGGGTGCTGTGACCATATAAAGACACAAGGCTGCAGGCTGAGTTATACAGGGAACTCTGAGTATCACTCATGTATTATAAGGGATAATGTACCCCCTACTGTAAATGATAAGGATATTAGAAGTCATTGAGGGGTTCTGTGACCGTATAAAGACACAAGGCTGCAGGCTGAGTTATACAGGGAACTCTGAGTATCACTCATGTATTATAAGGGATAATGTACCCCCTACTGTAAATGATAAGGATATTAGAAGTCATTGAGGGGTTCTGTGACCGTATAAAGACACAAGGCTGCAGGCTGAGTTATACAGGGAACTCTGAGTATCACTCATGTATTATAAGGGATAATGTACCCCCTACTGTAAATGATAAGGATATTAGAAGTCACTGAGGGATTCTGTGATGATATAAAGGCACAAGGCTGCAGGCTGAGTTATACAGGGAACTCTGAGTATCACTCATGTATTATAAGGGATAATGTACCCCCTACTGTAAATGATAAGGATATTAGAAGCTACTGAGGGGTTCTGTGACCGTATAAAGGCACAAGGCTGCAGGCTGAGTTATACATAGTAACATAGTTAGGTTGAAAAAAGACGCACGTCCATCAAGTTCAACCTTTTAACTTTTTTGAACCTGCCTAACTGCCAGTTGATCCAGAGGAAGGCAAAAACCCCCATCTGAAGCCTCTCCAATTTGCCTCAGAGGAGGAAAAATGTCCTTCCTTGCTCCAAAATGGCAATAGGACTAGTCCCTGGATCAACTTGTACTATGAGCTATCTCCCTTAACCCTGTATTCCCTCACTTGCTAAACACCATCCAACCCCTTCTTAAAGCTATCTAATGTATCAGCCTGTACCCCTGATTCAGGGAGACAATTCCACATCTTCACAGCTCTCACTGTAACAAACCCCTTCCCAATATTAAGGCGGAACCTCTTATTTACCTACTGGTTAATAAAGCATTAGAGAGATTATTATATGATCCCCTTATATATTTATACATAGTTATCATATCTCCCCTTAAGCGCCTCTTCTCCAGAGTGAACATCCCCAATTTGGCCAGTCTTTCCTCATAGCTAAGATTTCCCAGACCTTTCACCAGCTTAGTTGCACTTCTCTGTACCCTCTCTAATACAATAATGTGCTGTTTGAGAGATGGAGACTAAAACTGTACGGCATATTCTAGATGGGGCCTTACAAGTGCTCTATACAGTGGAAGAATGATCCCCTTCCTGGCTCTTTCTGAAAGCACATGACCACACAAAATGACCTGAGATGCACCTACACACCAATATTACAACTCAAAAAAATACACTTGTTGTGTTAGAAATAACATTTTACATGGTAGAGTTAATTATTTGCAGTGTAAACAGTGTAATTTAGGAATAAAAATGACACCATAAAAATCATGACAAAATACCACTCCAGCAGCACCCACCCTGATGATGGACAGCACCCCAACACGCTGCTCCTCACACATGGCTGCCTGTTTACAACTGCTTCATGGATCTCTCTTTTTCTATAACATTTAATGATAGCTCTGTTCTATTCAGCTGGTGTTTAAAGAAAACCCTCTTTGATGGCAACAGGATTGGTTCTTCTTTCCCCCCTCTGAACTGAGGCACCCGGTGTCATGAGTAACTTGTCAAGTGAGGAAACTATTTGCAAGAAAGAAACAGACTTGGACTTTGGAACTGGCAAGGAAGAGAAAGAACCACTTGTCTGGGACCTATCTGGATGGACAAAAAAGCCTGCTGCAGGTGCCGAGCCATCAGTAAAATGTTGTTTTAAAGGACGCTTGCAGGTGCTGCCTTTGAGAATGGACATGCACTTCCTGGGACCCAGCACCAGGGATAGAAGCCTGCCAAGGGAACACAGAATGCCTCTGTTGCCTTAAGAGCTGACAAAAAGATGGTTCAGTGTTGTAGTCAGATTTTGGATAGTTGTCCACCCGAGACAAAAAGTCTCCTATAAAAATCGCATTTAAATAGTCCTATCTCACTTGTGCTCTCAGTGACCAGATTCAATTGTGCCGGTGTCCCCTGTGTGGCATGATATCATAGCCTAAGAGGAAGGCTTTATGCAGGGGTCACATTCGTTTGTACTGAGAATATAATCATTTTTTTTCTTACCCGAGACAATGTTTTACTGTGATGCTATGGGCCAGATGGCTGAGCCACTTTGCCATCCACAGTCACACAGTGCCTTCATTGTCGGCCAGTAAACAGATTGCATTGTGTTTCTTCTGCAACTTTAGTGTCCATCACTTTCTAAAGATTAAGAATACAAATTTTCACAGCCCGGTAAGATATGCAAAGCAAAAAACCCATTCTGAAGAATACGGGCCTTGTAAGGGTTGTGGAGCGTCTTTCTTTCCCCCCTTTTTGTACACTACTGATGGCTGCCGACCCCACTCCCTGTCCCATTGATCTCACAATAGAGCAGTGTTACTTGATGCACAGGGAGACTTTCCCAAGGGAACAAACATCTAAAATAGGGCAAAAGAGTTGGGTTCTGCCACCGGACGGATAAGGCAGGAACTAGGAACTAGAATATATGAGAGTATCCATGAAGGAGGCTTGTGTGATGCTTCAATACTAATCATTCAGCCATGGGTTAGTATAATAAAATCATTCATTAAAACAATTCTTTATCAGTCCAATGGCACTTTAATATTAAAGTGCACACATTGCCACTGTATCATAGCTCTTTGGTTTCAATCTCCCTCTTATACCAGGCAACAGGTCATGCGCTTAGGACCCATTGGTTCTTTAAATAGGGATGGAACTGATCCAGAATTCTGTTTGGGATTTCTCTGAATCCTAGATGTCCAGCTAAACTGAACATGGACCCCCTTTCAAGTCATGTGATCGGAAAAAAAAATTCTCTGAGGTTTCTGAGATATGAACATTTTTAAACTGCTACTAACAGGCTTTTGGCTCAATAGCCTTCTCGGAAAGTCAGCAACCCTAGGGTTAACTATTGGAACTTCATAGAAATTGCAGACGGTTAGGGTTGGTGACCTTCATAGAAACCACAGTATTTACAGTCTAAATCTTCTAATATCGGTAAAACCACTAAAAATGAAAAAATTGTGTTCGTTTCAAAGTACATAGAGGACCAAAATGAGTATGTCTTCTTTAATTAATTTTTTGGGTTTAGAAGATCTGGACAGTGAAATATCACTGTTTTTGTGTTAAAAATTCATGGAATGTTATGATTATCCTCAAATGGTAGCATGTAAGAGCCAGGATTTTGTTTGTTATTCAACCTAATCTTTTGCAGAGGATAGGGTATTGTACCGCAAAATGTCGCCATCCTTCAGTTGTTGTCAACCAACCAACTGTTCTCAAAACAAAGCAACAGAGGCTTCAACTGCAGCTGGAAACTGCACGGCATGGGATATTCTTTAAATGGGACCACTGTAATTGTAGGGTGAAAGTACTGCAGTTTAATGCTGCATTATGGGTATGTTGATTTGGATCCAGAATGGCACACTGCACTTGCATTCTTAAGAGGAAATGAAAGGTGATCCAGAATAACAGTGTAAATAGCTCACCAATTTGATTGTGCACCTGCCCCAGATCACTAGCTTCAGGGAGCTGCAAACCGAAATACACAGCAAAAGGAAAGAGCTTTTTGGCACTCAGAGAAATCCACAGGGCCAAAAGGGTTTGTTAAAAAAATAAGTCTTTATTAGTCATAGTTAAAAGTATAAGTATTAAAAGCAAGGTACTTATCATGGGCAATCCTGTGGATTCCTCTGAGTTCCAAAAAGCCCTGTCTTTTTGCTGTGTATTTCAGCTGGGAAAAAGCCCTGTGGGACCAGGCCTTTATGCCGACTCAGACTTACGCTACATGGATGCTCCTCAGCCTCTTCAGAGCTGTTGAGGAGAGGAGAAGGAAAGGTTAAAAGCAAGTAAGCTTTATAAGAAAGGTCTATATAAATACACCAGTAAACCCTCAAAGTAATGTTGCTCTGAGTCCTTTCTCCTCTATTGAGTACACATAGACTTCTGTATCAGACTTCCTGTTTTCAGTTTAAACCTCCAGGGCTAGGGCTTGAGCATGCTCAGTTTGCTCCTCTCTCCCCCTCCCTCTTCCCCTCCCTGCTGTAATCTGAGTGAGCACGGAGAGACTCAGGCGGGAAGTGATGTCACGGCAAACTAATATGGCAGCTGCTATCCTAAACAAACAGAGAGAGCGTCTAGAGCTGTTTACTCAGGTATGGAAAAGCATTCTGTAGAACAAGTATATTCTTATAGCTTGCACTATTGCAGCTAATCTTTTGGCAATAAACTGCCTTAGTAGCTTTCCTTCTCCTTTAAGAAAGGGGAAGGCAGTATAAGGTATGCAGCGCTTCTAGGGTTGCCACCTGTTCAGTTTTGACCCAGAAAGCTGTTTTTTTTAAGGGCTGTCTAAGTAAAAACTGCCAGCCTGGTTTTCCAAATTAGGAAAACCAACCAGGCTGGATTCCCTATGATTGACATGGCGATTGGTCAATCTGCGACCACTAGCCCCGCCCCTGATGTGACAACCTCCCATTGCGTAACGCCTGAGCCTCAATACATCATAGCCCCACCCCAAAAGGTGGCAATCCTAGGCTCTTTGTGGACGGGGGAGGTAGAAGCCTGGGGGCCTCCAGACTGCAGCCCTGGTGAGCCCCAGACAAGCCAGTGCAATGATGGAGTACTCTGGTCCCCATACTAGGAATGGAGCTGCTGGTGCAGGTAACTATAATGCTTGCTTGTTATTTACATGTATGTGACATAGGATCAAGAGACACTCTGACCAATGTTTAGCAAACAGGGGCCCTTTAAATAGGCCTCTATGGGAAACAGCATTCAGTATTTCAAAACCTTCAGGATAATGGGTTGCATTGCAGTTTGCGACTATAACATTACAGCATTATAACAATATCTATAAAGTTTAACTATATACAGCCATTGGGATATTGGGATATTGGGTATATAAATATGAGATGGTGCATATGGGATCTTCTTCCCATTCTGGGGAGTGTCCTTGCACCCAAGGGTTAAATCTTTCCCAGCTGTGTCTCCATATAAGAAATATCTTTCCTTAATTTTTAATCCTGAAGCCAACCTTGAGTGGAAGGAGAAAACCACTGACAGTTTGGTTGTGTTCCAGACCTTCTCAGAGCGGCTGTCTTGCCAAACGCCTGACAGTATGCAAATGTATGCAAATTCATGGGCACTGGACGAACACCTGCAGAAAGTGACCATCCCCAATTGTGCTCTACCTCCGATGTGATAGGGCTTTGAAATGCTGGTCCGCTCGTCTCTCTGACAGTTTATTATGCATTTGTCAGTGAATTGTTGGACTCCTGAAAACTGTTCTCTATGTCCTTATGAACTGGCGAGCTCCATGCGGGACTGTTAGTGCCAGGAATAGCGAGATGGCTCCGCGCCAGTCCTTCTGAATCTTTTTCTATGTCTTCGGGACCTCGGCTTTGACATTAGAACTTGTGGGATTGTTTGTGTCGAGGAAGGAAGACCTTCTGTTTTCCCCGGTGCCACCACACAATTCTCGAATGTTGTCCATGGCAGCCAAAGAAAAATAAATACTGACAATATGAGCAATAGAAGGATATAGCGAATAAAGTACCCCCTATTGTAAAATATAAGGATATTATAAAAGGAGTTCTATGGCCATATAAAAAAACGAGGCCAAAGGCACTTACTATAATACACAAGTTTTAGTTAATATGAAGCATGCTCACTGTTAGCCAGAGTAATGCCTTAAACTGTGCAGCAAAATACAATACCGTTATCCAGAATGTTTGGGACCTGGGGTTTTCCGGATGATGGATCTTTCTGTAATTTGGAGCTGCATACCTTTAAGCTGGCCATAGACGCAAAGATCCGATTGTACGAATCATCGTATGATTGGACTTTCCCATTACCCGACCTGCCACTAACCATTCCGATCAAATAAAGTAGTAAAAGAACAGATCGGCAGATGTTCTGCCCCTGACAGCAATCGTACGATAGTTATGTCCGACCAAAGCTGGTGACAGTCTCCCACTGAAAATCATACGATCGGCAATACACGCAAAGATATTATTGGCAGCCGACAGAAATCTTTTAACCTGTCCGATCAACCAAACAACCGATCTCTGCCGGACGAAAAATGTCGGGACTCTTCACACATGGTCCGAAAATCGTACGAATCCTCGATTCGTACGATCAGATCTTTGCGTCTATGGCCAGCTTTAGTCTACTAGAAAATCATGTAAACATTAACTAAACCCAATAGACTGGTTTTGCCTCCAATAAGGATTAATTATATCTTAGTTGGGATCAAGTACAAGCTACTGTTTTATTATTACAGAGATAAAGGAAATCATTTTCTCGAGTCTAGGAAAGAAGGCCTTCCCGTAAAATGGAGCTTTCTGGATAACACGTTTCCAGATAAAGGATTCCATACCTGTATTTCCTTATATTTCTTATCACATGGGTGCTTCATCTGCTGTGACACCGGCAAGCCATTTCTGTAACCATCCTCTGGCATTACCTGTTGGATTTCTGTTTTAATTGAGCCTCGGGGGCTTTCGTTTTGCAAGAGTGACTGAATACAAATCCCAGGAGCAAATCAACCCACTGTGGGGCAAAATGGAAAAAAGCAATTCTGAGGCAGGTAAACTTGCACCATATACATATACAGCAATGGATAACAGAATATATGTATTTTACAAGATATTTAAAATATTCAGTATTGACATTTAAATGTAAATAAATACTGTTTGCTACTTAACTTATAGTATGATGTAGAGAGTGATATTCTGAGATAATTTGTTTTTTATTGGTTTGTTGGTTTTTATTTTTTATTATTTGTGGTTTTGGAGTTATTTAGCTTTTTATTCAGCAGCTCTCCAGTTTGCAATATCAGCAATCAATCAGGTCCAAATCACCCTAGCAACCATGCATTGGTGTAACAACTTACCCTGGTGGTCTCGCCGGAGACGCCCACCACGCGTCCATTCTCTTCCTACGCCGACAAACGAAGGGCTCGCGGCTCGCCTCTGCTGTGTTTATAGGCGCATGCTCACTGGTGTTGGCGCAAGGGCGCATTGGCACAAAATTCAAATGTATTTAAAGGGGTATTCTGTAATTTTTCACTACCCGTTATAGGACTTGTTTCCTGGTTCTGTTAGCTGTTGCTATTCTGTTCTGAACCTGATTCTGATTAACTGTTTTGACCCCTGCCTGGCTTTTGACGATTCTACATTCTGTATCCTGACCCATTGCCTGATTACTCACTCCAATTCTGCTTAACCCTCTGATTGACTTCCTGGTTTGACCCTTGCCTGCCTGACTACACTTACTCTCTGCCTGCCTCTACCCGCCTGATCTGACTACGATTCTGTCTAACGTCTTGTACCACGACCTTCTGCCTAGAGACTTTTGCTTACATTTGTACCCCTTTGTCTGTCCAGAACCCCTCGCCTTGCACCTCTCGTTATTAAGACCTGGCGGCATCTGAGTAGCTGAGGGCTCCTCCCTCTGCTATAGGCAGAAGTACGAGCCAAGACCAGGGTGCTTGGCATCAGTTCTGGGTTTTGGGTGCCAACCGTTACAATTGGTTTGAATTAAAGACTGGAATATTAAAAGGAAAGGCCCTGGATAGAAAGATGAGTAATAACAATAGATTTGTAGCCTTATAGAACAATTTATTTAAGTTGGGGTCAGTGACCCCCATTTGAAAGGCGGAAAGAGTCAGAAAAAGAAGAAGGCAAATTATTTAAAAAAAAAAAACTATTAAAAAGAAAAATGAAGCCCAATTGAAAAGTTGCTTAGAATAAGCCATTCTATAACATACTAAAACATAAAGGTGAACCACCCCTTTAAATAACATGAATATCATCAACGTTGAGTTATTTTCAATTACCCCCAGTCTGCCAATAGGGGGTCACAGTAATGGAAATGGAATTCCGATCTCATTATGGGCTGGGGTGGATTAATGGTGAAACAGACTGTCAACGGTCACATGGTATAGAGTCCTGCAGCGGGTCGGGTACCCGCAAAAAAGCAGACACCCCGCGGAATGAGAGCAGGATTTTCAGGTGCGGGTATAAATGCGGGTCTGCTGGTTGCAGGTCTCGTCTAAATTTCTTATGTACTATTGTCTATATTTTACTCCTTTTTAAGTTTTACAAAACTTGTTTCTGTCCCGCCTACTTTTGATGATGTCACTTCCAGTTTGCAGCAACATCACTTCCTGTGTGATGGTGGTTGGAGGGTTGAGGATAAGGCAGTTGGGGGTTCGGGTCGGGTCCAAGTCTTAGAAATTGGTTCTGAGCAGGACATGGTACTTGTCAGTTGTCCTGTATGCCTAGCCACTGGAACATAGGCTTCCCCATTATTATCCCTTTTCAAGTTTACAATTTTTTTTTAATAAGGCTAATATTGTCATCTATAGAACATTCTTGAAGAACTCTTGGAGATGTCTCCTAGGAAGAGATTTCTCAATTAATTAGCCCTGTCTCTATATCCTATAAAAGAGAAGACAAGAAAAAAGAACATTTTGCAATTTGCAAAATGCATTGAATTCAATGGGCGTCAAAATCATTCTGACGTGAGCGACAATTTTTATACGTGCCACTATTTTGTTCAAATGCATTAAAGTCAAAGGGCGTCCGAATAATTTTGATGCGTCATTTTTATGCGCGTGACTATTATGAAGCGTAACAATTTTTTTGTCGTGGTAGAGTTTTCGTTGCCGTTTTTTCACAAATTTATTAGCTGGTGGTGAAATGCAGAAATTCGCTGTGAATTCGCACCTGGCGAATTTATTCACCCATCACTAACTATCTAGGCAAAAACAGACCTATTACATAGAAGAATATCATTACACATGAATCACTACATTATTTATTGAATCTTTTTGGCTTTGTAGTAATTCTCTCCCAAATATTACAAACCAAAATCAATCGTTCCGGCAACTGCAGAAAAAGCTGCAATTCATAATTATGTATATTCTAGGTAAACTAGGTAAGTAATGGAGGGGCCGTATAAATTAGAGGAGTCAGTAGCTCAGGGATGATAGCTAGATCATTTAGCTACAAAAGATTCATTGCGTTATTAAGGGGACAGTATAAACTCTTGTTTCAACATGAGTGCAATTAAAGGAGCAGTAACACAAAAAATTAAAGTGTTTCAAAGTAATGAAAATATCATATACTGTTGCCCTGCACTGGTAAAACTGATCTGTTTGCTTCAGAAACACTATGTCAGAATCCAGAACCAATGCTAGGCTCCCTGGTCTCGGCTCTCCTCCTTTAACAGCCGCCTTTCACCTCGGGAGGAGCCCTCGGCTAATTGGATGCTGCCAGGTCTTATAAAGAGAGGAGCCAAGCTAAGGGTTCTGGACAAGCAGAGGGGCACGATCGTTAAACAAAGTCTTTTTGGACAGAAGGTCACAATACAGGGAACAGACGAAAGAGTAGTCAAATCAGGCCGGGTCGGTGACGGCAGAATACAAGCGAAGTCCGACAGGCAAGGGTCAAAACCAGAAGATCAATCAGAACAGGCACTGGTCGGATTATGGATTTCAGAATAGTCAGAAACAGGCCAAGGTCAGGATTACAGAGTTCAGGAAAGTCAGGCAAGCATAGCACCCAGAAACTGAGATGAACCAAACAACGGGCAATAAGTTTAATAAAAAGGTCCCTTTAAATACTTTTGAATTTGGTGCCATTGCGCGCTGATGTCATATGCCAGCGTCAATGCCTATAAGCCCCTGCAGGGGGCGCCACGCATGCCCTAGAAACAATGCCGGCAAAGAGACACGAGGCGGGCATCCCCACCAACCTCCACGAACCCCCTAGACCACCAGGGTGAGTAGGTTTTACACACTACTATAGTTCATATACAGTAAACAAGCTGCTGTGTAGCAATTGCGGAAATTGAAAAAAACGCTATATGGCACAGAGTCTTGCAAAAACTTGATTGATGTTTTGACCCTCACACCTTAATAAAGACCCCTGTGAGTGTCGAAACGTCGATTTGGTAAAAAAAAGCTTGAGGTTTTTGCAAGACCCAGTTTGTGCGATATATACAGTATACCGTATATGGATTTCTATCGCTAGACTATTTGTTCACCAGTCGGACATCTAGACAGCCTTGGTTTTGCTAGAAAATATGTCTCCCTTTCATCATTCTCCTAATAACTCCCTCCAGTTGAGGCCTTAGACTGTCTGTATTGCCAGGGGCTCAATCCACTCTGATTCCAGCCATGGATCTTTCCTTTCTTTCCTTGGATTCAGGTGCTTTCATTTACTTTGAACGGCCTCAGTTACCCTTACAGGATGATGATCCCACACTGAAATCAACTCAAGGGGATGGGTGCTATAAGCCCCTCAGTCAATGGAAAAAAATGCAGTGAGAAAGTAACATAGTAACATAGTAAGTAAGGCTGAAAAAAGACACATGTCCAGTGAGTTCAACCTTTTTTTTTGTTTTTTTTTTATTAACTACCTATCTGCCAGTTGATCCAGAGGAAGGCAAAAAAAAAACCCATCTGAAGCCTCTCCAATTTGCCTCAGAGGGGGAAAAATTTCTTCCTGACTCCAAAATGGCAATGGGACTAGTCCCTGGATCAACTTGTACTATGAGCTATCTCCCATATCCCTGTATTCCCTCACTTGCTAAACACCATCCAACCCCTTCTTATACCTATCTAATGTTTCAGCCTGTACCACTAGTGATGGGCGAATTTATTCGCCAGGCGCAAATTCGCGGCGAATTTGCGCGATTCGCCGCCAGCGAATAAATTCGCGAAACTCACGCGAAAATTCGCGTCAAAAAATTCGCCGGCGTCAAAAAATTTTTTTCGAAAAAAATGGACGCCGGCGTAAAAACGGGTGCCGGCGTCAAAAACGGACGCCGGCGTCGGAAAAACGGGTGCCGGCGTCAAAAACGGGTGCTGGCGTCAAAAACGAGACGCCGGCGCCGTTTCGCGAATTTTTTGCCGTTTCGCGAATTTCGCGCGAAATTCGCGAATTTTTCGGCGAAGCGAAACGGCGCAAATTCGCCCATCACTATGTACCACTGATTCAGGGAGAGAATCCCAAATCTTCACAGCTCTCACTGTAAAAAACCCCTTCCGAATATTTAGGCGGAACCTCTTTTCTTCTAATCGGAATGGATGACCTCGTGTCAGCTGGAAAGACCTACTGGCAGGGGCGTAACTACAGAGGAAGCAGGAAGCAGGGGGGCCCAGGAGGTACAGGGGGCCCCATGAGGCTCTCATTGATGAGCAATTTCAACATATAGTGTTAAAACAGGACAAACACTGGATATGTTGGGGGCCCTAGAATTAATTTGCTGTGGGGCCCAGCAACATCTAGTTATGCCACTGCCTACTGGTTAATAAAGCATTAGAGAGATTATTATATGATCCCCTTATATATTTATACATAGTCATCATATCTCCCCTTAAGCGCCAGTCTTTCCTCATAGCTAAGATTTTCCAGACCTTTTACCAGCTTAGTTGCCCTTCTCTGTACCCTCTCTAATACAATAATGTCCTGTTTGAGTGATGGAGACCAAAACTGTACGGCATATTCTAGATGGGGCCTTACAAGTGCTCTATACAGTGGAAGAATGACCCCCTCCTCCCGTGACTCTATGCCCCTTTTAATACAACTCAAGACCTTATTTGCCCTTGATGCTGCTGACTGGCATTGCTTGCTACAGCCAAGTTTATCATCTACAAGGACTCCAAGGTCCTTTTCCATTATGGATTTGCCTAGTGCAGTCCCATTAAGGGTATAAGTGGATATTTTTACATCCCAGGTGCATGACTTTACATTTATCAACATTGAATCTCATTTGCCACTTAGCTGCCCAGATTGCCAGTTTGTCAAGATCATGTTGCAAGGATGCCACATCCTGGATGGAATTAATTGGGCTGGATAATAAAAAGTTATACAGTGGGGTATACAGTAGGTGATTCAGGAAGGTTGTGACTCCCCCTCTCTAAATTTTGGGATTCCATGATTTCTATTTGTTATCTGGATAACCCGCCATTGTTACCAGTTGTGAGTGGATATAGCCTAAACATTTCTCATTAGTCCAGCTGGCATTGGGCACAGAATTTGGGAAGCCCAGCTGTAAGTCCCCAATAGCTACAATTAATCAGCAATTTGCCTCTAAATAAGAATCTTCTCCAGAATGAGACAGGCTGCAGTTTAGGTGGGGCTGCTGTAAGCAAAGGTATCTGCTCTTAAGCAGCTTTTCAGATCCTTTCACTGCACTAGCGAGAGGCCTGTGCGGTCACTGAGGCAGCAGTAACTCCGAAAAAATGACCTGTCTACACCCAAACAATAATAGATTTCCCCTTTCTGTGTTGGCTACACCCACTGCTTTCTCTTCATAGGGAGACTCCCCACGTAGATGCAACTGCCGCACCAGCCTTCTTCTGAACAACTTAATTAAGCAAAAAAAAGGGGGGGAGGGAAAAAAGTGTCAGTTTCTGACAATCTCCCAAGAACAGAGCTGCCAGGAGAAAATACTGCATCTTGCCTGAACCCGCATTCTTCCACTGGTTGCTTTCTACCAACGCCAACCATAATCTTACATGGTATTACTGTGGCCCTAAAGTGCAATAATAGGCAGCCTAGTAGTTCTATTTTATAGGCACAAAGAAGCATTAGATGGTCTTAACTGATGAAAGGTTCCTACAGTATATGCCCAGTTTTAATCTTCCTTGGGATGGCTAAAAAAGTAGGATCCTTAATCCATTATAGCTGAAACAGTTCAGCAAAGCAACTAAATATCTGAACTGTTTACTCCCTGCTATACTTTCATTCTTCACTTCCCTTTAGAACTCTGTGCATCATTATTTCACTCTTGGTTTGGGACCCTAAGTCCTGGGAAAGGCGTTACTGACTATGCTTGCAGATTCACTCTTGCACAAGCTTCCTTGTCTCTTTGCTTAGTCCTTCTGGACCTGTAGTTTATAATCTTCTTAAAAGATGCCTGCAGGGGATGCGGTCGGGCATAATAGGGGGCATGCTTAGATGAAAATCCAGTAATGGCATAGAATTAGTAGTGGAAGGCCCACCCAAGTTCACTGCAAAGGGATGCTATAAAAATAGGCCAGTGGCCCCTAAAATTTGCTCACAGGCTTTGCAGAGAGTCATTTTTACAATGGAACTCCACGCTAAACGCATTGTAGGGCCCTGTAAACTTTGCAAATAAGACATTTTTCATGAATATCACTTTGCCTCCCGCTGGGATATAGACTATTTACTCTATATAAATTTGTATAGGTGGGAGCTGCCATATTGCTTATCATGGCCAAGGCACTCTTCAGAGAAAACAACAATGATAGCGCTATTTCATTCTACCCAAATACAGATGGAACTGGTTTTGTGCAGTGAATACAGATGCATTTTTGTCATGTTATTTCCCTGTAATGCAGTGTTTTTTCCTCCATGATTCTATCATAGTTGTGGGTGCGCTCTATGTTGCATCTGTCTGATTCATCAAGATTTGGTGCAAGTTTTGTCTAACATTTTCAGTGTTCAGGTTTCATTACTTGCAGAGCAGAGATTCAAAACAGCACTCGCATCCAACTCACTGGATGCAAATCTGGTGTGTACCTAGTGACCCAACCTGCTATGGGAACATTTGCTGATATTGAGTTTTCTTTTAATATTGGAATGAAACACCGTTGCGGGGTTTATTGAACCTAACAGCATTAGCAAGGTAAGGAGAACTCCCTACTAAGACACTAAATCCAAAAGGAAGAATGTGAGGATCTCCAATAATCAAGAGCTAAATATTTTTTAAAAAAAGTAGAAAATTTATTAGGACAATCCCTACTACTCTGGATTAACACAAACCAGTCACACTTGATAGATGGCTCCCATCCCACCCAGTTTATGACCTAGCACTTCCCACGTTGAATAGTTGCTCATTAGTGACCCTGATAGCCAACACAAGGAGGGTGGGAGATTACACAGACTTCCGGTAACCCTGGAAGGTGTAAGAACCCAGAAGAACAATCTGCATCGCATCTATTGCAACTTGCTTGTAAGCAGAGGTCAGAAGGAGGCCTAAGCCAGAATGTAGGCCTGTAGCATTGGTGCAGTTTGTTTTTTAATAACAATGAGGCTAATTCCCAGAATTAGAGACAAGCAGGGCATGCAGAGAACTTTGGGCATATGGATCTAAGCCCTGGGAAAATCAAAACCTCCTATAACTCAGATGGCTCATATAAAGGCAGATGGAACCCAACAGGCTGCAGAGAAGGCAGAGAATACAGGGCATTGAAACAGACAATTATCATATCTTATGGTCATGTTAAAGAGGCAACAGGGCTTTTGTTGTCTAAGAACTCAATTTTCCCGAGTTGGAAAAGGGAATGTAATAAGAAAAAAGTAATTCTAAGCAACTTTCCTGTATGATAAAAACTGATTTTAATCTAATTTATAAATTTATAAATGTTATTATGAAATGGATCTGCCTAGATCTACTTATGTACAGGTAGATACACGACAAATAAATGATAGATAAATTATAGATAGATAGATACATAGATAGATAGATAGATAGATAGATAGATAGATAGATAGATAGATAGATAGATAATAGATAGATAGATAGATAGATAGATAGATAGATAGATGATAATTGATTTATGGATGATAGATAGATGATAAATAGATAGTTGATAAATAGACAGATGATAGATGTATGATAAATAGATATGTTGTTAGATAGATAATTGATAAATTACAGATGATAAATAGATGTTTGATAGATAGATAGATAATAGATAGATAGATAGATAGATAGATAGATAGATAGATAATAGATACATAGATAGATAGATAGATAGATAGATGATACATAGATGATACATAGATGGTTGATTGATAGATGGATATATGATAAATAAATGGTTGATTGATAGATGATAAATAGGTGATAGATACATGATTGATTATTTGATTTATAGATACTTGGCAGGTAATGTAGAGGTTTTGACATGGCACCCACAAATCCAAGCTACTTCACTTATCTGAAAGTCAATACAGATTTGACCACTCTAGACTCAGCCTGCCATGCTATAATCATCTATTTAGCTCAACGAAACTCAGTGTGCTCAGCCACCAGTGTCCCCACTGTAATATAAGTCCAATCAGCAATTCAATCAGATGGCACTCCGGATAAAATAGAAGAGGTTTATTGCAACAATAGGGTTAACAACATCGCCTTACGCGTTTTGGGAAAAAGACTCCCTTAATCATAGGCATGTGTCTGTTTCAGAGAAATGATGACTGTTGCAGCCGCCAATACTCTAGGAGACTCTTTAGAACTGCCTGGGATATATTGAAGGGTGAGCATTTTATGAGGCCACCATGGGCAGAATAGACCGTCTCAAGAAAAGAACCTAACACCCACCAAGTTGCAGAAATATTGTAGTGTTTTGTGATGGAATTTTCATAGTGAAATGGGCAAATGATGAACTTGCCGCAAGCTTAGTTTATTTTTCCTCCACATTTTAGTGCCAAAACTCTATAGTTTCTGCCAGTGGCTTGTGAGCAACATGTTACTAACTGACCTATTCGATGTTGCTCCTAGGGGCCTCAAAGCAGGTGCTCATTTTTTTAATTCCTGCCTTGTAGCCAAGTTTTTGAGGCATAAGGAACATATTCACTACCAAAGAGTAAATGTAAGTTTGCTTAGTCCAGCAATTCATAGGTTTAGTTTAAAATCTTTTCATTTTGTGGGGAAACGCTGGCCCTGGTGATATTGTTTGATGACCTTTCACCTTAGCTCTCAGGTCTTTTGTGGTGGGAAATTGGCCTTTTGGTTCTGAAGTGAGAGGATTCCGATGGTGACACAGGATCTGTCATCCTTTAAGTACTTGGGTACAAGTAATCAGGGAGGGAATGGTACCCTCTTAAGAATCAGCATTGGATGAAAGAAAAGCAACTGGTTGAGAGATGGCCACCAAGCCATCTCTTTAGCTCTCAAGTGCTTTCTCAAAATAATTATTTGGTCTCTCTTTAACGTTTTGATTTAGCCCAAAGTATAACCCAACCTTGCTTTAAGCATTTATCCTCTTCAAGATAATAAAATCGCCTCTCCCAGTCTTCCGCCTAGAGGTATTTATTGTCGGCTAAACCAAAGATAAAACACAGGACTCCATTGATGTTGCCTGGTTTAAACAAACCGTCTCCAGAAGTGGGAACACAGGACAGATTTCTCATTCATTTTCATGGGGATTGAAAACATTCAGTTTGCTCTTTGATTTGGTAATGAGGGGATGGTGGCCGAATGGAAAGCAGCTCACCAGAAATATCAAATCCAAAGGATTTTGCAAATTTACATTTAACACCACTTTGGGAAGTTTACTTTTCTGCATTTGTAGTTTGCATTAGAGTTTTAAAACATTTTAAAACACAGTGGCACTGAAAGAACTAGGATATTCCCTGAACTGTAATACCATAGGACAGTGCCATATTCAGAGAAATGGAGTTTAAGGTTAGCCATTGTATCACTGAGGGGGTGCCCAGGCTTGGACTGGGGGGGTTCACTAGGGCTGCTGCTTCAAGGGCCCCCACACCCCATCCCGGGCCCCCCACCCCAGGCTCAAAGACACCTCAGCTGCAACCCCCCTTGTGCGTACTTTTTTCCTGCTCCTGGCCATAACCGGGTAAGGGGCAGCGGCAAAAGCTGGTCTGGGGATGGGGGCCCATGGGATTTTTTCCGGTGTCCCAGTCTGACCCTAACATATCAGCATCCCCCCAGTGATTTACACTTTCCTTGTCCTTTAACACCAATATATACAATCTTTATTAGCAGCATTTATTTGTATTTGTTTTTGCCTAAAGGATAAATAAATAGGAGTTTTCTAAGACTAAAATAGGCTATTGGTCTTCTTTTTGGGGGTTTGTATGTGCATAAGTTATACTATTGCCCCACAGCTTTCTAGATTGACCTTTAAACTGCTGTTTGGTTACAGGGGTCAGTGACCCTTACCATGAGATATTGGTATGAATTATAGACCGGAAGACTAATGGGAAAAGCTCTAATGAGCAATAAATAAAATAAAAGACAAAAAAAGACAAGCCTACAATCAAGATAAGATCATTTCAAGCTGAATTGTAAAATGACAAATTTATTTTAACATGCGGCCCCTGTGCAGAGAAATTTTGGATATCTGGTTACAGCCATTGTGCACTTGTTGACTCCCCGTATCTATTTTCCATTGGGAGACAATATGGAAAAGTACAGTTCTCATGAATGCACCAAACTTGGGAGTCCTGTCCCTTTTTAGCAAGAAGCAATTTGCAGATTAGTACAGTGAATGTAACGACGAGTGGACGGAGAAACTTCAGTCCATTGTGGCTCAGGCCGGGCTGTTCCAGCTATATGTAAATGCATGCACCGCTCTATGTGCATGTGTCCACTTTGAAGTTACCAACTGAATTTAATTCTGCTTTTGTGATTAAATCAGGCCATTACGTTTAATCTCACTTAATAGTAAAGAATGCTCTTTGTTGTTTTCTATAGGCAACATATTCTGCACCTAACATATACAGCCTGGCATTCACACTTAACCATTAATCCCCAATGCCAGATAATTGCTTCATCTAGAGGCTCTCTGTGCAATTCACAAGGGGATTGATTGCTGCCATTCTCCCCCCATACATTAATGCACTGTTCTGGTCTTCCTTCTTTGCCTCAGTGAACCCTATCAAGCTGTCCAAATTTTCTGGGCATGTGGGCGTATTGTAAGTTGTTAAATTAAATTCGGAGCTGACCCCCTAAGCACACAAATCTATTAGCCCCGTGAGTTAGACGATTAAGGAGCCTGCTTTTACCACTCAAATACCTCAAATAAGAAACGGGGTAAATAAAGCTGAATTTTAAGTCTCAAGTGAGAAGTGTGAGGTTTCATTGTTTTGGGCGGCTTTCTGCTTAATACCCCAAGCCAAAGATGGTACAAAGCCATTATGCATTACTGGGTTATCAGACACGTAGTTAGTGCTAGAGCCTTTGGTTTTTATTGGAATAAAAAATAATTTCAGGGAATTTACAGGCCTAATAATAGAAAGCAAAAGGTTTTGGGGGGCAAGCATATGTTGTAGGGTAGGGCAGGGACCCTTGGGATATAAAAGGTAGATAAAGGACACATTGTGAGATATTTTCAGTACATAGACTAGAGTTTTTTGTTATTTCTCCTCCCTTTTCCCATGGTAAGGAGTCCCGAGCTTTGTAGGGTATAGTCATCCCTATCGATTCCACACTTCTGTGAGTTTGGACCTCCTCCAACTGCACACCTCATGGGAGTGCCTTGTGTATTAGCACACATTGGATGAAGTACAGTGTATGTGTTTTAACTTGGATAGAAGACATGGAAGGCCATGCTAGAGGAACAATATATTAATGTGGAAGTTGAATGGAGAAGACTTAAACTAAAGAGGTACAGGGTTGCTAGCAGTAGCTCTGTGCACTGGTTGGAGGTATTTTGCACAACAGCTGGAGGGCCACTGTTGGGACATTTCAGTGGTCGGCAACCAGTGGCTCATGAGAGATGTGTTGCTAACTGTCAGGAGCATGGTGAGGCCCCTCCATCCGTGGTGCGTCCTCTTCTAAGATTGCGGCACCCATGGTCGCTGCGTGGGTTCTGGCACCGTTGCGCCAACATCAGCGTGCAAATGTGTGATGTCATGAGGCCACGTTTTTGCGCCAAATTTGAAATAAAAGGACGCCAAAGACGCCAGTTCAACGCCTGATTATAGGTTTTGCTTTCTGCATTCCTGCATGTTCCTAAATTCTTGCTAACTTTATTCCTGAACTTTGACCTTGTCTGAAACTTGACTATTGAACTACTGCCTGGATTCTGACTACGATTATTCCTGATCCCTATTGGTTACCACAAACTTGGACATTGCCCTAGTGCTTCCTCCTTGGTCCAGGCTTCTCCGTTACTGTAGCCGTAAGGCCCCTGACACTCACCAACCCCCTTGGATGTTGCTCCCAGTGGCCTCAAAGCAGGTACTTGTTTTTGAATTCCAGACTTGGAGGCAAGTTTTGGTTGCATAAAAACCAGTTGTACTGTCAAACAGAGTCTCCTGTAGTCTGCCAGTCCTCATAGAGGCTACCAATTAGCCAGTCACAGCACTTATTTTGCACCAGTCTGGAAGAACGTTCATGGTTGTGTTTTTACATCTGAATGATGCTCACGGCAAAAAAGTTTGGGGACCCCATTTAAGACTAATAACGTCCTACAGCTGTTAAGCAGTATATCATTTATCATTTTCCTCCAACAGGCCCCTGTGATGCTGTGAATTTGTACCCCACCCTTAAACTCACCCTGATAAACTGCCATATGTAGTGCTGAGTTGACTTTCCCAAGTACATTGATTGTAGCTCATTTCTTTATTTGCTGAATATTCCAACTGTAGCACAACAACCTTCAGCATTCTTATGCATCTAGTGGTATAAAGGGCTAAGGCTATATCTAAGGCACATTTTGAAGTATGTGAGAATTGTGGCCATTGAAAATCAGCTTTTTATCATATGTCATCCAGTAAAATACTAGAATTCTTTAAGTAGGAATGAACAATAGCACCACTGATAAGTGGCCAAAATAGAAAATCCGTTTGGCTCTTGACCATTTTCTGAGCATGGCCAATACATCTTAGTTGCACTGATAGGGTGCTGTGTGTGTCCACGTGTATTTGTATTCATACTGTACATAAACTAACATTGTGGGTTGATTGATCAAATATCTCCAGTGTTGGTCTGTGAGGTCTAGAGAATTACCTCTCTGCGTAATTGCATTTATTGATATGATTAGGAGTTGCCACAACGCTTGCTGCAACTTATTTGCACCATCTAGGACAGGGGTCCCCAACCTTTTTTACCCATGAGCCCAGGGCTACCATTAGCCCCATACAACAACCCGCCCACCCTGGCACCCACCCCTGATCCCGCACACTCCACATCACAATTAAAAGACCACACAGACATCAGCGCTAAAAAAGTAACCCCCCACACATATTGATGGTCAGGGCCCCCTTATAAGGTAAAAAGAAAAAAAAACATTGGCGCCAGGGCCCCCCTTACCAGTTAAAAAAAATTGGGGCCCCAATAATAATTTTTTAAAAAAACCTTTGCGCCAGGGCTCCCATTACAAGTTAAAAAAAATTGGGGCCCCATAAGATATTTTTAAAAAAAACTTGGGGCAGGAGCCTATACATTTTTAAAATAAAACATTGGTGTCGGCTCCTTTTGTGACTTCAGGTCTTTCCGCCGCTTAGGACTTCGTATGTTCGGCATTTCCGCATTCTGCCTCTTCGGGACTTCGCAAGCAGAGGCACGGCTGCGGAGCATTCAAGAGGGGCCCGGCTCTTCGAAAAGTGCAGCACTGCGGGGCTCCCCTTTAGCTCCGGGCCCGGGACACTTGCCCCCCCTCTCCCCCCCTGATGGTGGCCCTGCATGAGCCACATTCAAATGTAAAAAGAGTTGGGGAGCAACACAAGCAAGAAAAAAGTCCCTGGGGTGCCAAATAAGTGTTGTGATTTGCTATTGGTAGCCCTATGTGGCCTGGCAGCCTACAGGAGACTTTGTTTGGTTGTAAACCTGGTTTTTATGCAACAAAACTTGCCTCCAAACCTGGAATTCAAAAATAAGCACCTGCTTTGAGGCCAATGAGAGCAACATCCAAGGGATTGGGGAGCAACATGTTGCACCAGAGCCACTGGTTGGGGATCACTGGTCTAGTAGTTCTGTACTAGTTTGCAATGTGGCTCCTGCACGTATGTGTAAATGCAATGGAGAAAGGGAAAAGCACAAAGTTTAAAACCTATATATATATATATATATATATATATATATATATATATATATATATATATATATATATATATATATAACAAACAAGGGAAAGTTGTGCTCACCACTATTTTTTAAAACCATTAGGCGGGGGTGCAATGAGGGTGTGACCACATTTGACTATATATATATATATATATATATATATGTTCATTATCTTGGTGACCTGTAGGGGTCATTTCTATAATTTGCAGCTTCCCCTAATTTTCCTTTGAAGAACCCTTCGTAAGTAAAGTTTGTTTGAATGGGAGTCAAATAAAAATTTCATGGAAAATCTTACACAATTGTCTTCTTTACGGGCAGCGCCATGGAAATCGGTGGTCCCTATTGTACTACACAGCCCAATAATATGGTGCAATTTTGACTGCGAGAACAGACAATAAAGTTTTATTTATTAATTTAAAAATGCTTTAGGGTAATGTACGTGCGTGTTTCATGTATCACGCTGGTTTTATTAAACATCGAGTGTACGTCAGGCTATGTTTCTGTATTGATATTTAGTAAAATCCCAAATTAAAGACCCTTTTCCACCTGTAGGGTTGCTGCTGGGTGCAGCTGACTGGTAGCCATTACTCCATCTATTGATCGCTATTCAGCTTTTACAAATTTTACTATCTCGTAAAAAGGGCCCATAATGCAGCCCCGGAAAATATAAACTTGTAAACAATAAGCATTTGGCTGGAGAGGGCTTGGAATCCCTTACAGACAAAGAAAAGAGTTTTGTTAGGAGTGTGTTTCAAAGTCTCTCGTATCAGTTTTAGGGCTGGATACCATACCATGCAATGATTTCTACCAGGATTTAATTGACATAAGAAGCGAATTTTAGCAGCAACTATTTTAATTTTTTTAAATTGCTGTCACTATTCCCATTGCAATCTGGTCCCAATGCTAACATCAAAAAATTGTTTTAAAGGAATTGTTCAGTGTAAAAATAAAAACTGGGTAAATAGATAGGCTGTGCAATATAAAAAATGTTTCTAATATAGTTAGTTAGCCAAAAATGTAATGTATAAAGGCTGGAGTGATTTCATGTATAACAAGTCAGTCAGATCACTACTTCCTGCTTTTCAACTCTCTTTGTTTACACTGACTGGTTGCCCTGGCTACCAGACAGTAACCAATCAGAGACTTGAGGGGGGGCCACATAGGTCATATCTGTTGCTTTTGAATCTGAGCTGAATGCTGAGGGTCAATTACAAACTCACTGAACAGAAATGTATCATGTGGCCCCCCTTCAAGTCGCTGACTAACTCAGAGTTATAGAGCTGAAAAGCAGGAAGTTGGATTCTGGCTGTTTTATTAGACATCTGTTCATGCCAGCCTTTATATATTACATTTTTGGCTAACTAACTATATTAGAAACATTTTTTATTTTGCACAGCCTATCTGCTTACACAGTTTTTATTTTCACACTGAACTATTCCTTTAAAGTAATAAAAATATAATACAGTGTTGCCCTGCACTGGTAAAACTGATGTGTTTGCTTCAGAAACACTACTATAGTTCATATAAATAAGCTGCTTTGTAGTAATAGGGGCAGCCATTCAAAGGAGAAAAGGCTCAGGTTACACAGCAGATAAGCTCTGTAGAACATCAATTTCCACCATTGCTACAAAGCAGCTTGTTTATATGAACTATAGTAGTTTTTCTGAAGCAAACACATCAGTTTTACCAGTGCAGGGCAACAGTACATGATATTTTCATTACTTTAAAACACTTTCATTTGTTGGTGTTACTGCTCCTTTAAGAAATAATGTAGAGCTGTAGAAACTTTGGGGGAGGTGTTTGTCCTGAGCCTCAATATCCACACCTAAACCTTGGCATGTAGATAAAATTATTAAAGGGCAAATTATATATACAGTAAATAAATATTTCTGAATGCCCCTATTGCAGTTTGCATTTATTAACTTTTACGTTGAGAGAATTCTGTTGCATAGGGTTCCCACCTTTTCAAGCTGAATTAACCAGCCAGCAGGTAGTACAATGTCAAAAGGGACAGCCCATGATGTCAGAGGGGTGGGGATGATGTTGAAAGTGGGTGGAGCCATGACATCACAGTCGCCCCCCATGAGGGAAGAAAACAAAATAGAGAAAAGATAGGTTTACAGAAGATTCTGGGCAAATAATGGCTGGGGGCTGAAAGTAAGTGTATTATAACTTTACTGGTTACTACACTGCCGGTAAATATGTAATACCAGTGCTGGCCTTGGCAGGTATTTTATCACTAGGCCAGTAAAATATTGGATAGTTGATAGCCCTAGTGTTGCAATATGTGCATTGCTGGTTTAATATTACCTGGTGATGGAGTATCTTAGAACTCATCACTGATTCTTTGTAGGAAGGATGAGATTGTCCATGAACTTTAAAAGATGTCAGTATTCTTGCCATGGGCCTCCAGACTAAACTCTTTATTTTTCTTTGTACACTGATACCTTTGGTCTTATGTTTGTATATTTTGAAGAATGTATGGCTTTATAGTTGGAGACTGCTCTCTGCTAAAGGGTCACAAAACCGTCATTTTTATTTTCTCCATGTTTTTAATGTATTTTTTATTTCATGGAAAATAGGAGATTTGTTTTTATTCTTTTCTGCTTCACCAAGTGTCCCTGGCTTTTATAACAGTCTTACTGACTCTTGTTTCATTTTGAGCCTTGAATAAGACTCTGTAGTTCTTGCTATAGCTACTTGTGTTTCTTTGTCCATACTCCTCCTGTAGAGTTAGCATCTCCTGGCAGGCAGTTAGCATGTGGCTCTGAGGCTCAGAAATATAACGTAGTCTAATGTACCTCTACCTTAGAGATAATTGTGTTACCCCTGCTGTTCTCTAAACCTTCTTTTGTCTGAAAGTCTGAGAATTATTGAATAACTGGCTTACTTTATCATTCCTACACAAAGAGATGCCCAAACATGCCCAATCTAGTTCTTCAGCTCCTTTGCTTTAAAGACATCCTACAAGATGCATGTGTTGAGGAAAGACAAGCATACATATTCTTCGGCACACCACTTACTTTTCTTTTCTTTTAGGGTGCATTCAACTCCTCCAGCTACTTCCAAGCCCGATTTTCATACAAAGATTCCCATAGGGAGGAAGCACACCAAACATATGATTTTGCCTTTTAGGACATTTATTCAGCAGTGTTAGCACAAGCTTTCGGGGTCAACCCCTTCCTCAGGTGCAATTGCACTGCACCTGAGGAAGGGGTTGACCCCGAAAGCTTGTGCTAACACTGCTGAATAAATGTCCTAAAAGGCAAAATCATATGTTTGGTGTGCTTCCTCCCTATGGGAATCTTTGAGGAAAGACAACTCTGATCCAGTGGGATGTTGACTGCAAAGAATGATGGATGGAATGGGGCTTTGCCTACATGAAGTGAAGCTACGACACTCAAAATAAGGATACCAGCTTTAGCCTGAATAAAGTCACACTAGACAACTGAGGGTCATGGAAGATCAGTTGGATAACACTTTACACAATCCAGTAACAGACAATTTATTTTGGATTTCATCATCATCATCATCAACATCAACACCATTACAGTGCAAAGACACATTAGAACATACTAAAGGCATTAGAGTTTATGTTACCAGTTATTATAAAAGGCACACATAGCTATGCTACACTATAACATTGCTTTAGTTGGTTTCACAGTGGTGTCTCATTCATGACATTTATTATTTATGGCATTTATAAATACCCTTCATTGCAATACAAAAATACTGAACATTCCAGGCATGAAATAGGGGATATGTATTTGGCTGTCAGTCTATAGAAATCACTGGGTGCTGCCTGAGTTAGTAAGGCTCACTAAATCACAATACAGATGTGTGTGCAACAAACAGATGATCGACACACCTAGCAATCGAACATTTTCCAGTATTGTTCTCAGCATTACATAGTTTAGTATCCCACAGCAACCAATGAGATATTTGCTTCCAATATTATAACTGCAATAGACTAGCTGCTGATTGGTTACTGTGAGTTACTGGACTAGAACAGAGTTGTTTTCACTGATATACCTTGTTTGTGCCATCTGGCTAGCAGTTTATGGCATATATCTAAATAATTGTCTGGCTTAAAGCTGATCTCTGTTGGGTCACCTTAAAGACAGAATGTAGAACTGGACATTATCAGTCAAGAACAAACTCCCCAAGTCCTGTGTTATTCTGTGTACAGTGTACTTAACTATTTAGAATAATAGTCCTAAAAATATATACTTATTAATGGTATGTAATGATGTCATCATTTATATTCGCTGCTTAGTGATGTGTGAAATGACTCACTAAAAATGAGTGTATTATAAGAAATAGTATATACCCTGCTTTAAAGTATGAGATATTAAACGTTACCTAAAAAAAGAACTTGGCTACAAGTCTTGTACCTTTGCTTGGTCCCAGAACTCCTTTGTGACCTAAGTCCCCCTATATTCTTCCATAGAGGGTATGGGAGAAATAATATTATATTTACAAATACAAGAGACAGAAAGGGGCAAACTCTTGTTCCTATACACAGAACCACAATGCAATGTGTCCGTACATATTTGTTCACCCACTATTGTGTGAATTGTCATAGCATGAAGAATGACTAATCCCAAAGAGTCACTTCTTGCTCTCACAGCTTTTCGCAGTGTCTCTAGTCCAGAACCCTCAGGCTATATTTACTTGGAAAACTGTATAGCTTTGATGCTGAGGCTGCCTGGAATAAAGTGAGTGAACCTGCAGATGGTACAGGTACAAACGCCAGCACTCCCAGGCAGATTGTAAGCAGGGCACTGAGGTTCCTCCAAGGACAGTGAGTGGAACTTGTTACTGCATTGAGGGTCTGGATTGTTGCTTGTCCCTGGGGCTAAGAGCATGGATCCAGGTGAAGCAAAAAGGGGCAACCCAGCAAGCAGCAACCTTGGCCCTGGGCCACTTATGTCTCCAATTAGTCTTCTTAATTCTTGAAGGGAGCTGCCAAGGAGCAATATGTAATTCCTGGCTAACAGTAGCGTGGCAATCTTGGACAGCTTCCTTCCAGGTGAGCTCTGACAATGGGTTGCAGAATAGGGCAAGATGACTTCCCGTAGAGCGTCCATCGCTAGGTTTAAATCTTGCATCCTTTTCCTTTCCCTACTGTTAATCTTTTTTCTTAATTGCTGTTGTTCCTCCTTTAGGTCATTGGCATGCCCCCCACAGCCATTCATAGACACAGATGGCTCCTGATTATTGTCTTCGCTGATGTTCAAGATGGAAGAAGGGTGCCTGTAGCCAGCAGGTAGGTCTTGGACAGCTTTGCTACAAAGCAAGTCACTCTGGCAGTGCCTCATCATCTTCTCTCTATTCTGTATGAACCTGCAGATTTGCATAATATGGCTCCCAGAGTCCTTAGCGTCTTAAATCGTAGTCATACTTGTGTACGAGGAAGCAGCGAGGTAAAAGTAAGGGAAAAGAAACAGGTGGTTGAGGGACTTGCAAGTGCAATGACCTGTAGCCGGCTTGCTTTTCTTGTCGAGGCTGTGCAACTGATAAACCAGTGGATGAGACTGCCCTCCCAGCCGATCCAGCCTCTGCCAATACTTTCATTGGCTAATGTGTTCCTGCCTTAAAAACTATAATACAAAAGCCAAGTCATGTCTAAAGCTTCATTGTAGCAGTTAGTGCGTTTCCCAGGGAAGTCTGCTCTTACTCAGTATCCAACTGCACACAACAGATTCTTTTATAGACACTTGCAAATGCTCCTATGAATGTAACACTGGGCTTATGTCAGGCGGCTGCTTCTATTTAATAAGGATTCCCACACACGGGTGCGCATCATGATAAAGATACATAGCCTTTGGGGTATTTTTTCCGGGCATATTTTCCCTGCCTCAATGTTTTTGTGACAGTGCTTATATCACTGTTTTACAGACCTTGTTTTCAAAAAGGTATGGCCAGAAATGTTACAAAAACACTTCTGGGCTCATTTGTTAATGTGTGCAACATGCTACAGAACTAGTGCACCATCTATTGTTTGTGTCTGTAGTGCATTTAGCAATGATTTAGTCCACTATGGGCCTCTTCTACTAGAGCAGTGATCCCCAACCATTGGCTCACGAGCAACATGTTACTAACAAATCCCTTGGATGTTGCTCTCATTGGCCTCAAACCTGGTGCTTATTTTTGAATTCCAGGCTTGGAGGCAAGTTTTGGTTGTATAAAAACCAGGTGTACTGCCAAACAGAGTCTCCTGTAGGCTGTCAGTCCACATAGGGGCTACCAAATAGCCAATCACAGCATTTATTTGGCACCTCAAGAATGTTTTTAATGCTTGTTTTGCTCCCCAACTATTTTTACATTTGAATGTGGCTCACGGTAAAAAAAGGTTGGGAACCCCTGTGTTAAAGGAACCTTGTATGTATCTTATATCTCAAAGCAGGCTGTATACATGAACCTCCTGCCCCACTGCATTATGGCCAGTCCTTTATATACTGGGGCAATCCAGATGTTTATGAACAATGTGGCAAGACCTCAAGCATTAGTAAGACTAAGGGGCAAATTTACTAATCAGCGAATTTTGGCCAGCGTCCGTTTTGCACCCATTGCAAATGCGCCCAGACTACGCCAATTCACTAATATGCAGAGTTTCGTCCTGGGCACCGAACGCTGCCAACTTTTCGCTAGGTGCATGCATTTCATAGCGAAGGTGCACTAGCCAGTAGCGATCGTAGAGGGGGGCGGGCCCTGGTGCATGACGCTCACCCGGGCCCCGCCCCCCTCCGTACGGCCGTATTTGCCCGCATTTTCAGTGGTGAACGGATTGCCGGGGGGCCCTGAGGGGGTGCAGGCCCTGGCCCGCTCGCACCCCCTGCTCCCCCGGTAGTTCTGCCACTGGCGCTAGCGTTCATTTGTGCCTAGCGAAAATTCGCTAGTGATCTTGCGCTCAGGTCAATTTGCATATGGTGGGAAATTTAAAGTTGTATGGACGTCTTTATGTTAAATGTTGGTGCAAATACTTACAAATTCCACATTTAAAAACACATGTCCAGGGAACCTTAATAAACACAATAGAGTTATTATAATGCCCTACACATGAGCCCACTGTAAAATTAATGCTCCTTATGTTTAAAAACGTATGAGGAAAACCGGTTACCCAAAAAAAGGAAAAGTCGCCAGTGTATTTTGAACTTTTATGTATTTTCGTCTCACAGGATATGATGTCAGTGACAGAAGATTGTGGAAAATCTCGCTGCTTTATCGCACTTCGCCTGGTCTGAGGTGGCGAAGGCAACTCTGACAAAAGAGGTAACGTTCATCAAAATCCACATTTTAGTGAATTTGCTGAGTAACGTCCATTCGCCAGAGCAAAAAGTCGCCTGGCAATAGAGTGTGAATGACCGCTAGCGATGGTCCCGTTCACTAGCAAATTAGTAGTAAACTAGTAAACTGGCGATGTCCCTGCGGATGGCAATGCTGGCGACTTTTCGCCACTGAGCTCTTTCGTAAATCTGCCCCTAAGAATGAGGAATTCAAGGTTCACTTATATTTACAAATTAAAGTTTCGGGAGATGTTCCTAAAGCCTTTAGCAGTGGAAGTTTTTGACTTTGAGCAGTTTTGAATGAAAGGAGCACCTTTTGCTTTCAAGAAGGCAATGGCCCAAACCAACATCTTATATAGTTGGGTACAGATAATTTGCCTTATCCTCAGCTCCATTCCTCAACATGATTCACTAAGCTCACCAGCTACTGAGAGCGTAGATTGGTTTCTACTGAGATCTTATGCTTGTATCTCCTGTTTCTACAATGAGAGGATGGAATACACTGTTCTTGCCACATTTAATACATATTAATTTACACAACTGTTGCATATGAGGAGCTTGAAGGAGCGACACTGGCTAATCACAGTAGATTTGCGTTGCTTTATGGCAATGTTATTATCACCACCTTCGGCCAGCAAACCAAATGGTTGGTGATAAAAGCTGCACATTGTTGTCCTCCCTTTACAAACACAATAATTGTGACCCTAATGTCAGTCAGTGCTTCAATGATCCATTCAGATGGTGGCCTGTTCTTCTCTGAAAGCAGCAATGACTGATTGTATCTTGTTAACTGCAGGATTTCCAGCCCTCATATACATACATTTGGTCAACTGCAAATGTGAGCTAAAGTCTTGCCTTTGTCTGTTCCCCCTGCCGGCCCGATGACAGTAAAATAATGTAAGTGCCAGATGTTTAATTAGCCACTTTATTTAGGGGTAAACAAGAAATGAGAAAATCCGTGGGAAAAGTCTAGGACTGTTTTTCAGATTTTGTATAACAATAATGGGAATCTACAGAAACTATATATACTATTCTATATTTATCTAAGTAAATCAAAATAGGTAAGTGATGCTATCCTGATAATGTTTATGGATAATTCCCCAGCAAATGAAAGGAACACAGTAGTTTTTCATCTGTGTTCTAAGTGGACTATGGAGAAATGTAGAAGAATTGTTGACCTAGGGCTATAAGACAGGCTCCCATAGAGTAAGCGTCAGGACAGCAAAAGTCTCTAAAAGGGGTTGTTCACCTTTGAATTAACTTTTAGTATGATGTAGAGAGTGATATTCTGAGACAATTTGCCATTGGTACTAATGACCCTAGCAACCATGCATCAATTTGAAAAGAGACTGGAATGTGAATAGGAGAGGCCAAAATAGAAAGATGAGTAATAAAATTAGCAATAACAATAAGTGTGTAGCCTTACAGAGCATTGGTTTTTAGATGGGATCAGTGACCCCCATTTGAAAGCTGGGGGTTTGCAAATAATACAAAAACTATAAAAAGTAAATAATAAAGACCAATTAAAAAGTTGCATAGATTTGGCCATCCTATAACATACTAAAAGTTAACTTAAAGGTGAACCACCCCTTTAAAGAAAAATGGATTTTATTTCAGCCGGCAGCAACAGGTATAAAATAAAGGCCGTTTCTTTCCAAAAACAATAAAAATAGCTTAAGGCAGCATTGTCAGGTCAATAATAACAAAAAGGCAGTCAAATTACTAGGGATGCACCAAATCCAGGATTCGGTTCAGGATTCGGCCATTTTTAGCAGGATTCGGATTCGGCCAAATCCTTCTGCCCGAAGAGGCCCATAGTGGAGTTAATAGTTGCTAAATGCACTACAGACACAAATCCGCATATGCAAATTAGGGATGGGAAGGGAAATCGCATTTGTCACAAAACAAGGAAGTAAAAAATGCTTTTCCCCCTCCCAACCCTAATTTGCATTATAGTAGATTACAAAATAGTGGATTGGTTTGCATCGCTACAAATTACAGACCTTCTATATGGGTGACTGTGTGTGCACAGCCACATAGGATCCTTAGTGTCAAGATCCACAACTCTCTTCTGTGTCTCTCCTAGTCAGAGCCCATGAGAGACTGACAAGCCTGGGTTTTAAGAAGTGCCGATTAGCCACCAGAGGCTAATCAGATCCAGCTGGTCAGTCAGTCGCACGTCACTCTGCTACAGGCTACAAGAAATGCCCCGAGAAACAGTGTTTAAGGGAGGAACTCTATGATGCGGCAGGAGCGACACGTGGCCATGCGTATAAATGCATGCAAAATGTCGGATGTTCTGAAGATAACGAGCTGCATTTGCATCCGACAGCCGGATAAATGTATTTCTTACCTGCGATTTCTCCTTCACTTCCTGTTATCTTCAGAACATCCAACACATCACATGTGTTTCGTCGCATGGTGACATGTCGGCTCCAGCCGCATCGCGGAGTTCCTCCCTTAGCTATAAGAAGCCACACTCATGAGGGCATCATTATGTGTACTGGGTTCCTGGAAACACATGTAAGTTAAATATAATAGTGCTTCTGCTTTTACTGGTCCAAAAAGTACCAGGGATTTAGTGGTTTTTATATGGGACCAAAAGGATATAGATATTAACCCAAAAACCCCTTAATAAAAGGACCACATAAAGCCACTGATCACTTATCTCTCATGGCTCATCATAGTCTCCTTTTATAATGTAACTGTTAACCCGCTTCTTAAAGGGATACTGTCATGGGAGAAATTTTTTTTTTCAAAATGAATCAGTTAATAGTGCTGCTCCAGCGGAATTCTGCACTGAAATCCATTTCTCAAAAAAGCAAACAGATTTTTTTATATTCAATTTTGAAATCTGACATGGGGCTAGACATTTTGTCAATTTCCCAGCTGCCCCATGTCATGTGACTTGTGCCTGCACTTCAGGAGAGTAATGCTTTCTGGCAGGCTGCTGTTTTTCCTTCTCAGTGTAACTGAATGTGTCTCAGTGGGACATGGGTTTTTACTATTGAGTGTTGTTCTTAGATCTACCAGGCAGCTCTTATCTTGTGTTAGGGAGCTGTTATCTGGTTACCTTCCCATTGTTCTTTTGTTTGGCTGCTGGGGGGGAAAAGGGAGGGGGTGATAATCACTCCAACTTGCAGTACAGCAGTAGAGAGTGATTGAAGTTTATCAGAGCACAAGTCACATGACATGGGGCAGCTGGGAAATTGACAAAATGTCTAGCCCCATGTCAGATTTCAAAATTGAATATAAAAAAATCTGTTTGCTCTTTTGAGAAATGGATTTCAGTGCAGAATTCTGCTGGAGCAGCACTATTAACTGATTCATTTTGAAAAAAAATTTTTTTCCCATGACAGTATCCCTTTAAGTGTCCAAAGAAGTTGACCTCAACAAAAAAGGGATCTTACTGAGTATGGACAGGTTAAACCCAGTAGCTTCTATAACATTAAAATTGCAGTAAGATAGCATTCACTTTTCTTGGATATGCGGGCTAGGTGATGTATATTGCAATCAAACTTCATTGCATGGAAACAGGGTCGGACGGGGTCGGCAGGACAACGGGAAAAAAACCCAGACCTGCTCCCGCGAGCGACTGATCAGTTGTTGTGCCACGTCTTTCGTGCATGTGCGCGGCAAGAGTTTAAAGGTGGGCAGGGGGTCCCCGGGGACTGCCAAGAAAGCCCTTTATTTAGCAGCCCTGGTAGGCCCTAAGGTTGCCACCTGGCCGGTAAAAATGATGGTTGATCCCAATGTTATTAATAGGGAAAAAAGACAAATATATAGGAAGGCCGATATTTTTTTCCAGAAAAGGTGGTAACCCTAGTAGGCCCCCAATGTTGCAGTTCGACCCTGTATGGAAAGAACCAGAATAACAGTCAGAATTAGGATAGAGATAAACCTGGTATTTACCCTTGTACAGAAAATAGAAAGTTCATCCTTTCCCTTTAATGGAATGTAATTCAAATCATTCACAAGTTTCTTACAGTTGCCAAAGGTTAATAAAACACACACCTATGAAATGCAGACAATTTGCTTAGAAGCCTGTGTTTAATTTGGAGCACAGTGCTCACTGTTGTGGTTCATTTATAAGGGCAAAAAGTTGGCAGCTTAACCCAAGGCCTTAGTTATTCTGAAAAGAAGTGAGTGACTTTAGCTACTGGGTCTTTTGGTTCCAGTCTCATAAAATGAATCCTTTCATGGGGACACATGGCCAAACCCGCTCAAAAAACACAGGGAAGGGAAACAACAAAAGTGTCTCTGAAGTCATTTCCATGCACTGAATCTGGCCATCCGGTGGCACCTTTCCCAAATGAATGGGCAGGAAAATGAGCTATAAAGGGAACTAAGAGGGTAAATGCCTTGGCATGGAGCAATGGATGAGAGAAAGCGGTAAGGACATGTTAAGCGTTCCTCCTACTGCCCTCTACTTTATTTCTCAGAGAGCGCGGGACAATGATCTGTGTAGAAAGTGTTAAGGTAATAAATGTGTCTCATTGAATTAATGCTGGCAAGGCTGAGGGACACCTGCTATGGGAAAGAGGGAGCTTTGTGAGCCAGTGTGTGTGTGTGCTGGATCCCACATAGAAGAGGGCTCTGTTGATGTCCAGCAGAACAGAGGTCTAAGTATCCAGCAGATTTTCAACTGACGTTTGGACCATGAGAGACTGATCAATTTTTTAGCAGCTGAGAAATAAAGGGATAATAACCAAATGTAATAAATGTTAACATAATAAAATGTACCGGTGCACAGAAAAAAAATAAAAGGACATAGCCTCAAAATTTATAGTACAAATGTACGACATGGTAAAACATGGATTTTAAATGATAAACTAAAATATATATATAACTATATTTTAGATTTAATTTGTCAAAAGGTTGACAAATATCTTCACAATTTCAAGCAAAACATAAGGTTACTGTGTTCCCAATTACATTCTGTTCAATGTATTTTTATACCTTTACAATGAATTCAGTTATATAATGGGTACCCCTGGAACTATAGCAGGGCGACTGTTACCCCAATGTTTCTATATATCTGTAACCTTGTTATGTGCTAAGGGGACCCAGTCTGAAGGCCAGTTATGGAGTTATGGGGAGATTTGGGGTGAGTGCTTATTAGTGCCCTGGGTACCCCTGGAACTATAGCAGGGTGACTGTTACCCCAATGTTTCTATATATCTGTGACCTTGTTATGAGCTAAGGGGGCCCAGCCTGAAGGCCAGTTATGGGGAGATTTGGGGTGAGTGCTTGTTTGTGCCCTGGGTACCCCTGGAACTATAGCAGGGTGACTATTACCCCAATGTTTCTATATATCTGTGACCTTGTTATGAGCTAAGGAGGCCCAACCTGAAGGCCATTTAGGGGGAGATTTGGGGTGAGTGTTTATTTGTACCCTTGGTACCCCTGGAACTATAGCAGGGTGACCGTTACCCCACTGTCCCTTATTATCTTAATAATCTTGAGAAAATCAGAAGACATTTTGTTAAGCCCGTGTCTGTTTTCGAATGCCCATATATAGCATATGGGTCAAATTCTGAAGTAAAGTTTGGTGCTACAGCCGAAATGTTAGTGTGCTTTTTGAAATAAATTATTTTTATTTTTGTAAGCCCTGGTCGATTGCCACTTTTTCTATTTTCTATTTATGAAATTGTGAGTGAGCACGCAGGCAAGAATTCTCCGATAAACGAGAGCGCTGGTGATTAGAACAGTGTATATGTATATATGTATATACGCATGAATAGTCACAAATATTTGAGAACTCCTATTATACATATGCATTACATTACATCCCCCCAATAGAACATGCTCTCACATTGTCCTTCCATTGAGAATCAGCAGCTTTGAGCATTGTTTAAGTTAAATAAAAAAATCATAGCTCGTTTGCACTTGAAAGGGCAGATTACAAATATTTAGCGAGATTATCAACGTCGCCATTGTCCCGCTGTCTGATCCCCCGTTCCTAGCAGTTGCAGGTGAAAGCCCTAACAAGGCCCATTAACAACACGTCCCCTAGAGCAGACGAGAAGTTTATAGGCCGCTAATAAACTGTGACCAATTGGTCAATGGCAGCCGATTGTGCTCAGTCTGTTTAAGGCCACAGGTCCTTGGGAGAGACTGCACTTGTTCAGCCTTTATTTCCATACAGCCAGAACAGTTAAGCATGTGGCAGACTCCATGGTTTGTAGCAGAGAAAAGACATATGTCCCTCACGCTAACATGAGGAATATGTAATGAGACTTCCATAATGATGTGTATTGCCCAGGGGCTGCACAACACAAGCCATTGCTATTCTCCTACAGGCTACAACTCCCCTCTTTTATCTACTTTATCCAAAATGGGTAAACTCATTTAACTGCTAAAGAGCATTCATAGCGGGATCAGTCTATTCTTTCTATTTTTTGGCGAAAGTAATTAACATCATAATCTCTTTTATTTGCAATACAGAATAATGATTGATATCCGCATAGAAGGAAATCTCAGTGTCGGCAGATATACAGAAAATATTTGTTCTTCTTCCGAAAATCTATTGTTTGTCATAATAAAATATATATTTTTAATATATTGATTAAAATAACAATGTATTAGGGTCAGGCTATAAGGAGGCGTGTTTCATAAAATGAATATTGATTATTATAAAACGAGTTTGCTGAAGACAATCCATGTACTTTAGTGCATGACCTTAATCCCCAGTTAATCCCCAGTTGCTTGTGTAAAATATTTTGACTACTGATGGGCGAATAAATTCACGGCGAATTCCGGAATTTCTCCACCGGCAAATAAATTCATGAAACTCCCCATGAGCATTAAAAAAATTTGTACGCGAGTTGGAAAAGTCGTCGCGTCAAAACCGTTGCTCGTCAACACTAACCAGACGCCGATTGACTTTAACACCAGCATCAAAATTGAAGCGTTCGAGAATTTTTTGCCATTTCACTGAAAATTTGCAAATTTTTGCAAATCGAAACAGGAGAAATTCGCTCATAACTAGTGTTCAGCTGATCATTAATATTTTTGGTTTATTTATAGTGGTATGGGATCTTCTAGATAAGGGGCCTATTTGGAGCACCATGCCATATTCACGGTGAATAAATTCATGAAACTCCCCATGAAAATTTGTCGGCATCAAAAAATTCAAATAAAAAAATCAAAACCGTTGCACATCAACAATATTCAGATAGCGATTGACCTTAACGCCAGCGTCAAAATTAAAGCGGGTGTCAATTTTCGAGTTTTGAGAATTTTTTGCCATTTCGCTGAAAATTTGCACATTTTTCTGCAAATTCGCCCATCACTAATTTTGACTTGATCATTAATATTTTTGGTTTATTTGTAGTGGTATGGGATCTTCTAGATAAGGGGTCTATTTGGAGCACCATGCCATATTGCTTCAATAGGTTTCTGGATGACAGACCCGATACCTGCATTAAAGCATGTATTTTTTAGAGCGCCAACATATTCCCCAGCGCTGTTTAATAAATGGGTTTATACAAAGAACATACAGAGCTGCATATATAGCGACCAGTAACCAATACAAAAGGTGAGATGAGCGCCTGCCTAAAAGAGCTTACAATCTAAATTGCAATGCTACTACCATTTTTAAATGTAATAAAAAACTTTTTAATTTTTTTTAATTGAAACATTTTTTCATTTAATATAAAACCGTTAAATGTTTTCATTAAAGCATAATAAGAGATGCAAGAACCGTCGTATAATAATTAGCATTTATTTACAAAGTAATATATTGCACAGTACAAAATTATATTCATTGAACAAATACATTTTTGGAATTGTTAAAAAGATTGTGATCAAATTTTTTTTTTTCAACCGTGATTCCCCAAATCTGTAGCATATTTACAAAGATATTGGAAAAAAATCACAAGAAGAATTACATTGGTCCAGACCATTTGGCATATTTGACTATTTCAAAAAAAAAATCAAAAAATCAAATAGTTTGAATGTTAAAAAATAGTTTTAACTGGCATTTTTTTTTAATTTGCATTTTCAAGATTTTTTTTCGATTGATAAATCATGAAAATTCAAGTTCTGAAACGAAGGAAATTTGAAATATCGTTTTTGGAGAAAATTTCAGAACAAACACATTTTTTAATTATAATAAACATGTTTGGCCACATGTTCATTTGCACACAAAATATGAAATGTCATCAAGGACAACACTAGGTCTTTGTTTTCTTATCAGTAAACTGGGAATTAGATTTCATTTCAATTATTTTTTTTGCTTATTTTTTATTGACTATTTTGTTATAAATTCAGGGAAACAAAGAGTCATGAAAGGAAAAACTTTGGAAGGAAAGCATTTGCGAGATGAGCAGAATTGAATGACTAGCCACAAAGATTCTGTATATTTTATAAGGAGGAAGAAACAAGGAATCCTGGGACCTGACTTTGTCTTTGTGACTGAATCAAGGCCAATAGCAGCTGCTTCGCTGGGACCATAACAACCGTCCAGGAATCTGAGGGGGAGCCCAGGTGGTGCCTTGTAACTGGGGAGTCTGCAGAGGGTGAGGTTTTCGGCATCGGTGGGAAATTTAACCCATTTTATGCCACTAGGCTCATTTGAATCATGTTAAAGTTTTGTTTGGTTGTTGTTATTCATTTGTGCATTTTTGCAGTAATTTGTTTGTGTTTGTACCAATATCTTAAGCCTCCTTCCTAAAGAGGACACTTTAAAATGTATTTCTGTAGAATCAGATTATTTATCAAAATCCCAATATTTCTAAGTATTTAAATTTAAAAAGTCCGTCCAAACTAGAATCCACGATTTGAACTTATTTTTGATTAAAAAAATCATGAATTAATCGGTTCGGGGAAAACCCTTGAAAAAATCATACAAAAAATCGTATTGTACGATTTTTCTGGATTTTTGCCCGAAAAGTCAGAAATAGGATTTTCGGGCTAATTCCAGCGTAGACCACAGAAACTTCCAAATAGGATAGGGACCTCTCCCATTGACTTATGTATAACCTTGACATTTGAAAATGTCTTGAAATTCAAGTTTATTTTTCCACAAAAAAAATCAGATTTTATAGTAAAAAAAGTTTTTGGCATTCTGACTTTGATAAATACAGTCCAAAATTTTTACTGTTCATGACTTCTCATTAATGATAAAGAAATTGGGATTCTCTATTGGGTTTTATTTGTCATTTTTCTGTAAGTGAATCAAACTCATAAAGAAAAGCTAACATTTCATGTTAAGGCTCATTTACTATGGGGGGGCAGCAAGGTGCAAAGTGCAAACAATATGGCCCCTTGGAGTGCTAATAGTCCAAAATGGGTACAATTAATTAAATGTGCCCTCCATATAGGGTTGCCACCCGGCCAGTATTTTACCGGCCTAGCCGGTAAAACACCTGACAAGGCCGCGGCTCTTACTTCAAATTTACAGGCAATGTAATTGTCGGTAAATTTGTAATACCCTTAAAAAAAAGCCCTTGTCTCGTCCCCAATTCGCTCAGAAATTATCTTTTTTTCGGCCTTCTTGCCATTGCGCAATGTCACGGCATGTTGCTCCGCCCCTTTTGTGTTGTGGACTGCCCCTTTTGTTCCTGCCCCCACCAGCCGGTAAAACCTTTAAAAAAGGTGGCAGCCCTACCTCTATATTATCTGATTAACTGATCTTGAGGGTCAAATTCCCTGCAGTCAAAAGCTACCGGTAAATGAACCCTGGTGAAGGGCTTTGGAATATTTTCAATCTACGTCAGTTAGCAGACGGTTTTAAATCATCGGTTTGGGGAAAACTAAGACCATAGACTTAAATAGTATTTTAATAATTTGCCTTCTTCTGTTTCCATCTTTCAAATGGGGGTCACTGACCCCATCTAAAAACCAATGCTCTGTAAGGCTACAAATGTATCGTTATTGCTACTTTTTATTGCTCATCTTTCTATTCAGGCCTCTCCTATTCATATTCAAGTCTCTTATTCTTATTAATGTTTGGTTGCCAGTGGGATTTGGGCCCTAGCAACTGCATTGCTGAAATTGCAAACTGAAAGAAATGCTGAATAAAAAGCAAAATAACTCAAAAATCAACTGCAATTGCCACTATTGGTACAGGCGAAGGTCAGAAAGTAATTTTCCAAAGGATGGCAATTTGTTTGTCCTGGGCAGCTCAATTGAGAATATACGTATAGGAAATCATATGGGTTTAAATCGGAAGCTTCCATACTGGACCAACTTGGGCCTTTATAGTATGAGCCTGAGATCCATGTAACTCGCCCCCAGTGACAACATTATAGTTTATACTATTAATACATTTTATAAATAAATGATGATAACTAAATAGTTTTCCCTAAAGAAGAAATCAACCTTGGCCTTTGACCTGTACGAGGATGTTTTTTTCCATGTATTTATTTGTGCATGGGGGAGCTGATCACAGGGGCTCGGAAGGATTAGGTTACTTTGCAATTAATCACTCACAACACAATATATGGAACGGGATTTGAAGGACATGAGTATATGCGATATTAATGAGGTATCAGGTTTAATGAGCAGCCAGTAAGGTCACAGCAGATTAACATGAGCATGTTCTCCTATGTGTCACCTAAATACACAGATACATGAGGCCTCCCATCACCAGTGTTTGTATCTTTATTTATCTAATGGAAGGTGGGTCTTCCCTAATCACTCAGGGGCATAAGATTAGAAAATAAGTTCACTTGAATGTATTGAAGGGATGGGTCACCTTAAAGTTAACTTTGAGTATGGTAAAGAATGGCAAATTTTCATTTTTTCTTTTCCATAGCTTTTTTTTACAGTTCTTCTGACGCTTTAAAGCTTTCAAATCAGGGTCGCTGACCCCTTTTAAAAACAAAAACTCTGTGAGGCTACACATTTAGGGGCAGATGTATCTAGGGTCGAATATCGAGGGTTAATTAACCCTCGATATTCGACTAGGAATTGAAATCCTTCGACTTCGAATATCGAAGTCGAAGGATTTAGCGCAAATGCTACGATCGTACGATCGAAGGATTTTTCCTTTGAACGAACTATTAAATCCTTCGAATCGAACGATTCGAAGGATTTAAATCCAACGATCGAAGGAATATCCTTCGATCAAAAAAAGTTGATCTCTATAGGCTAACATTGACTTCGGTAGCTTTTAGCTGCCGAAGTAGGGGGTCGAAGTTTTTTTTAAAGAGAAAGTACTTCGACTATCGAATGGACGAATAGTCGAACGATTTTTCGTTCGAATCCTTCGATTTGTAGTCGTAGTCGAAGGTCGAAGTAGCCCATTCAATGGTTGAAGTAGCCCAAAAAATACTTCGAAATTCGAAGTTTTTTTACTTCGAATCCTTCACTCGAATTTAGTGAATCAGCCCCTTATTGTTAGTGCTACTTTTTATTACTTATCTTTCTATCCCGGCCCTCTCCTATTCATATTTCAGTCTCTCAATACATGGTTGCTAGGGTAATTTGGACCCTAGTAACCAGATTGCTGAAAACTAGCAAACTAGAGAGCTGCTGAATCAAAAGCTAGATAACTCGAAAACCACAAATAATAAAAAATGAAAACCAATTGCAAATTGCCTCAGAATATCACTCTCTACATCATGCTAAAAGTTAATTCAAAGTTGAACAACCCTTTTAAATTAGTGTTTGGGATTGAAAGGGTCCATAGTTTAGCAGGAATATATTTTACTAAATATTGGCTTGACAGTGTCCCTGTGCGTTTTATGCTGATTGTATATATGATTCCTAGTGAATTTTTTCGGCAGCCATGGATTTGCAGGGAAATTCTGTATTTCAGCATCTGCAAATCTTTTGCAAAAACTACGGCAAAAATTTGGCTCAAAATAAATGTCGCCAAGACAAAAAAGTCAACCGTAAGAAAAAAATGCCCATTGACTTTAATGCATTTGGACAAAAAGGTTGCCAAGACCAAAAAAGTCGCCATAATAAAAAAACACCCATTGAGCAATTCAGTTCACGAAGTTGCCCGAAGTTTCCTTATAAAGCAACTTCGGTAAACGAATCGCTCTGAGTGCCATCCCGCCAGCGATTTACATTAAAGCCGGCGGGAATCTTAGCGTGTGCCCTTACCCTAATGCATTTGGACAAAAAAGTCGCCATAAGAAAACACGACCATTGACTTTAATGCATTTGGACAAAAAAGTCGACCCAATAAAAAATGCCCATTGACTTTAATGCATTTGGAGTAAGAAAAATTGTCACAAGCATAAAAACTTGTTTCGCTGAAAATTTTCTTTGTTGCCAATTGACTTCAATGCACTTTGGACAAATTTGCTCATCACTTATTGTTCTGCTAAACAATTGGTATCAGATAGGATCCCCGATTACTGCACAGAATGCTCCAATATAAATACAGTGTGAGTTTATAATGGCGTTTGCATCCAGTTCACTGGGCACAAGTGTGGTACATCTTTAGCCGCAACCGACTGTCAGAACTACTGCCAGGTTTGGGTTGGGGGGTAACTCCAGATCAATCTTTGCAGTTGGGGGCCATTCAATTCAAAATATAGGATTAGGCTGGATTACCCCCACTTTGCGGTCTCAGGCTTTTTTATTTTTTTCTTCTATTTTTGGCTAACGTACAGCCAAATGAAGGCTAGTGGAGAATGCTGGGAGGAATTAGTCTGACTTATTGTGACTTAGCCAAGTTAGAGAAACACCGTGACCCATTATTAAAAGTTTCCTTTCAGGGACATGAGGGTTAAGCTAAGTTTCTTGCTAATGAACAGGAGACACAACGGCCAAACTCCCTCAGGGCAATGTTTTCTCCCATAAGTAGCATAATCAGCTAAGAGACAATCCAACACAGGCAACAGTGACAGGACCAGTAACCATCTGTTGCACCCTTGGCCGGATTAGCACCTTTAAGAGCTACGGGCTCTGAGAGCCGTCACCTGTATACTGTGCTTTCTTCCTGTATATTATGTTGCCATGGAGGGAACCAGCGCTGAGCTACTGCTCAAAGATCTCTGTCGGAATCAATGCCCAAAGCCACATTGGAGCAGTATAAGGAATATATATTGATATCAGAACAAACTGAATTTGATGCAAGAATACTGATTGGCCATGTAACTGATTAGTCTAGTTGCAGTAACCTGGAAACACCAAAACTTCCCCTGTCATGTTGCTTCCCCTGGACTAACAAAAAATGATGATGCTCAGGTACTGGGGGGTGGAAGATTCTGTGGTGCAGGTCTGGACTGAGAATCAAAATAGGCCCTGGCATTTCAAGAACATAGAGGCCCAAACGGCCCACATAGAGGCCCAAAAAGCCCCCCCACCAGGCCAATAAATAGTGGTGGTCTATGGCATCTTACAGCAGCCCCTCTGGCATTTGCCAGAACCGGTCCTGCTGTGGTGGGTCAGTGGTGTTGGCGGTGGTCCAGGTCCACAATTTAGAAGGGTGGGTAGGCTAAGACCGACTCCAAAGCTCTGAAAATGTGCTTTCATGTAAAAGTTGTCATGCTTTAGTTAGAGGGTTCTCAAACTTTCCACAAGAATCCTTTGTTGTCCCGGCATGGTTCCAGAGCAGACTGAATGTAAGATCATGTGACCAAACAACTGCACCTTGCCAAACGCCAGCTGCCCTTTGAGGCACAATGGGGCCATACAGTGCAGCCCCAGGTAGATCACTGCGTGCGTTTTCAATGAAGTCAACCAGCTACTGTATATTAATTGATTGACGAACTACCTTTAAATAGAAGATTATAACTAAATATTCAACAATGGTCGTATCCCTGGGGGAGGAAAACAAACTATGCCCAATATAAGTCCCACTCTCCACCAGTTGCCAAAGTGGCTTAAATTGGTGGGGCGGAATTATTGATTTCACATCCGATACATTCAGAGCTGAGAGCGTGTTTACACTTATTGATTCATGCATAAGTAATGAATGTTACCATGTAACCTGGCTAGTTTAGTGCAATGTGATAGCGCCTTATCCTTCCAAAGTGCAGTCCCATCTCTGTAAAACAAACATAAATATTGCTGTTCCTTTGCACTTTACTATTTGGGGACATGACCAAATGGCAGGTCTTCAATGGAGGAATTCACGTTTCTATATTTTCATCTAAATTCTGATTTTTATGACCAGCTTTACAGGTCACCACAACGTTATGGTTTGCTTATGAATCCATGGATAATGAATCCATAGATTTCAAGTATTTTGAGATATTACAGGGGATCAGCACTTTCCAATTCACATTCATTTAAAATTTGCAATAGTTTTCAAGTTACCGTATTTGTATATTCTCATCACATGAAGCCAGAAAGGAGACATGGTTTAGCAGGTCAGGGTCAAGGTATGAGATGAACTGATTCATTGGGGACAACATTTTAACTCTGCAGCAGGGAAAGTAGGTTCATAGCCTGTACTGTAAAAATACTCCAGCTGCACTAAGCTCAGTTATTTT
Organism: Xenopus petersii; assembly: GCA_038501925.1. Lineage (NCBI taxonomy): Eukaryota > Metazoa > Chordata > Amphibia > Anura > Pipidae > Xenopus > Xenopus petersii. Next base: position 182,498,318 of record CM076674.1, on the reverse strand, counting down.
GGGAAATTTGAGGGTCATAGTGGCCCTTAGAAGGGAAAACTATACACCATTAATGTTACGAGGCAAGGTGCAAACTTTATGACTCCTAGGGGGTTATTTACTAAACTCCAAATGCCAAAAACTTGTATAAAGTATAGTATAAAGTCTGAATTGTTAGTGGAAAAAAAATCATGAATTTTCCTGAATTTATTATACCCGGAAGATGGAAAAATCCTGCATCTCAGACCTGCCGAGGTTGCATATAAGTCAATGGGAGAAGTCCAAAAGATTTTAGATCTGCAATAGTTTTTGTGCAATAATCTGACATTTTCGGGGTTTTCGGGCAAAAATCCCAAAAAAAACCTGAAATTTTGGGTGGAAATTCCAAAAAAATGTGTAAAATTCATGTTTTTCACGATTTTTTGGGGAAAGTGTATTAATAAATAAGAAGAAGCCATGCGGATTTGGTCTCAGTTTTTTTTCAGAAATTATTGAGATAAATTCGGACTTTGATAAATAAACCCCTTAGGTTACCCTAAAATATACTTAATGATGTTATGCTGAAATACTAGATCAGTGTTGTCATGGAGGTGCTGGTTGCTATAGTTTAATAACAGTTCAAAGTCCCCAGGGCAATATGTTATGTCCAGAGTTGGACTGGACCCTTGTGGGCCCGCCGACCCAGGCCCGCTCCCCTTCTAGAACCTTGTCTGCTGGGTCTGCTGCCCCATGACCTCCCACACGGCCCTAATTGCAGCAGTGAGAAGAAGAAATAAGGCAAATGCGACTCCACTGTGGGGACCGGGAGTGGGTTATGGCTGGGGTGGGGGGCCTGGGGATGGTGTGGGGGGCCCTGAATCAGCAGCCTCGGTGAGCCCCAGACCTCCCAGTCCGGCGCTGGTTATGTCATACCAAAAGATGGTCTTTGCCCATGGCATGTAGGTTATGAGTGGCGCAGGTGTGTCATACTATCGATATGAAGAATGGACAGTATACCTGCGAAAATAGGTGCTCTGTGACAAAATAATAATAATAATTTATCTTTACTCAGCAAATCAATATGCCCCCTCCTGTGACAAACATCAGTGATATACATGGGTACAGTACAGTTACATAGATACAGTACATATATAACTCCATGTATATAGCACAGTGACATACATACAGAACATGCCTGACTCATATACATGTGTACAGTAGTTACATACATGGCTGATATACTTGTGTACAGTTCAAATATATACAGTACATGACTGATATACACGAGTAGCCGAGAAGCTCGGCATAATTTGCTATTTAGCTAGGAAATTCAAAGGCGCTCAACATTATCTTCATTTCTTGCATGTTGCAAGGTTGGCGCTGGGTTAATGACAAAGTACAAGACAATCAAGTTCTGGAACGTTATCAGGCACAAATGCCACAATGCTCATTAGCCAACTCCAAATGACCCGCAGTTCATTGCATCTGAGGAGCGGATCTTCATAGGTGCTGCTTCCCTTTAAGTCTGTTTGAAAAATTATTTTCCCATTGTACATTATACAGACTTAAAGAGTTGCGGCCGCTCAGCCCAGATTCAAAATATCTGTAAAACTTGAAAAAAAAAAAAAAAAAAAAAAGGAAAAGAAGCAGCACTGGGCTTTGGTGAGAGGGGCGACCTCAAAGAAAGCTGCCTGCAGCCATTGCTCAGAGTAAATAAGCAACATGTTGCTAATTGCACGGACATACTGCCTTCTCCCTTCTCCCTCTGGAGACACAAACACTCTGCTTCCCCTGAGTTTATGCAAAAAGGATTTAATTCCAAATCATTTCCTACCTATTTGTTTTTTTTTTGTTTTTTTTTAAAGCTTATCAGCTCTGTGCTTTTATTGGGATTCTTGCTCTTTTGGCCTTGGGACATGAGTGGGTCATTTCTTTTATGTCTCGCCCATGTCTGTTGCCTAAATACATTGGTGAATATCTATAGGAGATGCATCAGCCTGGCCCACATGTCACACAGCAGGGGGATTTACATATCACTTTTACGGGGCGGTGACTGTTTGATTCAACATAGTACAACATGAATTTAATCAACAAACCTTCACTGTAGATAAAAGTGCCCCCTACTTCCAATTAATATTATTTCGCCCACACGCAAATAGTGGAATTGTAATATGGTATAACATGACAACTGGGTAGGTAAGTGAAACAAGAGTTAATCCAACTGCATCCACCAAACATAAGGTTGGCCTAAAGGTGGCCATAGACGTAACAATTACGATCTTTCTTGGAAAAGATGTTTCCAAGAAAGATCGTTTGTTTCAATACACACGTGTAGAGCTGGATTGTCAGATCTACTGCTAGAAACAATAGAATTCTACCTGTACTGACGATTCAGCACTGTAACGATCGCCGCCCGGAGCAGGCCCAGGAGCTCCGGGCGGCGCGTCCTCTCCTGCCGGCGTCGCTCCCAAGATGGCAGCGCCCATGGCCGCCACGTGGGTAAGCGGCGCCGGCGCGATGACGTCAGTGCGCCGACGTCGGCGCAAGGACGTCAATGACGTCACTAAGGCGCCAAATTCAAATAAAAAGCCTGTTTAGACGCCAGAATGGCGCCCAAGTATAGGAAACCTTGCTCTAAGTATTTCCTGGGTTCCCTGTGTTCTGATATTCCTAAACTTGTTCCTGATTAATATCCTTGACCCCTGCCTGGACTTTGGACTTGCTGTTATCCGCCTGCCTTGAACTCTTGCCTGGATTCTGACCACTCTTTCGGATTAACCCCTTGGACACCGCGACCTTGTTCCCTCAAGAGGGCTTCCTCCTTGATCCGGACAACCTCCCTGGAGGGAGCTCCCGGCTCCCTGACAAGCACAAACAATGGACCATGTTTGGGTTCCTTCAAAGGCACCGATCAAAATTTCCGTCCAACATGACCGACGAACTGACCGATATCCAAGTCTTCTGCCGATATCGGTCGGCTCTTTTCCCACCATACACGCACCGAATATCATCCAAAAATTAGTTTCATACAATATTATCTGTGCGTCTTTGGCCACCTTTAGGGTCAACGTGTAGAAATCGAGCACACACTGTATGTAAGATATATATTCTCTTTTAGTGCCTGCTAGTGTATGACTTGTGTATATGACCAGTGGGGCAACATCCTAAAGTCAGTCCAAACCTCCAAATTGTGGCACATTAAGTGGGATAACCATGGTTACTAAATCATGGGGACAGAAATCACTGGAAATAAGGCGTTGGTTATAGAAGTGTTCCCATAACATTGGGACTGGCCCACCAAGGAAAGCCTGGGATAGTGGCAGTCTGAAGGTCCATTAAGGTGAGATTTGTGTTGAGCAATTAATTGTCCAATGCTATGGCACCTTGTTATTAGCTGAATGGGTCCCTGAACAAAGGTTGGACCTCCAAAAAGTTCTTCATCCAAAAAAGTCTGAAAAACACTGGTTAATGTTAAATCTGAGGTGTTGTTAAACTTATTGGTGCTAACAAGCAAATATATATTAAAATAATATTCAAGAACACCATCACCCAGTCCTTCCAATTGCTCATTAGCTACAGTATTTTGATGGAGTTGCTTATGTTCCTGACAGTTCCTGGTATTGAACTATCATCAGCTACTTTGAGAGATCGGGTCATTGATTATTCATTAGGAAATGTTTTTGTTTTGTTTGGTTTGATATATCTGTAACCATTTTATGAAGTGGCCAACCTTCTATACCATTTTCTGCTGAAAATCCCTGTCCTAAGGGCAATGGCACATGGAGTGATTTTGGTGAAAGCCCTGTTAAAATTGACCATACTGAAGTTTTATGCTTTATTACGACTGTCAGATATAGAGGGTAATTAAGGAGTCTTTGATTCTGCATAGTTTTTGTAGGTAAGAGGTAGTGGGCAAAATGCCCCAACAGCTCCATGTGTAATTACCTTAAATGCCCTGGCTTTGCCTTCAAATAACTTGTTTAACCAAATGGGTCCAAGCCCACAGCTATAGATTATGGTGTCCCTATGAGTGGAGACATATTTCCTTCCTCTGCTGTTACACAAACAATTCCCCTTGCCTAAACTACCTAGAGCTTTTGCCATTGTCTAAGCAATTGGTGCTCAAGCTGAATAGTCATTGAATCCTGATCACAGTCCAGTCTGGGTTGGATCACATGCTGGTTGTAAATTCTCTATTTTTCCATATAAGTGACTTGTTTTTCCGTTCCAAGTTAAACCCTCTAATTAAAAGGGGATTAGATGCATAAGAGACACATTGCATGTTGCTTTGAGCATGTTCAGCTATTAGTCCCTTATTGTTTTATCCAGTCCGTGTAATTAGGCTGTGTCATGCTCATGTAAAGGCCAAGAAGAAAGGGAAACAACTTGATTTTATGAAACTTAAAGGCGAGTTCCTAAACAAGCCAAATTTCTGTCGAGAAAGCTGTTTGCTGCCCTGCAAGGTGTGAGCATCTGATTAATAGCGAGGGTGGCAGACTGGGTACCACCAAGGCAAATGGCAAAGGCACCAGGCAATGTACAGCTTGATGTGGCCATTCCTCAAAATTTCAATTGGTATAAATGTTCATGGGCCTGTGAAACAATGAAGAAACATGAAGGCAGTTTGGCAGGGAATATCATTTGGCTTCAGATCAGTCAGTGATCGTCTTCTATTGCCATTAGTCAAGGCAATGGGAAGGGGCAGCATGGGACACAATAGTTATCGCATTAGGGTCATACAGGGGCCGTGTGATGGCAGGAGAAATAAAGATGAACAACAAAGTTTTGGATGGTTTAAGCTGACCATAAACACACTAATATGGTCAAACAGTTTGATTGATCTTGGCCACACTGCCCAACCATCTGTGCATCCATGGGGTTCTCTGTGGGTGTCCTGCTATCCCATTGGTTGGTGTTAAGTATGTCTAGACAGATGATTATATCAGCCTATGACTATGCCCGTTCTCTGTCCCTGTGTTAATATGTTGGAAGGGTTACTACCTGCTCTGTTTTTAAGGTAAGGGCACATGCTAAGATTCGGGGAGATTTAGTAGCCTAGTAGACTAATCTCCCTGAACTGCCTCCTGCCGGCTAGAATGTAAATGGCTGGCAGGATGGCACTCGGAGTGCTTCGTTTTCCGAAGTTGCCCAAACTTTCCTTGTGGGGAAATTTGGGTGACTTCAGAAAATGAAGCGCACCGATTGCAAAGGCAGTCCTGGGAGATTAGTCGCCCCAAAAAAGAGGAGATTTGTCGATGGGCGACTAATCTCCCCTGAATCTGAGCGTGTTTTCTCTCTACAGAAATAGGGATTGTAGAACTTAACCAGGGATATATGGCCCATGTGCTCCAATTGGACAGCCTCAGCTTAGAAAATCAGATCTAACTGTCCACATGGGCACCCTCAAGTCTTGGCTGCTTTGCTTAATATTAACAAGAATAAACCCATTTTTCAATGAATAAGGCTTGTGCTGAACATACTTTTGCCCTGTTCTCAGCTGCTTTTTGAATTTTTCTTTATGGGATAAAGGAAGTAGAATGTGGCTGTAGTTCCATATTCAAATTTTGCTCTGCTTAAAGCAAGAAATGAAAACAACTGTAGCCATTTCCTAATTAAAACAATATGGAAAACCTGTGTTCAGAACAATATCTATTTCATTGAGCCAATGTTGAAAAAGGTGGGATGCTGTCCCTGTTTGGCCAAGTGTCACGTTTGGCAACTTAAAGTTAAATGTTTTTTTTATATACCAGACGCATTGAGCTCCTCAATTTATTAAGTGTATGCTCGTGAATTGGGTGCTCCTAAGAATTCCATTCCCTTTTTAGCTTTGCATGCCCTTTAATATTACAACAAACCTTTATTGTGTTGGTTACAAAGCTATAAATAACACGTGCAGTGCCATTATTACAGTTTTGCACATAGTATTTTAATAGATTTAGTAGAGCAATTTGCTATAGATGCATTCATAATACCCGGCAAATTACTGTGATATTTTATTTTTCTACATTGGTTTTATATAGAATTTAATAAAGTGTCTGCTATGTTTCCTCAGTCTCAGACTTGCTAGCATTTCCTTGCACAGCTCCCATGTTGTTCTGCAATTGATATTATTACTCCAGAAGGGTCTGGGTCCCCATATGTAAGAAGTGTGTTGTTTATTTGGCATGGGATCTAACACCAGCACCAGGGTCTCCCCCTGAATGTCTGTACAAGAGGGCGCTAGAGCTCTGCTATGAGATGAATAGGTAACATAAACCTAAGCAGGCAGTCTATCTGCAAACATATGGAGAAAACTGTTAAATTCTGTAACTTTATATGATCACGGGTCATACTTCTTCTACAAGAAAATTTAATAGCAGAAATCCTAAGGGGTATGTCGGGGCTGAAAGCCGTTTAGGAGAACATATGGGAGTAGGAGAAGGAGAGTGGTGGAGCACCTATGTACCATATGAGCAGAGAAGGGAAATAGCTACATAATGGGGCTAATCTCATTAAAGGGAAATTTAACGGCTTTGGGATGATGGATTCTATCCAGAGAGCAATGAGGGTTACAGCAGCTGGTGGCTGTGCAGAGGCGCGGATGGGCTGTGGCTAGGGTTGCCACCTGGCCGGTAAAAATGATGGCTGATTCCAATGTTATTAATAGAGAATAAAGATCAATATATATAGGAAGGCCGCTATTTTGTTTCCAGAAAAGGTGGCAACCCTAGCTGTGGCTTATATGCCTTTAATTAAGGAAGAAGGACATACTTAGGTAAATGGCTCACAGTAAATGAAAGAAGACCCTGTCCCCTTACCTTCTACATGGCCGGGCTGCATCCCCTGGCAGAAGACCCTTTATTTTACTTACAGCTGCATTCTGGTATGAAAATAGCCAACTCAACTGCCAGTGCAGTACAGTGTTATGGTAAAATTGCAGCTTTAGGGTCCTAGGTTTGAACGCTATTTCTTTCCTGCTTACTGTTCCCCATAACCGGCGCCTAAGAGAAACTACTGGCACCTACAACCAGAGAAACTACTACAGTGGGCATACAGACTAGTGATGGGCGAATTTGCGCCGTTTCGCTTCGCCGAGAAATTCGCGAAACGGCGAAAAATTCGCGAAACGGCGAAAAATTCGCGAAACGGCACCGGCGTCTCGTTTTTGACGCCGGCGCCCGTTTTTGACGCCGGCGCCCGTTTTCCCGACGCCGGCGCCCGTTTTTTGCGCCGGCGTCCGTATTTCGGAAAAAAAATTTTTACCGCGAATTTTCGCGGGCGTTTCGCAAATTTATTCGCTGGGCGCGAATCGCGCAAATTCGCCGCGAATTCGCGCCTGGCGAATAAATTCACCCATCACTAATACAGACGCTTCGCAAGATGGACGGAGAGTGAGATGTGGTACGTGGTGTTCGCGATCTGAGGCGGTTTACAGCAGCATCCATACGGCGCGGTCAATGAAATTAATATGAACTGATTATGAACTCTAATAACACTGACTAACAGTCCTAATAACTTAATTTGACAGGAACTAATGCACTTTATTAATACTGATCAAATTTTTAAAGTTTAAGATTTATGTTTTTCATTAATATATGTGTTTTGCATATGTGTAAATAAAAGATAATTAATCTGTATTGTTGTATGTGGTTCTAATTTTGAATCAGGTGCCTTGAGAATAATTAAAATATTATTTGATCAATTACAGACTAAATACCGAGTGCAGACTTGGAGATACTTTTCAACATTTATTAAGGTTTGATTCCAGGCAGGCCAGCAAGGAGTTGTGTCTGTGTGGGTTTCCGCCAGAGTCGGACTGAGGGGCCCAGGGCCCACCGGACTCTGCAGCCTCAGGGGGCCCTGACACCAGCCACAGAGCCCTGGGAGTCTGGGCTGGCGGGGCCCATAAGAGTCGACCCTGGTTTCCACTGTATTCTATTAACCCCTGTCTCTCCAGAAGTCTCTTGGAAGTGACTGCAGTCCTTAAGTTCATCAGACTAATTAAATATTAGCCTTTCAGCACTGCCTGTCTAAATCTGGCCATAGACGTGCAGATTATTAGACTATATCAGATAAATGAACGTCCGTTCCAATCTTCCAACCTGCAACTAACCATTCAGATTAATATAAAGTAGTAAAGAGAACAAATCACGTGATGCTCGGGCCATTAATTGACAGGCAGAAATCTTATGAAAGTAATAATAGTGACAGTCTCCCATTGATATGGTCAGATAGGCAATACATGCAGAAATCTTCTCATTAGCCGATATAAATCTTTTTACCTGTCCAATTGACTGGACGACCGATTGCCATGGTATGAAAAATGTCGAGACATTCCACGCACGGTCTGATAATCGTACAATACTTCATTCAGATCTTTGCGTCAATGGCCAGTTTAAAACCAGTCAAGCTGCAACGTTACAGTGCTAGCGCTCACTTAGCTATTAATCCAGTGCAATTTCAGTGTAAGTTTTTAGGTTTGAGACCCCTAAAGTAATGGCTAACTGACTTTTGTGACCTCAAACTGTTTTGTAGATACAGATAACAAAAGGTTACTGCATGTCTCAAATTTCTCATTGGGAAAATGTAATTTATGGCACATAGGGCATTTCGTCTTCCAGGGAAAATTGCACTCCCTGTAAATGGCAAAGCATTCAAAAATATTCCTTCACTGGGATGTGTGGGTGACAAAGCACCAAGCACACAAGGAATCAAATGTCTGTTACCTGCCATCTCCTCCCTTCCCCTCATTCTGTGCTTTAAATCTTTCCTCTACTTTGTGTTGTCAATAAAAACTGAAAAATATTTCTCCCATAAATCATGTTAAAAAGACACTGTATATATAATAAAGTATTTTCTAGGTAAAAGCAGTGGAGCTACGATGTACCAACAATTCAACTGAGACCAACAAATGGAGTGATCCGTTTTCTGTCTTGGTTACCCCTGGAACTATAGCAGGGTGACTGTTACCCCAATGTTTCTATATATCTGTAACCTTGTTATGAGCTAAAGGGGCCCAGTCTGAAGGCTAGTTAGGGGGAGATTTGGGGTAAGTGCTTATTTATATCCTGGGTACCCCTGGAACTATACCAGGGTGACTGTTACCCCAATGTTTCTATATATCTGTAACCTTGTTATGAGCTATGGGGGCCCAGCCTGAAGGCCAGTTAGGGTGAGATTTGGGGTGAGTGCTTATTTGTACCCTGGGTACCCCTGGAACTATAGCAGGGTGACTGTTACCCCAATGTTTCTATATATCTGTAACCTTGTTATGAGCTAAGGGGGCCCAGCCTGAAGGCCAGTTAGGGGGAGATTTGGGGTGAGTGCTTATTTGTACCCTGGGTACCCCTGGAACTATAGCAGGGTGACTGTTACCCCAATGTTTCTATATATCTGTAACCTTGTTATGAGCTAAGGAGGCCCAGCCTGAAGGCCAGTTAGGGGGAGATTACGAGTGAGTGCTTATTTGTGCCCTGGGTATCCCTCAGGCCTGGACTGGCAATCTGTGGGTTCTGGCAAATGCCAGAGGGGCTGCTATAAGGTGCCATAGAAAGTCAATATTTAGTGGGCTGGTGGGGGCTGTTTGGGCCTCTGAGTACCTAAAATGCCTGGGCCTATTTTAATTCTCAGTCCAGACATGGTACCCCTGGAACTATAGCAGGGTGACTGTTACCCCAATGTTTCTATATATCTGTAACCTTGTTATGATCAAATTTTACTGAATAGCCCCTCATAAATCCCCTTAGGTAAAGCATTTGGCTACAGAATTCTCTGCTACTGGGAAGAGTGTCTTTTATTATTTTCACACTGGGAAGTAAAAGACACAGCCTGGAATAAAACTGCATGCATAGCAATTTTATATGCTTACAGCTGGTTTCATATCATTTCAAGTAAGGCAAATCCTACAGTGGGAATACGTAGATGACAAATTCAATCATGTCCCCAGTCCTTTGGCCGGAATGCAAAACCTGAGTAAAATAAGGACAAGGATTTCACCCCCACTGAGTACTCCTTGGCATTATGACAACTTCAGCTCCCAAAATGATTCCGCCTTCACAAGAAGGTTTAACAGAAGGCAATTAGCATATTCCCTAAAAAGCGACACAGTTTAGCTGATTCCCCCCTGAAGGCTGACAAACTGTAATCCTACTTTTCATTCAGTCTCACCTTTCTGTTTTGCCCTGTTCTGGGTTACGCCGTTCACAGGGGTATTTAAATCCAGCCCACGTCGAACCCCAGCTTCAAGGTGTTCTGCCAGTATTAATTCGACTTGATAGGAAAGCATGTCAGTAGAAATAAGTTAATTATTTAACAGAATGCCTTGTCTCGGTAGGAGGCCACAAGTATGACCAGTGGGACAGAATTTGGTCAGACCTCATTTTGGCTGTGAATGACCAAATTGCCTTAGGTGGTGTCAGACAGGGAGATTAGTTGCCCACCGTCAAATCTTCGCTTCTGTGGTCGGCTAATCTCCCCAAAATGCCTTCCCTCCAGCAAGAATATGAATTGCATTCGAATTGCTTCGGATTTCCGAAGTCGCCCAAAGTTGGAGGAAATTTTGGGCGACTTCAGAAATCCAAAGCGATTTGTATGCCATCCCACAGGCGATTCGTATTCTTGCCAGCGGGATGGCATTTCTGGGAAATTATTCGCCCCCAGAAGCGAAGATTTGTCGCTGGGCAACTAATCTCCTTGTCTGCCACCACCCTTATTGGATAAGATATCTGGGATTTATTTCTTTATACCATACATGTGCCAGGTCCCACCCAGAGTGCTGCCATCAGAAATCTTGGGACTCTATACCACTAAACATCTGCCTGCAAGTACAACCGACGCTCAGATTTTGCCTTGCTTCTAAGAGGAGCCTTTGCTAAAAAACATATACATAAAAAATATTATTATTCTAAAAAATATATTAGTTCCCTAAGATTGCCCTGACCTCCTACAGCAGTTCTAGCTATCCCCCCACCCATTATCGCCATGCTCCCACCCATATATATATATATATATATATATATATATATATATTTATATATAATACTGTATAGAGATACAGAAAATGAATGTTTTTTGTACATAATAAGCTATAGCCACTCAGTCCATTGAAGTGAAAGTATGGAGGATCCCCTCTCCATACAAAAGGGTATATTTTACACTTACCGTAATTCAGCAACATAAAAGTTAAAGATAAACTGCACAGTTAATAAAAGGCTTCTGCCTATGTAAATCCTTCCGGTAAACAAGAAATGATCCTCTTAATTCCTAGAAGTATTGTTTTCCTTTAAGCTGAAGTACTAATATAAAGCTTACAGAAATGCTCTTTTATATCAAGGGATCATGCTGTGTCTTTCACAACTTGATAGAACAGAAAAAAAAAAAAAAAAAAATATATATATATATATACACACACATAAATATATATGTTGTTTTCGGTAGATATTAAAAATATTGATATAGTGGTCAGTATTTAAAGACAAATTACTTCAACATGCTTTATGAAATAAAAATGTGCTATATATATATATATATATATATATATATATATACACACACATATGAATTAGAATGATAAAGAATACAGAGCTGTATTGAGTTTCATTAAGATCAACCTCCAGCTAATTGGAAATCCATTTAGATGCTGAGTTATTATCACTCCCGCCCTTGTTGTCTAGTTAGTTACTGAGCCGTCGATAGTATTAACTGGGTTTTCAATGAGCGTAAATGTAAACTCGCTCTCATTGGAAACCCAGTTACTTGTTGCACTTTTTGGACTAGGTTTCACAATAGGCCACAACTGGCAATCTGTGGGGCAATCTTCTGGCAAATGCCTTAAGGCCGTGTGGGCCATCCGACGTGCTCGGCCAGATCTCAATTGGGCAAGTTAAAAAATCCTGTCGGATCTCGGCCGCATCTGTGCGTCTATGCGGTCCCATGATCCGACTGCCCATATCGGATCCATTATGATCTGATCGTTGGGCCCTAGGGCCTACAATCGTACCAGCCCAATATAACCCATTTCAATGTGGGCATATTGGGGAGAGATCCACTCATTTGGCAACATTGCCAAACGAGCGGATCTCTACGTCTATGGCCACCTTTAGGGGCTGCTGTAAGATGCCATAGAAGGTCATTATTTAGTGAGCTAATGGGGGGATGTTTGGGCCTCTGTGTACTCGGAATGTCAGGACCTATTTGGAATCCCAGTCCAGACCTTGGTGGGGCTGCTTCTTCCATGATAGTCCAGAAGCAGGGGGATGTTAAAATGTACAGTAGGTTCTCTGGGCACCTATAGCCCTAATTGTAATATTGGTAGTGATGTTACTAACGAGTGATGTCTGGCCTTTCTCTTTGATAAACATGTGAGGTCTGGGAATAATACGTCAGGGTTGGCAACTTGACATCATCTGCCCTCGACTATGGTGGGAACTTGCCACAAGCTATAGAATTTCCACATTAAGCCATGGTTCACAAACTTTGGGCATGTCCCCCCTTGGGGGGATCCAAAGCAGTAGTTGGGGTGCCCAAGCTAAAGTCCAGTTAGGGTAAGATTTGGGGAGAATGCCTGTTTGCTCTCCTACTTACTACTGGAAGCCTAACTTAAAGCTTAATTATGGTAAGATTGAGGGAGAACTCTTATTTTGTGCCCTAGATATTCATGGAACTATGGCTGAAATGGCAAACCTTTGATATATCTGTCACTTTGTTTATCTAGGAATGAATTTGCAGCAAGACCCCCTTCCCATAATGAATAGGACATATTCTGTTTGTGCTCCTCTGCCACGTTGGGATGTAGGTTTGCAAGTAAAATATAGTAAGACCCCCTTTACCACCCAGTATCATCTCACGTCTGTCACTGTATAAGAACAGAGGAAAAAGGACGTTAAAGACTCTTTGCTTTAATAACATTAAGAGATTAATTTGCCTTCAAAAAGTGTGGAATCTGGGGTCTGTGACTGGACGTCCCTGGGAACCAAGCCGCAGAGCTAACAAGAAGCGGAGATTTATTCAGAGAGTCGTGTGCGATGGCCTTTGGTTCCTCACCAGTAAGTGAGTTTGCTTACTTTCCTGGGTTATTCTTGATTGTTATCCCCCCGGTCATGAATATATATGCAGATCGTGTCTCCGATTTGTGGGGATAATCCCCTATGAAAACAGTTACAGTCGCTCTTTGAAGATGAGGAGAAGATCTATAGACAGAACAGCTCTTCATTGCCGTGGATGTGTCAATGTGAGACTTTTTTGTGTACAGACTGACAATAACTTATTTACAGAAAAACCCATCCTCCTCCCCTGCACAATCTTCCCCCCGGGACGGAAAAAGTGTGCACATCTGCCACTGACTGCTGTTGACTATCTCACACTCGCTGATTATTAACACAACAGATCATGATCCAATTTCAAGTGATGTGAATGAGGCCGTTCAAGGAGTATATCACTTACCCCAGTTAAATATACTTGTCTGAAGTGCCACTAGAAATCTCTATATTCTATGCCCAATAATGACCAGTTAGTGCTCCCTTAATACACATTTATTGTATCACAAGCTCATCCCCATGACAAGTTAACGGTGCCATTAAAAAATCAATGTCGGATCTTAAAATCAAACCTATCGTGCAGCCCATGGATTTCAGCTTTATTTTAAATTCAGCAACTATTTCATCTCTGGAGATACAAATTGCCTTGAAAATTCTTATTTAAAAGATATTTTAAACCATTTTAAAAAATATAGAAAAAAGTAGTTGAAGGCATCTGACCTCGTAGTGGAAATTATAAATGCCGTAAATAAAGTAAATGAGTTAAAAAATTAGATGGATTCATTTTCATATTCTAAATTTTGCGAAATTAGCGCGCGTAAAATGAATCCCAGTTAAACGCAATCAACGCTTTTGGATTGCAATGAAAATGGCTTTGTTACATTCATATTTACAAATTTGAAAAACAAAATAGCTTGACTCTTCATATTTATATATATATAATATATATATATATATATATATATATATATATACAACCTCCATTTTGGTTTATATATATATATATATATATATCAAGAGTCAAGCTGTGTTATATATATATATATATATATATATATATATATATATATATATATATGTGTATAAAAATTACAAAATAATAAATGCCCTTTTTTTATTTACAAGGAAAAAATATTTTTATTAAACTGACATGTTTTATTAACTTTCATTGTATATGAAATGGGTCATCTGCTGGTTGTGGTACCCTGTTATCAATGGATACATATTAATAAATAACTAAAAAAGAAAAAAAGAAAAAGGAAAGAAAGGTGGGAGAAAATAAATTAAAAAAAAAGGTGGGGAAAGGAGTACACATTATTAGCATATGCTAAAGATAACAATAGTTATATGGCGGTGGGGTATTATTATTATTATCTATGTTAGTGTTAGAATATTGTGGTTACTGGATATTCCTTCAGCATACCCCTTCATCATGAGTGTAAGGTCAAGTACAAGTGAGAGTCATTTTCATGGGCTAACCAAGGATGCCATATTTTGTCATAGGCTTCCATATCATTCTTTAGTGTATATGTAAGTTTTTTATTTGTGGCTATGCCAATTATCTTTGTCTTTAGGGATCCCATGGGTAGTCCTGGTTTTTTTCCAGTTACCTGCTGTGATTAGTCTCGCAGCCATCAATATGTGTTGGCTCAGCCTATGAGCCGGATTGGTATATTTTTTTGTTTTCTTCCCTATTAACATTACCAGGGGGTCTTTCAGGAATTTGGTATGGAGTACTCTGAAAAGGAGATTAGTCCCAAAATTTAGACACAACCTTAAAGTTCCACCAAATGTGAAGTATAGTCCCAAGGTCAGAAGAGCCTCGGAAGCATTGTGGGTTGTACGTAGGGTAAAGTCTGTTCAGTCTTGTAGGGACTAGATAAGTCCTATTTGTGAAATAGTTTAATGGATGTCTCTCCGATGGTCACACAAGTGCTCCCTTTATGTGCAGTAAGGCTACAATGAGCCCAGTTCTGGGTTGTAATCGTGGTGTTTAAGTCTTTCTCCCATTTCAGCATATATCTCAGTCTGGGGATTGTTGAGGAGGTGAAAAAATACTGTTTTAAAATTTAATAACAAGATATACTTTTCACTTAAATCATAGATGAAATCCACCCAAAAGCATTTTTCTATAAAGAAATTGTAGTTCTACTCAACTTTCTAATATACTTTTCTTTAAAAGTTTCTCTGTAAATATATTTTCTATTAAAAGCATTTTTTGTAGGGATGAACCAAATCCACTATTTTAAATTCGTCCGAACCCCACGAATCCTTCGTGAAATATTCTACCGAATACCGAACCGAATCCTAAATTGCATATGCAAATTAGGGGTGGGAAGGGGAAAAAAGTCACCAGATTGCCCTCATCGCCCCTAATTTGCATATGCGGATTAGGATTCGGTTCGGCCGGGCAGAAAGATTTGCCAAATCCAAATCCTGCTGAAAAAGGTTGACTCCTGGCCGAATCCCGAACCGAATCCTGGATTCGGTGCATTCCTAATTTTTTGTTTATCATTTTCTGTTCTCTGGTTCTGACTCTTGACACAATGTAGCAGAGGTTCTTCTCCAGGTCTGTTAATCAGCTAGCTTTTGCTATAGGAGGCAGAGAATATAAACTGCCAGACAGATACTGATTCAATAGCAATTACACTTGCAAATCATTTTCAAACTACTGAACTTTTAAAATTAATTTATTTATGAATTATTGCTTTGAATTTTTTTCATGCTAAAAAACCCTCAGTTTTTAGCTGGAGGTTTCCTGATGTTGATGGGACACAGCCCCACGCAGCTGAGATCAGGGAGCCCATGGTTTCAGGCGGCCGGTGGGTATGGGTTCATGACCATTGGGACCCACTGGGTTTTTTCCCGTTGTCCTGCCGGCCCAGTCTGACCTTGACCTTGGTAGGATATATTAGGAGAGAAAATAAGTCATATTATTTATTAATCACAATAAAATGATCAATAGATGTCACTTATAAAATATGTCTAGTTCTTATAGGCCAATGTTAAAAGCCCTAAGCCATTAAATACAGCACAGATTCCCAGATATCTAAGTGTAAATGTAAGCAGCATGGCAGGTCCAACTTATAAATAGGACTAACTAGTAACATTAAATCACCTTATAAATTGCTACTGTCACAATAGTTGCCACTGCAGTGGGGTCATTGGGTGGTTAAAGGGGCCAGTGTTTAATACCACAACGTGGATTCCAGGAGGATCATGGAACTGGTGGTGGTAGGTGGGGCATGGCCGGGAAAAATATAGAGATATAGAATTCCAGACCAAATCAGCCCACAGGCCTCTAGTTGTGCAATTTAAATACTGTATACTGAAAAGGAATGTTCTGTGCACAAACCATCTGCAAGCTCATCACTGTTTCTCAGGAATAACAATTGTAGATAAACTCTATAAAAAGGACACCGTTCCCTTTTAAATAATGTTCATGTTAGAAGCTTCGGCCGGTGGAGGTCAATTCTACAATTAAAAAAGGGAGGGAAAATTCAGGTTTTAAATTGATTGCAAAATGGGACATGGGAGCGAGATGTATTTTTCAAGATGCCGAAAGCCCTGGGGTGTTATTTGGTCTCATGACAACACCTTCCTCGCTGGTGCATTGTACAATTTAATGATTCTCCCATTTTTGCAGTGTCCCAATCCGTGTGTTTGGCAAGAGGGAATTCTAAAGACACAAGCCAGCCATCTGTTTCCCTCCTTCCGCAGCTCTGCTTTAATGCTCCATCTCCCAGTGGCAAACACGTGATCCTGGTGCTGTTTAATGGAATGGAGACGGGGCAATGGAACCAATGGAACCAATAAGATGGTAGCCTTTACTGTTTGAAAGAAAATATCTGATTGGTTGTTATAATTCTTATAAATGTTATAATTGTGTCCAAATTTTGAACCAATTGTTAAATTACACCCCTATCTGTAAACAGTTATGTCCTTCTGTCTGCCTTTCTGGGTTCTATCATTTGCCCCTTGCTATTAATCTAACACACATTTAACTAAATTTCCTCTATTCTTGACACCTTCACAATATGCTTTAAATTCAAGGATGATAATATGGTGGATTGATACTTCATGGTGCTAGAGCTACAAAACATAAGAGAAATTTTCCACTAGGAGACTTCAGAACCGCAGCATACATAAGGGATGTCAAGAAGATCAGCACACCAACATCTCTTATTACACAGCCTAACTGTATAATAATATATATATATATATATATATATATATATATATATATAACAAACAAGGGAAAGTTGTGCTCACCACTATTTTTTAAAACCATTAGGCGGGGGTGCAATGAGGGTGTGACCACAAAATACATATAGTCAAATACAAGAGTCCTCTGCACTCAACCCATTATCAATATATTTAAGACAGAGACATTTTGTGCATACTGCTACTGAAAAATGCCTTACCCTTTAAACAAAACAGGGATTGTTTGTCCATATATTGCAATATATTTAAGCTGGCCAACTACGTCAAAGTCATCCCATATCTGGCCAGTCCTATGCTCAATTTTATCTGATTCATTAAGAATTCTATTGCTTCATTATACATTTTACAAAGGGACTAGGTTTTACCTGCAACTTACTTGCTGCTTTCAAAGTAAACCCCCATACTTGGCTGCCCTTTTATTAGACACCAGTGGGATCACCTGACTATAGCTGGGAAGGGTGGGAGCTACAACATGGAGCTGGTCACTGCTCCTGTATAACTATAACAAACAAGGGAAAGTTGTGCTCACCACTATTTTTTAAAACCATTAGGCGGGGGTGCAATGAGGGTGTGACCACAAAATACATATAGTCAAATACAAGAGTCCTCTGCACTCAACCCATTATCAATATATTTAAGACAGAGACATTTTGTGCATACTGCTACTGAAAAATGCCTTACCCTTTAAACAAAACAGGGATTGTTTGTCTAAACATATTTAGACTAAATGTCTAAATATATTGATAATGGGTTGAGTGCAGAGGACTCTTGTATTTGACTATATGTATTTTGTGGTCACACCCTCATTGCACCCCCGCCTAATGGTTTTAAAAAATAGTGGTGAGCACAACTTTCCCTTGTTTGTTATAGTTATACAGGAGCAGTGACCAGCTCCATGTTGTAGCTCCCACCCTTCCCAGCTATAGTCAGGTGATCCCACTGGTGTCTAATAAAAGGGCAGCCAAGTATGGGGGTTTACTTTGAAAGCAGCAAGTAAGTTGCAGGTAAAACCTAGTCCCTTTGTAAAATGTATAATGAAGCAATAGAATTCTTAATGAATCAGATAAAATTGAGCATAGGACTGGCCAGATATGGGATGACTTTGACGTAGTTGGCCAGCTTAAATATATTGCAATATATGGACAAACAATCCCTGTTTTGTTTAAAGGGTAAGGCATTTTTCAGTAGCAGTAGCACAAAATGTCTCTGTCTTAAATATATTGATAATGGGTTGAGTGCAGAGGACTCTTGTATTTGACTATAGATAGATAGATAGATAGATAGATAGATAGATAGATAGATAGATAGATAGATAGATAGATAGATAGATATATGTATATATATATGTATATATATATGTATATATATATGTATATATATATATGTATATATATATATGTATATATATATGTATATATATATATATATATATATATATATATATATATATATATATATATATATATATAAAATATTGCTCCACTAACCTGTTGTTGGAATACATGCACGGTGACAGTAAGAATCCTGCTTTAGGCTTGTTTAGTGCCCAACACAGCAGCTTTTAGAGTAACAGAGAGGGAACTTTTAACAGTGACTGCATTCAAATTCTGACTGTAATTTGATATAGTTCAAATGATTTTATTGTATATGTTCTTAAAGTGTTTTCACTTTACCTACAGCGAAGGTGCTCCATTTGTGTATTTTGTTACATGCCTTTTTGTCTTGATAACTCTTTTTTTCCTAGACCCAGTAGCAGCACCCAAAGCAGCACACATATCAGCACCCAAAGCAACACACATATCAGCACCCAAAGCAACACACATAGCAGCACCCATAGCAGAACCAGAACCCATAGCAGGAGCCATAGCAGAGCCCATATCAGTACCCATAGCAGCAGCCATTCAAACCCAATAGCATAACCAGAACCCATAGCAGAAGCTATAGCAGAACCCATAACAGCAGCCATAAAAGAACCACTGGTGCAACTACCAGTACAGCAGACCCCAGAGAACTCATATCAGACTCCATAGCAGTAGCCATATCAGAACCCATATCAGCACCCCCCTATCAGTACCCATATCAGCCCCATATCAGCCCCCATACCAGGACACATAGCCCCCCTATCAGCACCCATATCAGCCCCCATATCAGCACCCATATCAGTACCAATATCAGGACCCATATCAGCCCCCATATCAGCCCCCATATTAGTACCAATATCAGCCCCCATATTAGAACCCATATAAGATTCTATAACAGCAGCCTTATCAGCCCCCTTAGCAGAACCCATATCAGCATCCATGTAGTTATAGCTTTTGCTGTAGTTTTGCACAGGGAACACACACATCATCATCATTTATTTATATAGCGCTGTCAAGATACGCAGTGCTTTACACACATGCCCAAGGCAAGCAGTAGGGCATCACATTTCTAAAGGAGGACTGCTTTGTGTAATGATAAGCTGTGCCCATATTTGCCTATACAATCTGCATTTCATACAATTAATACTGCACCTTACAGTCACTCGATCCCTCCTATGGCCGTCAGATCTACAACCTCCAATGGGGGTGACGGATTATTTAAAAAAAAAATGTAATCCTTGAAATAATTCATCTTCTACGTCGCTATGAGAATTCCTATAACAGTTAAAAAATGAAAATAAAAAGATATTGGGGGGTAAATGTTTACTTTTTTTTTCGCGATTGTGTTTTGCAGTTTTCAGCCAAAAAGATATTATTATCAGTATGATTATTATTCATACAATACCAAAAAAAGGAGGGAAAAAACGGATGCCAGGGAATGTCTGCAGCTTGAAAACTGATACTCCCCAATATGTGCATCAAGTCATTATCTCCCAACCACTGGACTAATTGTACTTTGATACATGGAGCTTAAGAGACGCACGAGCCAGATGGTTCCCCAAGCTTAGATTTGTGCATTACTCAATCTACTGCTACAGGTTTTGTAGTGATGGGGAAACCATATAACCCACATTATGGAAAACAAACATGAACTCTTAATATAAAGGGCCTACTTACTAACATTCCTATTTTCTCTTTGTCTGTACAAACTGTAAGCTCTGCAGACAAAGGACCTCCTTACTCCTGTGCAATAAATTTATGTTACTATATTTTATTTATTGTTCTTTATTGTATATTTTATTTATATGTTTATTCCCCTGTTCCTTTTATTAAAGGGGTGGTTCACCTTTAGTATGTTATAGAATGGCCGATTCCAAACAACTTTTCAATTGGTCTTCTTTATTTTTTTTATAGTTTTATTAACATCTGCTGCCTTCCTCAATGACTAATTCTAAGCAACTTTTCAACTGGCCTTAAATTTTTTTTTTTTTTATAGTTTTGAATTATTTGCCTTTTTCCTCTGACTCTTTCCAGATTTCAAGCAGGGGTCACTGACCCCATCTTAAAAACAAATGGTCTGTAAGGCTACAAATATATTGTTATTACTACTTTTCATTAATCGTCTTTCTATTCAGGCCACTTCTATTCTTATTCCAGTCTCTTATTCAAATCAATTCATGGTTACCAGGATAACTTGGACACTAGCAACCAGATTGCAGAAATTGCAAACTGGAGAGCTGCTGAATAAAAAGCTAAATAACTCAAAAAACAGAAATAATAAAAAGTGAAAGTCAATTGCAAATATTCTCAGAATATCACTCTCTACATCATACTAAGGTGAACAGCCCCTTTGTGAAAATCAATTTTTTTAGACAACTAAGATGTGATGGGGCTCCCTATAAAAGCCGCTCCCTACTGAAGGGCCATTGTTGCACCCACGGATGAGCAGTAAGTGCAAAAACTAGGCTGCCTGATCCTGACCACGTATGTATGGCCACCTTGAGGCTGTTGCTGAACTTCAAGTCTATGCCAGCACTGAACCCAACAGTTCGTATTGCACAGTCCTAGACATGTCTCTATTCTTCTGTGTCCATATGTAAATGTCCAGGATGATGAAAGTTTTTGTATGAAATTAACTTCCTAAAGGCGTTGTTCACCTTTAAATTAACTCTTAGTATGCTGTAGAGAGTGATATTCTGAGACAATTTGCAATTGGTTTTAATGATTTACTATCTGTGGTTTTCAAGTTATTTCGCTTTTTATTCAGCAGTTCTCCAATTTGCTCTTTCAGCCATCTGGTTACCAGGGTCCAATTTACCCTAGCAACCATGCATTGATTTAAACAAAAGACTGGAATATAAATAGGAGAGGGGCTGAATAGAAAGATGAATAATAAAAAGTAGCAATAACAATAAATCAGTAGCCTTACAAAGTATTTGTTTTAAGATGGGGTCAGTGACCCCCATTTTAAAACTGGAAAGAGCCAGAAGAAGTTTTATAATTTACAAAACTATAAAAAAGAAATAGTGAAGACCAATTGAAAAGTTGCTTAGAATTGGCTGTTCTATAACCTACTAAAAGTTAACTTAAAGGTGAACCACCCCTTTAACTCCCTAACAGATAGCTAAAGCTCTCCTAAAATCTTCCTCTTAGTGCTGATTTATGCTCTTGATTGCACAGCAGCTCTATGCAATGTCTTGTAGCTCCAAACCATGCAGGCACCCCTTTCACTCCTGTGGTATATTCCATTCCAATCCCTTCCTCAATAGTCACACCAAAACTGGACAAACCATGGCTCCAGCCTCCAGGTCAAGAAAGGTGCCCGGACTGGAGTTTTAGTAGAAGGGGTGAGTGTAGAATTAATTTCAGGACTGTCAGCCCTCAGCTTACTATGGCCATTGCACAGAGCTGGTCTACAAATTCTATAGCTTTCAGCAGAGGGTGGGCTTTTACCATTTATTAAGCTAAATGGTCCGTAAAATACTAAATATTGAATGGGGAGTGTTGTGTTTGCATTAAACATGTGGTCATGTCCATTGTAAAACTGGCTTTATGAAGCCTTAATAATATATGGTACTAAGAATTTGATACAGGTATGGGATCGGTTATCAGGAATCCCATTATCCCCAAATGACAGAATGGCCATCTCCCATAGACTCCAATTTATCCAAATAATCAAAAATGATTTCCTTTTTCTCTGTAATAATAAAACCGTAGCTTGTACTTGATCCCAACTAAGATATAATTAATCCTTATTGGAAGCAAACCCTAGACTGTTGGGTTTATTTAATGTTTACACGATTTTCTAGAAGACTTAAGGACCCCATACCGAGTCGGCAGCTTATTGGACCGTGTGTGGGGCCATCCGACAGGCTTTCACGTTCGATATCTGGCCGAAAGTCTGCCAGATCTCGATTGGGCAGGTTAAAAAATCCCGTCGGATTGCGGCCGCATTTATGCGGTCCCACAATCTGACCACCCGTATCGGATCCATTGTGTTCCAATCATTGGGCCCTATGATTGGATCAGCCCGATATCACCCACTTCAGTGTAGGAATATTGGGGAAAGATCCGCTTGTTTGGCAACATCACCAAACGAGTGGATCTCTACGTCTATTGCCACCTTTAAGGTATGAAGATATTACGGAAAGATCCATTATCTAGAAAACCCCAGGCCTTGAGCATTCTGGATAACAGGTCCCATACCTGTACCAAATTAGAAGTCATCTGCCTTCTGCTCTATTTGCCATTATCACTTATTGCCTGCTTGACACTGCACCTAAGTTTGGCGGGTGTAGAGTAGTGTAGAACTTTACCCCATGGGAATAGTCAGCACTATAAGTGCAAATCATGCGGCAAAAAGGCCGGCACCAAAGCAAAATGAATAAACTAAGGCAGGAATCCATGGAAAAGGGAGATACGTCCTTGTGTTGCTGAAATTCCTCCACATTGGGATAAAATCAGCTCATTAAAAATGTAGAAGCTGCTGTAAGTGATACACATAACTCATTTGTCAGGGAATGGTTTGTAACGAGTATACACACAGATACATATATGCACATAGACATATACACTAGGGATGCACCGAATCCAGGATTCTGCCTTATCCTTCTGCCAGGCTGAACCGAATCCGAATCCTAATTTGCATATGCAAATTAAGGGTGGGTGGTAAATCGCGTGACTTTTTGTCACAAAACATGTAAAATGTAAAAAGTAAAAAAATGTTTTCCCCTTCCCACCCCTAATTTGCATATGCCAATTAGGATTCGGATTCGGTTCTGTATTCGGCCGAATCTTTCGTCAAGGATTTGGGGGTTCGGCCGAATCCAAAAAAGTGGATTCGGTGCATCTCTAATATACACAGAAACTTGCCGCACACACAAGCATAGATGTATATGGAAGCATATCAATAGGGGATCTTATATTTCCTCTTATATAAGGAGAAGCTGCAAAGTTTGCTCAGCCATCATTGCATCAGTCTGCCAGGGATTGGTGGCCTCTAGTACAGTGCGGACACATGCTTGAATGGCCAAATTAAACTGATTGGATTTTGGCTAATTGCACATTTGCACGAAGGCCTGGCATACAGCCGATTGGTCAGTAGAAATCCTATAAACCAAGTGATTGATAATCAGCTTTTCTGAAATAGTGCCAAAGGAAAACTGCCATCCCTGCTGCACAAGTAACATGGATCAAAGGAATCCTACAGCTTTATGGAAACATAGTGATGCATGTGACACCCATGTCCCTTCATTTCTTGCTGAACTAGAACTCACAGCATCCCGTTCTGCTGCCACATAACTGTATTGATGATGCCAATGACAATCCGCTGAACTAAAGTTTTATGGATCTGTCAGACATCTGACTAAACATGCAAGGCATTGTGGGAACCGGAATCTTGGCTGGAGGAGAGATGTCTTCTGCTACAGTAACGTAAAACATATTTTTTTAAAGAAATTTGTTACTACTTAAAGGGCTAGGAACATCAAAAAATGTAATTGTTTTAAAGTAATAAAAATATAATGCAGTGTTGCCCTGAACTGGTAAAACTGATGTATTTGCTTCAGAAACACTACTGTTGTTTATATAAATAAGCTGCTGTGTTGCAATTAACCCTTTGCCTGCCAAGCACGTGCGGCGTACGTGCTGGCAGGCCAATGCTCAGGCTGCCAAGAACGTACATTGTACGTTCTTTGGCAGCTGAGCTCTCTCTCTGCTTCGGCGGCTTTTGCCGCCTCCGCAGAGAGTGGGGAGAGAAGACAGCCCCCTAGGCAACGAGGCTGGGGGGCTGTCAAGTCGGATCTGCGACTCGATTGTCGCAGATCCGACTTCAAAGTAGCAGACGCATCGCATGGAGCGTCTGCTACTACACTCACCCTTCTTCCTGCCTGCAGAGCCGCCCACGCACTTCCTGCTGCGCAGCAACTCTGCAGACACGCTGCCAGGACTCCTCCAAAGAAGACAGCGATTCTCCTGCTCCAAAAACGGTAAGTGCACTTTTTTTTACACACTTACCTGCACCTACACATACTTACAGTACATTTATGCATTTTAGTAAAGATTGGAATTTTTTAAAAATTTTTTTTTTAATTTTAGCACACTTGGTCCCTTTTGTACAGTTATTTACACTTATTTACACTTATTTACATGTATTTGCACACTCAGATAACTTTTATTAGTGCACAAATATGTATACACAAACAGGTGTTTTTTTTTTTTTTTACGAATTCATTATACTGTTATCTTTTGTTTTTTTTGCCTAAAAACGTGTTATTTTGGCAGCGTGACTATTGGATAATCGATTTCGGCCACTAATTACGCTGTCAGAACAATTATTTTGTTATTTCATTGATTTACGCTATTTTTGTGGTTTTATTGCAATTTTATCCCT
Source organism: Xenopus petersii (assembly GCA_038501925.1). NCBI lineage: Eukaryota > Metazoa > Chordata > Amphibia > Anura > Pipidae > Xenopus > Xenopus petersii. Next base: position 182,473,371 of record CM076674.1, on the reverse strand, counting down.
GCATTATTGTTCCTTATGTATCTTTAGTATCGTTTTGCTGTTTGGTGCTTTGGTATAGAAAGATAGATTTTACTTAGTTTGATCCGCCAAAATATGTGCTTTCCAAAAATATATGGGTTTCTGGGGTTATTTTTACAGTTTGGGGGTCTTACGGCCAGGGCAGCCATCAGGGGGGGACAGGGGGGAGAGTTGTAGGGGGCCCCGAGAGTAAGGGGGGCCCAGCCACGCCGCACTTACTTGATTAGCTGGGCCCCCATCTTTGCAGTGGGCACAGCCCAGGGGGCCCACGAAATTTTGTCGTATGGGGCCCTGCGATTTCTGATGGCGGTCCTGCTTACGGCACATAACGTACAGTTAGGGTTCTCTTTTCTGCAGCTTAGTTGGCTAGCGTGAAAATTCATAGGCACGTTTTTCATTTGGGGTCCATACACAACACATACTTTGGTAAATCTATACATATTGGGCATCAAACTATTTATTAGACCTCTGACGTCCATATTTAGAGAGATTTTTCTTTGTACGTAAAACATTGTGTGTGATAAATGCGGCAAACTGCAACATTTTTAGGCGATTTTCAGAAATGTTGTAAAAACCTATATGTTTAGAAAAGCTTTGCAGTTTGGTAGTTTCGTGTAGAAAGACGTCGTTATCTTTGTTGGAATCGGCAGAATGTGTATTTTCCAAAAATGTATGGTTTTGGGGGGTCATTGCTGTTAGGAGGGTCTTGAGGCAAATAATATGAAGTCAAGGGTCTATGTTCACAGAAGGCGAATCGGCAGCGGAGAAAACTCATATTCACTATTTTTATTTGGGGTCCGCACATGCCAGCTGCCTTGGTATATCTATGCATATTGGGCATCAAACTGTTCAGTAGACCCTTGGCATCAATATTTATGGTGTTTTACAATTGTATGTAAGAAATTGGGTGAGATAAATGCGGCCAATTGCAATATTTTTAGGCGATTTTCAGAAATGTAAAAACAGTTGCTTTTATCGCCAAATTTAGGAAAGGCTTGCGACTTGGTACTTTGGAGTACAAAGACATGCATACCCAATTTGGATTCGCAGGAATGTGTACTTTCCAAAAATATATGGTTTTATGGGGTGAACGCACTTTTTTCTACCTTTGCCCCCCCCAAAACAATGTAAATGTGTTGATTTTGCAGTACCTGAAATGACAGACCATTTGAGGGTCTTTGTTTTGGGGCCCTATATGCCACGTGCTTGGGTACACCTATACATATTGGGCATCAAACTGTTCAGAGGACCCCAGGCTTTCATATTTGGGGTGATTTCTCTTGATACCTAAAAGTATGTGGGAACTACGATGCTAGAGGGTGAAAATTTTGAGGTGATTTTTGGAAATGTCCCCAAAATCACCAAATTTAGAAATGGTTTGCGGCTTGGTACTTTGGAGTACAAAGACATCCATACCCGATTTGGATTCGCAGGAATGTGTACTTTCCGAAAATATATGGTTTTATGGGGTGAACTTACTTTTTTCTACCTTTGCCCCCCCCAAAAACAATGTAAATGTGTTGATTTTGCAGTACCTGAAATGACAGACCATATGGGGGTCTTTCTTTTGGGGCCCCTGTATGCCACGTGCTTGGGTACACCTATACATATTGGGCATCAAACTGTTCAGGGGACCCTAGGCTTTCATATTTGGGGTGATTTCTCTTGATACCTAAAAGTATGTGGGTAATACGATGCTGCAGGGTAGATATTTTGAAGTAATTTTTGGAAATGTCCCCAAAATCCCCAAATTTAGGAATGGTTTGCGGCTTGGTTCTTTGGAGTACAAAGACATGCATACCCAATTTAGATCCGTGGGAATGTGTACTTTCCGAAAATATATGGTTTTCTGGGGTGAACTTACTTTTTTCTACATTTGCCCCCCTCAAAACAATGTAAATGTGTTGATTTTGCAGTACCTGAAATGACAGACCATATGGGGGTCTTCGTTGTGGGGCCCCTATACGCCACGTGCTTGGGTACACCTATACATATTGGGCATCAAACTGTTCAGAGGACCCCAGGCTTTCATATTTGGGGTGATTTGTCTTGATACCTAAAAGTATGTGGGTAATACGATGCTGCAGGGTCGGAATTTTGAAGTCATTTTTGGAAATGTCCCCAAAATCACCAAATTTAGGAATGGTTTGCGGCTTGGTACTTTGGAGTACAAAGACATGCATACCCAATTTAGATCCGTGGGAATGTGTACTTTCCGAAAATATATGGTTTTCTGGGGTGAACTTACTTTTTTCTACATTTGCCCCCCTCAAAACAATGTAAATGTGTTGATTTTGCAGTACCTGAAATGACAGACCATATGGGGGTCTTCGTTTTGGGGCCCCTATACGCCACGTGCTTGGGTACACCTATACATATTGGGCATCAAACTGTTCAGAGGACCCCAGGCTTTCATATTTGGGGTGATTTGTCTTGATACCTAAAAGTATGTGGGTAATACGATGCTGCAGGGTCGAAATTTTGAAGTCATTTTTGGAAATGTCCCCAAAATCACCAAATTTAGGAATGGTTTGCGGCTTGGTACTTTGGAGTACAAAGACATGCATACCCAATTTAGATCCATGGGAATGTGTAGTTTCCGAAAATATATGGTTTTCTGGGGTGAACTTACTTTTTTCTACATTTGCCCCCCTCAAAACAATGTAAATGTGTTGATTTTGCAGTACCTGAAATGACAGACCATATGGGGGTCTTCGTTTTGGGGCCCCTATACGCCACGTGCTTGGGTACACCTATACATATTGGGCATCAAACTGTTCAGAGGACCCCAGGCTTTCATATTTGGGGTGATTTGTCTTGATACCTAAAAGTATGTGGGTAATACGATGCTGCAGGGTCGAAATTTTGAAGTCATTTTTGGAAATGTCCCCAAAATCACCAAATTTAGGAATGGTTTGCGGCTTGGTACTTTGGAGTACAAAGACATGCATACCCAATTTAGATCTGTGGGAATGTGTACTTTCCGAAAATATATGGTTTTCTGGGGTGAACTTACTTTTTTTCTACATTTGCCCCACTCAAAACAATGTAAATGTGTTGATTTTGCAGTACCTGAAATGACAGACCATATGGGGGTCTTCGTTTTGGGGCCCCTATACGCCATGTGCTTGGGTACACCTATACATATTGGGCATCAAACTGTTCAGAGGACCCCAGGCTTTCATATTTGGGGTGATTTGTCTTTATACCTAAAAGTATGTGGGTAATACGATGCTGCAGGGTCGAAATTTTGAAGTCATTTTTGGAAATGTCCCCAAAATCACCAAATTTAGGAATGGTTTGCGGCTAGGTACTTTGTAGTAGAAAGACATGCATACCCAATTTAGATTCGTGGGAATGTGTACTTTCCGAAAATATATGGTTTTCTGGGGTGAACTTACTTTTTTCTACATTTGCCCCCCTCAAAACAATGTAAATGTGTTGATTTTGCAGTACCTGAAATGACAGACCATATGGGGGTCTTCGTTGTGGGGCCCCTATACGCCACGTGCTTGGGTACACCTATACATATTGGGCATCAAACTGTTCAGAGGACCCCAGGCTTTCATATTTGGGGTGATTTGTCTTGATACCTAAAAGTATGTGGGTAATACGATGCTGCAGGGTCGGAATTTTGAAGTCATTTTTGGAAATGTCCCCAAAATCACCAAATTTAGGAATGGTTTGCGGCTTGGTACTTTGGAGTACAAAGACATGCATACCCAATTTAGATCCGTGGGAATGTGTACTTTCCGAAAATATATGGTTTTCTGGGGTGAACTTACTTTTTTCTACATTTGCCCCCCTCAAAACAATGTAAATGTGTTGATTTTGCAGTACCTGAAATGACAGACCATATGGGGGTCTTCGTTTTGGGGCCCCTATACGCCACGTGCTTGGGTACACCTATACATATTGGGCATCAAACTGTTCAGAGGACCCCAGGCTTTCATATTTGGGGTGATTTGTCTTGATACCTAAAAGTATGTGGGTAATACGATGCTGCAGGGTCGAAATTTTGAAGTCATTTTTGGAAATGTCCCCAAAATCACCAAATTTAGGAATGGTTTGCGGCTTGGTACTTTGGAGTACAAAGACATGCATACCCAATTTAGATCCATGGGAATGTGTAGTTTCCGAAAATATATGGTTTTCTGGGGTGAACTTACTTTTTTCTACATTTGCCCCCCTCAAAACAATGTAAATGTGTTGATTTTGCAGTACCTGAAATGACAGACCATATGGGGGTCTTCGTTTTGGGGCCCCTATACGCCACGTGCTTGGGTACACCTATACATATTGGGCATCAAACTGTTCAGAGGACCCCAGGCTTTCATATTTGGGGTGATTTGTCTTGATACCTAAAAGTATGTGGGTAATACGATGCTGCAGGGTCGAAATTTTGAAGTCATTTTTGGAAATGTCCCCAAAATCACCAAATTTAGGAATGGTTTGCGGCTTGGTACTTTGGAGTACAAAGACATGCATACCCAATTTAGATCTGTGGGAATGTGTACTTTCCGAAAATATATGGTTTTCTGGGGTGAACTTACTTTTTTTCTACATTTGCCCCACTCAAAACAATGTAAATGTGTTGATTTTGCAGTACCTGAAATGACAGACCATATGGGGGTCTTCGTTTTGGGGCCCCTATACGCCATGTGCTTGGGTACACCTATACATATTGGGCATCAAACTGTTCAGAGGACCCCAGGCTTTCATATTTGGGGTGATTTGTCTTTATACCTAAAAGTATGTGGGTAATACGATGCTGCAGGGTCGAAATTTTGAAGTCATTTTTGGAAATGTCCCCAAAATCACCAAATTTAGGAATGGTTTGCGGCTAGGTACTTTGTAGTAGAAAGACATGCATACCCAATTTAGATTCGTGGGAATGTGTACTTTCCGAAAATATATGGTTTTCTGGGGTGAACTTACTTTTTTCTACCTTTGCCCCCCCCAAAACGATGTAAATGTGTTGATTTTGCAGTACCTGAAATGACAGAACATACAAGGGGGGGTCTTCATTTTAGGGCCCCTATATGCCACATGCTTGGGTACACCTATACATATTGGGCATCAAACTGTTCAGAGGACCCTAGGCTTTCATATTTGGGGTGATTTCTCTTGATACCTAAAAGTATGTGGGTAATACGATGCTGCAGAGTAGATATTTTGAGGTGATTTTTGGAAATGTCACCAAAATCACCAAATTTAGGAATGATTTGCGGCTTGGTACTTTGTAGTAGAAAGACATGCATACCCAATTTGGATTCGTTGGAATGTGTACTTTCCGAAAATATATGGTTTTCTGGGGTGAACTTACTGTTTTCTACTTTTGCCCCCCCCCCCAAAACGATGTAAATGTGTTGATTTTGCAGTACCTGAAATGACAGACTATATGGGGGTCTTCCTTTTGGGGCCCCTGTATGCCACGTGCTTGGGTACACCTATACATATCAGGCATCAAACTGTTCAGAGGACCCTAGGCTTTCATATTTGGGGTGATTTGTCTTGATACCTAAAAGTATGTGTGTAATACGATGCTGCAGGGTAGATATTTTGAGGTGATTTTTGGAAATATCACCTAAAGCACCAAATTTAGGAATGATTTGCGGCTTGGTACTTTGGCGTAGAAAGACATGCATACCCAATTTGGATTCGTTGGAATGTGTACTTTCCGAAAATATATGGTTTTCTGGGGTGAACTTACTGTTTTCTACTTTTGCCCCCCCCCTAACGATGTAAATGTGTTGATTTTGCAGTACCTGAAATGACAGACTATATGGGGGTCTTCCTTTTGGGGCCCCTGTATGCCACGTGCTTGGGTACACCTATACATATTGGGCATCAAACTGTTCAGAGGACCCTAGGCTTTCATATTTGGGGTGATTTCTCTTGATACCTAAAAGTATGTGGGTAATACGATGCTGCAGGGTAGATATTTTGAGGTGATTTTTGGAAATGTCACCTAAATCACCAAATTTAGGAATGATTTACGGCTTGGTACTTTGGCGTAGAAAGACATGCATACCCAATTTGAATTCGTGGGAATGTGTACTTTCCGAAAATATATGGTTTTCTGGGGTGAACTTACTGTTTTCTACTTTTGCCCCCCCAAAACAATGTAAATGTGTTGATTTTGCAGTACCTGAAATGTCAGACTATATGGGGGTCTTCCTTTTAGGGCCTCTATATGCCACATGCTTGGGTACGCCTATACATATTGGGCATCAAACTGTTCAGAGGACCCTAGGCTTTCATATTTGGGGTGATTTGTCTTGATACCTAAAAGTATGTGGGTAATACGATGCTGCAGAGTAGATATTTTGAGGTGAATTTTGGAAATGCCACCTAAATCACCAAATTTAGGAATGATTTGCGGCTTGGTACTTTGGCGTAGAAAGACATGCATACCCAATTTGGATTCGTTGGAATGTGTACTTTCCGAAAATATATGGTTTTCTGGGGTGAACTTACTGTTTTCTACTTTTGCCCCCCCCCAAAACGATGTAAATGTGTTGATTTTGCAGTACCTGAAATGACAGACTATATGGGGGTCTTCCTTTTGGGGCCCCTGTATGCCACGTGCTTGGGTACACCTATACATATCGGGCATCAAACTGTTCAGAGGACCCTAGGCTTTCATATTTGGGGTGATTTCTCTGGATACCTAAAAGTATGTGGGTAATACGATGCTGCAGGTTAGATATTTTGAGGTGATTTTTGGAAATGTCACCTAAATCACCAAATTTAGGAATGATTTGCGGCTTGGTACTTTGGCGTAGAAAGACATGCATACCCAATTTGGATTCGTTGGAATGTGTACTTTCCGAAAATATATGGTTTTCTGGTGTGAACTTACTGTTTTCTACTTTTGCCCCCCCCAAAACAATGTAAATGTGTTGATTTTGCAGTACCTGAAATGACAGACTATATGGGGGTCTTCCTTTTGGGGCCCCTGTATGCCACGTGCTTGGTTACACCTATACATATCGGGCATCAAACTGTTCAGAGGACCCTAGGCTTTCAAATTTGGGATGATTTGTCTTGATTCCTAAAAGTATGTGGGTAATACGATGCTGCAGGGTAGATATTTTGAGGTGATTTTTGGAAATGTCACCTAAAGCACCAAATTTAGGAATGATTTGCGGCTTGGTACTTTGGCGTAGAAAGACATGCATACCCAATTTGGATTCGTTGGAATGTGTACTTTCCGAAAATATATGGTTTTCTGGGGTGAACTTACTGTTTTCTACTTTTGCCCCCCCCTAACGATGTAAAAGTGTTGATTTTGCAGTACCTGAAATGTCAGACTATATGGGGGTCTTCCTTTTAGGGCCTCTATATGCCACATGCTTGGGTACACCTATACATATTGGGCATCAAACTGTTCAGAGGACCCTAGGCTTTCATATTTGGGGTGATTTGTCTTGATACCTAAAAGTATGTGGGTAATACGATGCTGCAGAGTATTTTGAGGTGATTTTTGGAAATGTCACCAAAATCACCAAATTTAGGAATGATTTGCGGCTTGGTACTTTGGCGTAGAAAGACATGCATACCCAATTTGGATTCAGGGGAATGTATACTTTCCGAAAATATATGGTTTTCTGGGGTGAACTTACTGTTTTCTACTTTTGCCCCCCCCCCCCCAAAACGATGTAAATGTGTTGATTTTGCAGTACCTCAAATGACAGACCATATGGGAGTCTTCCTTTTGGGGCCCCTATATGCCACGTGCTTGGGTACACCTATATATATTGGGCATCAAACTGTTCAGAGGACCCTAGGCTTTCATATTTGGGGTGATTTCTCTTGATACCTAAAAGTATGTGGGAAATATGATGCTGCAGGTTAGACATTTTTAAGTGATTTTTGGAAATGTCACCAAAATCACCAAATTTAGGAATGATTTGCGGCTTGCTACTTTGGAGTACAAAGACATGCATACCCAATTTAGATTCGTGGCAATGTGTACTTTCCGAAAATATATGGTTTTCTGGGGTGAACTTACTGTTTTCTACTTTCGCCCCCCCCAAAACGATGTAAATGTGTTGATTTTGCAGTACCTGAAATGACAGACTATATGGGGGTCTTCCTTTTGGGGCCCCTGTATGCCACGTGCTTGGGTACACCTATACATATCAGGCATCAAACTGTTCAGAGGACCCTAGGCTTTCATATTTGGGGTGATTTTTCTTGATACCTAAAAGTATGTGGGTAATACGATGCTGCAGGTTAGAAATTTTTAGGTGATTTTTGGAAATGTCGCCAAAATCACCAAATTTAGGAATGGTTTGCCGCTTGGTACTTTGGTGTAGAAAGACATGCATACCCAAATTGGATTCAGGGGAATGTGTACTTTCCGAAAATATATGGTTTTCTGGGGTGAACGTACTTTTTTCTACCTTTGCCGCCCCCCAAAACGATGTAAATGTGTTGATTTTGCAGTATCTGAAATGACAGAACAAACGGGGGGTCTTCCTTTTGGGGCCTCCTATGCCACGTGCTTGGGTACATCTATTCATATTGGGCATCAAACTGTTCAGTGGACCCAGGATTTTATATTTGGGGTGTTTTACATTGATACCTAATGATGTGTGGGAGATATGTTGCTGTAGAGTGGAAGCTTTGAGGTCATTTTTCAAAAAATTCACCAATTTCTATAAAACATTATAACTTTAGGAAACAATTGCAACTTAGTGGTTTGGAGTACAAAGATATTTCTACCCATTTTTGATTCACCAGAATCTGTTCTTTCTAGTAATGGGTAGTTTTCTAGGGTAAACCTACTGTTAGCGGAATGTTTGGCCTTGAAATCAAAAGTATGCCGTTTGGGGAGTGTTGCTTTGGAAATTTGGTTGTGTACTGCTTGTAGATTTTGAGCTATACAAGTGAGAAATCTCCATAAAACTATATATATTTGGTATTGTCGCGTTCAGGAGACATAGACCTTTCTAAATCGGCTGTGTTCTCGTACATAAAATGAATGATGTTTCTGATATATGTGATTGTTCTTCGTGCAACATGATTTTTTTCATTTTATTTGACACTTAGAATCCAATATTTTTTTAGAGAAGTAGAATTACACCAAAATTCTTGCATATTGTGAAAGTTCAGGTTGTCCTGAAAAAAACAATATATTGTTTTCCTGGGTTAACTAAAAGACCACCCCAGGAAAGGCCCTTAAAGTGAAAGAGTGCAAAATATCTAAAAACTGCTTGGCAGTAGATGTTCGCATCTAGGACAAAACGGCTGGCAGGGAAAGGGTTAAGGATGCACCGAATCCAGTATTCGGTTCGGGATTCGGCCAGGATTCGGCCTTTTTCAACAGGATTCGGATTCGGCCGAATCCTTGTGCCTGGCCGAACTGAATCCGAATCCTAATTTGCATATGCAAATTAGGGGTGGAGAGGGAAATTGCGTGACTTTTTGTCACAAAACAAGGAAGTAAAAAAAAAATTCCCCTTCCCACCCCTAATATGCATATGCAAATTAGGGTTCGGATTTGGTTCGGTATGCGGCCGAATCCTTTGCTTAGGATTCGGGTGTTCGGCCGAATCCAAAATATAGTTGCAATGGGGCAGCCATTCAAAGCAGAAAAGGCTCAGGTTTCACAGCAGATAAGCTCTGTAGAACATAATGGTTTTACCAGTGCAGAGCAACACTACATGATATTGTCATTACTTTAAAACTATTTTATTTTTTGATGTTAATGTTCCTTTAACGAAAAAAAACACCAAGGCAGTTTTAACTTTCATTTCGCAAAGTCTTTATTGAGAAATAACTTACCGATTCTCAGCTTGAGCTCCTCTTCAGAAACGGAGGCAGGGTGATGATCCATCGTGCGCTGCTCGATTTCTCCTCTCTGAATCGTCGCCCTGTTGCCGTTTCTGAACGAGCTCAAGCAGAGAATCGGTAAGTAATTACCAACCGATTTTAGTGCAATCCAACCAATCCATCAAATTAAGCTCCCCATAGACGCGACGATTCATCTTGCCGAACGACTGATTTTAAGGGAAGTCCGACCAATCCTTCGAAATTATCGTGCGGTTAGTGGGATTCGAACGATCGTACATCTTACAATTTTTCGGCCGACATCTGTCAGGAAATTAATCGGCCAGGTCAAAAAATCTTTGTCGGTCCCAGTGCAATCGATCTATGTTTGCAGGGCCAAGCAGGCAGCTCCCCTTTGTTTTCCTGGCATATTGGTCTTTTTAGTTGATGGGCAATTCGTACGATCGTTCCGAGAAAATCATGGTCTCACGATGAGGATCTGATCTTTTAAAAATCTCAACATCTATGGCCAGCTTTATAGTGAGGTTAGTGGGAATCAAACGATCGTGCATCTAAAGGTGGCCATAGTTGCAAAGATCCGCTCGTTTGCAACATTGCCAAACGAGCGGCTCTTTCCCCGATTTGGCATTAACAAGCATGGCTATATCGGGGATAATCTGAACGATCCTATTATGATGCACAATGGGCTCCGGCGGGATCGGGTCAAAATCAAACCTATCCAATCGACCAAACGACCGCTCTCCGCCGGACGAAAGATGTCGGCACTCTCCACACACGATCCGAAAATCATACGAATCCTCGATTCGTACGATAGGATCGGTGCGTCTATGGCCAGCTTAATGATTGTTTGTCTGACATCGGTCAGAAAATTGATTGGCCAGGTTAGAAAATTTTCATTGGTCACAGTGAAATCTATCTATTGTCCAATTGTTTGCAAGGGCCAAGCAGGCAGCTCCCCTCATTTTTCCTTGAAAACGTCCCTTGAAATGCTCTTTTTAGTTCATTATTCAAAACTTTGGTTTGGGTGGCATTTCCCTTTAGCAACTTCTTATCGCCTAGCTAATGACCTACATTCACACCCCACTATGAGTTCCTTTTTCGAAATGGTTAAGGGAACAGCCAAAGAGTGACATATTCCCCCTTTATGTCTGCAGGGTTTGCACTTGGAGACCAGCCTGAAACCACAGAACTGCACAATGTGTCCCTCAGCAGCTCAGGGGTTAATTCCCTCTAGCCCTTAATGTTTCTGGGAGGAGCAGCAGCAGGAGAGAGGGACTGAAGGTGCAGCCAGTGGTTAGTAGTACCTGCACACCCTGCTGCCTTACAATAGGATTACAGCAATCCTTCCCCTCCCTCTCCCCACCTGTGCACAACCCTGGGGCAGAAGTGGGCCTGCAGCACCCAATACACTGCCCATGACTTGTGGCTGATGTGCTGCAGCTGTCAGGCTGCTAATTACTCACTTGATTACACACAAAGTACATTTCCTAATTACTGCCCCCTAATTCTCACCTGCTGCAGCCCTGGCTTGTGCCTTAGTAGCACCTCACTAAAAAAAAGGGCTAATTGGTAAATCAGTTCTCCTCCCTGCAAAAGGCCCTAAATGCTGCTAAGTAGCGACTAAAATCGCATGAGCCCACTGTCCTGCTGCGTCTGTAATACAGACAGGATCTTATTGGAGGAAATATAGTGATAGTTACATGAACTTTACTGAACGAATAAATAGGATTTGTCGTTTTTCCATTCCTTAAAACTGGGGTATATACTAGAAAACGTGTATGCGATGATCCGATTTATTGAAGCAGGCCCCACTTTAATTATAACTATCACCATTTAGCACAGAAAAGTGGGTAGTTATTGTGCGATCAATGATGTTATTTTCGTTGATAAAATATTTAATCGTGACAGTAATGAAAAAGGGAGCAATGAAAAATGCCTGGATTTGTGACAATTAGCGATTAATGACTGTAAATGCTCATTGCGAGAAGCTCTAAAATGAACTGGTTCTGAACAGAATCCCAGATGCTATGATGATGATGATGATGATGATGATTATTATTATTATTATTATTAATAACGTTATTTGTAAAGCGCTGTTAAGGAGCCACAGGCTGTACAGTGCATAAAAGTACAATATATATAAAAGTATCCATGGGGAGACAAATCACATAATAAATATATACAGAATCATAGGACAAAGAGTTTAAGAGCTATCAAGAGACATAGTGGGAAGGAGATCCCTGCCCTGTAGAGCTTACAGTCTATTAATATTATTAATAATAATAATAATAATAATATGACACTAGCAGGAACTTCCCACTTGCCCACCACAATTCTAAACATTTTAGTACAATACAAATTGGGAAATGATCTGCAAGAATAATTATAGTATTTTGTTGTGGCAGGGAAGAAAAATAATACACATGCTGTTTAGTCCACTGCAGGATTCGTTTAACGCAAATATCACATTATTTTTCCCTGAAGAATTAGATGTGATCTATAAAAATCAAATGAAATGAAAAAAACGAGACAGACGTATTCGTTTTTGGACCCCCCTCTGCCTAGTTTAGTTAAGATTGTCATCTCTCACAATCTATTTCATCCGACAATTTGTACATCACTCCTACAGATAAACTGCACTCTTTATTACCCCTATAAAACACACGCAGACCCCTGAAGTATCTGCAGGACCTCCAGACTGACCCAAACCCCAATCTTCTTTATGATCTGCTGAGAGATAATGAGATATTTTGGGGACAAAACAATGTAAAAGGCATGATCTCAAGTGGGGGATTCCTAAACATCACACAGGCAGCTTGATAAATCGAAGAAATAATAAATACATATCAATTAAAGCAAATCATAACAGTAATATTTACTTTACACTTCCGCAAATCCCAAATACATCCTTATAGTGCATAGGTGTGTCATATCTACACAACCTTGTGTTTGTTACTGATTATATGTAACATTATATTCGATAGATCGAACTCTCTTGTGTGTATCTGTATATTATTTGCTCACTTAGATCGTAAGCTCTAGGGCCCAGAAATCCTGATTTTGATTTAGATTCTTATTAAAATGTATTACATTGTTTGTCCCTCTCTGACTGAATATTCAGTTACTATTCAGTAATTTATCTATAAAGAAGTATATACCTACATCCATTCACAGGTGGAGCGAAAGAAAAATACACTGAAATATTATCACGGGAAATTACACAATCATTCTCTGTTTTAAGATATTAAATCAAAATATTTTAATTGGGGTTTTTTAAAAAAAATAATATTGGTAAAAGATTTGCACAAGAAATTACAGAATAATTCTCTGTTTTAAGATATTTAATTAAATAATTTAATTGGGTTTTTTTAAAATTAATATTGGTAAAAGATTTGTACAGAATATTATAGAATCATTCTCTGTTTTAAGATATTTAATCAAAATATTTTAATTGGGTTTTTGTTTAATTGATATTGGTAAAAGATTTGTAGAGGAAATTACAGAATCATTCTCTGTTTTAAGATATTTAATCAAAATATTTAAATTGGGGTTTTTTTTTTTACTTATATTGGTAAAATATTTGCAGATATTGTGTTAACTGAGAATAAACACCATTAAGATTGATGGATTACTTGTCTTGGACTATCTTTAGTAGTAACTACCCTGGGAGGTATAATATCTTTACTTTAATTTTTTTTTTTTTTTTAGATTTTAGTTTATTTTAGATCTTACTCCTTAGAGAAGTATATTAAGATACAATGTATATATATATATATATATATATATATATATATATATATATATATATATATATATATATAATGAATTACATGTAGTTAACTAATTATAATTAATGATATCCGGAAATATCCACCGGTGTTGAATCACCTTGCTCTTTTATGTTACTTTCGTGGTTAAAAGTTGTGTATTTTTGTAATTAGTATTTATTAAAAAAAAAATGATGAATCGCATATATAAATTATTTTCTAAACGAAAAAATCGTCTGCAACGAATGTAAAGGGAATGGGTACATCGAAATAAAAATGATCAGTTAAATAAAATAATAAAAAGTGTGTTTTGTAAAAAAATAATTGTAAAAATACAGATGTTGCGTGTCTTGTATCTATTTAAATACAGACGAAATGCGCCAAAAGAATAAAAAAAAGAAATCGCTCTTTTTCGTTTACTTAAAGGGTTTTATTCAAACTTTTAACGATCATTCATATTTTTCGTCAAAAACCAAATAAAAGTAATAAATATTTTAGCACTTTTTTTCCATATTTTGTACAAAAATAAAGAGATGAGACTCTATCAGGGCAGTGATGGAACATAGAGTTGAACCTGAATGTTGGAAGGCAGTGACAGGTGATATTGGGGTTATACGGGCAGGAATATTTACATGGGACAAAATACAGAGGATAAGGCATTCTGTACAAGTGCACCAACATGATCATCACATTTCCATCTTATTTACAAATATTCCAAAACACAGATATTCTTTTTTGTCTGGTAACAGAATTTCAGGCTGTATAAAAATAGCAAATCAGAACCCACATTGAGAGCCAAAGAGAAGACAGGGATTATTAAACAAAACATGGATATTACATGAATATCATTCCTAGTGATACATACAATAGTATGTTATATTAGACTTGCTACAATTGTATTTATTGGACTAACAAACGATTGCAGGGATTTACTTTGCTTTTTTTTCGTTTAGGACAAGATGAGAGTTGGGGTTCAGAAGCAAAATTAGGGGCTACAGGAACTGGTTGCGGGGTGTGCACCCCCCTGGTATTGGAAGGGGTGAAGGCAGGACAGTCGGTTCTGGTGCACAAGTTAATTGCAGGTGGAAATTGTATAAATAAACATTGGATTGCCATCTGAAGCAGAACTACAACTCCCAGCATCCATAGATATCTTTGTAGTTGAATAAGAGTTTCAGTGCTTATGAGCTATGAATATAAAAAATGGGCTGTGGGTCTATCACTGGGGTGGTCTGAGAGTCTGAGCCAAGCCTTGTCTGCAGGGGGGCTGCTTGATCTCACTCTATGTTGGGAAGTCCTTTGATGTGTTTCACAAGCTGCAAAGAAAAATGACACTGTGCCCCCTCAGCTGCTTATTTTTCATTGGCTCATTGGGGGTCTCCCAGCTCTGCCTCATTGTATATTCCTCTGTGGTTCATTGACTCCTCTTTCTGCAATCAGGATCTCAGAGGGGGTCATTTATTTTATGTGATGCTAATCTGATGCCCCTACCCCTGACTTTCCCAAATTCACTGCAAGTGTACTGAAAGCAATTCAGCCCTCCAGTTGTGTTTAACCTACACAAGTTCAAAAACAGCCAGAGGATGGCATATTGGCATACACTGACCATAATACAGCTGCCAGCATTCTTGACTGACAGCAGAGGATGCTGGGAGTTGTAGTTTACACTGACAGATGAACCAATCACAGCACGAGTTTGGTTGTTGGAGTAAAGTGGGGCAAGGTGCCCTGGTCACAAACTGATGGCAGATCTAAGGACTGGGGCTCATTATTATAAAAGATGTATATTATATTGTATATAATACCACTCCCATTGGTTAGAGGTTGCATGACTGAGCTGAGTGACAGTTGCATAGTTGACAGTTACCATAGTCCTGGCAGCGACATCCATTCTATAGGGACATGGGGCAGAGCTTCAGGGGAACTTTAAGGTTAGGCTTAAAGTCGGGCAGTCACAGAATATATATATATATATCTGGCAGTGTAGGGGACAATAATCAGGTGCACCTATACTAGTCAATGTCTGATTGGTGCTCACTATATAGGGGGAAGTAGTTAAAAAAACTGCAGGCTGATGGGACACAGAACCATTAACACATTAGATGCAGGATGAAGTGAGGCAACCAGGAGTCAACTGAACCCCTACTTGGCCAAGTCACGCCCCCCAAACTATTAAAGCCCCTCAGTTACAGGAGCTTTAGGGACACAGGAATGTCCATCCATAGGCTTCTCCTATTGGAAATCCCCACTGATACTGAGGATGGACATTTCTGCTCCCTTATTGGGCTCTGGCAGATCATTGAGCCAATTCAATATCCAACAGCAAAGTCAAAGTGCTACCCGACCCCCCCCCCCCCCCAAAACATTATCTAGAAAGGAATCAAGGCAACAGCGAGGGGACTGGTGACCCCACATACATGTGTCAAGAGAGCAGCTGACAGTTGCAATGAGCTGACAGCAGGCCCGAACTGGGGGTTGTGGCAAATGCCAGAGGGGCTGCTCTCAGGTGCTATAGACAGTCACTATTTATTGGGCTGCTGGATCCTCTTTGTACTTGGAATGCCAGGGCCTTTTTTGACGTGTCTGACAGTCACACTAAAACTGACACTTTTGCCCTAGTGAATTACACAAGAGGAGTCGGAGAGGGGTTGATACACAGTAACAAGTTCTTATTGTCTCCCTGGCAACCGACCTGAAGCCACAGAGGGCTACAACAAAGTACCAAGTTCTCATGTTTCCCTGGCAACGGCAGTAAAAGTGATGCAAAGTAGCGAGTTCTTATTGTTTCTGGGCCGTTTCGGTCGGCGCTGCGACTTTATCGGTTCCTTTGCAAGAGCCAGGGAATGGGGTTGTGTATGTACACAGGCCCCCCAGTCCTTCCCGCACAGGTCTCTGTATACTGAGCACATTGGACCCCACCAAAAGGATCCATTCCAGTTCAGGGGCCCATGAGGGGCCCAGTTTTTCAGATGCCCACCCTTTATGTCTGTAGGTAGGAATGGGGCAGGCTGTGGTCCCCCTCAAGAAGCAGTCACTTGGCATCTGTGCTGAGCCTGGACAAGGTGGCAGTTGTGAGATGGTGATGGGCAGCAGATGGCACTTGGCACATGCTACAAGGACAGGGCATTCCGCTCCAATGGGGGAAACCTCCGCCTAGAGCCCCTGGACTGGGAGACTTGAGGAGACCATGGGAGGCGGGTGGAGCAGGAGGGGGTGGAGGAGGGGGTGCTGCCCTCACCCCGGAGAGGCTGGAAGCTGTGATGGAGGCTGTGCTGGGGAGCAGAGGGTGGTGGGACACTGGGTGCCCTGGCAGGGGAGTCCCATGGCTCATCCCCCCACAGGCTGCAGGATGATAAGCGGCTGCTGCTGCCGCTGCGGCTGCCGCGTGGTGGTGGTGCCCCCCGTAGATCTCGCTGACCAAGCGCTTCATCTCCTCCAGCGAGTTGGTGAGCATGAGAATGTAATTGCGCGCCAGCAGCAGAGTCGCGATCTTGGACAGTTTGCGCACTGAGGGTCCATGCGCGTAAGGCATCACCTCCCGCAGCCCGTCCATTGCGATATTCAGATCGTGCATCCGCTTGCGCTCCCGGCTGTTTATCTTCAGCCTCAGGTGCTGCAGCTCCGACTCGTTCATCTGCTTCTTGTCCTTCTTGGCCGCCACTGCCGCCGCAGCCGCCGCCGCTGCTTTAAAAGCGCCCAACTTGTCTCCCGCCGCCGCGGCCATAGCCATCGCGTTGCGCAACTCGGCGCTCAGCTCCGCGGGGGAGTCGCTCATGGTGGAAGAAGACACCGCGCCCGAGAAACCACCTTTCCGCGAGTGTAGGAACAGATCGTCTGTCTCCGGGGAGGAGGCTCTGCTGGAGCCCAGGCTGGCGTCAGAATCCATGGGGCAGAGAGAGAGAGAAGGGCCTGCTGGGAAAAATGGCAGAGGTTAGGGTCGGTGGGGAACTTGGGGTCGGGGGGATTGGGGGAAGGATAAACAAATAGATTCATAGATGATAGTTGGATATATTGATGATAACAATAGTTACTGGATACTTCAGTCTCGGGGCACCATGTAAATCTCAGTATTACTCATTTCGTTTATTGTAGTATTTTCTCCAACTCATAGATACAGATAAGTATATAGAGATAAACGAATGTATCTAATGCACCGGTTATTTGTTTTTCTTTGCGGATTTTCCTATTTTCTCTTACCATATAAAATATGAAATCTGCTTTAGCTGAAGACTGATACAACAAGCCAAGAGATGTTTAACTTTGTGAACCATTATTATTTGTACTTTGTGTTTCCTCCCAGATCATATGCGTTTCATCTTTTTTTTTCGTTTTACTTTACATTTCGAATCAATATTTCTGCCAAATGAAGCCCCTTGGTGTTTAGATCCAGCCTTTTGAAACGAAATTTCTCCCAAACTTTCACTACAACGTTTCCATTTCTCCCAAACGACAAACAAACGAAACCTCTAATCGGCCGCCTTTTAAGCGCCGCAACTAAAAAGCGAATTATTTTTCCTTTTTCCTTCATTTATCTTCAGTGCAAATCTAACACAACAGTTAGTAAACAAAACACTGAAACGAATTAACACTGGCAAACGAATTCTAAATTGATTATGCGGCGGTTTTTAGCAGCAAGAGAAACACAATGGAATTATTGGAGCAGAAAGTAATAATTGCGCTTTACAACAGGACCCCAGTGCAGCGCCTGGAGCCCAAAGCAAATACCAGTAGGCTGCAGTTAATTGGTATCACTACAGACTGGATTCTGTTATAGACATAAGCCACAGGGGTACTTGCTTGGTACTTACTTGGCAGTGCTGAGATAGCGCAGGTGCGGTGGAGGCGCTTGTGTAGCTCCAATGCCTTGTGTGACAGTGATCACAATTTTCCCTCTGCCTCCGCTTTTTATAAGCAGCGCTGAGAACAATGTCATTGTCTCAGCAGGGTGTGCCAGCGACCAATAAGGAGCAGCATCGCATTGTGACATCACTCCCCAGCACCATGCTGCTGAATGAGAGGGGCAGGGGGGAGCTAATCAAAGCGCAGAGGCTTGGGCAAAATACTAAATTCAATGACAGCTGTTGAGAAAAAGGGGCAGAGCAAATAAAACCCCCCTGCCCTCTGGGTAACAATAACATTTTTTTTTTAAAATGAAACAAAGTGCAAAAAGTGAGAAACGAAAGTCCTCTGCTGGGTCCAGCCCAGGGAAGGTTTAATGGGTTGCGCAAACATCACACTTTCCTGGTCCCAAAGTAAACACTCACATAGTACAATGCACTCTTACTGATCCACTTAGCTGGCTGTCATTTATTACCCCTGCACCAAACAAGGCGAGTGTATTAAGGTCTCACTTCATATGGTGGAAATATATAGTGAATAAAGTACCCCCTAGTGTAAAATATAAGGATATTATAAGTCACTGAGGAGTTCCATGACCATATATGGCCAAGTGCTTCTATACAGGTCATGGAACTCCGAGGTGACGTCTAATATCCTCATATTTTCAAACAAGGGATACTTTATTATAATACACAAGTTGTAGTGAGTCGTGTGACCAAAATTACATCACTACTCACTGTTTATAACTGATGACATCACTAGTCACCGCTTATAAGGATATTCATCAGTCTGTCTGTCTGTCTGTCTATCTGTCTATCTATCTATCTATCTATCTATCTATCTATCTATCTATCTATCTATCTATCTATCTATCTATCTATCATCTATCTATCTATCTATCTATCTATCTATCTATCTATCATCTGTCTGTCTATCTATCATCTGTCTTTCTGTCTGTCTGTCCGTCCGTCTGTCTGTCTGTCTGTCTATCTATCTTTCTATATAATAAACAAAAGTCATGAATATCTTCTACATCATATCCTTATAAATGGTGACTAGTGATGTCATCAGTTATAAATGGTGAGTTCTGATGTCATTTTTGTCACATGACGCACTGAAACTTGTATATTACAATAAATAAAGTACCCCAGCCCCAGTTGCAAAATATGAGGATATTAGAAGTTACCTTGGAGTTACATGACCTGTACAAAAACACTCGGCCTTCAGCCTCATGTTTTTATATGGTCATGAAACTCCTCGGTAACTTATAATATCCTTATAATTTACAAGAGGGGGTACTTTATTCACTATATATATATATATATATATATATATATATATATATATATATATATATATATCTCAAGGTACACAAAGCACTAGGGGCACTGGGATGTAGACGAACAAGATAAGGAAAGTTGCTGAGAATCATAACCCATTTTAAAGCAGCCACAGCAACATGTTTTTTCTTTCATACATATTGTACTTGCTGTTCTGCTTGCATATATACTCTATATATCGCCTGTCTAAGGCCATATTCACTAATGGTCCATATTTCTTATTGTTTTTTTTTTTGTTGTTTTTTTTTAATTCTCTTTAATTTATTTTTTATACAACAATGGTGTAAACATGCAGAGTTCAATGTTAACAGTTTCTTGACATTCAAGGGGTAGGGGGTGTTAGTACGGGAAATACTAACAGTTTTAATAAGCAAGACACCAAGATCTAAGATGTGTGCTTGATAGATATCCGATATATAGATAGATAGATGATAGACAGTAGATAGCTAAAAATATATATGATTGATTCATATATAAATAATGTTATAGCTTATAGATATATAGGTGAAAGATTACAGATAGATAATTTGATTGTTGGAAAATAGAGGCTTAAATATATTTATATATGTAGATAGTATGTCAAACAGGTGGATAACAGATAATAGATGGATGGATAACTAATATTCACTGTTAGACTGGGCTGCTATGAGCCCACTAGAAAACCTACACTGCAGATCCACTATCCAAATTATGGCCCCCATCCTTACTTCACTCACTATCTTTATTCTTTTAGTCACTTATTCTTTTAGTCACAACCCATCATCTAATGCATAATGTAAAAGCATAAGAGACCAATGGTTGGGTGAGCAGGAGGGCCCACTAACACCTGTGCCCACGGGAAGTTTTCCTGGTGTTCTTATGTTTAAAATATTTATTTGATTTTCACATAAACAAGACAAATCACTATGACAGCATATATCAAGCAGCCTTAAAGAATGTGCTGCAATACAATGGCATGTCTTTTTTCAAACATTAATAACCTTAATTGATAAATACAGAAAAAGTATAACAATTAATAGTGCACCTATGGTAGTTATCACCACCCTGAGGGTTCACTGCATCAATGGGTAGAACTGCAATGGAACACCGTGCAACTCTTTTTGCATGGTTTGCAACTTGCGTCTGATTTGCAAAAGTGCTTGTGTGCGGCAACCTGTGTTTGTATGCATCAGTCGCAAGGAAAAAGCGCATGGCTGCAATGAAAAAAATCCCTGTTTGTAAATGCCCCTTAGAGTGAAAAAACAGACGAATAAAGAAGTAGATAGCACTGAAGCAAATTTATTGCCACTGGGCAGTAATCCATAGTTTTTTTAAATCAACTGCAATTGGTTTCTTTATAAATGCGCCTAACAGCAGTGCAGCCAGTCTGATACTTGTGCCCTACTAGTGTGTCTGCTCTGATTAAATGTTATATTTGTGTTATGCCTATCAGTCTGTAATAAGAGACCACTTCATTAAATGGGTAATTGGTATTACTGAGAATGCAGCGTTTCAGGATTCACAAGGGGAAGTATAAATAGCCTGATACGTTTCCTAAATTAGTGCCCCTGTACCCAATTAACAATTCATGATTTTATTGAAGTCATGCGCCATCTTGTGGCAGCGGTGGGAACATGGAACAGATTTAACCAAGTCCAATGAAATTTGCTCTGCCAGTGCATCATATGTGATCTCTTTCACCTCTTGGTTTTCCCTTGTGCCCATCTGTAGCTTATCTTGTGCCCAGTGTATATGTCACAAATTTTATTATAACACAAAATTCTGGAAATGACGCTATCCTAAGTTTGACACATCAGATGCAACTGCAGCAAACGCAGGATTTGTGGCCAAAAATCCCAATAGATTGTAGGTAAATAAAATGTTGAATTATATCTGAAATTGCACCCTGCCCTCACGTTCATAAGTGAACCTTACTATCTTTGAGATAATAACAAGCTTGGTGACCATTTTGCTTGTACAGGTATGCGATCCGTTATCCGGAAACCTGCTATCCAGAAAGCACTAAATTATGAGAAGGTATTCTTCCATACGCTTTAGTTTATCCAAATCATTTTAAAAGTTATCTCCTTTCTCTTGGTAATAATAAAACACTACCTTGTACTTGATCCCAACTGAAATATAATCTATAATAATAATCCTTATTGGAGGCAAAACCAGCCTATTGGGTTTATTTAATGTTTAAATGATTTTCTAGTAGACTTTAGATATGAAGATCCAAATTACAAAAAAATCTGTTATCTGGAAACCCCCAGGTCCCAAGAATTTTGGATAACAATATTTGTACTGTCGTTAAGGAAGATGCATGTGCAATAGGAAAAACAGTATCCCTCTTTTATCCCACAATGTAGGATTGGACTGGGTTGTCTGGGGTTGCACTCTCAGTGTTTGTAGATAAGCCCTAATTAGTTTAGTAGCAATGAAGTACTCCTTTAATGACCCATCACAATGCCAGCACTGTAGCACAGAAGTAATTACCCCTTTTATAAATGTAAATATATCAACTTTTTGTGCCCCAAAATGATGTTTTTTCCCCCCAAGTTTTTTTTAACCCATCAGATGAAGTCGGCTAGTTTGATATTGTATGATCTCCATTCACTCCGATGCTGCAATAGTTAACATGGTTATTCCTAATCATGATGTTTACGTTTATTTTATTCCTTTTTTTTTTTTATGCCGCTGAAAAGTTGTATTTGCTAAATGAAGAACATATTGTGGCAGCACAGTGTAGAGAATCTAATTACTGTCTTTAGGTTGCCCACATCCCCAACTCTGTAATGAGCCACTGTTTATGTGACATTTAGATAAATAATGCAAAGATTTGAGACATTACCATATTCCTTCTTTAATGTCCCCCCCCGCTCCTTCGACTTAATCCAAGTTCCTTCGGCATTTATTACTGTTTGTTACACTAACAAGTAAGATTAGGAGAATTCTAATGAAGCCTCGCAGTGACAAACCTCTCTGATTAAAATGCCATAATAACAGTTGCATGCATCCCGATTCCTGATTATCATAATCTATTTAGCACAAGTAAACACACAAACAGAAGGAGGAAAGTCGGCTCTCTCACACTTCTGCTGCAGGAGAATAGAAATCAGGCAGACTAGGTAAATATGTAAATATTTCATAGACTTTGTATCTAAGCTCTTTATGCGAGGCCCCCAAGATTTGCTCGCTAAGCTAACATTTATTCTGACTTGTATCTGCTTAGCTGCTAGCCAAACCCAAATGTGTTTTTGGGCCATCTGTTTGGGCAAAACTAAGTTCAACAGGAAGCCCTAGGCATGCTGGGTAGAAACTGAAAGAATAGATTCACTGGTGGGCATAGGTTTGTATGATTTTTCCTATCTAGTTGGGTGGGCCTAGGATATGGTAGCACAGATATAGGATATATTATTTGGAATGCTGGGATTTTTTCGGATACTCTAGGGCTTATTTACAATGCAGGACCCAGTGTGCAAAAAAGTCATAATTGACATCCTGCATTATTAGTGCTTTCCCTTGACCCGCACACCCCATGGTAAATCTGCCATCATCATGGCCTGCTCTGTCCCCCCCATTTATAGACCAGCACCTGCCCCTCCCTTCGGTGATGTCACGAAAGGGACGGGACAGGCACAAGTCTATAAAGTTGGGGAACGGAAGCCGGAAGCCGTCAGTGTGAGGTCGCGGGTGGGGAGAGCAAAAGGGATCACTCTAAGATTTTTGGGTTTCGGACCGGCCCGCGCATCACTAGCATGTAGGCATCCATTATCCGGCCCAATCTGGTGCCCAATAGTGCTCTAGCACTTGCATTTCAGTGTGTCGTAAATTACCCCTTGTATCTTTCCATGTAGTACCAAGCCGTAAGGCTACTGATATCAACCTGTATTTAAAGAGCATTGATATCAGGTATATACACTAGAACCATGATTTTATGTTTCCCAGGGAACCGTGTCCAAATGGAGTATATTCCAGTAAACTGTTAAATCTGTAAAAGAAAAAACTCAGCTTGCCCGAACGGAACCACGATACAACGGCATCAATTCCAGGAAGACATAAAATTTGGGGGTTTAAATTCCAGGTTCTTCAGTATACTCAATGAAGAGGTTTTGCTCATGAGCCTGATGTTGTTTTAATTAACGTGTCACATGGTGTAACTGGTTGAGTGTGTGCAAAACAATTATTCTAACTCACACTGCCATGTAAATGGCTTCCCATTGCTTGACTTCTATCTCCAAAAATAACATTATAATAAAAACAGGAAAAGCAAAAAGACTTGAAGTTTGATACTTTCCTAGATAACCAATATGAGCTTGTACATATTATATAGCCTTAAAGAAAGTAAATATGCCCTCATTAGAGTTACGAGGTCTACAAAGAGCAATGTTTTTTCCAGTAAATAAAAGGTAGGTAGACAATTTATGATGGAAAGTTTGCTGGAGTTAATGTGACTCCTTTCTGACTTCCTAGTATAAAATGTGAATTGTTTGATTAAAATGGAGTCTATGCAAGATGGCCATCGCTGAGCTTTTTGGATAATGAGTTACTGGATAATGTTTCCTATACCTGTATGTAATGCAAGAGTCACTTGGGGGTCTTGCCTTTAGGCTATACTTCTCTGATACTTACTATTTACTTTTATTCAAATGTTCTACTCCAAGAGACCCCTTCCCTTTCAAGGGCCCAAGGCACCTGCCCTTTATCCCATACCATAAAAACAGCCCTGGCAAGATTTGGTGTTCATTTATACTCTCTCTGCCTAGCTGCATTTAATTCCAGATCCATGACTCCCTTTTATAAGAGTGATTCCCTATTTCTATTGCTCTGTAATTCACAGCTTTCTGGACAATGGGTTGCTGGATAAGGGAACTTTCTGTAATGAAACTCAACATACCTTAAAGTAGATCTGTAAGATGGCAGCCATGAACTCCGATCCCTGACTCTGCACCGAGGGGTAAGTAAAAAGTTAGGGGCAGCTAGGCTGGGGGGGGGGTCTATATGGGGTGGGGGGTACGGTTTTTTTAAAAAGGAATTTGTTTCTACTTTAAGGTTACTAAAAATCAATTAAATCTGAAATAAACCCAATAGGATTGGTTTGCCACGAATATGGATTAATGCAGCTTAGTTATCGTCATGTATAAGGTTCTCTTTCATTATTTCAGAGTAAAAGGAAAACGTTTTTAAAAATTACAATTATTCCCTTAAAATGTACTCTTTAGGAGATGGCCTTCCTTTAATTTGGAGCTTTATGGATAAGGAATCCAATACCAGTACTAGATAATGCCTACCAACTCCTCTGTAATTTATAAGGATATTAAAGGTGTGGGAGGAGCTTCAAAAACACAAGGAGGACCATTGCCATTGTGATTGTAGAAGTGACTATAGAGGCCTATGGCTTGTGAAAAATCATCCTTTACATTGTCATGGAACTCCTTAGTGATATCTAAGAGCTTTTTACAACACTGTTGGGTCCCCGATTCCTGATAGAATTGTTTGGAAGTTACAGTAATGGACTGCAATGCCTAGTGCTAAATTATAGCCTTGTGGAAAGATGTTTATCCCATGGAAGAGAGAATAAATATCCCATCCAGGAATCTATCTTCCAATTGTTACGTTTTGCCAACATAAGCACAATCTAGCGGCAGGTTCCCAACTAGAAGACACATGATTCCAAGCCGATCAGCAGTCTGTGGCCTTAATTTCTACAGAACTGTCCATCACTTCACATTCAGTCACCATCCTATAAACCCTAGAAAGTGTAAAGACATCTGGGATATTGCATGCCAGTATGTTACTAGAGTTGGGTCTATTATGCAGACAAAATGAAAAATTATTTGAACATAATTAAAGAAGAACTAAAGCTTAACTAAAAAAAGTAGGTAGAAATGTTGTACATTAGGTTTTGGGTTTCTGTACCAGCCCAAGGCAACCACAGCCCTTTAGCAGTAAAGATCTGTGTCTCCAAAGATGCCCCAGTAGCTCCCCATCTTCTTTTCTGCTGATTCACTGCACATGCTCTGTGCTGCTGTCACTTACTGAGCTTAGGGACCCACTCACAATATACAGTACACATAGAATAGAAATGTCACAATATAAGGCTGATTAGTAATTAATACAGATAATTACTACATGGCAGCACAGAAACCAGTGCAATTAGCATCAGAATTTAATAATCAGCAAACCTGTAGCATCAGCTTATATTACAGGGGAAGCTCATTTTCTGCTGGATAATTAGTGATGAGCCCTAAGCTTAGCTTCTCAACAGCCAATCAGAGCCCACTGAGCATGTGAGTGTCACAGACACTTTCCAAGATGGTGACCCCCTGTGAAAAGTTTGAAGTCCTGGATCATTGCTGCTATTGACAAGCTGAAACTTTAGGCTGGTGCAATAAGGTCACTATATAAAATATGGCATTTTTAGCCACATTCATTTTTAGGGTTTAGTTCTCCTTTAACACACGTCTGTGTGAAATGCGTTTCATTGGCCATATCCAACACAATGAATGTGATTATCTAAATTCCAAGTCAATATTATGTCATTCCAATTCCCCCCCCCAAAAAAATGACATGTTATATTTCAGTTAAACAGAATTTCACAGATTAGAGAGAGAGAGAGAGAGAGAGAGTGAGAGAGAGAAAGAGAGAGAGTGAGAGAGAGAAAGTGAGAGAGAGTGAGAGAGAGAAAGAGAGAGAGAAAGAGAGAGAGAGAGAGAGAGAGAGAGGGTTGGGGTGTTTTTTTTCTAAAGATTTCTTACGACGCAGAAGACCAATTAAGGGAATTGCCTGAATAATTCCAACGAGGTTTCGCATCATACAAAATGTGTTCTAATGCTAATTGCTATTCAGTGGAAGAATGGCCAGTTCCTTCCCATTCATGAGAATGGGGCTATTAACACACTGATTACAAAGTATTTAGTTTCTCCAGGTTTCGAATACTTTGTCTTCAATACTGGTCACATCACGGGATACAAACCACTGACATTTCGGCTCTTTTCGGACAAAGGAATGTTACAGTTTCTAGAAAGGAAAACCCGTCAACTTTTTCTTGATATGAGTGTTTAGCATTTAAAGCAATACAACTGACGTGGGATGGTATAAAGATATTATAACGGCTCAGGGCAAATCTAGAATGAAGCATTTTTCAACCATTATAATTTTCTTGATGCGTCAAAGGAACTTTTGATTTTTTTTTTCTTAAAAATGAAAAATGTAAATACATTGAAATTGTGGATTCAAGTTGTAATACTAGAAAGTAAAACAGAAATATATTTTTTTAAACAACCCCGGTGTGCTACAAAAAACAATTTCCCTTTATGTAAATGGATATGTATGAATGTCATGCACTGTGCAAAGAACTGACTTGGACAGAGAAATCTGCCATGGCAACAGCAGCAGCAACACATGGCTCGGGGTAAGTTTTTCAGACATAAAAAAGTCTAAGAATGGACAAGGCTCAATCTGGAATAACAGACACACAGGGCTGTAAGGGGTTATGTACATACATTTTTAAACAAGATTTTGCTTCCTACCATGGAGATTTTAATGGCAGTGTCCGGATCCTAATTGGTCCCACAGTGGCGTTTTTTTCTTACATGGATGACAGTTTTGCGTGTTCTGGTCTGGCAGCAGAAATACTAAGACAGACCTTCTACTATATTGGCTACTGTTTGCTTTTAAGGCACACAAATAAATGAGGCCCTTGTAATCAAGACTGGCATTCATGGAGCTCCTTTGATAGGTTCTTTTATCTGGAAACCCATTATTCAGAAAGCACCGAATTACGGGAAGGCCATCTCCCATAGATTCCATAGACTCCAGTCAAATAATTAAAATTTTTAAAAATGATTTCCTTTTTCTCTGTAATAATAAAACAGTAGCTTGTACTTGATCCCAACTACGATATAATTAATCCTTATTGGAAGCTAAACAATCCTATTGGGGTTAATTACTGTTTAAATGTTCTTTAGCAGACTTGGCCCTGTGTTACAAAATAAGGAAGGGCCCCTTATCTCAAAAAGCCCAGGTCCCAAGCATTCTGGATAAGGGACGAGACACATGCTGCATTTTGGGGAGATTAGTCGCCCAGTGACAAATCTCCTCTTCTCTGGGGAGACTAATCTCCCCGAACTGCCTCCCCTGCCTTCCCGCTGGCTATAATGGAAACGGGGTTGGCACTCAGATTGCTTCGTTTTCCAAAGTCGGCCAAAGTTTCCTCGTGAGGCAACTTCGGAAAACGAATCGCTCCATTCCCGCCAGCGGGAAAGCAGGGGAGGCAGTTCGGGGAGATTAGTCGCCCCAAAGAAGAGGAGATTTGTCACCGGGCGACTAATCTCCCCAAATCTCAGCGTGTGATTTTTTTTTTTAATAAAATCGGACATCCGAGTATGGAAAAATCTGAATCTGAAAATCCGGCATCTCAGACTTGTCGAGGTTGCATATTAGTCAATGGGAGAAGCCTCAATGATTTTTTGATGTGCGCTGGGTTTCGTGCAATATCCAGAAGTTTTCTGAGTTTTCGTTTGAAATTCAGAAAAAGACGTGAAATCTAAACTTGCAAAGCAAATATTTGGAAAATGTAATAATAAATAAGCGTAAAAAACCAGAGCAGATTTCATCTGAGTTTGTAGCAGAAAATATTGAGAATATTGAGAAAATGATTTGCATGTGTTTCAACCGGGGGAACCCTGTACTGGGTAGGTACTCACTACATCACATAAGGGGGTTATTTACTAAAAGTCAAATTTTTCTGATCAAGTTTTTTGGGGCAAAAACTCTTTTTTTGAGATTTATTATACCCCTATGCAGAGCCGCACGCCACTGAAATCCCCACTAAAATTCGGTTCCCTCCAGGAACGCTACTGCATCTCAGACTTGTATAAGTCAATGGGAGAGGCACCCATCCCAAATTGAAGTTATTGTAGTCTACTCTGGGTTAGCCCAAAAATCCGAGCTTATCGGGAGAAAATCCTGAAAAATTTGTTCAAAAAATAAGTCATGGGAGTTTGGTCACGTTTTTTTTAATGGGATAATGAGATAAATTTGGATTTTAGTAAATAACCCCCTAAAAGTTAATTCGTAGCTCCACCCTCATCTCAACATTCCGATAGCAATAACTGAGATGTATTAGATGTTCAGCTTATGCAGAGACAAGGCTTGATCAACTGCAGCGCTTGGGACAATTGGGGGAGAGAGGTGGTTATTGTGAAATCTAAGGGGGATTCAGCCTTTTTTTGTCTTTTAAACAAAATGAAAAATGGTCAAAAATGACAAAAATAAAAATGAGTATTCCTATTAGGGAAATCAAGATGTTTACACATTTGCTTATAATTATCAATGACTAATGATCTGGTAACTGCTGGTCTTTTATGCAATGCTGTTGATTGTATCAGTAATATGCCTTTAATTAAGTGCATGCTGTACGCAGGATGAATGTGAATGTGGGGAAATCTGCCTGCCTTTTAGCATTAAAGAAAAAAAAAGCAACAACTTTACATGAACAGTTGAGAATGGCATTTGAACTGGTGTGAAATTATTTTTAGTACATTATTATCACCAACATTTCAATTAGGGTCACAGCAAATGAAAGATTTTTCTAATTCTTTTAATTTAAAAAGAATATGTAAGAAATTGCCCTTTTACAGTTTTATTGTACTAATATATATATATAATTTGTAATTATGGAGATGTTTAATATTCAGCCTTTTCCACGCAAAAAGTGAAGTTTCCAGAGTGTGATATTTGATTTTTTTATTACAATTAAATAACAATTAAGGCCTTTGTTGAATAATTTTTCTGCACACCCAATTAGGTTTTGGAGTGTTATATAGAATATTATATCATTTGTTTTTTGCCACAAACAATCCTCAAATTGGGGTAAAAACTTGAATCCGAATTTTGTTAACTGTAAATATGAAATTTTGGTGATTTACCGTCTAAATTTTAAATATGATTTAATTATAAAAAATATTTACCTGGGTCTCTTCTGGTCATTTTTTCAGGTTTTGACTGTATATGTTATATGTTATAATTACATAGTTCATCTATTCTAAAGCATAAAAAAGGAATAGTTTGGACTAGGGATGCACCCTTGAATCCTTCACGAAGTATTAGACCGCATACTGAACCAAATCAGAACCCTAATTTGCATATGCAAATTAGAGGTGGGAAGGGGAAAACATTTTTTACTTCCTTGTTTTGTGACAAAAAGTCATGCGATTTCCCTCTCCGCCACTAATTTGTGTATGCAAATTTGGATTCGGATTTGGTTCAGCCAAATCCTGCTGAAAAAGGCTGAATCCTGGCCGAATCCCGAACCGAATCCTGGTTAATTTGGTTAATCCCTAGTTTGGACCCAGAATACTCATGCCAATGTTCTATGCCAAAGAAATTCTGTGATTGCTGAAAACTCAGCCAATTTATCCAGCAGTCCTGTGGACTGTAATATATTGCATATTCTACATTGTTATATTACAGTAAATATTAATCCAATACTGTTCTATATAAATATATAGGTATGCAACCTGTTATGCAGAATGCTCAGGACCTGGAGTTTTCTGAATAACAAATCTTTCTGTAATTTGAATCTTCATACCTTAAAGGGGAACTAAAGTCTAAAATAGAATAAGGCTAGAAATGCTGTATTTTGTTTACTAAACATAAACATGAACTTACTGCACCACAAGTCTAATCAAACAAATGATTTATGCTTTCAAAGTTGGTCACAGGGGGTCACCATCTTGTAACTTTGTTAAACATTTTTGCAAGACTAAGACTGTGCACATGCTCAGTGTGGTCTGAGCTGTTTAGGGATCGTCATAAATTATCAAAACAGGGAAACAAACAAAGCTGCTCGAGTTCTGCATGGCTGGGAATAAAGGTGGGGGCTCCCCCTGCTGTTCATAAGTATGATTGTTTCCCTGCAGAGCAGTTAGGGACCGTCTGACAATTCCTATCCACAGAAGTAAATGAAGGGAGAATTTCACTGCATACAGTCGTGTTTCTTATAAAAACGGTACACATTTTATAATTAAAGTATATTGGAGATAGGTTTCGTTTTCATTAAAGAAAGTAAAAATTGGATTTTATTTTTTTGCCTTTACAGGCCCTTTAAGTCTACTAGAAAATCATTTAAACATGAAATAAACCCAATAGGCTGGTTTTGCTTCCAATAATGATTAATTATATCGTAGGTGGGTTTAAGTACAAGCTACTGTTTTATTATTGCAGAGAAAAAGGAAATAATTAAAAAAAATAGAATGTTTGATTAAAAGGGTATTTATTTTTGTGTTATTTAAAGGTATGCTTAGTATTTCTGTTATTTGATTTCCACCATCGGCTTCTGAATGATTGCTGCAGCACTTTGTCTCCTGAAAGTATTCCGTTGCTTTCTCCTCCACTCTGAAAAATAGTACAGGATTTGTAGTCCGCAAACTCTTTATCCAGAAAGCTCTAAATTAAGGGAAGGCCATCTCCTATAGATTCCATTTTAATCTAATAATGCAATTTTTAATGCAATTTTTAATAATGCAATTTTTAATGCTTTTTCTCTGTAGTACTCAAACAATACAAGTATAGAATCCGTTATCTGAAAACCTGTTATTTAGAGAGCTCCAAAATATGGGAATAATGTCTCCCATAGATAATTCAAATTCTTTCACAAGTATTTCCTTTTTCTCTGCGATAATAAAACAGTACCCTGTATGGATCCCAACTGAGATATAATTAATCCTTATTGGACGCAAAACAATGCTATTGAGCTTAATGCTTAAACATTAAAGGTATGGAGATCCAAATTACAGAAAGATCCCTTGTCTGGGAAACCCAGGTCCGAGCATTCTGGAGAAACAATACCAAACCTGTATAGAACACTTACAGCTGTATATTTAGACCATAAATATAAACATTTTATATTTTCTCTAAAAGTGTATTTATGGTGTAATTTTCAACTTAAAATTGTAATTTCTAAGATAAAATGAAAACATTTATTTGTGTTATTATGGGCCTGATTTCGGATTTTAGTTTTTATCACAACTTTTTTTTGTGGCAAAAATCACAAGATTGATATTGAGTGCCAACTTGCAATTTTTGAGAATTATTAAGGGGCATATTTATCAAAGGTCGAAACTTTGAATTCAAAAAGACCAACCAAATGATGGTCAAAGTTTTTTTAGGGTCGAAGTAGCGATACTTCGAACCATACAATTCGAAGTAGCGCTAGTTTGCACCGTACGATTCAAAGTAATGTCCTTCGATCTACTTTGATTCGTAGGTTTTTGTACTTCGACCTTCGATCTCTCAAACTCCCCCAATTGCCTCCATGTAGGTTCTAGGAGGTCCCCCATAGGCTAAAACAGCACTTCGGCAGCTTTTAGGTGGCAAATGGTCGAAGTCAAAGTTTAAAAGAGACAGTACTTCAAAAAAATTCGACCTTCGAATTTTGAAGTTTTTTCAAATTCGAATCGAAGATGGACTATTCCCTAGTGACCTAGTCGAAGTACACAAAAAATAACTCAATTCAACGTTTTTCACATACGTGAAAACTCAAATAAAAAAAGGTCTCATCTAAAAGCTGGCCAAGTTATGTAGAAGTCAACAGGAGTTGTGTTTTAAAATTTCATGTTATATCTGAATTCGAGTTTTCGAGATTAATTCGA
This sequence comes from Xenopus petersii, assembly GCA_038501925.1. Classification (NCBI taxonomy): domain Eukaryota; kingdom Metazoa; phylum Chordata; class Amphibia; order Anura; family Pipidae; genus Xenopus; species Xenopus petersii. Next base: position 182,440,971 of record CM076674.1, on the reverse strand, counting down.
TTTGTTATTGAAATTGAAAGGTACAATGTGATTTCACTGCATGAGTTTTTTTTTTTACATTTTAGGCAGTCGTATTTTTTTTATATATAAGTGGACATTCAAGATTTTCAAGTTTTTCCATTTGGATAAATCTGCCCCATACTGTCTGTTAACCGTTGGCAATATAACTTTCGCAGAACTTTTAAGAGAACGATCAAACAGCCACTATTTTTTTTAATTTACTTTTGTGGTTAAAAAAACAAAACAAAATGATCAATAAAGCAGAGTAATATTGGCAGAAAATTTCACCTTTGTGCTTGAATAAGTTTAAGTTACCTTCCTTTTTCTTGCACATCAGCTTTCATGTACGGATCCACCAAATTCACTATTTTTGATTCGGCCGAACCCCCGAATCCTTTGCGAAAGATTTGGCTGTATCCGAATCTTAATTTGCATGCAAATTAGGGGTGGGAAGGGATAAACATTTTTTACTTCCTTGTTTTGTAAAAAAAAAGTCATGTGATTTCCCTCCCACCCCCTAGGAGGATTCGGCTGATAACGAACCTTGCTGAAAAAGGCCGAATCCTGGATTCATTGCATCCCTACTTTAATGCTTTATGCCAAAATACAGGTACTGGTTCCCAGTAATGCCTTAGTCGTGCCTCCTGCTCTGCCTTTGTCCCTGAAGGCTTGTGATCCAATATGTAGAAATAGAGCCAGGCACTCGCAGATTTATTACAACGACATGTTTCGGGCACAGCCCTTTTTCAAGTGATCACTTGAAAAAGGGCTGTGCCCGAAACATGTCGTTGTAATAAATCATTTTGCAGTAAATCTGCGAGTGCCTGGCTCTATTTCTACATATTTAATGCTTTATGACTAAGATCCCAGATATATTTGCAACTGAGCATTCAGACCACAATGGTCTGACATTCTACCTGAAATCAATGTAGAAGTATGTAGAATAAATGAAATGAAAAAGTGAAAAAATTAAAAAGTTAATTGTGAGCAAACTTATTATATTCACTAACAGAAATACTTACAACATGGAAATGTGGGGATAGTATCATAAATTGGGAGGCCCATTTATTAAGGGTAGCATTTTAGTGGTACAGGTGTGGGATCCGTTATTCGGAAACCCGTTATCCAGACTGCTCTGAATTATTGAAAAGACGTCTCCCATAGACTCCATTTTATTCAAGGGTTCCAAATTTTTAAAAATGTCCTTTTTCTTTGTAATAATAAAACAGTAGCTTGTACTTGATCCCAATAAGTCATAATTAATCCTTATACTGGCCACTTTCACCAACAATCACTAATAAAGTCCGGCCATATTTAATATCTACCAGCCATATTTAAATTGAGGTAAAAGTAAGTTTGTTAACAAAATGTCACTAGGAAGAAAGCAACACTAGAGAAAATTTGCTTTGAAATGTCCGTGCTGACGAATTTTCACTGGCGAAACTTCGCATTTTTGCATTAGGAAACATCACTGCCTACTGACATTATGGAGCAGATTTATTAAGGGCTGAAGAGAAAATTCGAATTCTCACATTTTTATTTTGGTCAAAACTCTCAAATTCGAATTGTTAATTATCCAAACTCGATTCGAATTCAAATTCGTATTTCTAGATTTATCATACTCTGGCCCTTTAAGAACTCAAATCCAACTAGTCGCCACCTAAAACCTACCGAATTACTGTATAAGTCAATGGGAGACGTCCAGGGATCAATTTGGTGATGTTTGCAGCCTTACTGACGTTCAAGTTTTTTTTTTCGAGTTTTTATAATTTTAATCAAGTTTTTATAATTCGAATCGAATTCGATTCAAGTTTTCGGCTTGATTCCATTCGTCCTACTTTAATAAAATTTGATTTTAATCATAAATTTCTTTTGGTCGAATTTCGAATTTATGGGAGTTCAAAACAAATCAAATGAATTCGAAGTTCAACCCTTGATAAATGTGCCACCCTGGGATTGGCTGTAAGGTGAAAAATGTTTACACAGGTTTAGGATCCTTCGTCTGGAAACCCATTATCAACAAAGTTCCGAATTACCGAAGGCTGTCTCCCATAGACTCCATTGTAATGAAATAATTCATATTTTTAAAAAATGATTTCCTATTTCTCTGTAATACTAAAAAAGTACCTTGCACACAATCCCAATTTAGATATAATTAATCCTTATTGGAGGCAAAATAATCCTAATGATTTTACATAAACAAAATATGGATATATCTAAATATTAATTTAGATATATCTAAATTTAGATATATCTAAATTAAACCGTATGTCCTGAACATTCTGGATAACAGGTTCCAAACCTGTATATTGGCATAGGGTCCTCCTTCTCCTCAATATTTAACTTTAAATTCACTAGAATACAATCTACTATCTCAACCCACATTTGTTGTCTTTTCAATAAAAACATTGATTGTCAATGAAACCCATTGTGACGTCATTGTTCATATTAGTCCCTTTCTGTTTGCAATCAAATGAACCCTTACAGAACAAGGTCTCTACCTGTATTTGACGAAGAAATAGTCGTTTTTATTTGTCTCTTTTTTTAAAGGTTTCTGACAGTGAATCTGGTACAAAGATTGCCGTTTGTGCTGTGTGTGTCTGAGTGTATTTTTGTGCAAATGCCGATCAGCTGCTTTCTCTCCCATCCTGCCTGCTTGGCTTTCCTTAGCTTCCTGGGTGGTGAAGAAGCTGCGATGTCTTGAATACCAATAGTGAAGCTGAACATATGTGAACCTTTCCTAATCCTGCTAATCTTTCTTCAAAAACCTTTCTGAAAGTGTAGGCAACATCCAGATTTAAGGGGGGGGGAAGCTACTGAGCATTTTAATTTCATCTTAGCGAGAAAGGGGTATGGAAGCTGCCACAGCTGGAGCGAGAGCTTATGAACTACAGCAGGTAGGAATAACAGCTATATTACCTCATGTAATCTCCACCATTCAGGGTCAGATTATGCCTGAATACAAGACGAAATAGACTTCTTTCTTAAACAGGGATCTTTGTTCCTGCAACGACTATTAGGCAGTAATTAGTTGTGACATACAATTATACATTGCACAATGGTATTGCGGCCCCACATCGCCTTTGAAACTGATTAGAGAAGAAGAAGAGAAGAAATAGAAGCCTTTTTTTTGTGTTTATTAATGTTATAATGTTGGGATTTTTAGATTTCAGAGTGAGATCCTAATGGCATCCCAACAGTGTTAAATATGGAGTATTCACATCAGAATATTTCATTTGTACAGTCTCCTGGCGGCTCTCTAAGCATCGCTGGTGAGATAGAAACTTTCTTTTTTTTTTTTGATCTCATTAGCTGCTATATTGTTCCGCCGTCTTTATCCCGTGTGGGGACTGTAGAGCTTCAAGAATAACTGGAAGCCTTAAGGGAAAATGAGAGCTAATGAAATCATTCAGCTCTGGTCAAAGACTGCATATGTCCATCAGGCAATGAACAGGCCAGTAGTGATACAAACACAGCCACACGGCATATGGCTGCATCCCAACAATAGCCCGTAACCTGTTCAGTGCTGGGTGGACCTGCAGTGCATTGCAAGATTATTCAGTGGTCTTTAGTAGTGACAAGTCTAAAGCAACAGACCTGGCTAAGTAATCTTAAAGCTTCACCACTCATCCAAGTCTAGTTGCTCTAGACCAGGCACCCCCAGACTTTTTTTTTCTCCTGTGAGCCACATTCAAATATAAAAGAAAGTTGGAGACAGTGTCGGACTGGGACACCAGGGACCCACCAAAAAACCTTAGACCAGGGACCCACTCTACTACTCAGTACTATTATTCTTCCTCTCCTCTATCAACCTCTATTCTCCTAGTCTTCTTTACATACTATAATCTATTATTCCATCTATTTAGCCTCTTTGTAGAGATAGGGAATAGCCATGAAATAGGTCAAATGTTTAGCAGCAGGAGGGCCCACTGACAGCTGGGCCCACCGGGAGTTTTCCTGGTATACCTGTGGACAAGTCCGACACTGGTTGGAGAGCAACATAAGCATACAAAAGGTTCCTGGGGCTGCCAAATGTGGGTTCTGACTTGCTATTGGTAGTACCTATGAGGACTTGCAGCCTACAGGAGGCTCTGTTTGGCAGTACACAGGGGTTTTAGGCAACTAAAGTTTGCCTTCAAGCCAGGAATTCAAAAATAATCACCTACTTTGAGGCCACTGGAAGCAACATCCACTGGAACATGTTGCTGGTGAGCCACTGGTTGGGAATCACTGCTCTAGACTGTAATCTAGATTTTATCCGATTTTCATGATTTTCACAATTATATGGAATTTTCTCCTGAAAACCGCGAAAACTTCGGGTATTGCACGCAACCCAACGCACATCAAAAAATCATTGTATGCAACCTGGACAGGTCTGAAACGCCTTTTCCATTCTCGGGGTTTAATAAATTCTTAAAGTCTGGTTATATAAAAAAAAATCATGAATTTTTCATGATTTTTGAATTTGGAGTTTAGTAAATAATGCTCTAAATGTAATGCCAATTTGTATATTAAAAAGCGGGGGATAAACAAGCAAATTCATTTTACACCTTCTCTCTATTCTGGTTTGCTTCGCTGTAAAGTCAAATGGCAACTAGGTTTTAATTTGTTTAGACCAAAGCCATAAATTCCAGATTAGTCTGAATTGTGTATTTGGGGAATTCATTTGGCTACAGTAATTGACATTGACCCTTTTTAGGCATCGGACACAATCTAATTTGTGAAGAAATATTCTGCTGCCTCTTTGATTCAAAACTAATTTGAGCATAATTCTTCATACAACACACAAATCAAGCAAATTGAAATTCATAAAAGTGATTATTATGTACTTGTAGTGACTTATTCTCCAGCCAAATAGCGGCGTTAACTAAATGCAATACTTTTACTGAAAAGTTTATCTTGATAATCATTCAAAAGAAGGTTTTGCTTTCCTATCCAAATTGTGTATTTTGTGTAAGAGGCAAAGTCATTGAGATGTTTGCATAATGTATTTTGTGAAGTTGACCAAACAGAATCTGACCTTTGGGCAATTTAGATAGTTTACCAGTCAAGACAATCAGATTATTGGCCCTTATTGAGAGTTAGTTTCAATGTTCTACCCGCACGGTAATATCTGCTACTTTATACAGAAAATGTACTGCTCACATGCTGATCTAATGACAGAGATACTCTGTAAGGTGCAAGAAAGCAGGAGCTAAAGCTTGGGGGGAATCTTTAACTTCCCACCCTTGACAATGGCCCTCGAGTTCCAGTAGTGGAAATAAGATCTTCTTAGAAACTTCCATGCCCCCTTATATGTACTATAGTAGGCAGTCATCTAGTAATGATATTTTCCAATGTGGTTGATCAGCTAATTTTAGTTGTTCCTCACAGTGTGTGAAATGATCTGCCATTCAGATGAAAATTACCAAAGTGGGCAGCCCAACCAAGCGCCATGTAACCAGCATCAGAAAGATTTAGAATCTATTTTTTTTTGGCAATAAGGGTTTTCATTTTCAGGCTAAGGCCAGACTAGGAGATAGCTCCAGATTTCTGTGAGTCCCTTGGGTCAACGAGAGGAGTAAACTAACACCTAAAGAATAGGGTGCTCACTTAAATCACATGCCAAACACTGGAAATGGTGTCAACCAGAATCTGGCACAAATGCATCCAATTGGTGACTTGTAAGCAAAATTATATCAATGTTGATTTGTGTAACAATTTTGGAATTCGGGGCCAAAACAATGCACAGTGATTAATTTGCTCAAAATTGCACTTTTCTCATTATTCAATAAAAGACTCAAGAGCTTATTTTTTACAAGTCAAAAATAAGCTCTTGAGTGTTTTATTGAATAATTGGATTTAGTAACCCACAGCAACCCATCAGATCTTTGATTTCAAACTGGTGACCAGTAAATGCTGATTGGTTGCTATGGGTTACTAGACCTGAAGCAAATGTTGCAAATTTGTGAGATTGCCCGAATTCCCAGTAAGATGAATGGGTTTTCTGAAAATGATCTGCATAAGATGTCACTGCACTATAAAAAAACTTAAAAAATCAAGGCCACTTGAAAAGTTGCTTTTTTATTGAAAAAAAAGTAGAAGATATAAGACAAATGGAAGAAATGACTCATATAATACACACTAAAAGTGGTTAATATTGGGAAATATGCTAATATGGAGCATTAGCTAAATTAAAACATTGTATGATTATCATTTGTTTAAATTCATGTATCTTGGTAAAGTAAATGATGGTGTCATTTGAGGTGCGACCTGTTATTCTAACTTGCTGTTTAGTTGAATAGTGATTTTTACTGGATTCTTAATATGTGCCCCCTTGTTTCCTTTTTTTTCTCTTTTTTCCTTTTTTTCTTCTGTATCCATCTTTCTTATGAAAATGTAAAATAAAGAATTCATAAAAAAGAAAAGTTGCTTTTTAACATACTAAAAGTTAAAATACAGGTGAACCGCCCATTTAAATGATACATTTTAAGGCTTTTTTTGTCTTAAAGCAAAGTTTCATATTCTTCCTATTGGCTTTTTGGGAGTGTTACCCCCATTTGAAAATGGAAACTCAGGTTTTAAATGTTGTCAATGCCTTCTTCATAGTATGTAGTGCAAAAGTTTGAGCTGTCTCTGAGAAGTATCTTGCCCATCGGGCATAGGCAAGGAATAATAGAGATGTAGACATGCTGAGCCTCCCCAAAAAAAGACAAACTGATTGTTGTATTCATATATAAGTTCTTCAATGGAAAGCCCTTTATTGGTCACCTCCCCAAACAAAAATGTCACTCTCCTCATGTATTGGCTATATGAAAAGTAAAAGAATAGCACAGAATATATTTGAGATAATACAGACATTTTAAAAACACAACAGAATTTTTTGGAGTCCAGTGATAATATATTTTGAGATTGTGCATTCCCATGTACATCAAGTGCACAAAACTAAACCCTTTAATATAAGTTCTAGTCCGGTTGTACAAGGGGAAGATATTCATACTGAATATGTCAGGGAAATCCTTACAACACGAGCATTGATTGAAAGAGGTTAATGTCAATCCTATCATCTCAATCCATCCTGCTCCATCCGCAAGTAAATAATGAGGTTTATACACCCTGTGCCCCTGAAAGGACCAATTACAAGAGGGATCAGGATGCGAAATAGAAGGGAAGGTTTATTAAGCTTGCAGGAGTACTAGGGCTTGATCCTGCATTTTCTGCCTTCCCTGGTCAATGGCTATTAACACTTACTGTGCCAACAGGGTCAGATATTCATTGATTTGCTTTGCACTGAGTGGCCGATCCACTTAACAGCACAGACTGACAATGGACGGGGCTCTCATTCTTCTTGTATTTACTTAGTGATCTTCTCAAGTGTCAGGTGAATGTTTTGGTATGTAAATAGTTTACTTAGAACTTGTTGAGGAGCAAAGCTATCAATCAATGTTGTACATCTTGGAATGAAATACTTATTGGCAGGTGCCAGAGGATCTACTACTTCTTTCCCTTGTCCCACATACTTTGGTTCTCACTTCTCTGTTGTCAAGGACAGCTTTGTGCCTTGGCAGAATGAGCATTCATTGTGGTCCCCAAACTCCCTAGGGGTCCTTTGGCCTAAACCCCCCTGCTAAAAACACTGTTCTAACATTTTCTCACTAACCTAGAAAGCTGTTGGGGGTGCTGGGATTTGCAGTTCTACCACAGCTGAACTGGATTAGCCCTGCCAAATTAAAAAAGATGAGAATATCACCTTCTCTTTTTGGATTCCCCCACTTCTCTAAAGCCACAGTCAGATTGTCAGCTTAGCGTGTGAGTAGAAAAGTTATCATCACGGGAATTCAGTTTCTATAGTACAATTTCGATTGTCATGTACAACTTCAAGAGGTCGTTCACCTTCAAATTAACTTAATATTCTGAGCCAATTTGCAATTGGTTTTCATTTTTTATTATTTGTGGTTTTTGAGTTATTTTGTTTCTTTTATTCAGCAGCTCTCCAGTTTGCAATTTCAGCAATCTGGTTGCTAGGGTCCAAATGACCATTGAAACCATGCCTTGATTCGAATAAGACACTGGAATATGAATAGGAGAGGGCCTGAATAGACAGATGAGCAATAAAAAGTAACAATAGCAATACATTTGTAGTATTACAGAGCATTTGTTTTTTAGATGGGATCAGTGACCCCCGTTTGAAAGCTGGAAAGAGTCAGAAAAATTATATAAAAAACGAAAAAGAAAAAATGAAGGCCAATTGAAAAGTTGCTTAGAATTAGCCATTCTATAACATACTAAAAGTTAACGTAAAGGTGAACCACCCCTTTAAGAACATACTGCAATGCCTTCTGGGATCCTTGTGATATAATGTATAGAGCATGGCTGGGAATAGTATACTGATTATTTATGAACCCAACTTGGAAAATTAGCCATTAACATTATCACCTTTACTTAACTTTTGTTTTATTTTTAATTTCATAAGCAACTTTGTGACTATAGATAGACTATATATAATTTTACATGCGTTAATTGCTTCAATGAATTCCAGATAATAAAACTAACAATTGCAACACCTGGGAATTTAGAGCAATGTTGATGAAGGTCAATGGTATGGAAAGACACTTCCAGCTCTATAGAACAAGCTCAAACGAGGTATTGGGATTGAATCGGGGGGCTAAGGAATCAGAGATATATCTGTGTTTACAAGTATGCCTTTCAGGATAATCTCCGCCTGGGTCACGCCGGGTGCTGTTACAGCCACCCATAGCTCTTCACCAGACATAGCAACATAATGTCCCCATCTTCAAAACAGATAAAGGAGAGAAGCTTTTGGCAAGGCCCATTTAATTGGGAAACAGCACAGAAGTGACAGTTGTGTAGTTGGTGTGATTATCAGCAACAGATGAGAGCCATTAAGATTACTGAGAGTGTCATCTTCGCAGCACAAATATTTTCCCTCTCCATAATACCCTCTCGAGGGGACCTGAAGTGTCGACATATTGTCACATGCTCTCCCCAATCACTTTTACTACTGCTTTGCTCATGGACAGAAGAGAAAGTGTAGCCTAAGAGATGCCAGCACTTACAATCTATTGTGCTTCAGCCTTTGCACAAAGACATCCACAAGCCTTTCTCAACACATCTCTTAAGCTCTGTCAATATCTTACAAGGCCCATGCAATAAAATTGATCCAGAAACCTCCGAGAAGTGTTTTCCTGGATATGAAAGATTTCTAGATTAACTCATTTGGTTTCCATTCTTTCCTCCCCGTCCCCCTTTCTGTTTAACTCCCCGAGGAACAGAAGATGGGTTTGTAGGCCTGAATTGGGGGGATTGTTTCACATCATCAGCCTATTCATGCCTTCCCCTCCCCTGTTGTAAAACACAGGGAAACACTGGCGGTATTGTACTCCAGCACTATACCACCCAGATTTTACCTCGAAGCTCAACGATCCTGGGTTTTGTTCCCAGTCAAAAGAAAGCATTTGCTCAGGGGAGGGAAGGGGTGTTCCGATTGCTTCCACTATCTTGGAGGTTAAAGGAAAGATTGATGGGAGAAAGTTCACCTAGAAAACCAGGATAAATTTCTTGTCGGCCAAGGCCAGTGGTTCCATTGTACTGGAGCCATGTTTTTTGTTAATTATCTTTCACTCTCTCCTTTTATCGGGGAATCTGGCAGAAAAGCTCATAGAATGGAACAGGATATAGAGGTCAGAGGATCCCCAATGGCCACCTAGGTGTTCTGTATAGAATGAGTGGGTGAAGCATAGGAGAAGTTCAGCTCGCTAGGCCGCAGAGGCTTGGTTCTAATAGAATAGTGGCTATAACATATAGCTGAAATTGTCAGTCTGTCTGTTTGTGAGTGGGAGGGAGGGAGGGAAAGAAAATGGCAACTCCTGTAACAGGACAGGTCTTTTGAAATGAGCCAAATGTTTTGTTAAAGGAAAACTCTACCCCCCAAACAATGTAGGTCTCTATAAAAAGATATTGCATAAAACAGCTCATATGTAAAACCCTGCTTCATGTAAATAAACCATTTTCATAATAATATACTTTTCTAGTAGTATGTGCCATTGGGTAATCATAAATAGAAAATTGCCATTTTAAAAAATAAGGGCCGCCCCCTGGGATCGTAGGATTCACTGTACTCACAAACATACCAACAACTCATACATGTTAGGTCACATGAGCCAATTAACAGACAGAGTTGTGTCTTTTGCTTCCACACTTCTTCCTGTTACAAATAGAGTTGAAGTATTTCTGGTCAGGTGATCTCTGAGGCAGCACACAGACCATCACGAAATGGTGGCTCAAGGCAAGAGATGTAAAAGGGCAATATTTACTTAATTATATATTCCAGTTTGGTAAGATTCTTTAATATGCCACTTAATATGATATGAACTATTTGTTGCTTAAGTGTTCATTTTGGGGGTATAGTTTTCCTTTAAGTGAATAAAACAAACGGTGTCTCAGGCTTAGGCCTAGATCACTAGTAGTAAAGACAATAGGGCTAATTTACAAATGCAAGTGCAGTCTGTAGAGTGCACTCATTCGCACAGGCCTCCATGTTTATTTAACCAGAATGCAGCTTTCCCCCATAATTCCAGTGTCACTATGAGCACAAGAAGGAGCTTTATCTGTAATTGTGCCTGTTACTTTAAAATACATTGAGCCGGGATTGCCTCATTTCCTGTCCAAAATAGTGTTTGCGGCGCCTATTGTTGCACCCTGCACAGGAAACCCTGCAATGCCAGCTTGAAGGTGGAGGTTACATAGAGTTGCCAGCTATTGCTTGTGGTGGAAATGGACAGCGACGTCAGTGGGTGTGACCAATGAAACTGAGGGGCCGGGCCAGTGATGTCAGGGGGCAGGGTGATGATATTTAGGGATAGGGCTAAGATGTAAGTGTGCAGGACTATTACATTTTTAGTCAGGGATTGTCAAATTCCGAGCCTCCTATCAGACGAGTTTTGTCCATGTAGGGGATATGTAATAAAAGGCACTAAGTTTGTCCAGGGGAAGTAACCCATAGCAACCAATCAGCAGGTAGCATTTACTGATCAAGTGTTTAAAAGAAAACATCCCATTGGTTGCTATGGGTTACTACTCTTAGTGCCTTTTATTACATATAGGAGAAAGAGATGTAAGCCACGTATAGCAGTGGAACAGTTGAAGGAGAGGCGGCATGACCCGGGCCCAACCCTGAGAAGGAGCCAAATAGGTTCAAGGTTAACCAGGGGACCAGGGACCATCCTGCGCATTTTGCCGTCTGAGACGGGCTTTGTTTTGCCGCCCCCCTCCCCATGGCACTTTTCCAGACCGGTGTAGGGGGGGTCCACGTCGCTAGTGCAGAGCTCACAGTTGCGCGGTCTGCACTAGAAGAGCCAAATCTCCGGGTTGAAAACCAGGGGGGCACCACCGCCTAAGGCCAGTGCCTCAACTCGCCACATTGGCGGAGCACCTCTGTGGGGGGCTATAGTCAAAATGGGTGGAGTGGGGCCAGCTTAGGCTGAGGTTAGGTCAAGAAGGAGCCACCATTTTGTGAAAGGCAGCGGATAGGAAAGTTCCCCACCCGCCCTACCTAGTTTGGGGTGTGGGGTTAGGTTTTTCTGGTGGAATGGAGAGCTGGGGCACACAAGTTCTTAGCTGCCAGTTAAAGGGGGATTAGGTAAATCTTAGGATTTTGCATTTAAGGGGGTAATTGTCACAGCTAATGGTGGCCCATGTCAGTCTGCCGGGGGAAAGTTGTTCTGTAGATATTGGTCTTGTGGGATGGTTTAACCATCCCACAAGATGGTTTAACCCCTAAGGTGGGTAGCCATTGTGAGTCTCGGAACATAGTCAGAAAAGGCTTGATGAGTCAAGGTTGTGGGAGTCTCCTCTGAGCTCGGTATTTAGGCAACTGGAGGATATTGGATACAAGTTATGGAAGGGCAGACTGACAGGAGCTTTAGTTATTCGTACTGCTCAATGTATAGTATTGGAGTTGCAAAGATATATGTTCTATTATTGGCTATTTTGATACATTGTTAATTGATGGTTTTGTACTGTTTGTAATTTTTCAATAAAGCTGTGGCCACGATAATCCAACATGATATTGTCACGCAATTTAATTGGGCAGTCAGGTTAGAGTGAGATTGCAGGGAGTGGTACCTGGGTCATGCAAAATAGCAGTTCTGAACCAGACAGCCAAAGTAGAAGCTGGAATGTCAGTTTTAAAACAAAAAATATGTCATCCACACTATAACTCCAGGTTTTTCTTTTTGGTATGATTCAGAACAAGAGGGGATTGGACACACTGATGCTTAGCACAACTATAGGGAAGCACAATGAGGCCCACAGTCCCTTCCCAGAGACTAGTATCTCACTGTTACTATAGGCACCATCTCTCCCTACTATACCTGCTATCCCACAGTCACACTCCCTTCCCAGAAACTACTATCCACTGTTACTATAGGTACCATCTCTCCCTACTATACCTGCTATCCCACAGTCACACTCCCTTCCCAGAGACTAGTATCTCACTGTTACTATAGGCACCATCTCTCCCTACTATACCTGCTATCCCACAGTCACACTCCCTTCCCAGAAACTACTATCCACTGTTACTATAGGCACCATCTCTCCCTACTATACCTGCTATCCCACAGTCACACTCCCTTCCCAGAAACTATTATCCACTGTTACTATAGGCACCATCTCTCCCTACTATACCTGCTATCCCACAGTCACACTCCCTTCCCAGAAACTATTATCCACTGTTACTATAGGCACCATCTCTCCCTACTATACCTGCTATCCCACAGTCACAGTCCCTTCCCAGAGAGTATTATCCACTGTTACTATAGGCACCATCTCTCCCTACTATACCTGCTATCCCACAGTCACAGTCCCTTCCCAGAGAGTATTATCCACTGTTACTATAGGCACCATCTCTCCCTACTATACCTGCTATCCCACAGTCACACTCCCTTCCCAGAAACTACTATCCACTGTTACTATAGGCACCATCTCTCCCTACTATACCTGCTATCCCACAGTCACACTCCCTTCCCAGAAACTATTATCCACTGTTACTATAGGCACCATCTCTCCCTACTATACCTGCTATCCCACAGTCACACTCCCTTCCCAGAAACTATTATCCACTGTTACTATAGGCACCATCTCTCCCTACTATACCTGCTATCCCACAGTCACAGTCCCTTCCCAGAGAGTATTATCCACTGTTACTATAGGCACCATCTCTCCCTACTATACCTGCTATCCCACAGTCACAGTCCCTTCCCAGAGAGTATTATCCACTGTTACTATAGGCACCATCTCTCCCTACTATACCTGCTATCCCACAGTCACACTCCCTTCCCAGAGACTATTATCCACTGTTACTATAGGCACCATCTCTCCCTACTATACCTGCGATCCCACAGTCACACTCCCTTCCAGGAGACTATTATCCACTGTTACTATAGACACCATCTCTCCCTACTATACCTGCTATCCCACAGTCACACTCCCTTCCCAGAGACTATTATCCACTGTTACTATAGGCACCATCTCTCCCTACTATACCTGCTATCCCATACCCACAGTCTATTCCAAGAAGCTATTATTCCTTCTGCTACAGCTTCCGTGCTATAATCCCACTCTTAATAAAAACACAGGTGCATTGCTGTCATAAATTCAGAGCAACATCACTGGTGACCCATTATTTACATATCATCATATGTCATACATAAAATCATTGCTATGTTTTGAATGTATTTTGAATGTATTTTAACTATTGTTCAGGAGAAACGCTAATGTGTGTGGAAATAATTCATCATAAATAACATTATGTCAAACTGCAAGGACCCAGTTCTTAAAGGAGTGCCAGGCTTATTCTGCACGAGCCTATTTTGGATTTCCCAGTGTAGATTGCTAAGAAGAGGGCTAGTGGCCAACATTCTAATGAACCGCAACTGAATGTGGAAATGAATATCGGCTTTTCGTTGCATTGGCAGTCGCTGGCAGTGAGACATTACAAGACAGGCTGTTTTGTCTTTATGTTAACAGGTCATCATGCCATGACAGTGTATAATGGAAAGTGGCTGTTTTGTTGGTAAAATAATCAAGCGACAAATTATTTAATGAGCACATATGCCAGTTCTCTCAAGCACCGTGCTAATTAAACTAATTGCATGGCAGATTTAATTTAATGGCACTACAATACAATCCCTTCATATTTACATACCTCACTATCATGCAACAATGTTCAGGTTTCCTGTATTTCTACAAAAAAAACTCTGAGGGTCTTTCTGTATCACACTGTGGGGGACTGTGTAATCCCAAACCAACTGTAATCAAATATGATAGCTTGGAGTGACAGGGCTTTAACAAATTTGGACCTGTCTCTTCTGAATTATAAGCTTACACGATATGATTCTTCTACACAGGTCTATACATACCCTACAATGGTACAATGGAATAAAAGACACAAAGTTTGCCTAGGTGTAGTAAACAAAAGCAACCAATTAGATATGTAACATACTTGTCAATCAGGAACCTTGAATGCAGCTGGTACGCTCAGACGCACAAGGGAAACCCTGCGGATTCTGGTGTTCATCGATGCCCTTTTGGGGCCCTGGCTTTTTGCTGCGGAACCAACAAGGAATTGGTGCGTTTGATAGTAATAAGTCCATAAAGAGGTATTGCCAAGGATTAGGCAAGGCTTAGTCACAAAATGGCCAAAAGGGTCGTGGCAGGGGGCAAGAATTGAAGTCAAAACAGGTAGAAAAACAAGGTCAAAAACCAGGAAATTCCAACATTAAATAATGCTTCAGCAGGATCTGTAAACAGAAGCCAGCTTGGGCACTCTTAAAATGGAGGAAGGACTTTTTAAAGGAGAATTTGCAATTTATTTGCAATACAATGCAATACACCCAAGGGAAGTACTTTAGCGGTGTGTCACCCATGGTGCGGCTATTATAGACACATATATACATATATATATAGATAGTACAGGTTTACCATTTACACTGTAAGCTCTCCACTACAAGGACAGGGACCACTTGTTCTATGTCTCTATTAATCTTTGTACAATGTTGTTTATTTATATTAATGTATTATAATCCCTGTTTGTACTTTTACTTTTCTATACTGTAAAATGGTACAGCACTGTATACCTTACTGGCGATATATATTTAAATTATACATGACTCTATAAATTAATTTGAGATAATGTGTTAAATTACTATATTTATTCCATTACTATACAGCTTGTGAATTTACCCCAAGACAGTGCTCTTCATAAGACCCTCAAATTACTGTCCTGACACAGCTTTCTACTCCTCCATGAGCAGAGTGTTTATTGCCATTCACAAAATACTGGGTATAATTATGAAATTACAAGGAACACTAACCATAAGGGTCATGGGCACTGGATGAATGAAAACAGTGCTTTCCTTGCCTAGTCCCATCCTATAAAAATATCCATTGATGCATGCAACTGTACAAAGAGACATATTAATCGCCATCGTAGCAGTGGGATACAAGTCTCTGGGAAGAGAGTATGACTGTGGGATAGCAGGTATAGTAGGGAGAGATGGTGCCTATAGTAACAGTGGGATAATAGTCTCTGGGAAGGGAGTGTGACTGTGGGATCGCAGGTATAGTAGGGAGAGATGGTGCCTATAGTAACAGTGGGATAATAGTCTCTGGGAAGGGAGTGTGACTGTGGGATCGCAGGTATAGTAGGGAGAGATGGTGCCTATAGTAACAGTGGGATAATAGTCTCTGGGAAGGGAGTGTGACTGTGGAATAGCAGGTATAGTAGGGAGAGATGGTGCCTATAGTAACAGTGGGATAATAGTCTCTGGGAAGGGAGTGTGACTGTGGAATAGCAGGTATAGTAGGGAGAGATTGTGTCTATAGTAAGAGTGGGATACAAGTCTCTGGGAAGAGAGTATGACTGTGGGATAGCAGGTATAGTAGGGAGAGATGGTGCCTATAGTAACAGTGGGATAATAGTCTCTGGGAAGGGAGTGTGACTGTGGAATAGCAGGTATAGTAGGGAGAGATGGTGCCTATAGTAACAGTGGGATAATAGTCTCTGGGAAGGGAGTGTGACTGTGGAATAGCAGGTATAGTAGGGAGAGATGGTGCCTATAGTAACAGTGGATAATAGTTTCTGGGAAGGGAGTGTGACTGTGGGATAGCAGGTATAGTAGGGAGAGATGGTGCCTATAGTAACAGTGGATAATAGTTTCTGGGAAGGGAGTGTGACTGTGGGATAGCAGGTATAGTAGGGAGAGATGGTGCCTATAGTAACAGTGGGATAATAGTCTCTGGGAAGGGAGTGTGACTGTGGGATAGCAGGTATAGTAGCGAGAGATGGTGCCTATAGTAACAGTGGGATAATAGTCTCTGGGAAGGGACTGTGACTGTGGGATAGCAGGTATAGTAGGGAGAGATGGTGCCTATAGTAACAGCGGATAATAGTCTCTGGGAAGGGAGTGTGACTGTGGGATAGCAGGTATAGTAGGGAGAGATGGTGTCTATAGTAACAGTGGGATAATAGTCTCTGGGAAGGGAGTGTGACTGTGGGATAACAGGTATAGTAGGGAGAGCTGGTGCCTATAGTAACAGAGGATAATAGTCTCTGGGAAGGGAGTGTGACTGTGGGATAGCAGGTATAGTAGGGAGAGATGGTGCCTATAGTAACAGTGGGATAATAGTCTCTGGGAAGGGAGTGTGACTGTGGGATAGCAGGTATAGTAGGGAGAGCTGGTGCCTATAGTAACAGTGGATAATAGTCTCTGGGAAGGGAGTGTGACTGTGGGATAGCAGGTGTAGTAGGGCAAGCTATGATCTAGGATCCCCGGTTTCTACAGACAGTGCTGCAAAACAATTCTACCTTTCATGAATATGCCAATATGCTTCATCTGCACGTTTACATTGTCATTTAGTTGGTTCCCCACTTTTCCCATCAAATGTCTCCTTGGCGCATCCAACCCTCTGAAAAGCAAAAGTGCCGTCTTTTCTTCATGTTCTCCTCCTTAAAAAAAAACTCTCTCTGTTCAATAGAGAATACACAGCTGGTGCCAAAAACATATCCAGCACAATCAAACATCAGATGGTGACTCCTTTCTCACAGCTTGCGTGAGTAAAAACACTGAAATTATACCCATGTTCCAGTGCAGAATCCCCTGTTGGTAGAGCGAGGCTGGCCCAGCAATGAGCTCTTGTCCCTGGCTTTTTTGTTCTTCGGGCTTGCACTGTTACTAGCACCGGGCACCATTCAGCTTCTATTCAGCATTGTATGTCACTTCACATATGGTTCAGCCGTTCCAAATGCGTGCATGTACCCAGAAAATTCAGCTTTTCACAATGTATTCTCTATGTAACAGAAAAGATTAAGATGTAAGCCCGCTGAATACATCAGGAATTAGTTAGACAGATGAATACGGGGAAAATGAATCTGGAATGATGGCGGATTTGGACTAATGATTGCAGGAGGGCGCTAAGAACTTGGCGGTGGGTTTCAGCCATTCTTAATCTCAGACAGAATGCATTTGGGCAGGGGAAATGTCTACTTCTTGGGGGAGGCAGAGTAGAATAACTGAGTTAAGGTGGCCATAGACACACAGATCCGATCGTACGAATCGAGGATTCGTACGATTTTCGGATTGTGTGTGGCGTGTGCTGACATCTTTCGTCCGGCGGAGATTGGTTTGATTTTGACCGGACCGATCCCGCCGGAGCCCATGGCACATTATGGCCGAACAATCAGATTACCCCGGATATAGCCATGCCTGTTAATGGCATATCGGGGAACGATCCGCTCGTTTGGCAACATGGCCAAACGAGTGGATCTTTGCATCTGTGGCCACCTTTACATAAGAACATTTGTTTACTGCATGAATCTACTAAATTTACAGTACCAGACTAGTACATTTACTGCATTTCGGCCACTGCTTTCTTGGTGATTTTGTACCCTACACAGACCTACTAAATACTTCATTGCTTCCCATATGCTTTTATGCTCTGTTGGAAAAACAATGGGAGTTATTTATCAAAGTCCGATCTTATCTCAACATTTTCTGCTACAAACTCCAATCAAATCCAATCAGGTTTCCTACGCTTATTTATTGTTACGTTTTCCTGAAAATTTGCTTTGCAGGAAATAATCAATAATTGTAATTTTTCTCCTGAAAACTCAGATTTCTTATGCTTTTTTGACCGAAAACCTCAGGGTATTGAAGGAAACCCAGTGCACATCCAAAAACTATTGGGACCTCTCCCATTGACTTATATGCAACCTCGACAAGTCTGAGATGCTGAATGTTCTCATTCAGACTTTTCCATCCTTGGGGTTTAATAAATTCTGAAAAATTAGTGATTTCTTAAAAGTCTGATTTTATAAAAAATCATCATACTCCTTGTTTTTCTGTCCTCCATATCATCTTTCCCAATGTGTTATCCACACCCTTCTACCCATAAATAATTCTCTCTTTTTCCCTTATCTTCTTCTCCACGTACCATGACTTAAGTATGAATCAAGGTTGGCCCCTTCCCCCCATAAATACTCAGACAATAAACTTTGGGTGAAAAGCCCACAGTTTACTTTTATTCCATAACCTTATTCAAGCTTATGCAAAATATCCACCAAACCAAAAACCATCATTATTTTATAACAAATGAGTAACATTTTGACATGTGTAAAAACAGTAGCCGCTGAAGGCTGCATATACCAAAATGAGTAACATGTTGACACGTGTAAAACCAATATAACATTTAACAATAGATTGCAATAACTTACAGTATTCCTGTTAACCAACCCATTCTCCAACCTAAGGCTAAGCCTCCCTCACTTATTTCCATGCCTGCTGTGCCTCCTTGCCCCAAAGCCCAAACATTTTGTTGTACGGGGCCCTGTGATTTCTAATGGCGGCTCTGATGCCACTTGGCACCATATTTGTATTCTCTCTGCTTATATGCCTCTCTCTCCTTCATTCATCTCTCCCTATATATTATTCTCTCCTGCTTCCCCCTCTCTTCTGGTGGCATTTCTCCTTAATCCCCCTCTACCCATGTGTTATTCTCTCCTCTATCACCTCTTCACTCTCCTTTTCTATATCATGACGTCTCATCTTACCTTTAGAGCGCTGTGGTGGGCAAAACACCAGATGCAGCAAAGGCCTAAGAGGCAGATATACTGTAAATTAGTGCAGATAGAGCAAATGCAAGTTTACACATCTGTCTAAATGCAATTCCATCCAAAGCTCACAATCACTTTTGTGAACAGCCTCAAAGATTAGTACAGGCATAGAATCCGCTATCCAGACAGCTCCAATTATGGGAAGTTCATCTCCCATAGACTCCACTTTAATCATAATTAAACATTTTAAAAAATATTTACTTTGTCCCTCATTCTGCTGCCCATTCTCATCATCTTTGGCTTGGGACATTTTTGGACATTTCTGAGTGTCCTCTATGAGGAAAGGATGGAAGATGATATCACAAGGAATGGGAAGCCTTTCAACAAGAGTTATTTCTTTGTCACTCATTTATTAGACATTAGTTACATCCCCATATTCAATTAAAGGGACAACGTTTCCCAGTTGTAGTAACCAAAGCAATGAAAAAAAGGCCACTAATCATCAAAACAGTATCAATATATGACATTATTTCCCTTAGAGGAGACATTTATATTATTACAAATATCCCATACATATAGACAAATACAAGAGTCCTTTGCACTCAACTCATTATCAATATATTTAATGCACATTTTGTGCATACTGCTACTGAAAAAAGCCTTACCCTTTAAACAAAACTGGGATTGTTTGTCCATATATTGCAACATATTTAAGTTGGCCAACTACGTCAAAGTCATTCCTGGTCTTGCCAGTCCTACACCCAACTTTCATCTGATTAATTAAGAATTCTATTGCTTCATTAAACATTTTACAAAGGGACTAAGTTTTACCTGCAACTTTTACCTGCTGCTTTCAAAGTAAAACTCTCATACTTGGCTGCCCTTTTATTAGACACCAGTGGGATCACCTGACTATAGCTGGGAAGGGTGGGAGCTGCAACATGGAGCTGGTAAAAACAAAAACTATATTTTTGGATATTTTACTAAAAACTATATTTTTCGATAATTTTAGAAATTTAGATTAAAACAAATACAGTAGTTATGTTTGCCGAGGTAGAAAAGTCTATCAACTGTTCCTGGGTTATCTAAACCGCCCTCTAGATATGATCTAATTGTATCTGATGAATAAAAAATACATGTATTTTTTCACATTTTTTAATTTTTAGAACCTTTAAATTGAAATAGTTACATTTTGTTGGCTTTGTTTGTTCTCTACTATGCATGTAATAAAATATCTGTGCTGTAGATAGACTTTAAAAGTATTAGAACAATCAAGGTGTGTAAAATTACCACAATTAAAAAAAAAAAAAAAAAAAGGATGGCTCTAATCAAGAATTACATACGAAAACCCTTGTAAGACGAACCCTCTGGTCGCAGTTTGGCTCCTGGAACAAAACAAAACATGGCCTATGCCTTGTCAGTGGGTATATTTAGGATGTTTATGAATGTCAGGGTTTCTAAAGTGTCTTTTTGTGCTAAGCACAGGGCCAGACCGTGGAAAATCAAAAAACAAACTGGCATTTGGAGGTAATAACTCTCTCCTCTGAGGGCTGGAATTAGCTGTCTTCACTATTCTTCTGGAGTTACTTCCAGTTCTCTTCATCCTCCAAGGTAACGAGGATGCGGAAGGATCACCCACATCACTCACAGACGGCACAACAAGCCACCTTCCCTCTCTCATGTAGCAGATCAGGACAAGTGTTTGTAATCCGGAACATGCCACAAATCAAGCAGGATGGCTTAAATATAGGACCCATGAGCACCTTGTTTTGGTGCTGAATGGCTGGAGAGCAAATCTTTCATGCAGTTTGCAGATCCTGCTTTCACACCAAATTTCTTTATATTTGGACTTGTGCAAGTACATCTGATTTGTAGATGAAATTTGTGAGTCAGAGGACCTCTGAGAAGGTCTTTCAGAAGATCAGGGGAAGAAGCTCTGTTTGTACTTGCACTGAGGAAGGCCATCTTTTATAGACTCCATTTTAAGCAAATAATTCACATTTTCAAAATGATTTCCTTTTTCTCTGTAATAATAAAACAGTAGCTTGTACTTGATCCCAGAACCAGAACAGTGGCGTAACTACCGGGGGAGCAGGGGGTGCGATTGGGCCAGGGCCTGCACCTCCTCAGGGCCCCCCGGCAGCTCGCGCACCACTCAGTTCTGCGGCCGTTTCCGGCCGTACGGAGGGGGGCGGGGCCCGGCTGCACGTCTCGCGCCAGGGCCCAACCCCCTCTAGTTACGCCTCTGGGCCAGAAGGAAGTAAAGAGGAACCTGTCATCCAGAATGTTCTGAATTATGGAAAGGCCATCTCCCATAGACTCCATTTTATCCAAATAATCCAAATTTTAAAATGATTTCCTTTTTCTCTGTAATAATAAAACAGTAGCTTGTACTTGATCCCAACTAAGATATAATTAATCCTTATTGGAAGCAAAACAATCCCAGTGGGTTTATGTATTGCTTAAATGATTATTAACAGAACAACCAAAGTTTGCAAATTGGCCACAATTAAAAAAAAAAGGCTGAATCTAATCAAGAATTATATCTTACCCTTGTAAGATGAAAAATATAGGACCCACGAGCATCTTGAAAGTCTTTCAGAAGATCAGGGGAAGAGGTTCTGTTTGCACTTCTCTTGTCGCATCACAACTGCACTGCATCGACTCAAATAATTCACATTTTTAAAAAAATGATTTCCTTTTTCTCTGTAATAATAAAACAGTGCCTTGTACTTGATCCCAACTAAGATATAATCAATCCTTATTGGAAGGAAAACAATCCAGTGGGTTTATTTATTGCTTAAAATGATTATTAACAGAACAACCAAAGTTTGTAAATTGGCCACAATTAAAAAAAAAAATAAAGGCCGAATCTAATCAAGAATTACATACAGGGTCGGACTGGGGGGCCAAGGGCCCAGCGGGACCGCTGCAAAGGGCCCCTTCCGGACCGCCTGGCCTTCTTACTTGCCACGCCGCTGCACGTGAGCACAAGAAGGCGTGCTTGCCCATCGGGTTTTTCCCGGTGTCCCGCCGGGCCAGTCCGACACTGATTACATAGGAAAACCCTTGAAAGATGAAAAATATAGGACCCATGAGCACCTTGAAGGTCTTTCAGAAGATCAGGGGAAGAGGTTCTGTTTGCATTTCTCTTGTCACAACTGCACTGCATAGACTCCATTTTAAGCAAATTATTAACATTTTTATGTTAATGAAATCTCTGCACTAATGAAACAATGCCTTGTACTTGATCCCAACTAAGATATAGTCAATCCTTATAAGAAACAGAACAATCCTAGTGGGTTTATTTATTGCTTAAATGATTTTTAAGTAGATTAGATTTAAAGCATGGAGCTCCAAATTACAGAAAAATCCCTTACCTGGAAAACCCTAAGTTCCAATCATGCTGGATAATAAGATATATCATTATGATGTCACAATTACATTTGTGCTAATTCGATATCACAATTGCTTCTTAGAACTATGGTTATTAGATTTTTGTTTTGACCCTTAAACCAAGGCTGCCACACATGAACCATTCGGCCCATAAAGCAGTAAAGTCGGGTGGGGGATCCTCTGTGACATTTTGAACAGCACTAAATAATGTTGCCAGACATGGGCTCTGCTGTGTGAGCATTTGCACTTGTAAGACTCTATTCACAATGTTTTGTCAACACAATTCCCACTAATAATAAGTGCTTGTTTTCTCCCAGAAGCATTGTACTGGCAGATACAATAGATACATTCAAGGATGCCTTTTAAGCAAGTGACATACAACAAGGCTATTGGTATCAATACATAGTACAGTGGGGCCCTTGTACCTTCAGACAATATAACCTTTGGTGTTTGGCTCTTCAGTATATTTTCTGGCTAAATACCCTCTTTGCCCTTCTCCAGCTTATTTGGTTGGTTGATTGATTGGTTGAGTTCACTACGAAAGCATTCTTGATATTAAAAGATAGTAAGAGAGAATTAGAAATTAAATGAGTGGTTCAACTTCAAGTTAACTTTTTAGTATGCTATAAAATGGCCAGTTCTAAGCAACTTTTTAATTAGCCTTCATTATTTATTTGTAGTCGTTTTTGAATTATTTGCCTTCTTCTTCTAAATCTTTCCAGCTTTCAAATGGGGGTCACTGACCCCATCTAAAAACAAATGCTCTGTAAGGCTACAAATGTATATTTATTGCTCATCTTTCTATTCAGGCCTCTCCTATTTATATTCCATTCTTTTATTCAAATCAATGCATGATTGCTAGGTCAATTTGGATCCTAGCAACCAGATTGTTGAAACTGGAGAGCTGCTGAATAAAAAGCTAAATAGCTCAAAAACACAAATAATAAAAAATGAAAGCCAATTGCAAACTGTCGCAGAATATCACTCTCTACATCAAAACTAAAAGTTCATTTAAAGGTAAACAACCCACTTTAAAGGGGAAATTCTCCTTGAAACTGTTTAAAGGACCAGTAACATCAAAAAAATTAAAGTAATGAAAATATAAGGCAGCGTTGACCTGCACTAGCAAGGACAGGGGCACACAAAGCTACTGGGGGAGATTAGTCGCCTAGCGACAAATTGCTTCTTCGGGCAACTAATCTCCCTGAACTGCCTCCACGCTGGCTACAATCTAAATCTCCGGCGGGATGGCACTCGAATTGCTTTGTTTTTTGAAGTTGCCCAAAGTTTCCTTCTGAGTCAACTTCGGAAAACAAAGAGTTCTGAGTGTCATCCAGCCGGCATTTTGGATTCTAGCTGGCGGTCAGGCAGTTTGGGGAGATTAGTCACCCCAAGATGAAGTGATTTGTCGCTGGTCGACTAATCTCCCCCAGTAGCCCTAAAACTGCTGTGTTTGCTTAAGAAACACTACTATAGTTCATATAAATAAGTTGCTGTGTAGCAATGGGGGCAGACATTCAAAGCAGAAAATGCTCAGGTTACACAGCAGATAACAGATAAGCTCTGTAGAAAATAATGATGTTATCTGTTATCCACTATTTAACCTGTGCCATATAGCCTTTTTTCAATTTCCGCCATTTCTACCCAACAGCTTATTTATATGAACTATAGTAGTGTTTCTGAAGCAAACACACCAGTTTTACCAGTGCAGGGCAACACTACATGATATTTGTATTACTTTAAAACACTTTCATTTTTTGGTGTTACTGTTCCTTTAAGTGTGATGTAACCCCTTAGATAGCATTTTTACTTTGAGGCTAAAAAGAAGCAGAACAGAAAAGAATAAAAAAATTAAGCCCAAGTGCTGATTGTTTAAGATGATCACCAGCCAATAACTAATTTAAGGTGACCTACTCCTTTAAATAAATGCTTTTTACCTTCCCTATGAGGTCAGTGGGAGTTTTTGCATCTGTAATGTTAATGGTCTTTCTCTTTATCGTGCCTTTTAGTATGGCTATGGAAAAGAAGAAAAAGTAATCCATTTTTCCCCCTTACTCCATCACCATCATCATCATCATTAGTCCCATATTGCCTCAATGGGGGTCACATGCTTTCCATCCTATGCCACCCAGAACCACAAAGAGAACTGTTATAAAATATACATAAGGCCATATTCATCCATACCCCACACACCCCGTCTATTTTAACCTGGGGAAGATACGTCCCTTTCACCCTGTGTGGGAAATGCGACTTCAAGTCGGTACAAAAAGGTCAAGAAGTTATAGGTGGAGCTGGAGGAATTTCCTTTCAGTGGTTCCCGAATTCAACTTGTAGTCACTAGGTAACATGACGCGTAATTAATCTGCATTTTGTGTCTCCTAATGAGCTTTACATCTTCTGGCCCGCCCATGTAATAATGGTTTTATTGCAGGGGGCTGAATGAGTGCTTCCCGATTGCTTCTCGTGGTAGGTGTCACTCTCCCAGGGACAGAGCGAGTTCATGCTACTCAGGATTAATGAAATGTCCCTTTAAATTAATATGGGAGAATAATTGCTCTCCACTCTGATCTATTGGCTCTTGGGTAAATGGGTTGAGGGGAATGGACACTCCGCTGGCACAATGGAAGATAAACAGGGAATCTTTATCCTGCTGCCGACTCTCTACTCCAACCTGTCCCATTACACTGAAAAATGGCTCAAAAGAGCAGGGAAAGTTTAAGTGGCAGTTCCGTAACCAGTGTATCTCATTACTATTTCTGTCTCATTTTGGGCTGTTTTCTGCTGCCAATAACAACCAGTTTTCATTAAATGGCATATTTTAAAGGAGAAGGAAAGCTACGGAGGCATTTTATTGCCAATAGATTAGCTGCAATAGTGCAAGATAGAATGCTATATTTATTCTGTAGAATGTTTTACCATACCTGAGTAAAAAGATCTAGAAACTCTCTGTTTGTTTAGAATAGGAGCTACAGTATTAATTAGGGATGCACCGAATCCAGGATTCGGTTCGGGATTTGGCCAGGATTCGGCCTTTTTCAGCAGGATTCGGCCGAATCCTTCTGCCTGGCCGAACCGAATCCGAATCCTAATTTGCATATGCAAATTAGGGGCGGGAGGGAAATTGCGTGACTTTTTGTCAGAAAACAAGGAAGTAAAAAATGTTTTCCCCTTCCCACCCCTAATTTGCATATGCAAATTAGGGTTCGGATTCGGTTCGGTATTCGGCCGAATCTTTCGTGAATGATTCGGGGTTCCGTCGAATCCAAAAAAGTGGATTCGGTGCATCCCTAGTATTAATGTGGTGTGACATCACTTCCTGCCTGAGTCTCTCCCTGCTCTGGGCTCATATTACAGTAGAGAAGGGAGGGGTGGGGGGAGAGGAGCAAACTGAGCATGCTCTTGCCCAGGGCAATGAGGTTTAAGCTGAAGGCAGGAAGTCTGATACAGAAGCCCATGTGTACACAATAGAAGGAAAGAAATGCTGTGTTTCTTTTGACAGGGGACTCAGAGCAACATTACTTTGGGGATTTACTGGTATATTTAGATGGACCTTTCTGATAAGGCTTACTTATTTTAACCTTTCCTTCTCCTTTAATATCCTTGCATTGTTACCTGTGCCATGCTAAGCTTTCTTATTTCAATCCCTTTGCCAGTTGATACTGTTAAGGGCTAAACCCCCCAAATAATGTAAAAGAAAGGGGGCTTTACATACTAACTGCAGTAAAGTTCATTTATCCTGGAATTCTAGCAGAAATGTGCTCCCTTCAAATCTGTGCAAAATGTAGCTTCTGACAATATATTGTCCAATTTACATGTACTATGGATATTGGGTTCAGGAATCGGTTCTGCCTGAAAATCCTTTTCTGCTGATGCACCATATCTGCTATTATATAGGTATGGGACCTGTTATCCAGAATGCTTGGGACCTGGGGTTTTCCGGAGAAAGGATTTTTCTGTACCTTGTCTACTAGAAAATCATGTAAACATTAAATAAACCTAATAGGCTGGGTTTGCCTCCAATAATAATTAATTAAATCTTAGTTGGGATCAAGTACAAGCTACTGTTTTATTATTACAGAGAAAAAGGAAAACATTTGAAAATTTGGATTATTTGGATAAAATGGAGTCTATGGGAGATGGCCTTTCCATAATTCAGAACATTCTGGATGACAGGTTCCTCTTTACTTCCTTCTGGCCCAGAGGCGTAACTAGAGGGGGGCGGGCCCTGGCACGAGAGTTGCAGCCGGGCCCCGCCCCCCTCCGTACGGCCGGAAACGGCCGCAGAACTGAGTGGTGCGCGAGCTGCCGGGGGGCCCTGAGGAGGTGCAGGTCCTGGCCCAATCGCGCCCCCTGCTCCCCCGGTAGTTACGCCACTGTTTGGTCCGATCACCAGCGGAGTTGCCATATGCATAGTCATCTTAATTTGCTAAGGGATCCTTTGGTGCATGAAAAATGTACCCAAACCAATCAATGTATTGCTTTCAAACCTAGCGCTTCTACCTGCGTGAGTTAGTGAATGAGCCCCAGGATTTCTGACCACTTTGGTCTGAAGGCTCTGTTTTGAAGATAGTGAGAATCTCAGCCATAAAGCACCACAGATCCGTTGCTGTGTAAGAATATTTAAGAGTAACAGCCATTTGATTCCACCGGTCTACCCAAGCTTAAAAGTGAGTAAAACTTTAAAAAAATGTTACTGTAATTTTACTAATTGTGTGTATATATATATATATATATATATATATATATATATATATATATATATATATATATATATATATTTATATATATATATATAATTTTAATAACATAAATATATATATATATATATATTTGTAATTTTATATATACATTTACTATACATTGTACGTTGTTTCCAAGTACAAAACAGCTAAGGCAGAGAATTTGTATGTAGCAAAACCATTTCCCGGCCTGTCAAGTTCACAAGGGCTGTTTTTAGCATCCAAAAAAGGTTCTTCCCTGCCCTGTAAACAACCAGCCCAAAAAAGCAATCATGCTGACCAACAGCCGTCAGTAGGACACTAAGGATGGAGCTAATTTCCCCCTTTGATTCCTATTTTAGTCCATTTTATTACCTCCTGGATTCCCCACAGACTGCAGTTCACTATGGCACCCAGAGGTGGAGCCACTGCATGCTAAAATAAATGCACTCTGCTGCCACAAGGTATAACCAATAAATGATGTGTTGGTAATAAATAAAATACACTTCAACATGCCATTGAGACATTACTTAATTTATGAAGGGGGAGTCTTTTCTCGGTAAAGAGGAACTAGGAATAAAAGTCACACGTGTACTGCCCTTTACTGTGACAGGAGCCGGGTCTCCTCCAGGTCTTTTAATCCGCTGGCTTGCAACTTTGTTTTAGGAGTCAGAGCTAAGCGTCAAGAGAATGTAAATAGACCTGATTTAAAGTAGCAATTACATTTACATATAACTTTTAACCCATTGAAAATGAATATATATAAAGGAAAGCTCCTCTGTGCAATATACAGTTTTTAAGAGGACCCTTTTAACTTTCAGTACATTTTAGAATGACTAAGCAACTTTTCAGTTTTTTGCCTTCATTTTCTTTTATAGTTTTTTTAATTATTTGCCTTCTTCTTTCTGTCAAGAGCTGCCAAATAAAAAGCTGGAAAACTCAAACACCACAAAAAATAACAAATGAAAACCAATTGCAAATTGTCTCAGAATATCACTCTCTACATCATACTAAAAGTTAATTTAAAGGGCAGGTAAAGTCTAAAAGAGAATAAGGCTAGAAATGCTGTATTTTGTCTACTAAACATAAACATGAAGCTACAGCACGACAAGCCAAATCAAACAAATGATTTATGCTTTCAAAGTTGGCCACAGGGAGTCACCATCTTGTAACTTTGTTAAATATCTGTGCAAGACCAAGACTGTGCACATGCTCAGTGTGGTCTGAGCTGCTTAGGGATCGTCATAAATGATCAAAACAGGGAAACAAACAAAGCTGCTTGAGTTCTGCATGGCTGGGAAGTAAGGCGGGGGCTCCCCCTGCTGTACATAAGTATGATTGTTTCCCTGCAGAGCAATTAGGGACCGTCTGACAATTCCTATCCACAGCAGTAAATGAAGGGAGAATTTCACTGCATACAGTCGGGTTTCTTATAAAAACGGTACACATTGTTTAATTAAAGTATATTGGAGATAGGTTTCATTTTCATTAAAGAAAGCAAAAATGGGATTTTATTTTTTTGCCTTTACATGCCCTTTAAAGGTTTTCAAAAGCCCTTTTAATGTCTACATCTTTGTGACCCCAGAGGCAGGTTTCATTTCTGACTTGGTAAATTCCATGAGTTCTGGCACATCCTGATCCTGACACCCATATGAGATGGCATAATGTGCATAATGTTAAAGTCTGTGCTCATGGGCAGGGGAGCGCCGCCAATGAGGCGAGTTGAGAAACTCGCCTCAGGTGGCAACGCCGGAGAGGTTTCCAGAGCCAAATTTCCAGTTTTTAAACTGGAAATTCAGCTTTAGTAATGTGAGAGAGCGCAATTGTGCTCTCCGCATTAGTGTACCTGCCTCCGTACTTAATCATCACCGACAGGTAAGCCGGCGAGGGGGGGCGGCATTGCAGGAGCCACCTCAGGCGGCCCTTAGTTTAGACTCAGCGCTGCTCATGGGAGCAATGTAATAAAATAAAAATCTTGTCACTGATCGAGTAACCTATAACCTATAGCATTTAGTACATGATTGAGTTGGTTGCTATGGGTTACAAGACCTGCATTTTACTCCATTACCCTGAAAGAGTTGGAAGTAGTCTATTTATGAGGCTGTAGCCTGCAGTATTGCTTCCCTATTACAGGAGTTTTTTCCTCCCATAAATCAGAAGTATAAATTAATAACCCAGGAAGTCCCTCGTTTAAAATGACAGAAACCATTAGCGGCTGCTTAACCCTGCACTAAAAAAAAAAAAGGAAAAACTATTTCTGTACTGAAATTCGCGCGGATAAACCAGCTTCCACTTAGTCGTACTTGAATAACCCCAATCCTATATGGGGTAGGCAGAGCCGGCAAATAACTCCGACCCATAGGATAAGAAATTAACGGACAACGGACAATCCCATTAAATAATGAATCCTGTAACACGTAGGCAGGTTGGGTGCTGGAGGCGTCTCAGGTCATTATATGTGCAAACTATAAACTCCGACGCTGCTGTTTTTCTGCTGGTAATTTGTGGCATTCTCCAGTCATTTTAGTATTTTTTTTTTTCATAAAAATGACCACAGAGGGGAGAAAAAAAAAGCCTGCGGCTTAGAGTCCCTTGAGAATGTTGGGTCGAGTTTTTTGATCCCTGTTGCTCATTGATTTGCTGGCTGATGTAGTGCAAAGGGTCTCTTATTAACGGCGTCTGTCACTGCTGTAATGTTTTTGTTATTTTTCCTCATTTGTTCGCTCTGACATCATGTCATTACAGAATGGTGCTGTTCAGGCCCTGCCTTGGCTGTTCGTTAGCGTGTGTTTAATGAGCAGCTTAATTGAGCTGTCTGCTAGGCCACCTGTCACCCTCTGGAGTTATTAACATATTAATGGTTTGACATTGTATTCTCTGACAGGCAACAGGGTTTGCTGATTTGATGTCTGGACATGGGGATTGTACGCAAACGCGAGAAGGGGGTCCTTTTTTTTTTTTCAAAAAATGCAAGTTAACTCTTGGGTTCCTGGGTATTTATAGCTGCTTTTGTTGAGTTGAAGTTGGCCGCACAGCAGGGAAGGGAAGGAAAGCTGGCGAGCAGACTTTATACATTCCCTAAAGTGCATTCGGGAACACAAAATATGTCTGGGCGGGGGAGATAGTGACAACTGATTCTGTTCCGATACTTCCCACCTGCCTCATGCTCTTAACTCTAACACACTGACACGGAGGGGGGACTAACCGACACCAATTGGGATAATATAAATGGGGATCATGTCATTAAAGGCACAGTGTCTGCACAAGGAGTAACAACCCACCGCAGCCAATCATGTTGTCAAATAGGTAACTAGTAAATGCTACCGGCTGATTGGTGCAGATAGAATAACAGACACGGTGCAGCCTTATTATTTAAAACAAAAAAACTACCCCGTGACTCTATATTATATTAAAAATATGTCTTTATTTACAAAAAGATATTATACAGCCAACACGATATTCCGCCTTACGTGTTTCATACCCTCTGGTACTTAATCATAGGCATTAATAATACCCAACAGATCATGGAAGTTTATACCCAAGATAGCCCCACCCTTATATTTCTAAAAACCAATCAGACATTGCCACATCATACTCAGAGCCAGGGTTCCATTCTTATATCCAGCATAAGTAATAACTTAAATAGTACATGGTTTATAAAAAACATATGTTGTTGAACCCTGTTAAAAACATTAGAAAAAGTTAAGTACCATAAAATGTTAATATTAAACAGGGTGATTGCTCCAATACATATATATGCTCATAACCAACTGAGTTACTCTCAAGTATAACTAGTTTTACTGAAGTATATTTGCAGTTGTATCCATTAACTACTGAAAACTCACTTAGGGCTCTTACACATGAGCGTTCCGACCTGCGCTCCCCTGCGTTCCGTTTTTTGGCGTTCAGCCGCAGGGGAGCGCAGGAATAGACGCAAGTCATTATTTGAAATGGGGCTGTACTCACTCAGGCGCGTGTAGGCGCCGAACGCAGGTTCAGACGCAACATGCTGCATTTTTCCTGCGTTCGGCGCCTACACGCGCCTGAGTGAGTACAGCCCCATTTCAAATAATGACTTGCGTCTATTCCTGCGCTCCCCTGCGGCTGAACGCCAAAAAACGGAACGCAGGGGAGCGCAGGTCGGAACGCTCATGTGTAAGAGCCTTTATACATTAAATAAAGTGTCACATCAAATACGTAATTAAGATCAAGCAGTAAATGAGTGTGCAAATAAAAAATCCAGTACACTCCCTTTTTGCTAAAAGACCTGTTAAATCCCCTCCTCTCATACCTAGTCTCACTCTTTCAATCCCTTGTACTGAGAAAAAAGTTATGTTACTCCCATTACATTGTGAAAAATGTCTTATTTTTTTCTTGCTTTTTTCAACTGCTTTTGGATTCCTAATCTTATTTAGATGTTTCTAAAGTACAATATCGTATGAGCTAGTGCGGTTTATGTGGCTAATTTGTCACGTTTCACTTTGCAGGAAAATTAGCAAATTTGACGCTCGCGCCAATTTTGACGCCAGTGTTAAAGTCAATAGGTGCCCCGATAATGTTGACGATGCGCGTCCAAAATTTTCCGAGAATTTATTCGCCAGAGATGAAAACCCGGAAATTCGCCTTGAATTCACGCCTGGCAAATTGATTGGCCCATCACTAGTGGTACGTTTTTCAGAGGTGTTTTGTTCATCTCCAAATGACAGTGATTGTCCAACTATGTCAGTTCAAGCCCCACTTGAAGGTCCAGCCTTTGGCCTAGGCCCCCCTTGAAAGTCCAACCTTAGGTCATGAAATTAGTTTAGGTGTAGAAAATCATCAGTGTATCAGTCATTCACTCATAGTTTCAAGAATATATGGGAGAGAAAATGCAAATTGACCTTAAATCTCACCCTAACTGACCTTCAGGCTGAGCTTTCAGGTGTATCTCAAAGAGAAATGGGTCACTTTTGTCAGTTCACACCCAGTCGGGCCTTCAGGTTGACCCTGAACACCCCTGCTACTACTCTAAAGCCCACCTCACAGACAATACAGGTCCACAGTTTGGGGATCACTGCCATATGGATTATGCCAACCATTTTCCAGAATATGGAGTCTGTCATCTCCTATGTTACCTCTTATGAACAATAAGTTTCATAGACACATATCTGCACAAACAAATAGCAACACACTAATAAAGAAGTTATTTATGTAGTTAACGAGTTGAGCAAAGTTAACAGATCGTGAATAAGCACCCTGTGATTTGTGGAAGCAAACTTCATTGTTTTAACTGGGTTGAACAATGTCATTTCAGTGTAACCCATGATGGCAACAAGTGATGAGATCTGATATGAGCTCAGGGGCGAATAAAACATTTTGAAACATGGCCAGCGTAATCTAAAAATGGCAGGATTATCAGGTTGGCTAATCTTTTGTTAATTTCAGGATTATATATTTACTGCTGGCACAGAACCACACGACGCCCTTATGTGGTGAATTATTACTTAAAAACAAAAACATCCATTAAAACGTGGCGGTTGAGCTGTGTTTAATCGACACTTGCCGTAGGAGACACAGCACCGGGTGGGAAAGGGGAGGGGGGTGATACATTAATTGTGATTCTCTAATCAGCCTTAATTTGTGTTATTGTTTTTTACTTGGATGGAAACACAAACATCTATCTATTTACATACACCGACGGTTGCTTGAACTAATCTCTATCTCATTTAAAGATGAACATTTTCAGTATAATCTATTCATTGTTTGTGTTTGAATCTTAAGGGTCAGGCCACACAGGGCGTTTTTGGGTAGATTTGGTCGCCTGGCGACTAATTGCCTCGTTTTTGCGGCAACCAATCTCCCCAACGCCTTCCCTGAAAAAATGCCCTAATCACTAGGGATGCACCGAATCCATTATTTTGGATTCGGCTGAACCCCCGAATACCGAACCGAATCCGAACCCTAATTTGAATATGCAAATTAGGCGTGGGAAGGGGAAAATGTTTTTACTTCTACTAAACTACTAGTTTTGTCACGCAATTTCCCTCCCCACCCCAATTTGCATATGCAAATTAGGATTCGGTTCGGCTGGGCAGAAGGATTCGGCCGAATCCGAATCCTGCTGAAAAAGGCTGAATCCTGGATTCTGTGCATCCCTACTAATCACACGCGGCGGTATGTTTTCCGAAGTCGCCCAAAGTTGCCTCACGAGGAAACTTCAGGCGACTTCGGAAAACAAATCGCCGCATGTGACGGCATTTTTTAATTTTAGCCGGCGCAGATTCAGGGAAGGCGTTTGGGGAGATTGGTTGCCGCAAAAACAATGCGATTAGTCGCCAGGCGACCAAATCTCCCTAAATTGCCCAGTGAGGACTCACCCTAAAGGGGTGGTTCACCCTTAAAGTAACTTTTATAATGTTATAGAATGGCCAATTGTAAGAAAATTTTCAATTGGTTTTCATTATTTATTTTTTATAGTTTTAGTTGTCTTTTTCTTCTGATTCTTTGCAGCTTTCAAATGGGCGTCGCTGTCCCATTTATTGAAGGTTTTTGAGTTATTTAGCTTTTTATTCAGCTGCTCTTCAATTTTGCATTTTAAGCAATCTGGTAACTGGGGCCCAAATTACCCTAGCAACCACATATTGGTTTGAAAAAGAGACTGGAATATGAATAGGAGAAGCCTGAATAGAAAGATGAGTAATAAAAAGTAGCAATAACAATATATTTGTAGCCTTACAGAGCATTTGCTTTTATGGTGGGGTCAGTGACCCCCATTTGAAAGCTGGAAAGAGTCAGAAGAAGAAGGCAAATAATTCAAAAACTATAACAAAAAATAATGAAGACAGTTGCTTAGAACTGGCAATTCTGTAATATCCAAAAACCACCCCATTAAGATACAATCTCATCCGTTCTGTAGTTAACTGGTGAACTCCTAATCCGAGATTCATTCCAGTTCTTATAAATTGCTGTTTTAAAATCCAGGTTTTACAAATGGACGAGGGTCAGATTTATCAATATCCAGAGGGATTCCCACTCGTGACAGTTGACAGTGACAGTTAGTGCCCCACTAATACAAGTGAATGTATTTTGATTATTTTGTCCCCCACACACAGAGCTACTAACTGACTGACAGCAAAAACCTTGGAATTAATAAATACAGGGGGCACTTTGTTGCCCATGGAAAAACAGCAGTGGCGTAAAATCTGCACTTGCCCCCCCTGCAAAAAAAATCTTCAGAGGGGCCTGGCACACAGAAGATCCTTAAAGGAACAGTAACACTAAAAAATTAACGTGTTTTAAAGTAATGAAAATATAAGGTACTGTTGCCCTCCACTGTTAAAACTTGTGTGTTTGCTTCAGAAACTCTATTATATACACACACAGCAGGTTGTTCATATAAACTATAGTAGTATTTATCTGTTATCTACTGTGTATCCTGTGCTTAAATGGCTGCCCCATGGCTACACAGCAGGTTGTTCATATAAACTATAGTAGTACTTATCTGTTATCTACTGTGTATCCTGTGCTTAAATGGCTGCCCCCATGGCTACACAGCAGGTTGTTTATATAAACTATAGTAGTACTTATCTGTTATCTACTGTGTATCCTGTGCTTGAATGGCTGCCCCCATGACTACACAGCAGGTTGTTTATATAAACTATAGTAGTACTTATCTGTTATCTACTGTGTATCCTGTGCTTAAATGGCTGCCCCCATGGCTACACAGCAGCTTGTTTATATAAACTATAGTAGTACTTATCTGTTATCTACTGTGTATCCTGTGCTTAAATGGCTGCCCCCATGGCTACACAGCAGCTTGTTTATATAAACTATAGTAGTACTTATCTGTTATCTACTGTGTATCCTGTGCTTGAATGGCTGCCCCCATGGCTACAAAGCAGCTTGTTAATATAAACTATAGTAGTACTTATCTGTTATCTACTGTGTATCCTGTGCTTGAATGGCTGCCCCCATGGCTGCACAGCAGCTTGTTTATATAAACTATAGTAGTACTTATCTGTTATCTACTGTGTATCCTGTGCTTGAATGGCTGCCCCCATGGCAACACAGCAGCTTGTTTATATAAACTATAGCTGTATTTCTGAAGCAAACACCAGTTTTACTAGTGCAGGGCAACACTACATTATATTTTCATTACTTTAAAACACTTTCATTTAGTGTTACTGTTCCTTTAGGGTCTGGCCAAACAAGCAGATTCTGGGAGATTGGTCACCCCAGTGATCAATCTCTTCTTCTTCGGGGCGACAATCTCCCCGAACTGCCTTCCCCCTGCCCTCCTCTGGCTGAAATAAAAATCGGCTGGGGGAATGCACATGCAGCACTTTGTTTTCAGAAGTCGCCCGAAGCTTCCTCCTGAGGCAACTTCTGATGACTCCGGAAAACGAAGCGACGGGTGTGCATTCCCCCAGCCGATTTTCATTTCAGCCGGCGGAGGGCAGGGGGAAGGCAGTTCGGGGAGATTGTCGCCCGGAAAAAGAGGAGATTTGTTGCTGGGGCGACTAAGCTCCCTGAATCTGCTTGTGTGACCCTTAATGGGGGTATACACCATACACCACTCCTCGCCTGCTCTCACCTAGTAAGATTAGAAAGGGGGTGGGGGGGATTTCTAAGACCCTGTGGTTGTGGCCCCTGTGTCCCCCAGGCCCCTCCAGGGGTCTGCTTCCTCTATAGTTACACCACTGAAAATACCACTCCCCAGTGGGTAGGAAAGTGCCTGAAAATACCTTGATGTTGTCAACTTCTTGTTGACAACATCAGTTTCTCTAGTAGTGGTGGGGGGGGAGAGTAGAGTCAGGCCTAAGCAGATTGTGGTTGTAGGGGACTCAATTATTAGGAAAGTGGATAGGGTAATTTGTCGTCCGGATCGCTACAACCGAACAGTTTGCTGTCTACCTGGTGCCAGGGTTCGGCATGTGGTTGATCGGATAGACAAATTATTGGGTGGGGCTGGGCACGACCCAGCTGTCTTAGTACATATCGGTACTAATGACAAAATAAATGGTAGATGGAAGACCTTAAAGAATGATTTCAGGGATCTAGGCTCTAAGATCAAGGAAAGGTCTTCCAATGTAATCTTTTCTGAAATTTTGCCTGTGCCACGTGCAAGTTTAGGAAAACAGCGGGAGCTTAGGGAGCTTAATGCGTGGCTAAAGTCTTGGTGCAGGAAGGAAGGGTTTGGGTTCATAGAGCACTGGGCTGACTTTTCGTTGGGGTACAACTTATACAGCCGTGACGGTTTGCACCTCAATGGAAGGGGGTCCGCGGTGCTAGGGGAAAGAATGGCTAAGAGGTTGGAGGAGTGTTTAAACTAGGCAAGGGGGGGGTGGGTGAGAGAAAGGATTAGGGGGAAGCTAGTGTAGACGGGGCAGTGGGGTTAGTAAGGGGTCATGGGGGAGGAGTGAGGGGGGCATACAGTTTACCAGCTAAGGAGGTCCCTCTGTTACAAGGAAAACAGATTAATACTAATTTAACGTATAATTCTTCACTAACTAATGCTAATTTCAAAAGTAAAAGTAGTAACCTCCGCTGTATGCTGGCAAATGCACGGAGTTTGTCAGGTAAAATGGGAGACCTGGAATTAATTGCATGCTCTAAACATTATGATATAATTGGTATCACTGAGACCTGGTGGGATGAAACATGTGACTGGATTGTGAATTTAAATGGTTACACCCTTTTTAGGAGGGATAGAGGGATTAAAAAGGGTGGAGGAGTGTGTTTGTATGTAAAGCCTGAATTAAAGCCATGCGCTAAAGAAATAAAAATAGCTGGCACTGGTGAGGGTGTAGAATCACTCTGGGTAGAGATTTCGACTGGGCAAAAGGTATCAAAAAGAATTATCATTGGTGTATGTTATAAACCACCTCGTATAAGTGTCGAGTATGAAGCCGAGCTACTCTTGCAGATACAAGCGGCTTCACAGCTGGGTCAAGTTGTTGCTATGGGTGACTTCAATTATCCAGACATTGACTGGGGTAATGGGGTTGCTAAGACAGAAAAAGCTAGTAGGTTTGTAAATATGCTGAATGACAACTTTTTATTCCAGCTCGTTCAAGAACCTACTAGGAATAACTCTCTTTTGGACCTTGTAATAACTAACAATACTGAACTCATCTCTAACATTTGTGTGGGTGAGCATTTAGGGAATAGTGATCATAACATGGTCTCCTTTGAGATTCTGTTGCAGAAGCAATTCTATAAGGGAGTAACTAAAACACTAAATTTCAGACGTGCAAACTTTGACA
Organism: Xenopus petersii; assembly: GCA_038501925.1. Taxonomy (NCBI): domain Eukaryota; kingdom Metazoa; phylum Chordata; class Amphibia; order Anura; family Pipidae; genus Xenopus; species Xenopus petersii. The sequence goes on along the minus strand of CM076674.1, from coordinate 182,403,505 downwards.
GTATAAGGGCATCTCTGCAACATATTAAGTGGGAAATGCTTTTCACAGGGTTAAACACAGAACAAAAATGGGAAGTCTTTAAAATGCTGCTTAATAAATATACTTGTCAGTATATTCCACTTGTAAGCAAGGAACGTCGTTGCAAAGCAAAACCTTTTTGGTTCAATAGAAGCGTTGGTGTTGAGGTGGGTAAGAAAAGACGTGCTTTTAAGGCTTTCAAGTTAGCTGGTACAGCCGAAACATTTATAGGGTACAAGGAGGCCAATAAATCATGCAAAGAAGCTATAAGGCAAGCTAAAATTGCTATAGAAAAGGATATTGCAGCAAGCAGTAAAAAAAATCCAAAATTATTTTTTAAATATGTCAATAGTAAAAAAATGAAGCAGGAAGGGGTGGGACCCTTACTATCAGAGGGGGGTCAGCTGGTTGATGAAAACAAAATAAAAGCACAGATTCTGAACTCGTATTTTTCATCTGTGTACACAAATGAAGAACCAGTAAGTGAAGGTTTCCTTCTTAACACTCCCAATTATAGTAATACAACTAATGATGCATGGTTCACACATGAAGAAATTCAAAAGAGACTTGAACATGTTAAGATTAACAAAGGTCCAGGGCCAGATGGTATTCATCCCAGGGTAATTAGCGAGCTTAGCTCTGTGATTGCCAAACCTCTTTACTTAATTTTTCAGGATTCATTGAGATCTGGCATTGTGCCGAGAGACTGGCGAATTGCTAATGTGGTGCCTCTATTCAAAAAAGGATCCCGTTCTCAGCCTCAAAACTATAGGCCAGTTAGTCTGACGTCAGTATTAGGAAAGCTTTTCGAAGGGTTAATAAAGGATAAGATACTGGACTTCATAGCAAATCATAATACTATGAGTTTGTGCCAGCATGGTTTTATGCGTAATAGATCTTGCCAGACTAACTTAATTTCTTTTTACGAGAATGTAAGTAGAGACCTCGATTCTGGGATGGCAGTGGATGTGATTTACTTAGACTTTGCTAAAGCATTTGATACAGTGCCACACAAAAGGTTACTGGTTAAATTAAGGAATGTTGGCCTGGAACATAGTATTTGTACCTGGATAGAGAACTGGCTAAAAGATAGACTACAAAGAGTGGTGGTAAATGGAACATTTTCTAATTGGACCAGTGTTGTTAGTGGAGTACCGCAGGGCTCTGTACTAGGTCCCTTGCTTTTCAACTTGTTTATTAATGACCTGGAGGTGGGCATTGAAAGTACTGTTTCTATTTTTGCAGATGATACTAAATTGTGCAGAACTATAGGTTCCATGCAGGATGCTGCCACTTTGCAAAGTGATCTGTCTAAACTGGAAAACTGGGCAGCAAACTGGAAAATGAGGTTCAACGTTGATAAATGCAAGGTTATGCACTTTGGCAAAAATAATATAAATGCAAGTTATACACTAAATGGCAGTGTGTTGGGAGTTTCCTTAAATGAAAAGGATCTAGGGGTCTTTGTAGATAACACGTTGTCTAATTCTGGGCAGTGTCATTCTGTGGCTACTAAAGCAAATAAAGTTCTGTCTTGCATAAAAAAGGGCATTAACTCAAGGGATGAAAACATAATTATGCCTCTTTATAGGTCCTTGGTGAGGCCTCATCTGGAGTATGCAGTTCAGTTTTGGACTCCAGTCCTTAAGAGGGATATAAATGAGCTGGAGAGAGTGCAGAGACGTGCAACTAAATTGGTTAGAGGGACGGAAGACAAATTATGAGGGTAGACTGTCAAGGTTGGGGTTGTTTTCTCTGGAAAAAAGGCGCTTGCGAGGGGACATGATTACACTTTACAAGTACATTAGAGGACATTATAGACAAATAGCAGGGGACCTTTTTACCCATAAAGTGGATCACCGTACCAGAGGCCACCCGTTTAGACTAGAAGAAAAGAACTTTCATTTGAAGCAACGTAGAGGGTTCTTCACAGTCAGGACAGTGAGGTTGTGGAATGCACTGCCGGGTGATGTTGTGATGGCTGATTCAGTTAATGCCTTTAAGAATGGCTTGGATGATTTTTTGACAGACATAATATCCAAGGCTATTGTGATACTAAACTCTATAGTTAGTATAGGTATGGGTATAAAGAATTTTAATTAAAAGTAGGGAGGGGTGTGTGTATGGATGATGGGTTTTCATTTGGAGGGGTTGAACTTGATGGACTTTGTCTTTTTTCAACCCAATTTAACTATGTAACTTTAGGAACCACCATCGATAAAACATGTAAATTGCAACAAAGCACCCCTTGTGTCATCTTCCTTAGCCTTACAGACTTAGCAAAGAGTCAGAGCAAAAGTCAAAGCACTCCCTCGATATCCCCCTCACAGCTCCATACCCTTGCAATAAGCACAGGCAGCTTTGGGGCATTCCAGAACATGTAACTGCTGTAGGTGCACACAACTAGTGATGTGCGAAAAAATTCAGCAGGCACAAATTTGTGGAGAATCTCCATGCTTTGCCGCCGGTGAATAAATTGCGGTGAAAATTCGCCAAAGAAAAATCCACAGCGACAAAATAAATCGACGCGTGGCAAAATTATTCGGATGCCGGTTGACTTGAATGCATTTGGTCAAAATAGTCGCACGTATAAAAATTGTCGCGCTTTAGAATTATTTTGATGCCCATTGACTTCAATGCGCTTCATGAATTTTTCACAGTTTCACAAATTTTTCGGTAAATTCGCAAATGTTTTGCCGAACTGGCACAGATTCGACCATCACCAGACACAACTATAACAGCTTTAATTTGTTCAGATGCCTTTAACATATAAGTTTCTCTTTGAGGGTGTATTAAAAACAACAACAGCAAAATAGTTATTTCAATGCTTCAGCTCAATTGTTTGTTCTCCAAAGAAAGATCTCTAGAAGCTGGATAAATCTATACTGTGCCAATCAAGCCAGATGCTTCGTTGGGAATAAACTGCCATTTTTGACCACAAACCAGCTGGAGACAGTCGATACCTGCAGTGAGGTCTGTGGTCACCAGTTGTTCTCCCCGTGTTCTCCTATCAGATATCTCCTGTGTGCACAGCACGTCGGTATCATTTACTTCAAATTCGTTTGGTTGTGCAAACAAATGTGGCAATTGTTTTACCCGGCGCTTGTTTGAAGGGGTAAATGAAAACATTTTATAGAGTCAGTGTAGGGTTCCTCCAGTATAAAGTCCAGTTATGAGGAGGATGGGCTATTTAAAGGAAAACTATACCCCCAAAATGAATACTTAGTTTATATCAAATTGAATGACATATTAAAGAATCTTACCAAACTGGAATATATATTTACATAAATATTGCCCTTTTACATCTCTTGCCTTGAACCACCATTTCGTGACTCTATCTGTGCTGCCTCAGAGATCACCTGACCAGAAATACTCCAACACTAACTGTAACAGGAAGAAGTGAGGAAGCAAAAGGCAGAACTCTGTCTGTTAATTGGCTCATGTGACCTTACATGTATGGTTTGTATGTGAGCACAGTGAATCTTACGATCTCAGGGGGCGGCCCTTATTTTTTAAAATGGCAATTTTCTATTTATGATTACCCAATGGCACATACTACTAAAAAAGTATATTATTATGATAATGGTTCATTTACATGAAGCAGGGTTTTACACATGAGCTGTTTTACTCAGTATCTTTTAATAGAGACCTACATTGTTTGGGGGGTATAGTTTTCCTTTAAAGCGGCTTATTTGTCGACGGGCGACTAAATCTTCTCGTCTGTCTCTGCCCTAAGCCTGCTAAAAAATCTTTCAAACATTGAATAACCCCATTAGGATTGTTTTGCTTCCAAAAAGGATTAACTATAGCTTATCATAATTAATTATATCCTTTTTAAAAATAAGAATTATTTGCTTATAATGGAGTTTATGGGAGGTGGCCTACCCATAATTCAGAGCTTTCTGGATAACGGATCCGATACCAGTATAAAGTCACGTGACTTTGCACACGCAGGACAGTTATCTATGGGAAAGCATTCTTAATTGATTTTAAAAAACGTTTTCTGTGATTGTTCCCCTAGAGGGGAGACATTTGTTACCACCTGATATTAAAGGTGATGTCAACCCAAAATTTTGGCCAGTGAAAGCAAATATAACGCCAAGCAACATGATCATTCAAAAATTATCAATGTTTTTAAAATGATGTAGAAATGTAATGGCTATTAAAAGCTGTATCTGTCTGTCCCTTTGTAGTCTCTGCCCCGGAGGCTCTGACTGTTGAAACAATTTAGCAGAATCCGGCTGATTTAACAGACCTTGCTTTGGCGGGAGGAGAGATGACTTTCGGTTCATTACTTAAAAGACCAGCAACATAATTTTTTTTTTTTTTTAAATTTGTTTTTACTTAACGAAAAAAAAACCACCAAGACAATTTTAACTTTAAATTTGCAAAGTCTTTATTAAGAAATGACTTACCGATTCTCTGCTTGCGCTCCTCTTCAGAAACAACAACAGGGTGACAATCCATCCTACGGCGCTCAATTTCTCCTCCCTGTCTTCTATAGGAGATAGCCAGGAAGGATAAATCAAGCGCCACACGATGGATTGTCGCCCTATCGCCATTTCTGAAGAGGAGCGCAAGCAGAGAATCGGTAAGTCCTTTCTTAATAAAAACTTTGCGAATTTAAAGTTAAAACTATGTTGGTGGTTTTTTTTCATTGAGTAGAAAATAATTTTTATGTTACTGGTCCTTCAAAAAAAAATCTAATTTACAAAATAACTTTAGAAAAACTTTACAGAAAAACTTCTTGAGATCCGACGCGCTGAAAAGGAAGCGCATGTGAGGTGATGGATGCAGCGAGCATAAGGTAAGTAAAAGAAATGTTGGAAATTTGTAATACCCTTAAGAAAAGCCCTTGCGTTTAGGCTGAAACTTACCTTTTCTTCATCCTCTCGGCATCTTGCGACGTGGCCCGCCCCTTTTTGCGACAGGATTCCCTCAGCCCGCCCCTTTTTGCGTCACAAGACACCCCTTTAGTTCCCGCTCCCACCACTGGCCGGAAAGTTTTTTTTAAAAGGTGAAAAACCTAGACACAACTGTCGGATGAAGACACAACGTGCAGTGTTCGCATCTGACAGTTGCGTCGTGTCGGATGTACGCAGCACAAGGTCCGACATTTCTATTACTTACCTTATATTCGCCGCATCCGCGTCAAGAAGACGCATCGTGTAGTTCCAGCCTTAAACCACAGGCAATGAATGATGTTTATATATATGTATGTATCAACAGTTGCTTAGGATTAGATTTTCTTTCATTAGGAGAAGTTTTATTTTTCCAACTTACACCCTCCTTTAAAAGCAGAATACTTTTAATATCCAGCATAGCATCTGTCTTACTCCATCAAATATGTTGTTGTATTTCTGTTTGGGGACACATTTCTGTTTCTTTAAAAAGCCGTGTCTCCGTTGCACACCAGGCCCAGCGCAGGTCAATTGAGATCACTTACATTTCTTTGTAGCAACTTCCAGTCCATTGGGAGAACAGGCTTTTTGTCTCTGCTTGCCAACCTTGCCCCTCCCAATTATCTCCTATTCCCCTCTTGCCTGACAAAGGTAACGGCAGAAGGGTAGTCATTTTTCCTTCCCTTGGGTAATTGAAAAAAAGACAAAAAAAAAAAAAGAGATACATCATTAATCTCTGGTGGACTCTCTGACTGTGCTGATAAAATAATCATTACCCTATATATTTCAATATCCTTGACATCTGTTCCAGCCATGCTAAGTAACTAGACACATAAAAAATATAATTTTTTATATATATATATATATATATATATATATATATATATATATATATATATATATATATATATATATATGTATATATTTGTGCTGTCATGTGATCAGGTTGATGTACAAGATATATATAAAAGACAAGATTAATACATATGTAGGGATTGTGCAAAAATATTCATCCCTCCATTCAACTGCCAGTTTGCTGATACTCTTGGGAAATAGCCCAATGTTTGTAGTGAACCTGATCTAAAATTCATATTCGGACATGAATACAATGCCTTACACATGATACAAGTCTATTATGGAGCCAAGATCATGACATATGTGGTTTCTTGGCTTTTTTTGTGTGTTTATTCTTTATTTATTTTTGCATTTATTGTCTGTGTTATGAAAGTAAGATTTCTGCTATTGTTGAATAATGAAATGTTTAAGCAAGATGTATTTATCCTTGCAAACTTTACAATCCTACTCCCCCCTTTCCATTAGATATTAGATATACAGGTATAGGATCTGTTATCCATTATCCAGATAGCTCAGTTTAACGGAAAGGCCGTCTCCCAAAGACTCAATTTTATCCAAATAATCCAAATTTTTAATAATGATTTCCTTTTTCTGTGTAATAATAAAACAGTAGCTTGTACTTGATCCCAACTAAGATATATTTAATCCTTATTGGAGGCAAAACCAGCCTATTGGGTTTATTTAATGTTTATATGTTTATACGATTATATATGATTATAGTAGACTTAAGGTTTGAAGATCCAAATTGAGGCAAGAGCCATAATCTGGAAAGCACCAGGTCCCGAGCATTCTGGATAACAGGTCCCATACCTGTATAAAAATCACAGAAATTATGACGCAGATAACTTTTTATCTGTCACAAAGGCAGCATAAATGGAAAAAAAATAAACCGTTTTTTTTAACCAGAATTTTGGAGACATTTTCACTGTTTTTTGGGTTCACTTTTTAACCTACTGTTCTTTGTGTTTTTATGTTGATGGTGATTTAAAGGGGTTATTCACCTTCGATTTAACTGTTGGTATGATAGAGAGTAATATTCTGAGACAATTTGCAATTCGTTTTAATTTTCTTATAATTTGTGGTTTTTTAGTTATTTAGCTTTTTATTCAGCGGCTCTCCAGTTTGTAATTTCAGCAATCTAGTTGCTAGGATCCAAATTATCCTAGCAACCATGCATTGATTTGAATAAGAGACTGGAATGTGAATAGGCGAGGAGCTGACTAGAAAGATGACTAATAAAAAGTAACAATAACAATACATTTATAGCCTTACAGAGCATTTGTTTTTAGATGGGGTCAGGGCCTCCCCTGTGCATACCTCCCAATTGTCCCGTTTTCAGCGGGACAGTCCCACTTTTGGAAGCTCAACACGCAGTCCCATGTCTCTGCACTGAACAGCCAGAAAAAGATACATTTCCAAAATTGGCTTTTGGCAAAGAGCCCAGAAAAGCCACCAGGTGCAGCTAAGATACTTTTGTAACAATTTTGAGATAAGCAAAAAATAATTGTAACAATTTAGGTAAGGAGGTCCCTTGGGAAAAGGTAGACTCACAGCTTAAATGGCAATTCACCTTCATTAGCAAAACTGTAATAACTGAAAAAACACAAAAATATGTTCAACCTTTCATAACCTGCCAAATTTTGTAAAACAAACATGGTAATTGGGGGGGGGGGTGTCCACACATTATGGGTGTGGTCAAATAATTTTTTTTGTCCCTCTTTTCATTTCCAATATGTTGGTAGGTATGCATGTGAAAGCTGGAAAGAGTCAGAAGAAGAAGAAGGCAAATAATTCAAAAACAAAAAAAAAAGAAATAATGAATTGCTTAGAAATTGGCATATCTAGAACATACGTAAAGGTGAACCTTCCCTTGAAAGGATAAGAAAATTCTTCATAATCTATTTTGTCAGGCCAGTGCCAGTGTTTGCCTTTGCTGAAAAAAATGTAATGGTCTGGTGTAATATCCTAGTAGGTGCTGCTCCACTATCTTTTTCAAAATAGGCCCTGGTATTCCAAGTACAAAGAGGCCCAAACAGGTCCCATCAGCCCACTAAATATTGACTTTCTATGTCACCTAATAGCAGCCCCTCTAGCATTTGCCAGAACCCACAGTTTACTAGTCCGGGCCTGCTAGGATAGTACCCCAGACCTTTGTCACCGGCCCTAAAGCTGAGGTTATCGATTATTATCACCAGGGGTTGAAAGATTTCCAACAATTCAATATTTTCCCCATTTATCAAAATATTTCTGGCAGTCAGGAATGCTTTTAACCAATAAACACATTAATCAAGCCTGATACACAGGTGTCAGTTCATCAGAATGTGGAGTCTTTGGGGCAAATTCACTAAGATGCGAAGTTGCGCCAGGCGCAACTTCGCCGCACTTCGCCACACTTCGCCAGGCGTATTTTCGCCAGTGCTCCGCAAATTCACTAAAATCCAAAGTTGCGCAAAGGGGTAGCGTAAGTTTTCGAAGTTGTGCTAGCGTTAATTCGCCAAGCGAAGCGAATCGAAGTTTCGCTAGCGATGGTTCATTTGCATACGGCGCGAAATTCAAATTTCAATGGAGGAACACGTATCACCACTTCAAATGCCTAGAAAACCTTCAAATCAGCAAATAAAAATTTTATTTTGCCTTACACATGTGCCCACTGTCTAGGTAAGTTGCCATAAGTCAGGAAATGTAGGGGGGAAGGAGGGGAGCCCCAAAAAATTTTTTGATCTTTTTCAGCCTATCACCCATCATGTAGAAAACACGCCAGCGTTTTTTGGGACTTAGAAATTTTTTTTACTTTTTTTGAAACAATCCCTATCTACTCTATTGCGCTTCGCCAGGTCTGAGGTGGCGAAGGAAGTCTAGCGTAAAAGGTAGCTTTCAATACACTGCGCAAGTTAGTGAATTTGTGTAGTTACATCGCTAGCGAAAATTCGCCTGGCGTAAGCGTGCGAAGTAACACTAGTGAATTTACGCCAGCGTTCGTTAGTGAATTTGCGAAGTACCGAAAATGCCAAACGCTAGCGAATTGTTCGGCGCTTAGTGAATTTGCGCCATAGTGCTCAGCTCTGCTCAGCAAGGGTTGGAAACGCAGTCAAAAAAGGTATAACTATTGTAACCGCCCAATAAAATTGTCCACATATTGATAAATTAGCCCCTAAACTTCATAAAAATGGAAATGTGTTGGCACTATATGAAAGGCATAGTGATAATAAAATATGCATGGCTAAATGTTGTGCCTGTGAGATAAAAGGGGTGGTTAACTTTTAGTTTATGTTATAAATGGCCAATCAGGGCTGATCCTATCAAATGTGGGGCCCAATTGGGACCATGTTGGTGGGGCCCCTAGACAAAGTGTTGCTGGCTACTGACACAGCAAGTATTTAGGAAAATAAGGGCATACAGGCACAAAATAGAAAGGAAAGGGGCACACAGGGTAAGAGAGAGAGGGAGGAAATAGGAGAGTGGACTGGGCCAATTAGTTTGGGGCAGGCTGGGCCAGCTTGGGAGCAGGCTTGGTTGGATTGGAGGCAGGCAGGGCCTATCAAGGTTGGAGAAAAGCTGGGCCTATGGGGGCAGGCTAGACCTATGGAGTTGGGGGATAGGCTGGCTTATCAGAATTGAGGGTGGGCTGGACCTATGGATTTGGGGATGGGCTGGACTCTCAAAGTTGGGGGCAGGCCAGGCAGCATCATGTGCTGAGGGAAATATTATCTGTGCTGCCCTGTGGTGCGGGGCCCCCAGAGGTGCGGGGCCCAATTGGGCCCAATTGGTCCAATTGGCCTAAGGCCGGCCCTGTGGCCAATTCTAAGCATCCTTTCAATTGGCCTTCATTTTTCTTTTTTTTTTTATAGTTTTTAAATTATTTGCCATCTTCTGACTCTTTCCAGCTTTCAAATGGGGAGGCAGTGTCTGATTGGAGGGCCGGGACCCACCGTGTTTTCATCCGGTGTCCCGCCAGGCCAGTCTGATCCTGGGGGGGGGTCATTGACCCCATCTAAAAATCAAATGCTCTGTAATGCTACAAATATATTGTTATTGATACTTTTTATTACTCATCTTTCTATTCAGGCCTCTCCTATTTATATTCCAGTCTCTTATTCAAATCAATGCAACCAGATTACTGAAAATGTAAACTGGAGAGCTGCTGAATAAAAAGCTAAATTAACTCAAAAACCACAAATGATAAAAAAGGAAAACCAATTGCAAATTGTCTCGTAATATCACTCTCTACATCATACTAAAGAATAATTTAAAGGTGAACAACCCCTTTAATTGTATGTTTTCCAAGTGTGCAAGAGTGAGAGGCTATAGGCTCAACATGCAAGACCATACTTCTATATAGCCATCCAAGGGTGAGGGGGTGACCCATTGGTGCCTATATAGAAAATCAAAGGAGGAGCAAAAATTCTCCCCAGTAACCCTTGGACACTTCCAGCTAAATCCAGGAGCAGAACTCTCACAATCAGTGCACAAAGCAATAAGCACAATTATGGGCAGCCATTTACTTATCACTTGGTAGGGCAGGTACCATGGCTCCAGCACACTGTGTATCATATTATAGGACATTTCTCTAGTATAGATGAATGCACTTAGGCACACGTGTATTGTGTATGGATGGGGGTGGGCTTTACTTACAAATATAGAAACACAGCTTTTTTAAATCTTTTTTAAAATTATGGTTTAAAATTCATGATTATTATAACGGATCACTGGCATTATGTCAGCACAACTACCTCCATACATAATTCATGTTGTATTTGTATTATTCCTATATAAAACCAACATGTTTCCCCCAATCTTTTTGTATAACAATGATTGCTGCCTCTAAAGAAACACGGCTATTTTCCTCCTCTCTGGATGACGAATGACCATGTCTTTAGCCTGTGACCTAAAACCGGGAACAGGTGACGAGATCAGGGACAAGAAAATCTATATTCATAGTGCTTGTAATCCATCACAGTCAAAAACAATCGTTAAAGCTATTTACCAAAAAAAACAAAACACAAGGTGGCCATTGACGAGTGGACTGACTATGAACTAATGGCAACTTTAAGCCATTCTGCCTTCGAAGGAAAAAAAAGAAGTTGAGATTTTCCCTTGGGTTGTGGCTTTGACTTGTGTATTCCTGGTGAACTCTGACTGGGGTCATGCACTTAGTCTTCCTCATTCATGTTTTAGAATGGGCACAACAGAGATCCCCTGGGAGAGTCCTCCAATGGCGATGATATTATCAGTACCGAGATATCTTGTTGATCACTGCTAGCAATGATAAAGCAGATGTCAAGGGTGAAGCAGGCCACCGGGTCTTGAACTCTGTAGTCAAGGTCAGCAGGAACTTCTAAACTTCCATTGCAGCACGCATGAGTTTATATTGGAGATATACTTTTCTCTTTCATGGTTGCTGTATCTGCGTGTCTAATTGAATAGATGATTATTGGAAGTTCTATTCACTGCAAGTGTGTGTTATAGTGTAAATTTAGGATAGGAGACATCAACCCACTGATCGGAATGTCCTAGCTTTTCTCTGCTGGTTCATAAATGTCCATGTCACCATAAGACAAATAACCTGTGAGAGGAGAGATACAATATATGCATATTTCTGCTGGGATTTTGAGATGGTCTGACCATGTTCTAGAGCAGTGGTTCCCGACCAGTGACTCAGGAGCAACATGTTACTCATGAACCCCTTGGGTGTAGCTCTCAGTGGCCTCAAAGCAGGTGCTTATTTTTGAATTCCAGGCTTGGAGGCAAGTTTTAGTTGTATAAAAACCAGGTGAACAGCCAAATAGAGCCTCCTGTAGGCTGCCAGTCCACATAGGGTCTACCAAATAGTCAATCACAGCATGTATTTGGCACTCCTGGAAAAATGTTCATGCTTGTGTTACTCACAGATATAAATGGTTGAGGACCTCTGTTTTAGAGCAAGGCTGTCTAACTGGTGGCCTTTGGGCTGGATGTGCTTTTCCAAAGGATATTTATGGTACCCAGGGCTCCTCAGAATTATTTGTGTAGCTCACTCAATATCAGTTAGGCAGAAGGTAGGTGCTTCTTTGTCTACCAGATTTTCCTCGGAGACCAAGTTACAGGTCAAGTAGATTGAATTATGGTCTGCTATTTTGTCATATGATGATATGTAACTATGTATGTAATTGTGAAAGCTATGGGTGCAGCAACTCAAGATTTTGGGGTATATGGGCACCCCAGTCTCCACTATAACAAGAACTGAGCTATTGATCCCCTCCATGTCTACTAATAATAACAATAGACTCAATGTTCAGGCACAACCATATGTGTGTAGGGGGGGCAGGGGAAAGAAAAAATGAAGTTTATATGGATTTATGCAGAAGTTAGGATCAATTACATTTCAATTAAATTTTTTCTGTGAATTTTCACGGGCGTTTTGCGAATTTATTCGCTGGTGGCGAATCACGCAAATTCGCAGCGAAATCGCACCTGCCGAATAAATTCGCCCATCACTATTATTAATGAATATAGCGCGACTGTTGAGATGCTTTGCATATGTTAAATATCAAAGTGAAGGAAAATCACGAAGACAATTTATTGAACTGAGTGCTGCTAGTTGGATCTTCGGTTTCTCTCCCTCTAATATTTAGATTTAATTAAGGGTGTAACTACAGAGGGGGAGGCTGCAGGGGGGCCCGGGAGGTATATGGGCCCTATGAGCTCCCAATTCATATACCGTTTCAATAAAAATTGATAAAACAAGTCAAACTCTAAACATTTTGGGGGCCCCAAAAATAATTTGCTGTGGGGCCCAGTAAAATCTGGTTACGCCACTGAATTTAAGTGTTGTTGAATATTCAACAGGTGCAGTGCTTTTCTTTATAATTGTTTGGATTGAATCATTAGCCTATATGAATGTGTATCTGTTGTATTTATTGCATAATTAAATGAAAATTCTTTCTACTGACATCATTATATGAACGAGTAGCACAAACACACACACACACACCTATGGAAAATCTGCCACTTACTGGACGAGGCACTGAGCAAAATAAATCCTCCGTTTGGTTAATCCCTCTCCCTGTACTCATCAGTATTATTTCCATTCATTGTCCTGTATTAGAGCAGCCAACACCTGCTTTCTCCAGCATTAAATCTGATCCCCATTAATACTGTAGCTGCTGTTGTACAGGGGAGGCTTGTTCACATATGTTTCGGATCAGGTCGGCTGTGCTTTTGCTTGCTTTTTTACTACATTTTTTCAGAAGGGATTTAGACCCCACCTCTCACATCACAGACATCTGTATCTTTTCCTGATTCTGGGAGACAATGTACATTTCCGATACCCTTAAATTTTCTTATGTAATTGTATGGGCCCTTTAATGTCAGACAGAATTCTGTATACCTAGGGGTGATTCCCTGTCTATCCATACCCTTCTTGTATTTTTAAAATACAGTTTGTAATTGTGGTTGGCATCCCATGCTGGCATTGGCATCAGCTTACTAGAATAGATCCCAGGCAGTCTGCACTTATTTATTAAATGTTTGGTTTAACCAGAACTGATAGTGTATGTTAGCAATTCCTTCTGCCTACAATGTTTTCAGTTGCACCAAGCCGTGGTGGAAAGTTAATAATGAATAACTTCCACATGCCATGTAAGGGAAGTGCATCTTTGAGGCACATGCATACAGGCATGTATTTTCTATATAGGCATATAGGCACCCATGACCTGAGAGGGAGGTCAAGTCGTTTGTAAATGATGCTTTGTATGTGCTTTAGAATCTAGGACAAACCCACTCAAACACTGGAAGAACTTCATCCAGTGCCCTAGGTAAACTTAAAACCAGGACCCCAATGGTGCACACCTGCAGGAATATGGCTCAAAGGAGAACCAAACCCTTGCTACTAAAATCCCCTACCCCAACCCTACATAGACCCCCCTTCCTGCTCCTCCCAGCCTAGGTGGTTCCTTTGCTAAACTCTTTACTTACCCCTCTGACCAGTGGAGTTCACGGGCGCCATCTTTGGTAATCTTCTTGAATAGAGTGGCATATCGGTTCATCCGCAGTTTGGAGCAATTTTCCATTTTGCGACAGCTGCGCATGCACCGAAAGTCAAGTAAATTGCTGAAGTGCTGGAAGAAGACCCGACGATTACCGAAGCGGCTGAAGATGGCGCCAGTGAACTCCGCTGGACAGAATCTGCACCAAGGGGTAAGTAAAGATTTAGGGGCATTTGGCAAAGGCTGGGGGGGGAGCAGGGAAGGGGATCTATGTAGGGTAGGGGATTTTAGTAGCAAGGGTTTGTTTCTCCTTTAAGAAAGGGGTCCCCAAGCCTTTTTACTTTGATAGATGTAAAAAGAGTTGAGGAGCAACACAAACTGGTGCAAAATAAGTGCTGTGATTGGCTATTGGTAGTCCTTATATGAACTGGAAGCCCACAGGAGGGTCTTTTTTGCAGAACACCTGTTTTTTATGCAACCAAAACTTGCCTCCAAGTCAGGAATTCAAAAATTAGCACCTGCTTGGAGGCCATTGAGAGCAACACCCAAGGGATTGGTGAACAACATGTTGCTCATGAGCCACTGGTTGGGGATCACTGGTCTAAAGCTGGCCATAGACGCAAAGATCCGATCGTACGAATCCTCGATTCGTACGATTTTTGGACCGAGCGTGGAGAGTCCCGACATTTTCCGTCCCACCGAGTTCGGTCGTTTGGTCGATCGCCAGGTTAAAAGATTTCTGTCAGCTGCTGATAATATCTCTGCATGTATTGCCGATTGTAGTGAGACTGTCACCAGCTTTTGTCGGATATAACTTTCGTACGATGGCTGTCAGGGGCAGAACATCATCTGATCTTTTACTACTTTATTTGATCTGAATGGTTAGTGGCAGGTCGGGAGATGAGGAAGTCCGATCGTTCGAGGATTCGAACAATCAGATCTTTGCATCTATGGCCATCTTAAGGCTTTGAATAAATCAATTCCATCCTTTATAATGTGCCAGTTTGGTAACATTACCAGATAACTCATAGTACCACACTGCACAGTTACAAATCAGTTGAGACATTTTTCCATGCATTCCAACCATTAACTCATGCTAGTTATCCATATTTAAGGTTATGTTAGGATATTCATTTCTGCAACTTGGAGTACCTATTCACTCCAACCACAGCCAAAGCCCTCTGCATGGACATTGGAACACAGTAAGCAGATTCTCGCATGTTTATTATATTTTTGGTGAAATAAAATTGTTAAACCTATTTATTGCGTTATTATTCTTCGTTATTCCCTGTTTTTGCCAGAAAGTTGACCTAACACACAAGGATATTATTCCCAGAGCAAATGTTGTTTAATTAATTGCCCAAATGAATCACTTCCACAAACCCTAACCCAATAATGACGGCTTATGTTTAGATGTTTTGCTTTGAAGAGCCCTTACATATTGGCCCAAGCCCTGTTCCCTTGTGGAACCTGTCTATCAGGACTAAACGTTATTAACTAAGACAAAGGATCGTCAGGTAGCCCATCCCTTGGCCTATAATGGAACTGGTTAAAAGAATCTGGTCTCCTGTTGGGATTAATAGGGCACCCTGGAAGGGAGAGAAAATCCCAGGTCAATAGTAGAGGGATGTAAGCATCTGCAGACAGGCACTTGCCCTGTTCTGTCCTCATGGTCATTGTTAATTTATACTGACCAGCTGCCTGTGATTCCTGAACTAAAGACAAAAAGTGAGTAACACAGGTTCCATTCAGCGGAGATTAAATGTCTGCAATCAGCCACACCCCCGAATAATTGCTTCCTAGAAGAGGAACTGCATTCAACACACCCATACACCCATTCATTGAATAAAATCGTTCCACATTTAAATACGAGACAAGCCCCCAGCCTCTTTGCTGTGATTTAAGTTCTGCTTCTCCACAATGGCATTTTGCTGAAATATCTTCAAGTTTTGTGAAAATTTCTAAAGATGTTTGTCATTTAAGCCATGGACTTTGACTGACAATAGACCTTGTCCGGCAGCTCAAAAATCAGACAGAAAAACAGGAACTAAATATGTTCTGTGGTTGGTCAATGGCAAAACTTCATACCACAAGTTTTCCATTAAAATTGATTTTTTTATGCAGGGTTAGTGAATACCTTTCAACGTTAATCCCACCAAATCACACTAAAATGATTGATGCCCATCATAAGGAAATTTTATTTGGATTATGTATAAGGTAGCTCTAAGTCTTTCCATCAGCTATTTCTATAGGGAAAATGTTCCCTTGTCTTTATCCCATATATTATTATATTATTATAATATAGTATTATTCTAAGAGAAAAGTCAGGATAGTCATGATATTCTGTAAATCATATCCTAAATGGAGCTTAATTATGTCAATGAAGTCACGTGACTTATGTATTATAAAAACATAATATCCCTCCTGTGACTTCTAATATTCTTATAATTGACAGTAGGGGGTACATTATCCCTTATAATACATGAGTGATACTCAGAGTTCCCTGTATAACTCATCCTGCAGCCTTGTGCCTTTATATGGTCACAGAACAACCCCTCAGTGACTTCTAATATCCTTATCATGTACAGTAGGGGTACAGTATCCCTTATAATACATGAGTGATACTCAGAGTTCCCTGTATAACTCAGCCTGCAGCCTTGTGACTTTATATGGTCACAGAACCTCAGTGACTTCTAATATCCTTATCATTTACAGTAGGGGGTACATTAGTCCTTATAATACATGAGTGATACTCAGAGTTCCCTGTATAACTCAGCCTGCAGCCTTGTGCCTTTATATGGTCACAGAACAACCCCTCAGGGACTTTTACTATCCTTATCATTTAAAGTAGGGGGTACATTATCCCTTATAATACATGAGTGATACTCAGGGCTCCCTGTTCCCTGCAGTCTTGTGCCTTTGTACGGTCACATATCCCCCAGATTAGATGTCCTAATATAATTTTAATTTACAATAGGGAGGTATATTATTCCTTATATATACAGACTATAACATATCATTATAGTAATCATGGTTGTCTAGGGGGATGTAAGCAGAGCTGGTACCAACCACTTCAAAACTACCCCTTCATTTTTGATTCTTGAGTGAGGAAACAGCTATTAATAAATTAAACCCGGCAATGCCTTTAAGGGGCCCTAATTACTATGCTGAGTAAAAATAAAAAGCTGGTAAAATATCCCACATATTGCCGTCTGGTGGCAAGGTATCTGCATATAAGAAATGTAATTTAATTTTGTCTGGAATTTCATGATATTTACCATCTATCATTGCTTCAAACCGTTTTTACCTCCTCTTAATTTTCCCAACATCATAAAAATAACGGTGTAAAATAACACTGATTGGGCGGTGTATAAGAAAATGCACACCTTTGTAAAGTCACCATTTATTTTACACTGCATTAATAATTTAACTTATCATGAATAGGCCCCTAAATGTTTTACTGAATCCCCCTTTTTCATGTGAAATGCCTATGTTACAGATACAACCTACAGACAGACTGGAGGGGTTATTCCTGCTGCCTCCATGCCTGGTCTTTTCATTTTTTGGATGGTGACATCTCATAAAGATGTCAGAACATGCCCCCTGCTGGACTCTTCTGAGGGGGATTATCATGCTATAGGAGGAGATTAGCAAGGCTGTGGTAAATAGTGCGGAAAGAATGGAGATTTGTGCAGGGCAGAATCTGCAGGAGGAAACAGTATCTGTCTTAGAGACATTAGAGAACCAGTACAGCAGGGACATAGGAATAGGAATAGGCAGGAATGTATTGTTACATTCCTATATATCCCTATAATGACCTCAGTTAGACAAACACAAAAGGAAATGCTTAGTTGTCCTTTGAAGCAGTAACAGGGCCACCATTAGAAATCACGGGGCTCCGTACAACAACATTTTCGGGGGCCCTGTCCCCACCCACAACATGCCTCAAGCCCCACCTCAGATCCCACCCACTCCACATCACAGTTAAAAGACCACACAAACATCAGCACTTAAAAAAAGGTAACTCCTAGGGTTGCCAAGGCTGGGGCCGGTATTACAAATTTAACGGCAATGTAGTTGCCGGTAATTTTTAATACCCTTGAAAAAAAGCCCTTTCACTCAGACCTTACCTTTTTTCAGTCTTCTGGTCATTGTGCGTTGTTGCTCCGCCCCCTTTTGCGGCACAACATGTGGCTCCGCCCTTTTGCATCACATACCGCTCCCTTTTGTGCCCGCCCCCCCACCGGCCAGTAATCTTTTTCAGAAAACTCTGGCAACCCTAGAAACCCCCAAACACACAAGTTATAAAAAGCTATTAATGGTCAGGGCCCCCTTATAAGTTGAAAAAAAACTGTGGCACCACAGCCCCCCATAAAAGTTTTTTTTTAAAATTGTTGTCAGGGCCCCCCTACAAGTTAAAAAATAATTGGTGACCAGAACCCCCCTATATGTTAAAAAAAAAAACATTGGCTCCAGGGCCCCCTTACAAGTAATAGAGAATATTTTTTAAAAAAAACGTTGGTGGCAGGGGCCTATAGAGTATTAAAAAATACATTGGTTGCCAGGGGATTAAAAAAAAACAAAAAAAAACACACATTGATGTTCAGTAGAATTGAACTTGTTGCTTCAGGACTTCAACTCCGGCTGTTTTTGTGGCATCGGGCCTTTTCGTGATTCGGGACCTTGGCTGTTCGGCTTTTCGGCGATTCGGGACTTTGGAAGGACGGCATGGCTTTGGCGCTGTCAAGGGGGGCTGTCTGTGTGTAAAACGAACTGTAAGGGGCAGATTCACTAAGGGTCGAATTTCGAAGTTAAAAATACTTCGAAATTCGACCCTCAAATTGAAATCCTTCGACTTCGAATATCGAAGTCGAAGGATTTAGCGCTAAACGTTCGATCGAACGATCGAAGGATTTTTCGATCGAACGATTAAATCCTTCGAATCGAACGATTCGAAGGATTTTAATCCAACGATCAAAGGAAAATCCTTCGATCAAAAAAAGCTTAGCAAGCCTATGGGGACCTTCCCCATAGGCTAACATTGACTTCGGTAGGTTTTATCTGCCGAAGTAGGGGGTCGAAGTTTTTTTTAAAGGGACAGTACTTCGACTATCGAATGGTCGAATAGTCGAACGATTTTTAGTTCGAATCGTTCGATTCGAAGTCGAAGGTCGTAGTCGAAGGTCGAAGTAGCCCATTCGATGGTCGAAGTAGCCCAAAAAAACTTCGAAATTCGAAGTTTTTTTTATTCTAACCCTTCACCCGAATTTAGTGAATCGGCCCCTATGTGTTAATGTGTATAAGGGCAACTGTGTGTAAGAAGGTCTGACAGACTGTGTGTGTGAGTTATAGAGACTATAGTGAACCTGTGTATAGCTGTGTAACTACATTCTTTATTTAATCTCATAGGAACAAGTTGGCTGTGGGTTTTGCCTACAATAATTCTCTCAGTGCATTTGTCACAAAGCTCATTAACCCCTACAGTTCCTTGCCCCCCTGCTCCATTGTATCCCCCACCTATCCATGGCCTCACCCTATTCACTCTCCTCTTTACCCTTTCCCTTCTCATTCTGCTGAGTTACCCCCACACTCACACTCTATCTCTAATAACCCTCTGCCTCGCTCTATATATTTGTATAGATAGAAATACTGTATCTATAATATTATAATATATATTTTTGAACCTCACCCCCCTCTCTTGCTCCTGCCCTTCTGCCACTCTGTGAGCAAATCAGCTTTCCCCTAGATTAAAACAGAATGTATAAACATAGATTCTATACTAGTGACATTTTGTTGTGCACAATCTCTTCCTGTTGTTGTTACTCTACTTTATGTACAGTAGAACCCCCATTTAACATGTTTTAGGGGACTAGAAAAAAATGGTGTGAAGTCAGGGAAATGTATTATGTATTATATATTGGTGGGACCACAAAAAATGGTATAAAACATGTGTAGGGATGTGAAAAATAGCCACCCCTAGTGAGCATGCAGGCAAATCCTTAGTGTTCTAGACACCTAAATGGGTCCTAATGGGGACTTGTGTCAATGCTCTGCTTTATGCTATGCCCCTGAGCTGTAGCCATGCTCTCAGGGTCCATTTTGTGCTAGCTCTAGCCTGAGCAGGCAGGCAGAGCTCTTGTGGAACCTAAATGAATGAGGCCTAGTAAGGAATAGGTTACTCAGCTTAAGAGGTCACTCTAGTCTATGTAGTTGAGCAGTTTAAGCTCCTACAAGGAGAGTCAGAGGGATTAATATCCCGGGTACTAATTGCCCAGAAGTAGGGATTAAGTGTGTAGATTTAGGGATGTAAAGATTACCCTGGGTGTACCTTCATTGCTACGGTGTATGTTCTCTTCCCTGTGGGGATTAACACTGACCAAAGGTGCTGTGAGTATATGCCTATCCACTGTTAATGTATGATCCTGCTTGTGTACACTCCACTGAGGATTGTATTGTTCAATAAATATGTTCATGGTTAAAAGAACCACTGGCGTCCAATTATTACACCCTGCATCAGGTTACAGTTACACTACAACCTGCCTCCACACTGTTTGCGAGGGCTCACTCCCTACAATTAAAGGTATCATCCGGAACACAGTATTGGGAGTGGGGCTCATAGTTAGAGAATGGGGTACTCAATTTACTATATTGCTACAAATGGAAGAACATAAAACGAGGGTATGTATAATAGAGGCTTTACTGTATGTATCCAGCTGTAACTAGAACTCTAGAGGGAGTAACATTCTACAAGCAGCTGGCTAGTAATTGTGCTAAGAAAGTAGAAAAGAGCAAGTGATGTCCTGGCAAACAAGGAGTTTGTGTCACTAATAGAATTTCAATGCTATACATGTGCGACACTTACTACTTTATATATTTATAGAAAAGCTGTTGATAGGTTTGTGTGGAAATATGAGCACAAGTTGTTTGTGTAATATGTTTTTGTTATATCAATTTTCTGCGGATGCCAATGCATATAATGCATTTTTATCTGTCATTTTCCCGTTTTGTCAATTAACATATCATGCAAACAGTCTCATAGAAACTGAAAAAAAAACAAAGAACTTCTCCAGATGTTGGATATGGTCTCTATACCGATCCCCAGCATGGCCATCAGTTTGGTGCATACAAGTCAGCATATGGGCAAGAAGAAGACCATTTGGTACCAGAAAGCGCCTTATGGGGCCTTATGGTCACCTGAGCATTGAGCATTGCTTCTATGATGGGGAGGGTAAGGGGCACTTTAATAAATAGGAATAAATTGTGGCAAGGCTGTTAATTTGGGAAAAGTCATGATGGAAGGCATCTGCCCACCCATTACATGTTCAGATGCCAAATTAGCTCAGGGACTATTCTTTCCCAACTCAATGGCTGCCTCTGAGATTTACTGCTCCATGACCCAAGTTTGGGCTGTAGCAACAGGCAGGGTCTCAGGTCATTAAGCAGTAAATCTTGCTTTACCAGGCCCTTCGTCAGGTCAGAGACTTGGACTCCCAGCTTCTTTTGACAGACGACATGCAGTGGGCAGGCCGTTACACTTGTGAGAATTTAAAGCCCTCTTCTTCCATTTTCCTCACATCCACCCCCCCATCCCTTCTTTTCCCGCCCCCATTGTTCCCTGAATCGCCCACACATTAGCCAGCACCATTCACTTGTGTTGGGAAGAATAGGGGGACACTCGCTTTAATCACTCATTGTGAGGAAGAAATGCAAAAAGGGAGTTGCCAAAGGGAGACCTTTTGTTTTGAAGGGACTGCACAACATCACAATGGCCAATTTTTGCACTTAAACAGGCAGCAGCGTGCAGAATAGAAGGGGAAGGGGCAAAGGTAATTAGTTATATGTAACGCTAGAAGGAACTCACAACAAAGCCACGGAACATCAAATGCATCTAGAAAACAAACATCCAGCATTTGGTGCAAAAAAAAAAAAGGCATTTAATACTATTATAAATATGCCCTAAAATAGCCAGTCTGCAGTGAATAGGGATTAATTATTAGGAGCAGGCAGCAGCAGATGCAAATGTAGTCAGTGGTCCCCTTGATGTGTGATCACAGGCATTCACAAGGCCAGTGGTTATGTTTGTCTAAAACCACCAATATTTGAATATTTTTAATCCCGGGGGTGTCCTATTATCGGGGCCACTTTTCAGCGTGAGATTTAAAGGAGATTAGAATCATTTTCAAAGTCATCGACGGCTCCATGCCGAGCAGGGAAAGCTCAGTGTGGCCACCTAGATATACATGGAGCAGAAACCCACCCAGAGTGTCTATAAAGGCCAAGTCACCCATGAAACAGGCTCAGTGACCATGGGATCTAGGATTGGCTTTCATCCGTGCGCATCAGTCACCTGACCTTGACATTGAGGATAAGTACGGATATGATATGACCCGATCAGATAGCAGAATGCTGATAACAAGGGGATGGTAAAGTAAAAAGAAATGAATAAAAAGGTGATATAAAAGGAATGAAACATGGGTAATCAAGGTAATAGTTCATTGCTTTTCATATATATATTATACATACAACATAAAAATATGTGCACAGAGAGTCTTATCCAGGGGTCTAACTACAGAAGAAGCCGGGTAAAATAAAAAAAAGCACAGGGGGACCCCGGGGTGTAGGGGCCCCAGTGAGGCCCTAATTAATAAGCAATATTAATATATCTTGGTAGGCCAACTTATCAATATTTTGGGACCCTAAACTGAAATTGCTGTGGGGCCCCGTAGCATCTAGTTACACCACTGGTCTTATCATGTACTGTATTTAAAGGGGTTTGAACTTTTAGTATGATGTAGAGAGTGATATTCTGAGATAATTTGCAATTGGTTCTTATTTATTATTGAAGGTTTTTGAGTTATTTAGCTTTTTATTCAGCTGCTCCTCAATTTGCATTCTAAGCAATCTGGTAACTAGGGCCCAAATTCCCCTAGCAACCATGCATTGATTTGAACTGGAGACTGGAATATGAATAGGAGGAGACCTGAATAGGA
The DNA here is from genome assembly GCA_038501925.1 of Xenopus petersii. Taxonomy (NCBI): domain Eukaryota; kingdom Metazoa; phylum Chordata; class Amphibia; order Anura; family Pipidae; genus Xenopus; species Xenopus petersii. The sequence continues at coordinate 182,380,777 of CM076674.1, read as the reverse complement.
GGATCAGTAATAAAAATGCAGCAATAACAATACATTTGTAGCCTTACAGCAATGCCCATTTGAAAACTGCAAAGAATCAGAGGAAAAAGACAAATAACTATAAAAAATAAATAATGAAAACCAAATAAAATATTGTTTAGAATTGCCAGTTCTATAACATAATAAAAGTGAACCACCCCTTTAAGCATGTTTGTGTTTATTACAATAAGTGGGAGCTGCTATGCTGCAAGGCATTTGCGCGATTCGCCGCCAGCGAATAAATTTGCGAAACTCCTGCAAAAATTTGCGTCAAAAATTCGCTGGCGTCAAAAAATTTTTTCCGAAAAAAATGGACGCCGGCGTCAAAAACGGGCGAATTTCGCTCGAATTTTTCGGCGAAGCGAAACGGCGCAAATTCGCCCATCACTGCCAGAGATGTCTTGTAAAAACGGACTGGATACTTGCCAACGAGAATCCCATTATTTAGGCTCACTATGGTTCCATTTTTTAAATCGCCTTGTCTGCCTGCTTGATTTGTTGGACTATTTGGATATTGGGAGTGCCGTCTCCCTTAAGCTTTGTGCAGCAAGCGGAACCAGTTGCGATGGGCCTGAGTATGCACGTGACCTTTTCTACTCAATTTTATAGGTTTCATAGTTTAAAAAAAAAAAAAAAAATTTGGTAAGAAATGATAGGGATTAATGTATCTCCTATTGTAAAATGCAGTAGAATCCTCATTTTACATTTTTCAGGGGGGCAGAGAAAAATTCTGTAAAATGTAAATTTAGGGAAATATATATGAATATGTGTATGAATACATTGTATTTTGGTGGGATTCCAAAAGATGGTTTAAAAAAGAGAGAAATAAATGGTGTAAAAAGAGAGAAAACTTAAAATCAGGAGATGTAAAATAATTTCCTATGTTGAACTCCGAGTGTCACTTGTTATATTGGATCATATGGGATAATGTACCCCTATTGTAAATGATAAGGATATAAGAAGTCACTGAGGGGTTCTGTGACCATATAAAGGCACAAGGCTGCAGGCTGAGTTATACAGGGAACTCTGAGTATCACTCATGTATTATAAGGGATAATGTACCCCTACTGTAAATGATAAGGATATTAGAAGTGACTGAGGGGTTGTTCTGTGACCATATAAAGGCACAAGGCTGCAGGCTGAGTTATACAGGGAACTCTGAGTATCACTCATGTATTATAAGGGATAATGTACCCCCTACTGTAAATGATAAGGATATTAGAAGTCACTGAGTGGTTTTGTGACCATATAAAGGCACAAGGCTGCAGGCTGAGTTATACAGGGAACTCTGAGTATCACTCATGTATTATATGGGATAATGTACCCCCTACTGTAAATGATAAGGATAACAAGTCACTGAGGAGGTCTGTGACCATATAAAGGCACAAGGCTTCAGGCTAAGTTATACAGGGATCTCTATCATGCATGTATTAAATGCGACAATGTACCCCCTACTTTAAATTATAAGGATATTAGAAGTCACCAAGGAGTTTCCCAACCATTTAAAAACATGAGGTCAAAGTCTAAGTACATTTATAAAGGTCATGGAACTCCAAGGTGACTTCTAATATCCTCATATTTTTCAACAGGGGGTACTTTATGATAATACACAAGTTTCAGTGAGTCATGTAACAGAAATAACATCATTACACACCAATTATTAGGTAATTTACAGGCTATTCACATCTCCTATGTTTTTATGTGAGGGCTAATGTATCTGCTGCTGTAAATTATAAAGAAATAAGAAGTCCCAAAGGGGTTCTCTGACCAGAACACGTTCTTGTATATAGTGAGGGATCTCTGAATCAGCTTCAAATATCCTCATAATTCACCATAATTTATGATAAAAGAGACTATGTAATGGCACAGGGCTGCATATTGACTTACCATATACAGGTCATGGAACCCTCAGATGAATTCTTATATCTGTTTTTTTCATATGCTGGATAGCTATTGACTAAAGCTGCAGACACTTTTTTATTTTACCATAAAGAAGGCCTCCTCCTACACTTATTGACCTACAGCAAGGAGGAGACCTGGCAATAATCTCTCATTGGTTCTTCAGGCTGCTGAAAGTCCTCTCCTTATGCCCAGAATAACTGTATAGAAGCATGGCTGCAACTCTTACCCATCAAACTGGGATTTTTCCTTTAACCACTCACACGGCCCCTATCACTTACATGATTAATATAAATAGTGATTTAATTCACATCATTTTTCTGTAAGGTTATGTACATAGAGCAACTGAATATAAACAATTCATGAATTAAAAGTCCTTATGTCTCCACTGAGACAGAGTGAAGTCCATGAGTGTACATGTTTATATTCAGTTGCTCTATGTACATACAGGGGTGATTCGCCAATGAGGCGAGTTGAGGCTGTCGCCTCAGGCGGCAGTGCCCCACTAGGTACCTGGGGCAGCAAAAATGCCGCTCCTGGCACTTTAAGAGCTGAATTTCTGTTTTTCAAACCGAAAATTCTGCTCTTCTAGCGCAGAGAGGCTCTCAGTGCTAGTGTACTGGCCCTCTCTACTGCCCTTGTGGACCCCCCCAGGTGAAAAAAATGCTTTTATTGGCTCAAGTAGACATCAGTGTGCTACAGTTTCCTTGGACTTCCATAGAATCTAATGAAACATTGCCCTCCAGTGACCAAATTGCCATAAAGCAGAATGGTAGAATGCCTACATGGCTTTACTAAGCAATCTGTTTTTCCAAGGTATCTTTAATATGCGCACCTTTAACCAGAAAAATCTATCAAAACAGGTGTTGATTTGTAAATCATCCTTCTTTTATACAGAACAGTCATTTTCAGCAGTGCTTTACAGAGAAGTTAGTCCCAGGGCAGCACAGTGGCACAATAGGGCAGCTCAATGGTTGTGGGGATGTCAGGAACAAAAGATGGATGATAGATGATGATGATAGATAGATGGATGGATGGATAGATGGATAGATGGATAGATGGATGGATGGATGGATGGATAGATAGATGATAGATAGATAGATAGATAGATAGTAGATAGATAGATAGATAGATAGATAGATAGATAGATAGATAGATAGATAGATAGATAGATAGATAGATAGATACTGTAGATAGATAGATAGATAGATAGATAGATAGATAGATAGATAGATAGATAGATAGATAGATAGATAGATAGATAGATAGATAGATAGATAGATAGATAGATAGATAGATAGATAGATAATAGAGAGAGATGATGATAGATGGTAGATAGATAGATAGATAGATAATAGATATATAGATAGATCGATAGATAGATAGATAGATAGATAGATAGATAGATAATAGATATATAGATAGATCGATAGATAGATAGATAGATAGATAGATAGATAGATAATAGATAGATAGATAGAAGAGAGAGAGCGAGAGAGAGAGAGAGAGAGATGATAGATAGATAGATAGATAGATAGATAGATAGATAGATAGATAGATAGATAGATAGATAGATAGATAGATAGATAATAGATATATAGATAGATCGATAGATAGATAGATAGATAGATAGATAGATAGATAGATAGATAATAGATATATAGATAGATTGATAGATGATAGATAGATAGATAGATAGATAGATAGATAGATAGATAGATAGACAATATGTTAAGGAAAACTATATGATGTTCCTGCAAGATTTAACTGTGAAAGATAGACAGATAGATAATAGATAGATGATAGATAGATAGATAGATGATAGATAGATAGATAGATAGATAGATAGATAGATAGATAGATAGATGATAGATAGATAGATAGATAGATAGATAGATAGATAGATAGATGATAGATAGATAGATAGATAGATAGATGATAGATAGATAGATAGATAGATAGATAGATAGATAGATAGATAGATTCATAGATAGATAGATAGATAGATAGATAGATAGATAGATAGATAGATAGATAGATAGATGATAGATAGATAGATAGATAGATAGATAGATAGATAGATAGATAGATGATAGATAGATAGATAGATAGATAGATAGATGATAGATAGATAGATAGATGACAGAGAGATTGATAAGAGACTGTCATAGACTGAGAGAGACCTGACTTTCCCCTATTCCCATAAATATAGATAGATAATAGATAGATGTTTATCTGAACTGAAATCTGAACCCCTAAAGCCATCTGTCTTTAAAGCTTTGCACAATAATTTTGTCTTCACAGATGATGTCATTAATTTATTCTTTAAAGGAACCAGGGCCGGATTTACATAGCGGGCGCCCCTAGGCCCACTGCCGTTTGCCCCCCCTGTCCCCTACCTTTTATTCATGCAAATTTTCATGGAGATTGTATCTCCTGCGCATCCCCAGTGTTTTTGAACCAATGTGGGTGTGGTTGGCCAGCATGCCGCCCCCCTAAAATCCTGCCGCCCTAGGCCCGGGCCTAGGTGGCCTTCCCACAAATCCGGGCCTGAAAGGAACCTTCAGTATTCAGCCGGATCTAAAAAATTATAGATGCAGCGCATTCTTTGTTAGAACGGAACCTAAAATCCCTCTGTTTCCCTATTGCTGGTCAATAGGGAACAGCAATAGGGAACACAGTATATCCAAACCAGTGGACCTGACGCTGTAAATGGGACCTGAATCTACGGTTGGAGGGGCTGAGCCTGAACTGTAATTAGAGTAAGATTTGGGATTAACAATTTGTTATTCCTGCATTAAGGCTGAGTGCCTGATACAGAAAGGGCATTGTGAAATACTCCTAAAAATGCTCTTACCTATTGATAATACTGTGAAAACCATTAAACTGCAATACAATTAAACAGTATGTTCTAAGCAACTTTTCAATTGGACTTAATTTTTTCTTTTTTATAGTTAATTATTTGACTTCTTCTTCTGACTCTTTCCAGCTTTCAAATTGGGGTCACTGACTATGTAGGCTACAATGTTATTCATATTCCAGTCTCTTGTTCATATCAATGCATGGTTGCTAGGATAACATGGACTCCAGATTGCTGATATTGCCAACTGGAGAGCTGCTGAATAAAAATCTAAATAACTCAAAAACCACAAATAATAAAAAATAAAAACCAATTACAAATTGTCTCACAATATCCCCCTCTACTAAAAGTTAATTTAAAGGTACAACCATTGCTTTTCAGAAATCAGCAATTTTGTTGTTATTTTGCTCTCAGCTTGAGAACACACGCCGCATCAAACTTATATGTCTCTCTTTGGACCTCACCTATTTCCAATGCTGAAAGAATGAACTCAATTCATGGAGCAGACCAGCCAATCAGTAGCACACTGTAAGACATCCCGGCGCATCTCTTTTTGGCTACGGGGGCTTCTGGCGACGTCATGCGCACAAAAGTGATGCAGGTGTCGGTTTGTTTGCGTTCATTGCATTTTTTGATGCGAGATACGATTTTTTGGCACCAATTCTCCTTAAAAAAGCCCTTTCTCCATTCTAACAGTGCCCAAGCTGGCTTCTGTTCACAGATCCTGCTGAATTGTTGTTATTTACTATTGGAATTTCCTGTTTTTTGACTTCTGCCTGTTTTTTACTTCGATTCTTGCCGCCTGCCTCGACCCTTTTGGCTGTTTTGTGACTTTGCTTTGCCTAATCCTTGCCGGTACCTCGTTACGGACTTCTTAATACCAAACGCACAAATTCCTTGTTGGTTCCGTATCAGAAAGCCCGGGGCCCCAAAAGGGTGTCAGTGAACTCTGGAATCCACAGGGCACTGAGTGTTCCAGCCGCCTTCAAGGTTCCTGATTGAGGAGTACATTTCAGTTAGCTTGGGCCCGAAAATGGAACATTCCCAGGCTGCTGTGTCCTCTGCATTGGCTACTTCAATGTGATGATGAAACGCCTTGACAGTCAAAAGGCTCAGCAAGCTCATCTTTCACAGGCCTTACAGCATATTATGGCTCACCTGGAGACTCTTCAGATTTCTGGGACCACTGTTCATCAATCCTCTTCTGCACAGTCATCACACAGGCTGCACGTCCTATGGTTCCCAAGATTCCAGCCCCTGTTTTGTTGGGGTTCCCTTGTGCATCTGAGTGTACCAGCCACCTTCAAGGTTCCTGATTGACGAGTATGTTACACACACAATGTGTAGTGATGTCTAACCTGTAACTGTAAATATGGTGAGTTATCCTTCTGATGTACACAAAACTGTATTCCTCTCTTCATTCCATAAACATAACTTATATCAGTGATTCTCCAGTCCCAGAGCAATGGCTATTTGTCCCAGCCAGAAAGCCAGTAAAAGGGAAAATAACAGTCTGGTCTACTAACTATCTCTCCTAGACATTCCTGGAATTAGACCGAAGTGACACAGTAATGTTTTTATATCTGTAAACTTGTTAGAGAAACTAATAAGGCCCATGACCAAAGATTGCAACTTAAATGAGGTTTTAAACCCTAAAGTGCAGAAAACATAATTTTCTTTTGCTATCAAACAGTGGAGTAACTATATGTTACTGGACTCCACAGCAAATTAATTTTAGGGCCCCCACATATCCAGAGATTGTCCTGTTTTGCCAATATATGTTGAAATTGCTCATTATTTGGGTATCGTGGGGCCCTCTATACCTTCTAGGCCCCCTGCAGCCACAGGGTCTGCTTCCTCTGTAGTTACACCCCTGCTATCAAATTACTACCTGGTTTCTAGGGTCATCGATAGACTAGAATATAACTAGGAGAGGGCCTGAATAAAAACATTATCGTTGTAATCAATCAAATTTTCATAGTTAGGGCCACCTAGCACCCAGAAATTACAAAAAGTTAAACAGAAATTCAGGAAGCACCAGTTTTTCCTGGCCCATTAAATTAACAGCATAATAAAGCAAACATTAGAAATACAGATGAAGGAAAGTAGTTGCATAATATTTATTATACATTTGGGAGTAAATGAAATATTACCTATTAGTGTACAAATTACTATTTTTAAAAATCAAATTAAATACAGAAACAATGACTCCCCGTTGCTGTTAGAGATCAATGCCACCCGTGACAAAACCATGAAGACTATTTCGTAAGGAATGAGTTTGTTTTAATTTCTACCGGCAGCTGCTTCCACAGTCAGATTTCTTGTTAAAAAAAAATGTAATTGATTGGACGTCGTATTTCCCAAGTTCCTCATTTGCATTACTTCCAAAGCCTTAAGAGCCGGCGCTAAGCTTCTCTCAGCATGGATTTTCTTCCTAGTTCACACACCTTAAGACAAAGAATATGGTTCAGTGTAAAAGGAAAGAGAAGAAGAAGAAGGGGGGGGGGCGGGAAAAAACATTTTGTTGTGCAAAAGATGCACAGTAAATTTATTCTGCTTCCAACCGTGGAATGGGCTTCAGCAAATGGATGGAGGGGCTCATCAGAAGAAAAGACCCCCTATGTAAACTTCATTGCCATTCACAAGATTTGCTCTGACACTTTACAAGTGGCATCAGATGAAAAAAAGAAAAATCTGTTCTAGGTTTGGGGTGCTTATCAGCTAGCCTCCAGGCACTTGACCCTATGTTACCGACCCCCTAATCCTCTGATCTGCATGCTGCTAGTCTTGCCCACAGCTTCACATGAAATTGACTGCACTACTTGTCAGTTGATCCCTTCACACATTGGAAGCCACTCACCTACCTCCACCCTATTCTTCCTCCTTCTCTGCCTCTCTAGTTTTCCATTCCGTTAGTAAATTGCAAAATAGGTTGTTTGGGCTGGATTTGCACAGGGAATTGTCCCGTTAATGAAACGCTCTGTTCATTGTACAGCGGCAGCAGAGGAAAGTTGCACTCCCACCCCCCCAAAAGCCAAGCAGGTTAACATTTTTAGGCTTCCCATTGAGAACGAAATGAAAGGCTTTATGCCGTCAAATCCAGACGCACAAACAGCTCGGCATACAAACAGTTACTGCTTGTGTGCAAGTGGATTTAGGTGGCCTTTTCTGAATGCCGTAGATTTGTGCCGACAAATTGACCAGCCTTAAAAATGTTTGCAAAAGCAACAAAATAAATCTGAGGTTTTCCCATTATTGGTTTTCTTTGCAGCAGGTCACCCAACTAAGCAGCCTGGGACGTTTCCATCCAACCGGCCTATCAATATATTTAATTGAATCGGAAAACAAATGTAGGAAACTTTTTTTAGTTTACTTTTTTTGGTTAAAATGGGGCATGGGATTTTATCTTCATTTTTAACAAAGGATTAATTTCCAAAATTGTCTCTCTCTGATAATCACAGACTTGATGAGATAGAAAACAGTTTGATTTTTCCTTAAGCCAACGAAAATGCGCCTTTTTTGTTTTGTTTTTTGGGAGATTAGTGGCGGGAGGGTGGCATTAAATGAGGATCGGATTTAATAAAGCCAGCAGATTGCTGCTAACAAGCACGTGTACATGAGAAATACTGTACAGGTAGGGGATCTCTTATTTGGAATTTTGGGGGAGGTTTGTCTGTAATTTAGAGCAATGTGGATTTATACAGTGAAGTTATCACCAAGAACAATGGGCTGTCTAATTTATATAGTTAATGTAAAGCTCTACCGGATAGGGCACTGTTGTAATTCAGCTCTTTCTGGATTGTGGGTTTCTGGATAAAAAAATAATAATAAAAATACCACCAAATTAAAGGTAAAGTTGTCAAATATTTTCAAAAAAGTGTTAGAAAAAAGGTTTACCATTGGAAAGAGCATATCTAAAGAAGAATGTCATCTAATAGAGCCCTCTGTCCCACAATATATCTATACAAGTGTAGGATCTATTATCCTGAAGGGATCTTTCTATAATCTGATAACTTTGCCACCAATATGTATTTATTAGAAAAATGAATATTAATATTATTCATATTATTAAAGGGGTGTTTTTCACCTTTAAGTTAACTTTTAGGGGCACATTTACTAAGCTCGAGTGAAGGATTAGAAGTAAAAAAACTTCGAATTTCGAAGTTTTTTTTTTGGGTACTTCGACCATCGAATAGGCTACTTCGACCTTCGACTTCGACTTGGAATCGAACGATTCGAACTAATAATCATTTGACTGTTCGACCATTCGATAGTCAGAGTACTGTCTCTTTAAAAAATAACTTTGACTACATACTCCACCACTTTAAACCTACCGTGCATCAATGTTAGCCTATGGGGGCCTTCCCCATAAGCTTTCTAAGCTTTTTTTGATCGAAGGAAAATCCTTTGATCGATGGACTAAAATCCTTTGATCGTTCGATCTAAGTATTTGCGGTAAATCCTTCGACTTCGATATTCGAAGTCGAAGGATTTTACTTTGATGGTCCAATATCGAGGGTTAATTAACCCTCGATAGTCGACCTTTTTATTACTTATTTTCCGATTAAGTTCCTCCCTTATTCTAGTCTCCCATTCAAACCATTGCTTGGTTGCTAGGGTAAATAAGACCCTGCAACCAGATACCTGCTGAAATACCAAAGTGGAGAGCTAAATTAAATGAAAAAAACACAAAAAATAAAGAATACAGACTCACTGCAAGTTTGTCTCAGAATATCAATGCTCACTTCATATTAAAAGTTACTTGAAAGTTGAACGCAACTAAAACTAAAACCAATAAAATGGACTTTTATGGCTATCTTTTTACAGATAAGAGATTCTAGGGATGCACCGAAGAGATCCGGGCAAATACCGAACCGAATTCGAATCCTAATTTGCAAATTAGGATTTGCTTGCGGCAAAACATGAAATTCACTGCAAATTCGCGTCTGGCGAATTTATTCGCCCATCACTAAAAGTGACATTATCGTTTTTTGCCCAATATCTTCTTAATCACGCTGTTTTCTTTGAGAAAAAGTTACTTAGCCTGTATCCAGGGTCAGACTGGGCCTGCGGGTCACGGGGAAAAGATACAGGTGCTATGTAACTTTTTTTTTCAAAGAAAACAACTTGGTTCTGGGGGAGACAATATAATGGCATCTTGGTTTGTTCTGGGGCCCTAAAATGAATTTGCTGTGGGGCCCAGTAACATCTAGTTACTCCACTACCAACAACCCAGTGTGGACTTTTTATGGCACCAGTGTTGGAGGGGAGACCCTAGCGCCAGTGTCGGACTGGGACACCAGGGGCCCACCCAAAAACCTTAGACTAGGGGCCCACCAAAAGACCTTAGATCAGGAGCCCACTCTCAGTACTATATAATTTCTCTCCTCACGCAACCTCTATTCCCCTTGTCTCTTTTCTTTACATACTATAATCTATTATTCAATCTATTTAGTCTCTGTTCTCACAGAAATAGGGAATAGCCATGAAATATGCCAAATGTTTTGAAGCAGGAGGGCCCACTGACACCTGAGATCTCCTGGTATCCCTGTGGGCCAGTCCAACACTGCCTAGCGCTCATTTCTAATGAACTGAGATTCAAAATTGGCCCTGGAATTACAGATGTCAAACAGCATTTTCCAGAATGTACTGATTACCATTTGGGGGCGTCTAGGGCTCACCAGAGGACCCGACCTTCCCTCCCCTGACCAAACACTACTCCCCCTGTCACCAACCACATCTCACATCCCCCAGTGTTGCTGATACCACCTGCCCCACCACTTCAAACCCACCCTGTACCCTTGTGTGCCCCTTCAAAGCAGTATATGGAGATCTTGCCCCATCTGGGTGGTCACAGTTAAGGCAGGTGGCAGCTACTGGCAAATTTGGGGATCCAGCCCCCCCATAAATGTTTTTCATGAAACTTAGAAAGGGGTACCTATATGTTTAACTCTATCATGACTGGTTGCAGCATTATTTAGAGACTACAGGCACACACACAGGTTTCACAGAGCTCCCTGCAACATGTGGGAGTCCCGTTAACAAACCTATTAATCTGTCATTGTGGGTTGCAGGTTGGGTGAAAGGAAAGGCAGGTAAGTTTCTCCAGTCAGGGTCCCTGTCGCTAGGGTTGCCACCTGGCCGATATTTTACTGGCCTGGCCGGAAAAAATAATGCTTGAGCCCAATGTTATTAATAGGTATATATAGGAAGTCCGGTATTTTTTTCCAGAAAAGATGGCAACGCTACCTGTGGCAGAAGGCGCCCTAAGAGACATTATAATTATATACGTGGGTCACAAGAGGGTGGGGTTTAAGGGAGGTTAGCAGGAGTTTAGGTAGATCATTGGTGAGGGTTGAATAGATCATGGTGGGGATGTGGCATTTTAATAAATGGGCAGGAACATTTGACCTGTAGCCACCAGGACAAGAGACCCACCATTAGACCTTTTGCTGGCGCAACTCATTCAAAAGTTATTCATTTGTCAGAACTCTACAACCTAACCATTTCAATTTACTTCAGAAAAACGATCTTTCAGCGTATCCCCAATCTTTGTAGTAATAGGCTCTCCTTCCAAAGGTCACACCGCACAGACCCCAATATCATCAAACATAAACGGTGAAGGAAGCCACAAACCGCAGAATGCTGCTGCTTAGTGTTTTATTGTACACGACATATTTCGGATCATGTGGACACTTAGGGGCAAATTCACTAAGATTCGTAGTTGCGCCAGCGTCCGCTTCGCCGCACTTCGCCAGGCGAATTTTCAACAGCGCTATGCAAATTCACTAAAATCCTAAGTTGCGCACAGGGGAAACGAAAGGTTGCGAAGTTGCACTAGCGTTAATTCGCCAGGCAAAGCGAAGTTATGCTAGCGATGCTTAATTTGCATACGGCGCCAACTTGAATTTACAATGGAAGTATACGTAGCAGAACTACACAAGCCTGGGAAACTTTCAAAACATCAAATAAATTTTTTAGTTTGCCCTACACATGTGCCCACTGTATAGTTTAGGTGCCATGAGTTAGGAAATGTAGGGGGGAAGGAGGGTAGCCCCCAAAAAAAATTTTGATCTTTTTCAGCCTATCACCCATAACAAAAAAAAAAAAAAGCCAAAGTTTTTTGGGACTTTGAAAAAATTTCAACTTTTTTTGAAGCAATCCCTATCTACTCTATTACACTTCGCCTGGTCTGAGGTGGCGAAGGAAGTCTAGCGTAAAAGGTAGCGTTCAGAAAAATGCGCGCGTCAGTGAATTTGCGTAGTTACGTCCATTGCGCAAATTCGCCAGGCGTAAGGGTGCAAAGTAACACTAGCGAATTTACTCCAGTGTCCGTTAGTGAATCGGCGAATTAACGAAAATGCGATACGCTAGCGAATTAACGCTAGCGTTAGGCGCTTCGTCCTTTAGTGAATTTGCCCCTTAGTGTTTGATCATTTCAATTTACTTATTTTATGTTCACCTGCTTTAGAGTCAATTTGTCACAACTTTCCTGTTCCACCAGCTAAATCTCTGCCCTGGGCCCTCTCAATATCTAGTTATCTTATCTCTTTGCTCTTTGTCTATTTTATCTATTATAGCTTTTGCCTCCTCTGTAATATCCCTGAAAAAGATGCCAGTTAGTTATTGGTTGATTTCTTTTCACGAAGACACTGGCAGTATTCGCTTATTCATTAGAAGCAGTCCCAACACAAGATAAAACTGAATGAATAATTGACAAGTTTACTTTATTGTGAAATGAAATCTATCTACTCACAACCTATTTTATTCCCGATCAGAAATTTAGATATAATCCCAGAGTTTTATAATTATTAGATTCTTCGCTTGCAACCAGATTCTAATGACCATAACTAATTAGTGCTGCTGCTTCATTGTGTCATTCTTACTTTCTAGGAATTTTTACTTAAAATGTCATGTTTATATACTTTCAGGATTACTTAGAGCATATTTTCATCTTAATTTTAAATCATTTATTTTGCAGTATAGCTATGGGCTCCTGTATCTAAAAAAACAAATTTAAAAGCTCAAAATTATGGGAAGGCATGTAATAAAAGGCACTAATGTGCCAAGGAGCAGTCAGTAGCCAATAGCAATTTACTGGTCATTTGTTTAAAAGCCAACATCTTATTGTTAGCTACGGCTTACTGCTCCTGGGCAAACAGTGCATTTTATTACATATGGGGGATAGACTACATTTTAAGCAAATATTTCTAATGTTTACATTTTCTTTTTTCTCTATAATAATTAAAGAGGACCTTGTTCTTAATCCTAACTAAACTGCATGAATCGATATTGTGTTTTTAAAATGGGTCATTCACCTTTAAATTAACTTGTAGTATGATGCATTGTAGAGGGTGATATTCTGAGACAATTTGCAATTGGTTTTAATTTTTTATTATGTGTGATTTTTGAGTTATTTCATTTTTTTATTCAGCAGTTCTCCAGTTCGCAGTGTCAGCAATCTGTTTGCTATGGTCCAAATTCCCCTAGCAACCATGCACGGATTTTAATAAGAGACTGGAATATGAATAGGAGAGGCCTGAATAGAAAGATGAGCAATGAAAAGTAACAATAAATTTGTAGCCTTACAGAGCATTTGTTTTTTAGATGGGGTCAGTGACCCCCATTTAAAACAGAAGAAGAAGGCAAATATATAAAAAACTATAAAAAAAAATAATAATAAATGACAATTGAAATGTTGCAAAGAATTAGCAACATCCTAAAAGTTAACTTAAAGGTGAACCACCCCTTTAAGGTTTAAATTATTTTTATTTTAGACATAAGGTATGGTGATCCAGGTTATGGAAAGATCTATGAACTGGAAAGCACATAAACGAAATCTTTGTTATTCCAATAAAAATATCAGCACTTGTCTCTATAAAAAACCAATACAAAAAAAAGACTCTGGCATATTGGCTCCAGTACTGCAAAATAAACTGCTATAATTATATTTAATGCATCATTGTTGCTACAGTGCCATCTAGTGGCTCTAGGGTTGTCACCTGGCCGGTATTTTACTGGCCTGGCCGGTAAAAATGATGGTTGATCCCAATGTTATTAATAAGGAAAAATGATAAATAAGTATTTTTTTCCGAAAAAAGATGGCAACCCCAAGTGGCTCCTTCTTCAGAGACCCTCGAGCCTAAAGATACCTCTGTCCTTTGGAATTTTTGTTTATATTGATCATAATGCACCAAATAAATGTTAATGCACGTGGAACTGCAATTCTATGGCGCAAATTCACTAAGCGCCGAACGCTAGCATTAATTCGCTAGCGTTTGGCATTTTCGTTACTGCGCAAATTCACTAACGAACGCTGGCGTAATTTCGCTAGTGTTACTTCGCACCCTTACGCAACGCGAATTTTCGCTAGCGACGTAACTACGCAAATTCACTAACTTGAGCAGTGTACTGAACGCTACCTTTTTACGCTAGACTTCCTTCGCCACCTCAGACCTGGCGAAGCGCAATAGAGTAGATAGGGATTGTTTCAAAAAAAGTCAAATTTTTTTCTAAGTCCCAAAAAACGCTGGCGTGTTTTCTACATGATGGGTGATAGGCTGAAAAAGATCGAAAAAAATTTTTGGGCTCCCCTCCTTCCCCCCTACATTTCCTGACTCATGGCAACTTACCTAGACAGTGGGCACATGTGTAGGGCAAAATAAAATTTTTATTTGCTGATTTGAAAGTTTTCTAGGCATTTGTAGTGCTGATACGTGTTCCTCCACTGAAATTTGAATTTCGCGCCGTATGCAAATTAGCCTTCGCTAGCGTAACTTCGCTATACATAGCGAATCAACGCTAGCGCAACTTCGCAACCTTACGCTACACCTGTGCGCAACTTCGGATTTGAGTGAATTTGTGGAGCGCTGGCGAAACTACGCCTGGTGAAGTGCGGCGAAGTGCGGCGAAGTTGCGCCTGGTGCAACTTCGCATCTTAGTGAATTTGCCCCTATGTATCTAATCAGAGTATATTTTTGTGTAGGAATACATTTATTGTGAAAACAACATTGTTATGCAAAATCGTGTTTTCTTCTTTTTTGCATCAAACCAGCAACAAGGCTTTTGGCTTAGAGCATTTTTTTTGGAAGCCAAAAAGGCATTTCCTGTTCCTTGGATACCTTATTCCTTGTGCCCAAGCAAATGAGCGTCAGATCAATGGCTTTGATACTATTCATATTAATAGGATTAGCTTTACTCGCGGGGAAATAAACATGACTGCCCCAAGGAAGCCAAGTCCAAATCCAGCTTCCTTGTTAAAGGGAATTTCATGCATTGTTACATATTAAACAACTGTTCCTTTCATCAATTTGTCACAGACATTTTTTGTTACAATTGCGACTTAGTAGTGATGGGCGTATCTGTGCCGTTTCGCCATAAAATTCATGATACAGGGGAAAATTCCCAAAACTTATTGAAGCCAATGGGTGTCAAAATAATTTTAACGCATGTCAATTTTTATCCATTTTGTCCAAATGCATTGAAGTCAATGGGCATCCAAATCATTTTAACGCGAGCGACAATTTTTACAAGCGCCTCGACTATTTTGTCCAAATGCATTGAAGTGAATGGGCGTCCGAATATATTTGACGCTCAACAATATTATGCGCGCAACTATTCTGATGCATGACTTTTTTTTTGTTGTGGTGGATTTTTCGCTGGCAAATTTTGTCGCAATTTTGCCAATTTATTCACTGCCAGCGAAACATGGAAATTCACAGCAAATTTGTGCCTATCGAATTAATTCACCCATCACTATGACTTAGACGGTTTCCACCATCCTCTAGGTCTTCTAACACCGTTTAGTGTATATAATAAGAATGGTCTATTCTTTGCAACTGTGCAATCTGTCTTCATATTGAATTTTTTTTGGTTTTGGAGTTATTTTCTTCTTTTACCTCTTTTCAGCTTTCAAATGGAGGTCACTGACCCCAGCAGCCAAACAACTATTCATCTGTCAGGCTATAATTGTATTGCAAATGGCATTTTTTTTATTACTTATATTTTTATGAAGGATTTCTCCTATTCATCCACCTGACTCTCATTCAAACAGTGGCACTGGTTGCTATGGTAAATTAGACACTAGCAACCAGAGAGCTACTGCAATGCCAAACTTGAGAGTTTAAACAATCAAAAACCACAAAAAATTTAAAAATGAAGACCAATTGCAAATTGTCTCAGAATAACACTGTTTACAGAATGTTAAAAGGCAAACTACACCTTTAATGGAATGTTTTTTGTTTGTTTTTTGCTATAGTAAAATGCAAGAACAATTGAGCTAGACAAAATGATGATAAACAGGAAAATTTTTCAAAAATTATTTTGAAGCTGTGAAAGTGAAAGTTATTTTACATGAATTTTACATATCCTTTAAATTCAAGGGCTAAGGGCTTCTTCCCCTAGGGGAGAAAAAAGAAAGTTTGTGATATCTTCTTCTAGATAAATGTATGGCTGTAGTTAAAAAGGCAGCCATGGAAAATGTGCAGTGTCTTATTTGGCATAAGAATGTTGGATGAAGCCCTATACCATAAAAGCAACTACAGGTGTGGGACCTGTTATCCAGGATGCTCGGGACCTAGAGTTTTCAATTGAAGCATTAAATAAACCCAATAGGATTGTTTTGCCTCTAATAAGAATGAATTATATTTTAGTTGGGATCAAGTACAAGCTACTGTTTTATTATTACACTGAAAACTAAAATCATTTGTAAAAATGTAAATTATTTGATTAAAATGGAGCCTACGGGAGAGCAGATTTCTGGATAGAGGATACCATACCTGTAGTAGAAAGAGTTATCTTCCTCTCCTGTTGTACCGGTACTGGCCGTTATGTGTGTAACTCTGTATGTTCTATGTATGTAATTCATGTGATTTCTTTGTATAAACACATTTATTTTACAGCGATGCGCAATATGTTGGTGCTCTAAAAATACATGTTAATAATAATAATCTTACAGGGGTTTTAGTTCCCCTTTAACTAAAAGCATTACATTTACAGTGAATCTTAATGCATTTTCCTGATTTTTTTTATTTTCCAAATTTTACACCATTTATTTCTGGTGCCCGGAAAACATTACATATAGGTTCTGGTGTATATCAGTTTTTGACATCTTTGTTTCAACAGGCCAGTCTGTGTAGCACTCAGTAAGTGGTTCCAATAGCTGCAGGAAGCATGCCGTGTTTTTAGAGCAGGGGATTCCATCTCCCAAGTACCATATGGCCCCTGCTACCTTCTGTTAGATCCCTGGTGCTAGTGTTGTGAAGTGCCGGCACTTGATCTCTTCCATTACCTGTTTTTAATTAACCTTCTGAAATCTCATTGTGGAGAGGTGATTTGAGCCGGGGCGCATGAATAGCACCCACCCTTTAGAACATGCTCCTCCTGAATGGATCCAGCGAGCCGAGGACAGTTCCCCCTTTTATCCAATGTTCCACGGCACAAGCTTCCAACATAAGCAGCTCCTCTTGGCTCCTTGAGCTTCACTCCATTTGACATCTCCAGCTCGCCTTTGTCTATTCAGCAAGGTTCCATCTCAGCACTAGTGTGCGGCACCCAGGCAATCTCCCCACAAGTGCCATTGAGATGGAGCTGGGACTGAGAACAGTGGGACATGTACATTCCACTCACAGGGTTGTTGCCCAGAAGTGACATTGGGTTGAGTCATTTGTGGCACCTCCAGAGAAGAACTTCACTTCATTTCTCGGGTGCTTGTACAGCATAAAGCACAAAACCCTGTTAATACTTCAAGATGGGGGTGTTGATGTGAGCTTAGTCCAAAATATATCTTGCTTACATGCAGAGTTTATCTTACTTTAATTTTCCACTAAAAAGACAACAGAATATAGGGAACATTTACAATTCACATGGGTGCAAGTGCAAGAACTCTAAGGAGCACCCCTTAGGATTCAAGCACTGTGCTCTTTCACCCATGCAGTGGTGTAACTAGATGTTACAGGGCCCTACAGCCATGGTCGGACTGTGGGGGTCAGGGCCCACCACATCAGAGCCCCTCCCCAGTTGCAGGGCCCCCTCTGTCCCTCGATGCCGGCGTATACCTGCTTTGTGTCTTCTTGCGATTGGGCGGGGGGAGGGGAGGTCAGGAGTGCCATCTCTGTGGAGCGGGTCTGGGCCAGCGGAGTCAGTCCGACACTGCCCACAGCAACTCAACTGTAGGGCCCCCAAAAATAATCATTTAGGGACTCATGGGGACCCATATTCCTCCTGTACCCCACTGCAGTCGCAAGGTCTGCTTCCTGTGTGGTTATGTCCCTGCACCCATGTTATTACTTGTGTTCTACACCTTGTGCAAAGAGCAGCACTCTCAAGTATAAGGGGACCCTATATTTAACACCTGCCCTTGCACCTTGAGCTCATTGGTGCTCCCTGGCTTACACATCTGAATGGTAATCAAGCTAGGGCATATCCAGGTGGACCAGTGTCAGACTGGGACACCAGGAGCCCACCCAAAAACCTTAGACCAGGGGGGTCTACCAAAAGGATCAGAGGCCCACTCTCAGTACTATTATAATTCCTCTCATCACTCAAACTCTATTCTCTTAGTCTCTTTTCTTTACATGCTATAATCTGTTATTCAGTCTATTTAGTCTCTTTGTTCTCATAGAAATAGGAAATGGCCATGAAATAGGCCAAATGTTTTGAAGCAGGAGAACCCACTGACACCTGGGCCCACCGGGAGTTTTCCTGGTATCCCTGTGGGCCAGTCCGACACTGAGGTGGACACTAATGTTTCTCCCCAAGCCCAATTCTCGTGAGGACAGAGCTGTCAAACTTCATTCATGCACCCGTTTTTTTTTACATTTTGCACCCAATCCGTTTATGAGTGCATTATTTGCTGTGTGCACTGCATTTTATAGGCATCTGTTATTAAAGCAAATAGTGCATAAAATAGGTGCAATTTAAAAAAAAAAAACTTACAATACAATGCTTTTTACCTAAAATTCCAGCATCCTTGTGCCTGCCATTTGCTCCCAATTTGCATGGACAAAAAAGTAACATCTGCATAATAATGGGCATCACTTGGTTATGGCATGGTGTTCTGTTACCATCATTGGTTTAAAGGTGTCAATTATAAGCTTCCCTTGTGCCCACCACACTGTGCCATGTACATGTCACTATACAGAGGAATAAAACTGCCAGCGCAATAGTACAGCTAGGCACTGCACTTAGGGCAATTTTGCAAAGGGTCTCAGATGGCACTTTATCCATGTAAGCTTAACCAGGTAAGCACAGGTGTAGGGTGAGAATACGGTTGCCACCTTGTCTGGAAAAAAATACCAGCCTTACTCTGTTTTTATGTTGTTTCCTAATTAATAACAAGGGCATCAAGCATAATTTTTGCTGGCCAGGCTGGCAGCAGCTTCAAATGATACGAAGGACAGAACTGCCCGATTTCAGCAACAAGTGCTTTATGCATGGTCTTCCTGTGGCCAACAAATACCGCCTCTATAGTTCCTACCATGGGCACATAATAGGCTTAGGGAAAGCAAAAAATATCCTCCCAATAGTTTCCCCAGGCAAATTGCTATAGTCTATAGTGGCCTTTTTGTTTATTAGAGCAGTGTTTTTCAACCTGTGTGCCACGGCACACTGGTGTGCCGCAAACTAATGTTAGGTGTGCCGCTATCAATTTGAAGGCCGAAGTGTGCGGACCTTTCACGTGACGTCACGTGACCTGAGCGGGCAGAAGAGCCGTGCCTGGGTTGGCTGATCAGGGAGGTCGCTGGCTGCACTGCGCGCAGCTTCGATGTGAAGGCAGAAGTGCACGGACTGACAGGTGAACGGCTAGTGCTGTTATCAAAATATTAAGGAAGCAGACCCTGCGGCTTAGCCATGATATAATAAGGAGAACCATATTTCTAGCTGTCTGGCTGCAATGCATGAGGCAGAAGGTTGTCAGTAAGAAAGTAGAAGGAAACATATATGAAAAGGCCAATTGAACTTTTACCTGATAAGATTTTCCAAAGCAGGGTAGAGCTGCCCTCTATTTAAGCTGGTAGGGGCAATAGCGTGGGTACCCGGCATAGCAAGCTTACCCTGGCCTTGAATGATGAATGTGAGAATTCTCTCACGAACACAGAGATTAAATTATTTTGTTATTGTGTTTTTTTGTAATAACAAAATAATAATAAGTGACCTGCTTCTCCCTTTGCACAGTTGCTAGCTGAAGCACCAGATCTAGTTAGTTAGATTTGAGATTTGATTATCAGTATTGTTTATTTATAAAACCCCAACGGTCTTGGCAGCAATTATAAAATATTTGGGGGAGTGTTATTACAAAAAAACACAATAACAAAATAATTTAATCTCTGTGTTCGTGAGAGAACTATTGCCCCAACCAGCTTAAATAGAGGGCAGCGCTACCCTGCTTTGGAAAATCTTATCAGGTAAAAAGACTGCAGATGATATAATAAAGTTCAATTGGCCTTTTCATATATGTTTCCCTCTACTTTCTTACTGACAACTTTCTGCCTCATCCATCAATGTTTAAAAAAAAGCTTACATTAACAATAGCACTTATATTGTTAATATAAGCTTTTTTTCACATTTTCAGCTGGTGGTGTGCCGCGGGATTTTTTCAATGAAAGAAATGTGCCTTGGCTCAAAAAAGGTTGAAAAACACTGTATTAGAGAAAGAGTGACCCCTAGTGGAAACAATAGCCAAGAAAGCAATTAAATCATTTATATGACCAATCTTATGTTTCTTAATATTCCCTATGATTACAGAAAGCAATCTGATTGGTGGACAGTTCTTTCTATCCTTATCTGGGCTGTAGAATGTAACTTTTCTGGTTTACCTAAGGGCACATTCTAACTGCCTCTCTTGCCCTGCTCCATGCAGGCCACCATTGAGGGGATCTGAGCGTATGCCAATCAGAGACTCCATGGTTTTCTTTCACAATGGGACCCCATTCAACTTTGTTGTTCATTCCACAGGGCCCAGGTGGCCGAAGAATTGGAAAGGTCCATCTAACTATTTAGTATGGGGTCCTGGCTCCATGCATTACTGAATTATTGTATTATTGTACTGATTTTGCGCCGTCCATTACCACAATTACCATTGAATCACCAATACAAGTTTCCAGGAAGCTGCCATGATGGTTGCTTTTTATGACTGAACATTTCCTTTCCAGACAGCTCACCGTTTATTTTATAATTAAAATGTAACAAGAGCCGGTCCTGCCTTCCCTGCAGTTTGCTGTAAACACAGGTATCTGTGGGTTCTGCATATAATACAGCAATTGTCATTTGCCCAGATTTCCTCCCAGTGCCATGTCATTTAATGAATGCTGCTACGTGGTGTCTATTAGTGTGTTAGAGTGTTAGCGTGTTAGAGTGTTAGCCTATTAGCGTGCCGTCTCCCTAAATCCTTTTCTTTTAATAGCAAGACACAAGTGGCTATTAAAATAACTGGCATTCCTTGCACTGCTGATAAGAGCCATACCAGCCCCTCCTGTCTGTGATTTAGGATGAAATAAATAAATATGGGTGGGAAAAAAATATCCCAATATTTTAAGTTTATAATATTGACCTGGACATTCCTGCAGCTCCTCAGCACCAGCTGACCTCAGGCTTAAATAAACATGTTGAATTTCACGGATAATTCACATGATATTTATCAGAGCCTCGCTGCCCAGGGGCTGCTTTTCTTCAGTTAACAGTTAACCATTTCCCTCTCCCACCAAGTTAAAGGGACATTGTTAACAAGCCTTCAATGTGCCGACAGCAGACTGATTTGAGTGCACATCCTGAATTAAAATGATCCTTCATTTATAAAACACTGACATATTCCCCAGCGCTGCACAGAGATTGTTCATCATTCCTACCCCAGTGGAGCTTACAATCCAAGGGCCCTATCAAATTCACACACTTTAGGATCGATTTTATCATGAACATGCCTGTATGTGTTTGGGAGGAGACAGGAGTAACTGGAGTAACATAATCCTTGCAGATTGTTCCCAAGCCGGAATCAAACCTAGGACTAGTGATGAGCGTATATTTTCACCAGCCATGGATTCCACATTTCGCCATATGCAAATTTGTTCACAAAACTGCGGCAAAAATTTGCTAAGACAAAAAAAAGCTGCCGTAAGAAAAATGTCGATAAGAAGGCAATTACTTTTACAATCCATTCAGCACTCCACACTAGTGATGTGTGGGCCGGCCCGATAACCGTGGGTTTACCCGCAGGTTCGGGCCAACCTCGCACCCCCCTTTCCAGGTTGTGGGTAGGAGCAAGTTGAGCTCTTCTGACTGCTCTCCCCGCCCGTGAACTTATTTTATGTCGGCTTCTGACTTCCCGGGTTGAACTTTTATAGATGTGCGCCTCCCCTTTTGCGATGTCATTGGCGGGGCAGGTTCTATAAAAGGAACCCGGAAGTAGGGCTCGAGCAGGCGCGGGTGGAGGGAGGGAGGGAGGGTGGCGGTCGTTTTCAGGTTGGGAAAATCCAGACTCACACATCACTATTCCACACATTCCCCCGCTCTCTTTACTGTTTAATTGTGTAGCCAGGACATGGGGATGGACATCAGGTCCCCCATTCTGGGGCACAAACAAGATTCTGAGATGATACAAGGCTTGTCTTAATAACAGTGTCCACAAAATGTCTCCTGCCTGCTTGCTATAATTATGAATTCCCAAACTGATGGAAACAAGATTCGAATAATTTATACAGTATAATTAAAGTTAATTTTGCTTAACTAATGTTATAAAATAGGATTTTGAAAAAAAAGTTTGGGTGACGGCCCCCTTTAAGGATTATGGACTTGCACTCAAAATGGACTTTTGTTCTGTTTTTTCTATTTTTTCAATTGTAATATTTGTTTTTTTCCCTCACTGTTTGAGTACAGCTTCAGTACCAACTAACGTGTCATTACAATGTTTATAATGTCATGGGTATATTGTATGGTCTCTCTACTACGTTAGTATGTTTGAGTATTTAAGGTGTTTCCCTTTAAATTGATTACCCAGAATGCATTGAGCTGTACAGGTCAAAGTTCACATGAGCCTTAAATAGGCGCAATTGGTAATAGTCCTTCGTTCACTCGATAAAGGGTATTGTACCCAAAACAGGAACGCTTTTGCAATAATACTGCTGGAGTTCCAGTTCCTTTTTTTAAGTTTTTTAGATTTCACTAAGTATTTGCAGCACAGAGCAACCATAAAGGAATTGGACATCATTTTTCGGATTTTTGTACTGACCACTACTCCTTATTCTATTTGGATATATGGAACCACCACTGTATTAATACTGCCGTGTAGTCTAGGGCTGCCATGTGCTCTGAGATTTATGTAATTGGCACTGATTGCAAGAGAGAAAACAATTAGACCGCACTCACTTTTCTGCCCAAGTTTGATATTGGGTGCACGTCCAGAAGCCCATTCACTGTGGCTGCTCCAGAATATACAGATTCCATCCAATGGACAGCACTCCTTTTTTCATAAAACTGTCTTTATTGTTATTAAGACAGCAGCATGCAACGTTTCGAGTGGCACTCCAATCTTTGTCAAGCATAAATCACAATGTTTAACACCTGGACTTAAATACCCTGAGGCACAGTGCCCCCTAGTGTCATCACACATTATAGCATAACATATGTAGACATCATAAATGTTACAAGAAAGATAAAAATTCAATAGTGGTTACAAAATATCCATAACTATGCATACATATTTTCCTGTTCTATTACAGATTCATTTATCTCAAATGTAAATAGACCAACTTATCTGTAGCATGTCCAATATAGATTGTAACCCAACCAGGATAAGGAAATTTAAAATGTCCACATAACGACCTATAAAAATAAAATCAACTTAAAGTTAAAATCACTTCAATAGAAATGTATGTAAATCATACTCATGGTTCAGTCCGTTAGGGGCCAGCGTACCCAACCTTCTTATCCACTGCGCCTCCCTTTGTAATAATTCTTTATCACGGTCTCCCCCACGTCTCTTTCTTGAGACTGTATCCAATATTTGAAACCGCAGTTGACTTATAGTGTGGCCACTTTCATTAAAGTGTTTAGCTAACGGCTGGTTCAATCTATTTCTGATTGCCGATTTATGTTCAGTTAACCTGTCACGTATACATCGAATTGTTTTCCCCACGTAAATTTTCCCACAGCGGCACTTAATACTGTACACCACATACGTGGATGCACAGGTAAAGAAACCCCTAATGGGAATACGTGTACCTCTCAGTGGATGATAAATCCATTCTCCCTTTAGGACATTATTACAATGGCAGCATCCACTGATTGCAAGAGAACAGGTATGGGGGTGTCAGAGGGGAGTCTCAGCTGGGACTGGGCCCAGGGGAAGTGGGGGACCCTGTTGTGGAAACCCCAGGGGGCCTCAGACCCTCCAGGCCGACACTGTGACTATGTATATATCTAGGGGTATTATAAATGGCATTGGGACTGAAATGCTATGCAGGGAACTATGCAGAAAATGTATTTATTTAACTGCCCCAAATACAAAAATCACCCCTGCCTATAGGGCACATCTGTCCTATAAGGATCAGTCCTACCAGTGAATAAGACCCAACTCTGGCCAAGCTCCAGGGAGGCTGCCGTCTCATACCTCTCAATATTTTGGAAACAGAAAGAGGGACAAAAAGATTTGGCGTGCTATGCGGGGTGAATATTCTTGACCATGCCAATTTGTGTGGCCACACACACCCTAATTACCATGTACATTTTAGCAAATTTAGAAGGTTATGACAGTATGACCACATTTATGTGGTTTTTATGTGTTATTACAGTTTTGCTAAAGAAGGTGCATTGCCCTGCAAATAGTGACGGGCGAATTTCTCGCATTTCGCTTCGACGGACAAGCCAACGTCAGTTTTGGACGTGCGTCTGAAAAAGTCGGTCGTGTCAATTTTGACACTAACGTTAAAGTCAATGGACGTCCTTATAGTGTTGCTGCACGGCAATTGTGACGCAATCGATTTTTCGGATGCGCGTCCAAAATGCCGGCGAAACGCAAAAATTCAGCACAAATACATGCCAGGCAAATTTATTCACCCATCACTAGCTGCAAATCAGTTTCCCCAAGAGACCTCCTTATCTAAGGGCTGAACCACACGATGCGTCTTCTTGAGATTTGACGCGCTGAGAGGAAACGCATGTGAGGAGACTGATGCGGCAAATATAAGGTAAATAATAGAAATGTCAGTCCTTGTCGCTGCTTGCATCCGACACATTTCTATTACTTACCTTATATTAACCGTATTAGTCTCCTCGCATGCGCTTCCTCTCAGCGCATTGCATCGGAACAAGCCGAACCCTAAAACTGTTACTAAAGTATCTCAAGTATCTGTTCTGGGCTCTCTGCCAAACACCAATTAAGTTAGAAACATTGTATCTTTTTCTGGCTGTTCAGTGCAGGAGATCAAAGAGAAAGTCAGGACATTTCAGTACAAATGTGGGACAGCGGGTTGAGCTGTCAAAAGCTGTCAAGAGCTGTCAAAAGCTGTCATTAATTAACCTTTGTACTGGTTTTAGAGCTGTCATTAAGATTTCAATACATTTTACTAACGAAGACCCCATAGTTTTGTGGTTAGTGATGGTTGCTGGGAAGACACTGACCCTAGCAACCACAATGACCTCACACACAAGGTAGATGTTCTGATAACATTAACAATATATGTGTTGCCTGGACTTGTATCTAACAAACTGGATTCACTGCAGGAAAGTCAAGCTCACCCTTGATTTGATCCAAATTGCTGCTGGATATAAATCTTTTTTAAGGAATGTTTTGAGATGTTCCGAGACACAGTCCATTAAGCCGTTAGTCTGGAGTTACACAACTGCGGGGAAGATTAGGCAAGCAGCGCCAATAAATCAAAATAAGAACCTGAGGAAAATGTTATTTACAGGAATGTGTACGGTACAGAGATGTGTCAGGGAGTGGCCCCTGGCCCATGCGGGGCCTGTAATAGGCCATTAGCTCTGTCAGTCGGCTGCCCACCTCTCCCCATTACCTGCCCTTTGAAAAGGTTCCAGTAGGGGATTATCAGGGTCTGTCGGAGGGGATTAGAAGACATTCAAGGAAAATAATTAATATATTATACACAAGAACCACCAAACCCTTAGTAATAACTGGGCTCCCACCAGTGCCCTAAACAGACACACATACAACAAAAATTCCTTTATTTAGAAATCAAACCCCTGAAAACAGATTTAAAAAATGCTCCAAAAAAAAAAGTGCTGTTCTTAGTTGAGAAGAATCCTCTGATGTTTCTTTGGCCAGTTCTACTCAGAGCAACATTGTGTTATATTTCTCACTAAATAAATTTTCAGCCAACTGTAGCCAGTCTGCCAAAGTGGAGAGCCGGTGGCGCAGTTGAGGGTTTATGCTTCCTTTAAAGGAACAGTAACATCAAAGAATAGAAGTGTAATTAAAAAATGTAATGCAAATAGAATGCAGTGTTGCCCTGCACTGGTAAAGCTGGTGTGTTTGCTTCAGAAACACTAATATACTTCATATAAACAAGCTGCTGTGTAGCCATGGGGGCAGCCATTTGAGCACAGGATACACAGTAGATAACAGATAAATACTACTATAGTTTATATAAACAAGCTGCTGTGTAGCCATGGGGGCAGCCATTCGAGCACAGGATACACAGTAGATAACAGATAAATACTACTATAGTTTATATAAACAAGCTGCTGTGTAGCCATGGGGGCAGCCATTCAAGCACAGGATACACAGTAGATAACAGATAAATACTACTATAGTTTATATAAACAAGCTGCTGTGTAGCCACAGGGGCAGCCATTCAAGCACAGGATACACAGTAGATAACAGATAAGTACTACTATAGTTTATATAAACAAGCTGCTGTGTAGCCATGGGGGCAGCCATTCAAAGCAGAAAAGGCTCAGGATACACAGCAGATAACAGATAAGATCTGTAGAACATAATGGTGTTATCTGTTATCCACTATTTAACCTGTGCCATAAAGGCCTTTTTTCAATTTCCCCCATTGCAACACAGCAGCTTGTTTATGTGAACTATAGTAGTGTTTCTAAAGCAAACACAACAGTTTTACCAGTGCAGGGAAGCACTATACAAGATATTTTCATTACTTTAAAACACTTTAATTTTTTGGTGTTAGTGTTCCTTTTATGCACTTATATAGACATCAATTAACTGCTCATGCATAATCTTGCCATCTTGGGAAAGCCCAACTGCCAGTTGCACAATTTAAAGGGAAAGCAGGTGTCAAAATAGGGATTGCCAAACCCAGCAGCCAATGCCGATCCAAGGAAGATCTGTTATCCGGAAAATATAAGGTCCCGAGCATTCTGGATAAAAGGTCCCATCCCTGTACAAATAGGACAAGTTCAGTGTCACAAAACCAAAATGTATTAAAGGCCAAAACGTTCCCCCTCACTTTTTCTAGCAAACAATGAGTTAAAATGATAGGCCTTTTCCCTCCCCAATCGTTATTTAAAGAGTCTGCAAAGAACTTGAGGGGATTAGCACCATTGTGATCCTGCAGTTTCCCACACTCCTCTCCTATCATTTTAGCACAGATTTCCCCCCTGGGCTGAGAAACATTTCAATGAATACTGACTTAGTGGCTCATTCACAGCCCAAAAGGAAGGGAAGGTGGGAAGGCATTTGGCCTACAGCAATCTAGTGAAATATTTGGAATTAATGCTATTATTGATATTAATATACTGTATATATATCAGGGTGATTTCTAAAGCAATGGGGGACAGGCTGCAAAGTGCAAAAAATGTTATGTGCACTATGCACCAGGGATGCACCGAATCCACTATTTTGGCTTCGACTGAACCCAGAATCCTTCGCAAAAATTCAGCCGAATACTGAACCGAATCCGAATCCTAATTTGCATATGCAAATTAGGGTTGGGAAGGGGAAAATATATTTTACTTCCTTGTTTTGTGACAAAAAGTCATGCAATTTCCCTCCCCGTCCCATATTTGCATATGCAAATTAGGATTCAGATTCGGTTCGGCCAGGCAGAAGGATTTGGTGCATCCCTATTATGCAGTCTGCCCACTGTGAGCACCCACAGGCACCGGCCCATGTGCTCCAGAATGGATCAGCACAGCACTCACAAGGGGCATCCTAGGGTGGCAATGTAGAAATGAAATGGGTCGCTCACACCTTAGTTAACCTTTAGTATGTTATAGAATGGCAACTTTTCAATTGGCCTTCATTTTTTAATTTTTTATAAATGTTTAATTATTTGTCTTCTTCTGGCTCTTTCCAGCTTTCAAATGGGGGGTCACTGACTCCATAAAAAAACAATTGCTCTTTAAGGTTACAAATGTATTGTTGTTGCTACTTTTCATTACTCATCTTTCTATTCTATTCATATTCCAGTCTCTTCTTCAAATCAGTGCATGGTTTGCTAGGGTAATTTGGACCCTAGCAACCAGATTGCTGAAACTGGAGAGCTGCTGAATAAAAAGCTGCCGGTAAATAACCAAAAAAAAAAACAAATAATAAAAAATGAAAACCAAATGCAAATTGTCTCAGAATATCACTCTCTACATCATACTTAAAGTTAATTCAAAGGTGAACTTTTAAAGGGGAGGTAAATGCTTCCCGGCAAGTTTAAGGAATTCTAATAGAATCCTTTAAAGGAGACTACTTTACATAGGTACATGAATTTGTGAAGCTCCAATTCTGCTTAATGCATCCTAAACATTCAAATCTTACATGAATATGTCTTTATAAATATATAAAAGGCCAGAGATACACTAGCAGTGTCTGTGCAAGTAGAAAAAAGGCCAATACTATCTCTTCTGCTCAGGGTCGGACTGGGGGGCCCGGGGCCCACAGGAACCCTCTGTCCAGAGCAGGGTGATCCTGGCCCCTCCGCCGCCTGAGGCAGCAGCGGTTGCTGCTGCCCCCCCCTCCCCCGGAAATTAGTTCTTAAAGTACTAGGAGCAGCATTTTTGCTGCCCCTGGTACCTAGTGGGGCGCTGCCGCCTGAGACGACAGCCTCAACTTGCCTCATTGGCGAAGCATCCCTGGTCCAGAGCCCCCCTCTGGCTTCCCCGCCCGCAGCCTACTATGAGGCGCACGCATGAAGGCGTGCTCGACACGCGCATTAGGGTGCGCTCGGCACAACGTGCGACGCTGAATTATTTTTTTTTTTTGGAATCCCAAAATGGGGCGAGGGGGTCTGACATGTTGGGGTCCATGAAGGTCGGGCCCACCAGGTTTTTTCCCGGTGTCCCGCCGGGCCAGTCTGACACTGCTTCTTGCTCTTGATCTTATACTGCTTTAAAATCTTGATCAACTCATATTCCAAAATAGCACAGGACAAGAGTGCACAATCGAAAGCACAGTATTTAGGAAAAAGACGGCTGGTAACTCTCTTTTAAGAGCAGATTCCTGCCATCCGAAAACACTTGTTTAAGTCTGTGCCCATTGGTCAGTTCCAACACCTCAGACGTAATTGCAGTACGGATAAAGAATTCATGACACAGGCAGCTGCTCTGAGAGATTGTTTTCTGACTCAAGGTCTCTGTTGAAAAATGTGAAGGTAGCTTTTGTTAAAGCGTTTAAAGGATAAGTAAACCTTTAACATAAGTGAATGTAAAATTAACGAGGGTGCTATTCTAAGAAATTTTGCAATGTACATTCATTATTTATTTTGTTTTTATTCAAAGATATTAAGGGATACGTGTCCTGTTAACATTAATGAATTTAGTTACAACAGCGCCACCTGCTGGTCTGACCACCAAGTAGTCAAGGAAGTTGTCAGGAGAAAGAAAGAGGCTGATCTGATGTTCTTCTGCTTAGGAAAGGTTTGAGAAAAGTTTTTAATTTTTTTCCTACGCAGAAGAACATCAGAGCAGCCTCTTTCCTTCTCCTGACAACATCCTTGACTACTTGGTGGTCAGAATGGTGGGAAAATGACCAGCAGGTGGTGCTGTTGTAATTCAATTTATTTATATCAACAGTACATATTTCCCTTAATATCTTATAAATAATGAATGTTAATTACAAAAGTGCTTTAAATAGCACCCTCGTCAATTTCACACTCACTTATTTTAAAGGTTTACTTATCCTTTAAAGGAAATAGATCACAATCGCTGAAAGAACCAAATGTTGCGAAGAATCATAAAAAAAACTTTGGATAAAAAAACTTTGCATAATGATACAACTATGTTCTATACAAAGAAGCTTATTGGTTCTTTACATTAGAAAGAGGTGACCTAAGGGTTTGAACCTGCGATTTGACATTGTGTGTTGCGTGTAGAGCCTTTTCTAGATAGGAGCATCTATAATTGGAGCCTGATTAGTTACTTATAGTTTATTTGTTATTATTTATTTGATTTACTGTACTTACTTTTAGCGAGTTCAGTTGAGGTCTTCAACATCATTCATTTTTTAATTGGTTTGGTTTTGACGATCGAAAAAAACATTATTCATGAGAATTTATATTTGTTATTGATTTGATTCACACTCAAAATAAAGTTACTTTATCAAGTACCCCCTGGGACTCTGTTTAATTCATAGTTACAATATTGAGGTTTTTAATTTAACTTAATTAAGTCTGATGTTAAAAGGTACATGAAAAATACAACTCTTGCACTTCTCAAAGTCTACAAAATCTTTTTTACAAACCTCTATTATGGTCTGTGGCCTAACGCGTTTCATGCTTACCCAGCACTTAATCACAGGCTCGGCTATATCATATATATATAGAGAAAAAATACATCATTAATTACATCTCATTTAACTAATTGAAGGTGCGGTTTGATCTCTATATATATGATATCACTGAGCCCGTAATTAAGTGCTGAGTAAGCATGAAACGCGTTAGGCCACAGATATGGCGTCATAATAAATGTTTGTAATAAAGATTTGGTCATTGACTTTGAGAAGTGCAAGATTTGTATTTTTGATGTAATTTGTACCTATTCTTGGTCACTAGGATAACTCATTGCACCAATTTATGTTTTAACAGAGAGGGTCTCTATGCTGTTGGTATATTAAATTGATTAAAAGGTGGCAACCCTAGTCTCGGTATAAAAACAAGATTTCGCATGTGCTTAATAATGAATATTCAACTTATATAATATATAAACCCTTTGTTATTAAACTCTATGAAGCTGTATCTCTAGGTTCTAGATC
Organism: Xenopus petersii; assembly: GCA_038501925.1. Classification (NCBI taxonomy): domain Eukaryota; kingdom Metazoa; phylum Chordata; class Amphibia; order Anura; family Pipidae; genus Xenopus; species Xenopus petersii. The sequence continues at coordinate 182,349,848 of CM076674.1, read as the reverse complement.
TTCTGGGTTAATTGTGTCTGTAATTTTTCAGGGCTGTAACACCAGCCGATCGCGTGATCAAATTCTGATCTAAACCAAATGTATTGTTCCCATGTTGAGTGCAACAGTCAGTCCTGAGCGGTTTTATCTTCCAGCCGCCCAGGAGCACATCTCAAACCACATAATCAAGTGTCTAAAAACAGCTCTACCACAAATGCTGGAGGGGAGCCTTTGGCCAAATGAGCTGTCAGAAGGTCTCCAGATCCCAGCAGCCTCTAGTAATCATTAAGCTGGCTGGCTAATTTGTCAGAGACAAGGCATTTCTCAGGCTGGTAGAAGTTTTCCCAGCTCCTAAAGGATGAGGGGAGTGTTTCAGTGGAATGTGAAGAACACATCAAAGATAAACATGTTCATTTATCAAAGCAAACATTGGAAGGTATGCTCGGATCATCAGCATGGCCCAGTCTCACTTCTTCTCCTCTATAAATGGACTAACGCGAGCTCTCAGAATTAGGGATGAGCTGATTGAGACAACCTGCACTACAAGTTCTGACTGCGACAGATGCCTGGTGTCAGTGAAGTTCTATTTCAGGTGACTGCAACTCTTGCTCCCTACTCTTTCCTTTTTCTTACCATCCCTTCTGCTCTTCCCATTCTTCCTCCCTTCTATTAACAGCAATATTTGTAAAAGGATTGTAACAAGGTCACAAAAGCAAAAAAAAAGCCATGTATTCCATATCTACTGCTTCCAAATGCTTATGGCTGTATGTCTCCATTGAGTGCAGGTGTAAAATATCCCCTTCCTCAGAATCCTTAGACCTGTACAGTTATGGGACCTGTTATCTAGAATATTTGGAACACAGGTTTTAAGGGATCTTTCCGTAATTTGGATCTTCATACCATAAGTCTACTAGAATGTAATGTAAACATTAAATACATCCAATAGGCTGCTTTTGCTTCCAATAAGGATTAATTATATCTTAGTTGGGATCAAGTATAAGATACTGTTTTATTATTACAGAGAAAAATTGAATCATTTTTAAAAATGTGTATTATTTTTATAAAGGAGATGGCCTTTCTGTAATTCGGAGCTGTCTGGATAACAAGTTTCTGGATACTAGATGCCATTTGGATCACCATAACTAAAGTGTACTAAAAATCATGTAAACATTAAATAACGCTAATGTATTGTTTTGCCTCTAATAAGGATTAATTTCATCATAGTTGGGATTAAGTGAAAGGCACTGTTTTATAAGTAAAAAGTGAAAGGAAATCATTTTTAAAATGTTTAATTATTTGGTTAAATTGCAGTCTATGGGAGACGGCCTTCCTGTAATTCTGAGTTTTCTGGTTAACAGATACTATATTTGTATAGTGTATTTTCCAAGTAAGTGAGAGTACAGAAGGGCAGGTCCCAGTGAGAGAGAAGAGTCCCACCTGGCAGTCAAGGTCTGCCTTTAGTCTGCTCTGCTCTCAGTTACTTGTCCAAGACTGGATTTTTCAGGTTTTTTTTAATGTATTAAACAGTAATTATGAAAAGGAAATTAACCTGTCATGGCCATTTACATTTGTATGTACAGGGATCAGGAAACAAATATACTGTAGATATGTCAACATCAATGAAAAGTGAATGTAGATCTACTGATCTGATCCACACATCCCTTGTGTTTAATGAGCCCATTTCACAAGCCAAAGGTTGGGGGGTTCTGATATTAAGGCTAGAATACCCCTGAAAAGGTATAGGGCCAAACCCCCTACTATTTATCTTCCACAATCAACACTACCTTTTGCAAAAGAGAAGCTCATGGGAGGTGCTGAGAGTTCAAGTTTCACAGTTCAGTGGGCAGCAGGCTGCACATTTATGCCATCAGGGCCTCCATCAGGAATCATGGGTCCCAATATCTAATAAATAAGCAGGGCCCTCCCATCCAGGGGCTCCCAAATATTAGCCCATTGGTCAGTGGGGTCATTAGTCAGAGCTATGCATGTGCACACACACACACCCGTACCCTATTATGCCAAAACCCTGTCCGTGTCCTGCACCCCTTCCTGCAAGACCCTTCCCAACCTTGAATCACATGTCTACAGCTCTTGGGTCCCCTTCTGTTATGTAATCCCATTGTGTACACTTTTGGTACTGTAATAGAAGGGGTGGTTCACCTCTAAGTTAACTTTTAGTATGTTATAGAATTACTAATTCTAAGCAAATTTTAAATTGCCCATAATTTTTTATTTTTTTTATTTATAGTTTTTGAATTATTTACCTCCTTCTGACTCTTTCCAGCTTTCAAATGAGGGTCACTGACCCCATCTAATAAACAAATGCTCTGTAATGCTTTATTGTTATTGTTACTTTTTATTACTGATCTTTCTATTCAGGCTCTCTCCTATTCATATTCCAGTCTCTTATCCAAATCAATGTATGGTTGCTAGGGTAATTTGGACCCTAGCAACCAGAATCCTGGCATTGCAAACCGGAGAGCTGCTGAATAAAAAGCTCAAAAACCATAAATAATAAAAAATAAAAACCAATTGCAAATTTTCTCAGAATATCACTCTCTGCATCATACTTAAAAGTTAATTTACAGGTGAGCAACCCCTCTAACTTTCCGTTGAAAACAAATGAAAACAAATCCATGTAAAGCGATTCTCAGTTTACAGAAATACATGTCTAACAATGTGCTAATATATAATTTCCAGCTGCTGGGAGTTACAGGATACTGTTGTATTAGTGGAATGTTGTACAGAGGAACAGTTCATTAGATAACAGACCATAAAACACAGAGAGCAATGAAGGTGTTGCAAGGTTTATCTAGAATTCCCTCACTCCCATCAATCTTCCCCTATACACAAATGAACAGAGACCTCTGAGTTGTATTTTTTATATGTCAGCGCCCTCCTGTAGGGATAAGACATGCTGTGCAGGTATCGGATCCTTTATCTGGAAACCAGTTATCCTGACAGCTCCAAATTATGGGAATCTACCATAGGCTCCATTATAATATATAATTTCTCTTTAATAATAAAACAGTAGTTTGTACTTGATCCCAACTAAGATATAATTAATCCTTATTGGAAGCAAAACCAGCCTATTGCATTTATTTAAAGGGATCCTGTCATCGGAAAAACATGTTTTTTTCAAAACACATCAGTTAATAGTGCTGCTCTAGCAGAGTTCTGCTCTGAAATCCATTTCTCAAAAGAGCAAACAGATTTTTTTATATTCAATTTTGAAATCTGACATGGAGCTAGACATTTTGTCAATTTCCCAGCTGCCCTTGGTAATGTGACTTGTGCCTGCACTTTAGGAGAGAAATGCTTTCTGGCAGGCTGCTGATTTTCCTTCTCAATGTAACTGAATGTGTCTCAGTGAGACATGGGTTTTTACTATTGAGTTTTGTTCTTAGATCTACCAGGCAGCTGTTATCTTGTGTTAGGGAGCTGCTATCTGGTTACCTTCCCATTGTTCTTTTGTTTGGCTGCTGGGGGGGAAAGGGGAGGGGGTGATATCACTCCAACTTGCAGTACAGCAGTAAAGAGTGATTGAAGTTTATCTGAGCACAAGTCACATGACTTGGGGCAGCTGGGAAATTGACAATATGTCTAGCCCCATGTCAGATTTCAAAATTGAATATAAAAAAATCTGTTTGCTCTTTTGAGAAATGGATTTCAGTGCAGAATTCTGCTGGAGCAGCACTATTAACTGATTCATTTTGAAAAAAACTTTTTTTCCCATGACAGTATCCCTTTAATGTTTACATGATCTAGTAGACTTAAGGAATGAAGATCCAAATTATCCCTAGCATTCTGGATAAAAGGTCCCCTACCCATATAAATAATGTACATATTTGCACTAGGGTTGCCACCTGGCCGTTATTTTACTGGCCTGGCCGGTAATAATGAAGGTTGATCCCAATGTTATTAATAGGGAAAAAAAGATAAATATATAGGAAGGCCGGTATTTTTCAGAAAAGGTGGCAACCCTAATTGGCACAGATATTCTCCAGCAGGAAAATATGAGTCTTACAGCAGCACTTTGAGCGAATACATAATACCTTCCTTATTTGCCCTGCCAGAGAACTACTGGCTGAATTTTGTTAAACTAAAACATGTATGAGGTTTTTGTAACTTCTGTAATTTCTAGGACATATTAAATATCTTGGCAGAGCTCAGCTTGAATGGCTGTTGGAATAAATTGGAAAACATTTATAATTTTTCCGACTGTGCTACAGACCGCTGCTTTCCACCAGTGTGATGTATTGCGTACACGGGAGATTTTTGTTTATTTTGTATTTGCTAAAATATCATGATTTCTAACAGCAGCCTCAAGCCCATGAATATAGTTAGTCCTGTATTTCTATCAATGGTTTCCACCAAAGGGTCCCATCAATGCTTATGCAATTTCTGCCCTATAAACCAGCCCTGTTCTCATAAATTCAGTCTGTGGCTGAAAAATTATGCAGGTTACATTAACATAATTATATTTCTTTATTCCCAGAAAACATCCAGCCCAAACAGAGAGCTGCACCCCCTCCCCTTGTACAATAAGCACTTAAAGCGGAAAAACAAAAGTCTAACTTTTCCCATAGAGAAGTGTTTGCTCTCATATAGATGCCAAGCACTAATTGAAGTCATTAATTAGCTTTATGTGTGGATCTCCCGCTGGGTTATTTTCTGGGTAACTAAGGAGATTAATCTCTAAATCCTTCTTATTTGTGAAATGTGCAAAATAAAAACACAGGACAGTTGTTTCTTCTATCTTCTTTTACTCACAGGAACCCTAGAGAGAGCTGCAGCATATTTTGGAACGGCCATGGGTAAATGTAGAATGTCCCCTAACCAATGTCCCAGCCCAACCTCAACATCAGGAACTGGCATCTTAAAGGATCAGTAACATCAATTTCTTTTTTTGTTTTTGTTTTTTAGATCGTTAGTATAGAACGAAAAAAAACCCACAAAGACAAAAATAAATGTTTAAATCGCAAAGTCTTTATTAAAGGGCAAGTAAAGTCTAAAAGAGAATAAGGCTATAAATGCTGTATTTTGTATACTAAACATAAACATGAACTTACTGAAGAACAAGCCTAATCAAACAAATGATTTATGCTTTCAAAGTTGGCCACAGGGGGTCACCATCTTGTAACTTTGTTAAATATCTTTGCAAGACCAAGACTGTGCACATGCTCAGTGTGGTCTGGGCTGCTTAGGGATCGTCATAAATTATCAAAACAGGAAAACAAACAAAGCTGCTTGAGTTCTGCACGGCTGGGAAATAAGGCAGGGGCTCCCCCTGCTGTTTATAAGTATAATTGTTTCCCTGCAGAGCAGTTAGGGACCGTCTGACAATTCCTATCCACAGCAGTAAATGAAGGAACAATTTCACTGCATACATTGGTTATTATTTAATGGCCTGTCGCTTTTTCATAGTCTGAGCTAGTGACTAAGGCATTCTGATATTTACCTGGACAATACAGCGATGTTTTCCTAAGGTGTACGCTGTTTGCCTTTCAATGCATGAATTGCAATGTTCTGTTACCGTGTTTGCTCAAAACCTGAGCTATGTCTCCTGCGCCTGCCATTCTCATAGGATAGATATTGTTTTATTTCTATCTTTTTATGTGGTTTAGAACTAGTAAAAATAGGATTTAATTTTTTTGCCTTTATATGCCCTTTAAGAAAAAACTTACAGAAACTCCGCTTGCGCTCCTCTTCAGAAAAGGCGATCCATCGATCCATTGTGAGGTGCTCGATTTCTCCTCCCTGCCTTCCTCATAGGAGATAGCCAGAGAGGAGAAATCGAGCGCCGCATGATGGATCGTCGCCGTGACGGCTTTTCTGAAGAGGAGCGCAAACTGAGTTGTGGTAAGTTATTTCTTAATAAAGACTTAGTGATTTTAAAGTTTAATTTGTCTTTGTGGTTTTTTCTTTAGTTCTATACTAGCGAATTTTTTTTTAAAAAAAAATTGATGTTACTGGTCCTTTAAGGCCCTCTAGAACATTGGGACAATGTACCAGAAATTCAGAGAAGCCAACCAGCAGTAAATGCACTTAAATAATGTGTAGACTCTACATTCATTTTTCTTGCATATATACCCATTTGAAGCCATGGGATCCTACACCATAACATACATCGACTATTGTCCTCACCAGTTCCCATAGTAATTGCACCTAGCAAGCCATAGACTTGAGGAACCAAAAGCAGCCATATTATGATCAAAGCTATTAAAGGGGTTGTTCAACTTTGAGTTAACTTTTAGTATGATGTAGAGAGTGATATTCGGAAACCATTTGCATTTGGTTTTCATTTTTATTATTTGTGGGGTTTTTTTTAGCTAATTAACTTTTTATTTAGCATCTCTCCAGTCAGCAATCTGGTTTCTAGGGTCCAAATGACCACCGGCACTCCCCCAGGCTGCTGATCTCCCTCTAGGTGGTGGTGGCCCCTGTAAGGGGTGTGGGGGCACTGCAGGGGCCTGGCACCCACAAGTCGGACCCTGCCTATAATAAATAGGGCAAGTGTTTCATTTGAGTTGGGAAAGTAACATCGGAGTGAGACAAGACACTTCTTCTCCTGTACATAAAGGAGAGATCTCATTTTCTTTTGGTTTCTTAAAATAACCTAAGAGACTGGAAGGCGCTGTTTCCCTGGAAAGATTATTCCCACGTACAATAAATACGTATTGCCCTGCTGTTGGCTGCTGCCTGGGTGGCTGAGATTCGGGGGGGACCTTAGATCTGTTCCCACGGGGCTCCTAGAATAAAAGTTTCAGAGCGAATGGCACTGCTGCTTTAACCGAATGTATCCAGCCAAAAGCTTCTGACATTCATTTCCTGCTACTGGTGCTGCTGCTGCGTGGCAGGGAATCCAAAGATAGATCAAGGGGAAGAAAAACACAATATGAGAACCAGTTGAAAAGTAGAGTGGGATTCCAGCTCCCGGGAAGCACATGGAAAGCTGAGCCGATGCATTGTGTGGTGAGTCCACAACTTCATGCAAGATGTTTCCTTTTGCTATGAATCGAAAATAATTCATGAAATCAACGGCTTTTATAAAATGTTTAAAAATGTTCCTTCGGGCAGTAATCATAGGTTACTTTTACAGCAGGTGGGGCTGGCAGGTTGGTGCTGAATTTTGTAATGATGCAGTACATCCATAGGACAGCTCCCGTAATCACCTTAATATTGTTTTTATACGAGCTGCGTTATGGGATTGCTTCTGGGATGGCAGCAGAGCGCGGCCAGATGTGAGACTTGGGCTTGAAGTTGAAGCCAAACAAAAACACATGGAAGAACAGAGAAATCTCAGATTCTGAAACCTGAATTCTTCAGAGAAAAAAAAGAAGTGGGGTTTGAGACAAAAGCAATTATTTTAACCATGAGAAATAAGTTAACGTGAAATGCTTATTTAACCCTAAGCAGGAATAGTAGATACCACCAGCCCAAATGACTTTATTGTTGTTCATTTCTATTACTAATGCCTTTGGTTTCCATAAAATGACATGTTTTTTGTATGGCTTTTATGTATTTATCTTATCACAGTTACACTTCTAAATAGTCTTGTTAAGATTTAAACATTCTGCAGTATTGTAAACAAAAGTGTTCAGGTAGGATCCCTGCCAACTGCAATTTGACTGTTCTGTTATACAGATAGCTAGAATCTCAGCCATAAAGCAGGGCAGGACTGCTGTTTATAATAGGGATCACATAGGACTTGTGCAGCCACTGGGACAGAATGTTCTATTATACAGATAGCTAGAATCTCAGCCATAAAGCAGGACAGGACTGCTGCTTCCAATTGGGATCAGACAGGATCTGTGCAGCCACTGTAATAGAATGATCTGTTATACAGATAGCTAGAATCTCAGCCATAAAGCAGGGCAGGACTGCTGTTTATAATAGGGATCACATAGGACTTGTGCAGCCACTGGGACAGAATGCTCTATTATACAGATAGCTAGAATCTCAGCCATAAAGCAGGACAGGACTGCTGCTTCCAATTGGGATCAGATAGGATCTGTGCAGCCACTGTAATAGAATGATCTGTTATACAGATAGCTAGAATCTCAGCTGCCATACAATGCTTACAATGGGGACCAGATGGGATCTGTGCTGCCACTGGGACAGAATGCTCAGCTAAAATCTCAGCCATAAAGCAGAGGGTGACCTCAGCGAAACGCGTCAGGTGTGGCATCACTTCCGGTCTCAGCAGTGAATGGATGTACATGTGGAACATACGGGAGAGGGAGATGCTGGCAAACTCCATCTCATTGTATTGCAAATGTTCACCTCCATGATCTGCACTATAAGACTGGATTGTTTGATATGCGCTCAGAGGTGTGACTTATGGAAGTGCAATAAGTTTTAAAACCTTTTAAAAAATAAAGGCAGTTCAACTATGGGTGTTGTCCCTGCTTTTTAATGTCTTTACAGAAAAAGGAATACCCTGGAGTTGATATTGATATGCTGTTTAGAAATCAGGAATCTTGTAAGTCCCACCAGAGAGTGGAGAAGTACTTAATTTTACTGATTGCACCTTATTTTATTTTCTTTTTATTATTTAGTCTTTTTCAGTAATGTTTACAGAAAAAAGAGAAAGGAAAGTGTCTAATAAAGTACAACATATAAACAGTGGCTTATGTTTCATTGATATATGACTTTCTGCATATTTTTCATTACATTTTCAGGTAATCTTTACCTAAGGCTTCTTGAATTTTCTTGTATCTGCTTTGTTGTCACATAGCCGCAGTAGGTGATAAGTTGGATGGGGAGTAGTTGAGGGAGAGTGGGGGGGGGGAAGATCAAGGAAAAATAGGAGAAGACAAGTGTAGAGGGTTATTAAATGTATTGGAAAGAACAAAGAATCTTTCATATTTCGACGTAGTTCTTATGTAGAAGCATTGATCCAGGGTTGGCGACTCTGGGCCCACGGGTATCACTCCAACTCCCCCTCGTAGTTCCTATCCAGGAGTTTGTCTATAATGGATTCCATTGCTCTGATCCAGTTCACCTTGGTCTCCAATGTTTGCCGACCTGGTATTTGCGGTCGTTTTCCAGTTTGCTGCCAATAGTGACCTTGCTGCAGATGTGTGTAGCTAGTTTGTGAGATTGTTTGGAACAAATGGCTCTGGTTTTCATACCCAGGAGAAATGTATGGGAGGTTGCCTGAATGGTGAAGTGAAGTATCTCGGAGAGCTACTAATTTCCAGAATTTTCTGAGCTTAAGTCCACCAAGTATGTAGGAATGACCCTTGTTCACCACATCCTCTAAAACAGAGGGAGTAGTCTGGATTACCAATAAGTCTGCTGATACGTGTAGGAGTGTAGTACCAACGAAATATAATTTTATATGCTCTTATGCTGGAGACTGTACAGACAGATGTTTCCCACACGTATGACCAGGACTTCTCGGATATCGTGAGGTCTAGGTCTTGGCCCCATTTTGTCATGTATGGCTGATGTAAGGTAGTGTTGTCTGAAGAAAGACAGCTGTAAAGCAGAGAGATTAGGTGTGATGGGTAAGTGTTTGAAGCACATGGTTTCAAAATAGGTTGGAGATTGAATCGTTTGGCTTTTAACCTCAATTTCTACATAGTGTATGAGTTGTAGGCAGGCCCGGACTGGCAATCTGTGGGTTCTGGCAAATGCCAGGGGCTGCTATAAGGTGCCATAGAAAGTCAGTATTTAGTGGGCTGGTGGGGGCTGTTTGGGCCTCTGAGTGGGCTGATTGGGCCTCTGTGTACCTGAAATGCCAGGGCCTATTTTAATTGTCAATCAACCTGGTTGTAGGTACCCAAAAAACCTTTTCCTTTTGCCACAGTGATAGCGATAAGGTCCGTAAATTTTTTTTTGGGTAACCCCCTACATTTTCTAACATATGGAACATAAACTGTACACTGGGCTCATGTTTAGGGCATTATAACAACTCTATGTTATTTATTAAGCTTCCCTGGACTTGTGTAATGTAATGTATTTGCTGAAACATATACTGTACGTCCATGTAACTTTATCATTTCCCGCCATATGCCAATTAGGTAACCCTAGGGCATCTTCGCTTTGATTGCTGAAGTAATGCTAGCGAAAATTCGCCAGCGTTCGGCACCCTGGCGAATATGCGCAGTTTATGGAATTTTGCCCCCAAGAGAGGTGATAAGCCATATGGATAAATCTTTTTTGAGCTTGTCAATCAGTTTTGGGTAGTTAGCTTTATATAAGGTGTCATAAGATGGCGTAAGGTGAATTCCAAGATATGCTAGGGATTTCAAAATGAAGTTGAAGTAGTTTCAGTTCTGACTCGGATATTTTCAGTGATAATTTTGTAGCCAGGTATTCGTTGGAAACGGTTTAATGAGTAAATTAAGTAAGGTGGTTTCAGGTGATGAAGTGTAAGGAGGATGCCATCAGTAGTGATGGGAGAATTTCCCCCATTTCGCTTCACCAGAAAGTTTGCGAATTTCCCCTGAAATTCGCAGAACGGCAAAAAATTTGTGATACCGAAAATGTATGCCCGCGTCAATTTTGGATGTGCATCCGAAAAGTCGCTCATATCAATTTTGACGCAGACGTTAAAGTCAATGGGCATGAGTGACTCTTCGGACGTGCGTCAAAATTTTTTGGACGCCGGCAAATTTTTGCAAGTGATTCGCAAATTTATTCACTCGTGGCAAACCATGAAAATTCTCCAAAAATTCGCACTAGGCCATCGCTCCTTAACTAGTCATCAGCAAGGAGGTTAATTTTGTGTTCCTTCGTTCCCACTCGAATGCCTTTGATGTATGGGTTATTTTTAATAGCATGGGCCAGGGGTTCCAAGGATAGAGCAAATATTAATGGTGACAATGGACCTCCCTCACACATCCCTCTTTTTATCTCAATCTGTTTGGACTTGAGACCCATACTGAGCACCTGTGCTGAGGGTGCTGAGTATAGTTGTCTCAGTCCCGTTAGAAATGGATGTGGTATTTGTAGTTTTTCCAAGACTGCAAACATATAGTTCCAGTCCAATCTATCAATCAATCTTTTTGTGCATCTTGGGATAGGAGTAGGGAGGAGGTCTGTCATTTTGGTGCCAGACATATTAGATTAATCACCTTTCGGATGCTGTCTGCTGCTTGGCGCCCTGGTACAAATCCCACCTGATCCTTGCCCATTGCACCTTATTTTAAATTATTTTGCCTTTTAAAACAAGCATTAGAAGCACCTTGTTTGACTTAATTATCATTTTATTTTGGAGATAGCGCTTTGTAGAAATCACTATAGAACTTTAGAACACACACAAAAAATCTGTGCATAGACTTGGTTCAAGACACACACAGATTAGTGTTGCAACACTTTGGTGACTGCACTTAATATTAACAATATTGCACTAGGTTCTGTTATTTGTTTTTTTTTTCCATAGCATGTGGCGCTGATCTATAATTGTACCTTGATAACTAGAATCTCAGCCATAAAGCATGGCAGGACTACTACTTACATTTGGGATCAGATAGGATCTGTGCAGCCACTGGTACATAATGCTCTAGATACAGTAACTAGAATCTCAGCCATAAAGCAAGGCAGGACTGCTGCTTACAGTGAGGATTTTTTAAAAAGCAAGTGCACGGAACACCATTCAAATGCAATCTGCATTGTTTTTTGCCCAAAATGACAGTCTATTTGTGGGCACCCCATGATTGGCAGCTACTTTTAATGACATCATCCTATTAATACAACCAGAGAAAATGAACATATGCAAAGGCCAAGTACAATGGAACATTCTGGGGGTACCATTTTGTAACGGTACAGCTGATGACTGCAGTTGTAACCTTCGTGTTCATGCCAGTGCTTCTGACCAGATCATCTCCTTTCAGCGGCTCCAACTTGAAAGAGCTCCGAGGGTCCTGGTCCCTGTCTTGGAGCTTGGGTACAGTACCTCTGCAGTGTGCATGTGCCGAGTAAAAGACATCGGTCCAGAACACTGGAAGCTGTTTCCATGGTGGTGAATGGTGACTACCTGGTCAAGAAGCACTAGAGAGGACAGAAAGGTTAGTGACTACAATCACCAGGTGTACCATGTGGTCTGACTGTGGTCGGTCTCATGGTGCCCGCCATTGACCAGTTTGTGATAAGCTGTTGCCATTCAAGTCAATGGCAGGCAACTTGATAGGTGTTTCTCCACTGATGAAAATAAACTAGTGCAGCAAATGTGCTTGTGCTATAATGCAACGTAATTACATGTACAAATAATGAACTTGTGATCTTCCCTCTAGATAAATTATTCCATCCCCTAGTTGATGAAGGCTTTCAGAAGGCTGACCCATACTGGAAAAAGCATTTCAATGTCCTGCAACCCCCGCCTTTTCTTATTCAGCTTCTTAAGCTTTGGTCTAACAAGAAACCTTGCAAGCAGCCAGAACAGTACGCTCTTGTTTGCCAAGGACAACAACGTTCGAAACTGCAGCTGCTCCACCGACATCAAGAGCTGCGAGTACAGCCTGGCCAACTTGATGTGCAACTGCAAATCTGTCTTGTTCCAACGAAATAGAACCCTGTCCAGAGTCAGTTACACCGGTGACCTGGTGGTCTGGTTCACGGACACATCCATCCTTGGCCAGTTGCTCAACTTTACCTTTGTGCATGATCTCAAGCTGTCATTATGTGGGGCTTTGCCTCTCCCAACAGATTACCTGGCTATCATTGGCCTCCGACGATTAGAAATCCACACTGCCAACTCAACTGAGCAGAGGCTGGTCATATACAACCATGACAAGAAACCCATGGACAAGACCTCCCAGCACCCCAGAGAAAAGACATCCTTGTTGCACATTTCATATCTGGATACCTCTCTTTTTAATGGACCATCCTTAAAGGCATACCGTGTGGAGGATGTTTCCAGCATTAATGAACAGTTTCCAAACCTGCCGTACCCCAACACATTCTCTGTAACAAATACAAGCTACATTGTAACACTAATCTACTGACACCTAGGCATGGAGTGACTGCGCAATGGCAGGCAATAAATAGACCCTATACTACGGATGTCAAACTCAGCAGTGCAGCTGACGTTATCTAGAACCCTCAACATCTCCCAACAGCTGAGAACATGATGCATATTACATCATATATTATTAGTTACTAGGCTAAACCAGGGATCTTGTGGTTCTTATAAATAAATAAATCTCAAAGTGCCTCAAGAGTCATGGAAACAGATGATTCACAAGTGGAAGATACGCACATTGAATTCTACTGAGGCCACCTATGCTATGTGTTATACCCATTTTACCCATCATTTTTGACTGGTCATCCACAGGTTGATAACCATTGAGAGAACTGTCATCTGAACGTTTAAGTTTCCATCAATACATACTGATAGGACAGTGTTCTCCATTTTTGGTTCAAGCCCTTTGAGTTTCAACATTATGCCAGGGTCCTGCTTTGCTCCTAACAGGGTTAAAGATAAATTAAAAACTTTGGAATTTTCCATTTAGCAACACTTTCAATCAGGGGCATGTTTATAGAGGAAACAAGCCCTGCAAGTGCTGTTGGGCCTAAAAGGTACTGTGGATTCATAGACTGGTAGCAATATAGACCAGTAGATGACTGGTCAGATACAGGTTGGGAACCACTGATAGAAGTGTCACCTGAAGGTCTAAGCTCCCATAAATACATACTGATAGGACAATGTTCTCCATTTTTGGTTCAAGCTAAGCCCAAATTTGAGCTTTAACATTAGGTCAGGGACCTTCTTAGCACAGAACAGTTTCAAACAGGGGCATGTCTATAGAAGAAGCAAACCATGTAAGTGCTGGTGGGCCCAAAAAGTACTGGGCATACTGGGAGCAATATTTATTATATATTTATATAAAATGTTTTGTGCCCAAAATTTAGGAGGGCCTAACATGATCTTGTGCTTGGGGTACAGTAAGTCCTAGTAACCTCACTGGTTAGGGAGGGCAGCAAATAAGGTTTCCCCATAAATCTCATTCTAATTAACGTTTATGTTGAGCCTCTAGTATCTGGAAACATTGGCATTTTATCTCCTCTAGACATTGTCATGGTTTGGGAACCACTACAGTAGGTGGGTCCAGACACATCCATTCTGTGGATCACGTTATTTTGAGATGGTACGGGCGGTTTAATAGTGTCTTGTGTTAAGTCAAGAGTTATCAGACTTCCCTTTTTAATAGGGACACTTTTATACAAAGACTTCAACACAGGGATTTCATTTTCTCGGTTTGTGACCCACAGTGCACTGTAACCTCTCTATACATGTAACCACCACTGATGAGTTGATGTTTTACCCGTAGTCATCTCTAAGGGCTCTTACACACGACCGTTCCGACCTGCGCTCCCCTGCGTTCCATTTTTTGGCGTTCAGCCGCAGGGGAGCGCAGGAATACACGCAAGTAATTATTTGAAATGGGGCTGTACTCACTCAGGCGCGTGTAGGCGCCGAACGCAGGAAAAATGCAGCATGTTGCGTCTGAACCTGCGTTCGGCGCCTACACGCGCCTGAGTGAATACAGCCCCATTTCAAATAATTACTTGCCTCTATTCCTGCGCTCCCCTGCGGCTGAACGCCAAAAAACGGAACGCAGGGGAGCGCAGGTCGGAACGGTCGTGTGTAAGAGCCCTAAAGTACCTAAAGGATTGTTCTGCATCAACCCATGAATATTAAATTGGGCTTTGGTTACAAACCAGAAAAAAGATTATGGAAATTACTAAAGTTCTTAAATTTCTGTTTTCAGGTTTAATATACGGAAATGTCCATTCTTATGCTTTAATGTCAAAACTTTGGATGGTGTGGTTTATACAGAGCTCATGCAGCTCAAAGGCTTTTTATGCCAATTCCTTCCTTGTTAAAACTGAAGAGTCGCTGTGGGAGGAGAGGTCAATGATTTAGTCTCCCTCTCCCTCTCTAGCGTTAAAATACATGAGGGGTAATTGATGACCCCGCAGTCAGTTGTGCATAAAACCCTATTCATTAAAATGCACTCCTTGTACTACTACGTATATTTCTGCTTGGTGCTGCTGCCTTCCTCCTGCCTCAAGTTCCAAATGATTTACTGCTGCACCTATTGACATGCAGCAAATGCCAACTGGGCTTAGAACACTTTCAGAGCAACTGTGTTAATATTTTGTTAATAACGATCTGTGGGGCCTAATGACGCTGGAATTCTGGGGAAAAAACATGGCTATTGTGCTCAAAATCGCAGTTTATTCACTGCACCTGCGGTCATAAAAAATCCCTATAATAAGATTTGTGCAGTGCAATGAACTCCTCAGACCCATGGTGTATTATTTTGGGTATAGTAGACATAGGGGGCTCATTATATGGACAAGGATGATCTGGCAGGAAAAGGTTGGGTTGAGCACTGTTGAGGGGTTTTGGCAGAGGCAGGAGGCCTGCAGGGGAGGGGGGCCCTCCAGTCCGACACTGCTTGCACCCATAGGATTTACTGCAATCTGCACCATGTGCTCTCGGATACAAGGGAGCCCTTTATTTAATGATTGCCATAGCAGGAACTTTGTGTCCCTTGGTGATCCAAGGGGATAGCCACATGCCATGCGCAGTCCACCCCTCACAAATACAACTCTGCCAAATGCCGGCACCTCTGTATTGAAGTGAAAAGCACAGTCCTTTGAGCCCACTGGGTAGGGGCAAAGTACAAAAACATGGAATATAGTGCCCCCATCGCAGGCCATTAGTAAATCAGCTGAGAAAATGATAATGTCCTGATAAAAAAGCCACTGTAACAGCCATGAGTTGAAAGGGTCTAACTCTGGGGTAATGGAAGCCACACAGCTCTTTCCCAATAGGCAAAACACATAATATTCCCTCTATCAGTAAAGAACTGTTCTGCCTATAACATTCCAATGGGCAACAACCACTATCATCTGTCTGCTGCTAAGGAAGTGAGGGAAGAGACATGCAGCTGTTAGGAACAAATCCAAAGCCTGTAATGTTCTGCTCCAGAGGCTCACTATAAAACTGATGCACGGCAGCTGTTGTTTAGTCAAAGGGGTTGTTCGCGGTACATTCTGTGACAGTTTGCAATTGGTTGGCATTGTTTATTTTTATGGAATTATTACACTTTTTGTTCAGCAGCTCTTCAGTTTGGAATTTCAGCAGCTATCTGGTTGCTAGGGTCCAGTTAACCCTAGAGACCAGGCAGTGGTTGGAATGAGAGACAGAAGGATGAATGGGAGAGGGTCTAGAAAGATAAGTGATAAGAAGTAAAGGTGGCCATACACAAGCCGATAAAAGCTGCCGACAGACCAAGTCGGCAGCTTATTTGCCCGTGTATGGGGGCCCCCGACGGGCTTCCCCGATTGAAATCGAAGTCAGCCAGATCTCGATCGGATGGGACTAAAAATCCCGTTGGATCGTGGCTGCATCTGTCCGTTGATGCAGTCCCGCGATCCGACAGCCCGTTCCCGTTCGTTAGGATCTGATCGTTGGGCCCTATGGCCCACGATCGGATCAGCCCGATATTGCCCACCTCAAGGTAGGCAAATCGGAGAGAGATCCACTCGTTTGGCCACATCGCCAAATGGCCACCTTAACAGTAATAATAAAATTGCAGCCTGACACAGCAATAGTTATTTGGTTTAAGGGTTCAGTGACCCCCCAACAGCCAGACAGCTGCAAGTTGGAAACAAGCAGAAGAAGAAGGCAAATAAGTTAAAAACCATTAACAAAAATAAAGGCCAGCTGAAGTTGCTAAGAGTAGGCAAGTCAGTACCATGGCCAGTATCAACAGAATTGGTTCAGCCCAGCTTAGCCTCTCCCAGTGCTGATGGAATATTCTATTCTGACAGTTACAAATACACAGAGCTTTCCAGTCATGTGTTTACGTGTGCAGTAGGTAAATGAGCCAAGGTGAGCAATGAATTCCCCATGATATAAACACTGATCAGCTTAGGCCGGCAGTACGTCTGTCCCACGTCTCTCTGACCTGCTTCATTCTGGGGTTTTTGAAACTGTGAGTAAAAAATGAATTTCTGAGTATCTCGTTGAATAACTGATTGGATTGGACAACTATGGATTTATCCTCCCACTGCGGACTCCACCCCCCACAGCTAGGGTTGCCACTGGAAAAAAATACCGGCCTTCCTATATATTTATCTTTTTTCCCTATTAATAACATTGGGATCAGCCAACATTTTTACCGGCCTGGCCAGTAAAATACCAGATGGCAACCCTACCCACAGCAGCACCCATCCCCATTTACCTTAATAGGGGGAAAGATTCCCATATCAACTGATATGTATCTATATTGGCATTTATTGTTTAAAAGGTCTAATTATACATTAAAACATAATTATTCTTGGCAATAGAATAATAACAGAATCAGAACCAGCAGTGCAGTGAATACAAAAGGACAAACAGATTTTTTTAATGACAAAAATAAAAACAATGACTGGATTTATATTGAATAGTTGCTTAGAATTATTACTTCTTTTAATAAGCAAAATGGGTCTACTTACCCTTTAGATCGGGAAGCACAGACAGTTCATCAATGCGGCTCAGTATCATGAATAGGAGCTGGCAATCATATGGGCTGTACTTTATATTTTCTGGGAAAAGTCTGGATTATCATCAGGAGGGGTAACCTCTACTCCATTGGTCTCATTATTGGGCTTCCAGTTTTAGTGGCTGCTCCTGGGTAGTGACCCAATACAAAAGGTATTGGATGCTCAAATAAGTAGCTCTAACAGCCTCATTGTCCACCCCTGCTCTGACATATCCTAAACCCACGTCCAAGGCATAAGATGGCCATACACCTGCCGACGCCGACCCACACAATGCCTGATCTGCCCACAGGCCAAATAAATGGATATAGTGCTAGTGGCCTCTCATATTTATCTGATACTTGATCCACCACCTTCTACACTTAATGCTGGGGATGATCGGAGAGATATATATATACTTGGGAGGCAGCTGGGGCACATATTACATGGTTTATTCTGGTCACTGCAGACATTGGAACCCCTAGTTAGTAATCAGATCATTAGTGGAGCTGCCGGGAGTTCTCCCACTCACACCCACCCTGGACTTAACTCTCTAGTCACAGATAGGGGGCACCATTCTAGTATCGCCCACTGCTGAAATGATTCGTCCACAAATGCCACCTTTATTATCAGAAACAGAACAGATACAAATGAGTATTCAGATGAATATAAAAAACCGTGCAGCAATGAACGTCCTGGATGAGTTTCAGTTTTCCTTGTCCTTTAAATATCCCCTCCATTTATTCTAAGCCCCGTTTGTGAAGTTGGAGGCCCCAGAGCCAGACATTTACCCACCGAGGGATTTACATGCTCAGTCCAGTCAAATGCTCCCTTTGAATTTATTATATGACGCCCACATTTCATCAGACTCTATCAGGATCCATTCATTATACACTGGAATACACACTTGGAGGACAAAACACTTTTATACACTTGCACTGTAGGTTCCACCAGGAGCATTTGTACTAAAATCTGACCTGACTCCCGGCCTCAAGGCACATACTCCCTGGCTCAGTGGATGCAGCAGTGCAGGGTCTGTAATAATAACCACAGGCAGACATGGGCCCCCGCACACGTACAGGTAGGGATGCCACATTTTCTGGAAAAAAATACCGGCCAGGTGGCAACCCTACGTACAGGTGAATAGGAGTCTGAGTGATGTGACCATGTTAAAAGTCTCATTCAACACATTAGAAGTATCTCCCATCTTCCTCTCTACTCTCTCTCTCTAATCACTCTCTCGTGTGCTCTCTCTTGCTCTCTCTAATCTCTCTCTTTAATCTCTCTAGCTCTTTCTCTCTCATTTCTCTCTAATTGCTCTTATCTCTCTCTCTCTAATCTCTCTCTGTGTCTCTGAGCAGTCTCGCAGTCTGTCTATTACACATGGAAGTGTTTTATACAATATGGGCTTATTCCCATTGGCTCCCAGCCCAGCAGTTACCTGGAGGTCTGTAGCGTCTCCCTGTCTGATGTGTGTGTGGGCGGCTGTAGGACTGTTTGTTGCTTGAAAACTTTGCAGAACAAGGTCTGGTTGCTGCCACCACCCACTGTAGGATTTATAGCATTAGCCACCAGGTGTCGCTGTTTCCTAACGTCCCTGCATTATAAGCAAAAGTCTCTTTCAGCCATGGACCACTAGGTGTCGCTATTTCAACACTGCTGGTCAGTTTTACCATCTTTCCACGTGTCCCTTGATTTATGAGCAATTTCATTAGTTTTAAAGGTTTATATTTCCTTTCGCTTTAGACCTTTAGTGAATCTTGGCCTTTGCTTTTGGTCTTCAGTCCCCAGATTCCTTACTGGAACTTGACCATTAGGGGTCACTAAAGTAAAAGGACATTGTTATGAGAATTGTCTTCAGTCCAACAGACCGTTGCTATTCCGCCCATAACCCACTAGGTGTCAGTATTTCAGCAGGGAACTGACATTCTGTCCTTCCGCCGCTCGGTGTCGCAATTGACTGAGACAGAATCACTCGATTTACAAATGAACAAATATCATTTTCTGAATTCATTAATTATTACAGGTGAATAGGCTTGTTCTTAAAGGGCATGTAAAGGCAAAAAAATAAAATCTCATTTTTACTTTCTTTAATGAAAACGAAACCTATCTCCAATATACTTTAATAAAAAATGTGTACCGTTTTTATAAGAAACCTGACTGTATGCAGTGAAATTCTCCCTTCATTTACTGCTGTGGATAGGAATTGTCAGACGGCCCCTAACTGCTCTGCAGGGAAACAATCATACTTATGAACAGAAGGGGGAGCCCCCGCCTTTCTTCCCAGCCATGCAGAACTCAAGCAGCTTTGTTTGTTTCCCTGTTGTGATAATTTATGACGATCCCTAAGCAGCACAGACCACACTGAGCATGTGCACAGACTTGGTCTTGCAAAGATATTTAACAAAGTTACAAGATGGTGACCCCCTGTAGCCAACTTTGAAAGCATAAATCATTTGTTTGATTAGGCTTGTGGTGCAGTAAGTTCATGTTTATGTTTAGTATACAAAATACAGCATTTCTAGCCTTATTCTATTTTAGACTTTACTTGCCCTTTAAATAGGCTGTTCATCTTTAAATTAACTTTTAGTATGATGTAGAGGGTGATATTCTGAGACAATTTGCAATTGATTTTCTTTCTTTTATTATTTGTGGTTTTTTAGTTATTTAGCTTTTTATTCAGCAGCTCTCCAGTTTTCAGTTTCAGCAGTCTGGTTGCCAGGGTCTCTTTTACCCTAGCAACCATCCATTGATTTAAATAAGAGACTGGAATGTGAAAAGGAGAGGCCTGAATAGAAAGATGAGTAAAAAGTAGCAATAACAATTAATGTGTAGCCTTACAGAGCATTTTTTTTTTGATGGGGTCAGCGACCCCCCATTTAAAAGCTGGAACGAATCAAAGAAGAAGGTGAATAATTTAAAGACTATACAAAAATACATAATGAAGACCAATTGAAAAGTTGTTTAGAATTAGCCATTCTATAAAATACTAGAAGTGACCTCAAAGGTAAATCACATGTTTATCTCGTCCAGTAACGAGGGCTGCTGTTTCCTAAAAGCCGCTCTCCCCTCTGGCCGCTAGGCGTCAGCATTGTTAAACCTATAGAGAAATGTTTTTAATAGTGAACGCTAGGTGTCGCTATTGTGCAGCAGTGTTTATACGTCACAGGTTACTCGTTGTAATACCCGTGGCTGCCGCTGGTAACTCCTCCGGCCACTAGGTGGCAGCATCTTTTTTACCGTCTCGTCTCTGATTAGTAGGCGTTTCCGTTTCTCCCGCGCCTTCTCTGGCTAGGTGCCGCCTCTCTCTGGTATTACAGCGATTCGTTCGGAGCAGTGCTGTGTGGCTCTGTGCGCCGCGATGTTCCGCAAGATTCGGCGAGTGAACGTGCGTAAGCGCAATGATTCAGAGGAAGAAGAGCGAGAGACCGGGACTTCATTCACGGCGCCCGCCGAACATTCTGAGTCGATGGTTGCGGCAGCTGAGCGCCCGGTTTCTATTCCGCTGCTCGGGCCGGATACTGGGCCTCCCCGGGGCAGGAAGGAGGGGAACTCGCTAGTGAGTAAGGGGGGCAGCCTCCTGAGCTTCCAGGACGATGTTGACGGTGAGCAGCTGTAGCCTGGGGCTGGTGTACAACTTGAAGCTTTGGGGCTGTCTGGGAGTTGTAGTTCAGGGGAAAAGGTTTGCTCTCTCTCTTGCTCTTATTGCTTCTAATGGGAGTTGTAGTGACTGTTGAGTTGGTTTGTTTATGTCACATCATGTCCTGCCTGTGGCCTTTGCACTACAACTCCCAGCATCCCCTCTGCCCGTCAATCCTGCTGAATTGAACAAGGGGAAGAGTCAGAGCTGACAGGACCGGGGGGCCAATAGAAATGAAGCAACTGTTTATAGATCAGTGTGTTCTTTACAAGGATAAAGATCTGTACAGATTGTTCATCTTATTGCTTCTACTACTATTATTATTCTCTCACTGCTGGACTCCTGACACTGGCTATGACTATGTGTGTAGGACTATGAGTGTAGGACTATGAGTGTGGGACTATGAGCGTGGGACTATGAGCGTGGGACTATGAGCGTGGGACTATGAGCGTGAGACTATGAGCGTGGGACTATGAGCGTAGGTGCTGCATCATCTTACTGCTCCCATTATGTCACACAGATAAAAGTAGGTGTCAGGTGACCTGGTCTCATCCAAGAGATAATCATTAGTGAACTGTGGTCATTGCAGTGCTGGGGCACTAGTTTTAAAGGACACGTAAAGCCTACATTTTCCTACCATGTATATAAGTTGGGATATGTTCTCCACCCAAGCCGCATGTACTGTATATACCCCCTCCATTTACCAGCACCATCATATTTTCCTAAAACAAATAGCTGCTTTCACCCCATGGCCAATTTCCCTCTGACGCATCATCAGTAACATTGAGACATGAATACTGTAAAGTTCATGCAATGCAGAATGCAGTTTCCACAGGCACAACATACTTTGATATAAAGTTCTGCTCAGTAGAGGTGGCTAGGAATAAAATATAGGATCAGACAGTTAAAGCAGAGTTAGGGAACCACATCATTGGCTGTTAGACTGGAGGGTGTGTTTAGTGATGTAAGTGTAGAAGAACTGAGCATGCTCATAAGTCAGCAGCCAAAGTAAATTCCTTAGGGAGGGGCAGAGTGGGTTAGAGGAGTTGAAGGATTTCTAAGTGATTAAGGGGTTGCTGCAGCCTTACTGTAAGCCTTTTGACAACCAGAGTGGCAGTTATCTAAAGATTTCAAAAAGGCTGTTCACTGATTAATAGGGATGCACCGAATCCACTATTTTGGATTCGGCCGAAACCCCGAATTCTTAACAAAAGATTCGACCGAATACTCAATCCTGATTTGCATATGCAAATTAGGGGTGGGAAGTGGAAAAGATTTTTTACTTCCTTGTTTTGTGACAAAAAGACACGCAATTTCCCTCCCCGTCCCTAATTTGCATATGCAAATTAGGATTCAGATGGCACCGAATGATTTGTCTGATATGAAGGTAAATCTGCGCGTCTATGGCCGGCTTAAGTCAGTCTGACCCATTGATGCAGGAGGGATAGCTGGTTGCAGGGATAGTTTTAGGGATGAATTGATCCTGGAAGGGCAGGACAGCTGGTTGTTCTCAGTTCAATCAGGGTAGAGTGTAATTTTTGGAGAGATAAAAGTGAATATATAAAGAGGAGATGAGAAAAGGAAAGTTGGGATAGAGAGAAGGAAAATGCTTTCTGTATCAGCTGATAAGAAGAGGCAGGGGTTAAATGGACAGAAAACTTGTATGTGGGTACAATGAGGCCAGTGCACCAATGTGTGTGTGTGGAGATGATGGTGCATTTAAGTAGTGAGCGACAGGGTACAATAATCTACTTATTCCCATTTGTTAGTGACTGATGAAGAATATGGATGAGGCTTTATATGGCTCTAGGACAGCATAGCTGGAAGACTGACTAGGGGGTTATGAACTCATGGAGAACTGTTTGCACTGCCTCATTAAACCTTATAATCTAATCATGTAATTGCTTGTCTATCATCTATCTGTTTCTCAGTCTAATTTAATAACTTAATTTCTCATGGGATACATGTTACAGCATTTGAGCAAGCCTGTCTTTATCCCACCCTAGGTATTTATTGACATGGTTAGCTGTGAGGCATAGAGCAGGGTGTGGGCCGGATTGGGAAGGAATCATTAGTTGCATCTCAGACACGTTTGTTATGTGATGGAGAGCTGCCATACAGGATGATGTTCCGTGTAATTTTGTCACTCTAAACAGCTCGTGTTATGTCAGGGCAGGAGAGAACAAGCTGGCTGTCATATGTATCAGAACTTCCCTGATCGTATGTCCGTCGGGATGAGTAGACAATGGGGTCCACAGCTGACAGTTAGGTGCAGTTGTAGAATTAGATGGCATCATCTGACTCAGAAGGTGTTATTCAAAGCTGACTTTTTCACTTCATATTTTCAGGTTGTTTACCAGCAGTATACTTTTGGTATTTTGATGATCCAGGTGCAGATTCTGAACTGTTACAATTTGCTCCATTAGTTGTTACATGTCTCAGCAGCATCTGTGGGATATGAGCAACTATTGTATCAATTCTAACAGCTGCTTCAGAAAGACACAAGAAGGTGAAAAATGCAACAAACTTCAGTATTGGGAAAAGGGTCAAAAATAGAAAGCAATTGAAACAGTCTTTCTCTTACGGCTTGGGGGACACAGGAACCACGGTTTTAAGCTCCTCCCTCCAGGAGGCAGGACACTGATAGCAAAAGCTGAACTCCTCCTTCTCCCTCCTCTATATCCCTCCTGCTTAAAGTAGAAGGAAAGGTTAAAACTAAGTACGTCTTATCAGAAAGGTCCATCTAAATATACCAGTAAACCCCCAAAGTAGTGCTGCTCTGAGTCCTCTGTCAAAAGAAACCCAGCATTTCTTTCCTTCTATTGTGTACACAAAGGCTACCGTATCAGACTTCCTGCCTTCAGCTTAAACCTCATTGCCCTGGGCAAGAGCATGCTCAGTTTGCTCCTCTTCCCCGCCCCCCTCCCTTCTCTATTGTAATCTGAGCCCAGAGCAGGGAGAGACTCAGGCAGGAAGTGATGTCACACCACATTAATACTGCAGCTCCTATCCTAAACAAACAGAGAGTTTCTAGAGCTTTTTACTCAGGTATGGTAAAACATTCTACAGAATAAATATAGCATTCTAGCTTGCACTATTGCATCTATTGGCAATAAATTACCTCCGTAGCTTTCCTTCTCCTTTAACTCCCCCTAATTCCGTTTTTCAGTGTCCTGCATCAACATAATGATCAGGGCAAGGAAGCCATCTTCGGCCAAGGCATATTACCGTGTGTGGAATGCCTACACATCCTGGTGTGAGACCAAGGGAGTGCCCTTTGACCAGCTGGATATATCTCGAGTCTTGTTATCCTACAGAGGGGTCTCGAGGGCGGTCTAAAATTGGCGTCCCTCTAGGTACAGATTTCCGCCTTATCAGTGCTCTTCCAAGAAAGATTGGCACTGAAGGACGGCATACGTGTTTTCCTCCAGGGCGCTCCCCATGTAGTGCCACCTTTCAGAAGACCTGAAAGGTGGCACTACATGGGATCTCAACCTGGTATTGAGAGCCCTCCAGGATCCTCTGTTTGAACCACTAGGGTCGATAGAGCTCCCGGTGTTGACCTGGAAGGTAATTTTTCTGATGGCCATTGCACCGGGCAGACGAGTCTCGGAGTTGAGTGCTCTCTCAGTAGATCCAAAGTACATGGTTTTCCATTCCGACAAGGTGGTTTTGCGAACAGTACCATCCTTCTTACCCAAGGTGGTGTCTGCATTCCATGTCAACCAGCCTATAGCGGTTCCATCTTTTTGTCCGAATCCAAAGAACGAAAAGGAAGTTCGTCTACATTCCCTGGAAGTTGTCAGGGCATTATCTACATATGTGAAGAGAACCGATTCGCTCAGAAAGTCTGAATCTTTGTTTGTAATTCCCTCAGGTCCTTGGATAGGGACAGCGGCATCCAAGGCCACCATTTCAAGGTGGATCAAAGAGACTATTCGCCACACATACATAGCGGCCCACAAGAGCCCCCCGGAGGGGGACAGAACTCATTCGACTAGGGCCCTAAGCACTTCCTGGGCATGGAGGAATGATGCCTCCGCTGATCAACTGTGCAAGGCTACCACATGGTCCTCAGTACACACTTTCACTATATTTTGTTTTGATACCTTTTCATCTGCCGAAGCGTGTTTTGGCAGAAAGGTCCTGCAATCAGTCGTTTGTTCAGACTGAAGCAGGCAGTTGGTTTCTGTTTCTCCCCTCCCTGAATTATCAGATAATGGGACTGCTTTGGTAAGTCCCTGTGGTTCCTGTGTCCCCCGAGTCCTTAAAGGAGAAGGAAAGCTATGGAGGCATTTTATTGGCAATAGATTAGCTGCAATAGTGCAAGCTAGAATGCTATATTTATTCTGTAGAATGTTTTACCATACCTGAGTAAAAAGCTCTAGAAACTCTCTGTTTGTTTAGAATAGGAGCTGCAGTATTAATGTGGTGTGACATCACTTCCTGCCTGAGTCTCTCCCTGCTCTGGGCTCAGATTACAGTAGAGAAGGGAGGGGGTGGGGAAGAGGAGCAAACTGAGCATGCTCTTGCCCAGGGCAATGAGGTTTAAGCTGAAGGCAGGAAGTCTAATACAGAAGCCCATGAGTACACAATAGAAGGAAAGAAATGCAGTGTTTCTTTTGACAGGGGACAGCAGCACTACTTTGAGGGTTTACTGGTATATTTAGATGGACCTTTCTGATAAGGCTTACTTAGTTTTAACCTTTCCTTCTTCTTTAAGGGAAAAGGAGATTTTTAGTATAACTTACCATTAAATCTCTTTATCTCTAGGCATCTGGGGGACACAGGAATGCCCACCCTGAAACAGGTCTCTTTTTGGCCAGACATGGGAAAAGTTTTCCCGTTGCCTTGACCTTTGGTTACGTGTATATAGTTCCTTGTTATCTGCTTGCTATCTAACTGAATTAGGGGAGTTAAGCAGGAGGGATATAGAGGAGGGAGAAGGAGGAGTTAAGCTTTTGCTATTTAACGGTAAGTTATACTATAAATCTCCTTTTATTTCTGCTGAAAATAACTCAACTTTAAAAGTGTTGGAAGGTGAAAAACCCCTTTACGGGGCAGATTTATTATTTTTTTTTTTTTTTGATCAAAACTCTCAAATTTGAATTGTGAATTATCCAAACTCGATTTGAGTTTTAATTCGAATTTCGAGATTTATCATAATCCTGGCCCTTTAAAAACTCAAATTTGATTATATCGCCACCTAAAACCTGCCGAATTCATGTATAAGTCAATGGGAGAGGTCCAGGGAACAATTTGAAGATGTTTGCAGCCTTCCTGACATTCAAGTTTTTCTTGAAGAAAAAAAAACTCTCTTCCAGTTTGGTCGAATGGAGTCGGTAAAATTAGTTTGCGTTTTATATATTCAATTTTTTTTAATAATTCATCGAATATTAGAATTTCGAGTATCGAATTCATGCGAGTTAAAAAGAAAAAAAAAATCTAAATTCGACCCTTGATAAATGTGCCTCAAAATGTTGCATTTCTGTAGTGTTTGGAGCACATAGTTCTAAATCAAATGCCTTGTCTGATAATAAGCACTTGTTTTTCCCCCACAGATGAAGAAATCTTTACAGTGAAAAAATCCAACTACAGCAAAAAAATAGTGAAGCTGCTAAAGAAGGAGTATAAAGATGATCTGGACAAGACCAAGCCAAAACCAACGGTCGCCAACAGTTCAGCAGATGGTAAGAGTAAAATTGCATTATGCGGCTGCTCCAGGTGGGATTTCTGTACTGTTAGTGCAAGTAAATGTAACTATAATCTTGCTGCATAGGTGATGGCTTTATGAACAGATCCCTGCTTCCTAAGGATGGGTTTCAAGAGAACATCATTGTTGGCAGCGATTTAGGGGAGGAGGAGATGGAAGTTGAAAGTGAAAAAGAAGAGGAGAAACCCAAAGCTGGCTCATTTACAAATGCAGTGTCTTCTCTAAATGTCTTACGCCCAGGTAAATGGCCTCTGTTTCTGTGTAGCTTCTCCCTAGCTGGCATTCCTTACTACTGGGCATCACATAAGCCCTGTATCAAGTTACCAAAAGCAGTGAGCTAACAAATATCTACTGATGCCCATGGACTTGGCCATATCAGATTGGGCCACGCCAAACAATATAATATTCTGTGAGCCCCCAGTCTGATTATGGCTTCTGATCTGAACACTTTTCTACCAATGTAATTTGCCATATTTGTGTGTTATTAAAGGGGTACTGTTATGGGAAAAACTTTTTTTTCTTTTTTTTCCAAAAAGCATCAGTTAATAGTGCTGCTCCAGCAGAATTCTCCACTGAAATCCGTTTCTAAAAAAGAGCGAACTGATTTTTTAATATATAATTTTGAAATCTGACATGGGGCTAGACATATTGTCAGTTTCCCAGCTGCCCTCAATCATGTGACTTGTGCTCTGATAAACTATAGTCACTCTTTACTGCTGTACTGCAAGTTGGAGTGACGTCACCCCCCCCCCCCCCCATCAGCAGCAGTTCCATCCTAAAGTGCTGGCTCTTTCTGAAAGCACATGACCAGGCAAAATGACCTGAGATGTTGGTTCAGGAATGAAATTTTAGATTGTAGAGTAAATTATTTACAGTGTAAACAGTGCAATTTAGAAATAAAACAACATCATAAAAATCATGAGAGAATCCCTTTAAGAGGGGACTATTACTAAATGTAACAATACTTACAATACTGTCACATTTTTCATTCATTCAAAGCTATGATTTTGTTTTATATGTTTATACATTGACACAGCTAGATACAAGGTATCATCCTATTGTATTTGGGTAGTAGCTTCAGTAACAATCTGACTTTCTCTAGGAGAGATACCAGATGCTGCATTCATCCATGCAGCGCGGAAAAAGAGACAGATGGCTCGGGAACTTGGAGACACCCCGTCTGTAGATGGAGAGGGGGGTGGTAAAAGCCGATTGGTGCGTGAAGATGAAAATGACGCAAGTGATGATGAAGACGACGATAAGAGGCGAATAGTCTTTTCTGTTCGAGAGAAATCGCAGAGGCAGAAAATAGCGGAGGAAATTGGTAGGTGTTACTGTTCTGTAGTATGTTAACTTTTAGTATGTTATGGAAAGGCCAATTCTAAGCAACTTTTCAATTGGTCTTCATTATTTATTTATTTTTATAGTTTTTTTTTTTTATTATTTGCCCTCTTCTTCTGACTTTTTCCAGCTTTCAAATGGGGGTCACTGACCCCATCTAAAAGCAAATGCTCTGTAAGGCTAGAAATGTATTGTTATCGCTACTTTTACTCATCTTTCTATTCGGGCCTCTCCTATTCATATTGCAGTCGATTATACAAGTCCTTGCATGGTTGCTAGTGTAATCTAAATGGTTGCTACAGTAATCTGCATCCTAGCAACCAAATTGCAAACTGGAAGGCTGCTGAATAATAAGCAAAATAACCACAAAAAAAACCCAAATAATAAAAAAAATTACACCCATACTAAAAGTTAACTCTTTTAAAGAGGCAGAATCGGGGGTTTTGGCACTTTTCATTGCATTCTCAAGCTGTTTAGAAATGCAGCATCCAGAAGTAGCCCATGACCTTTACTTTAGCAGACATTCTTGTGAAATGAAATGAGGTAAATTGATAAATATTCCACAAATGTGATTGTTTTTCCCTATAGTTGCATTTGTTTTATTTGTTTTGCCAGTCATGATATTTTTTTTTCTCCCTCATAATTTTCACAGGAATTGAAGGAAGTGATGATGAGGCTTTAGCAACAGGAGACCAAGATGAAGAGCTCAGTCGCTGGGAGCAGGAACAGATTCGGAAAGGAATTAGTATTCCTCAGGCATGTATCATAGACATCGCTGTTAAACAAAAAATTGATTTTCAGCACTTCTCACAGACTCTTGTCCCAGGTGCCTTGGATCTTTTACGTTATGACTTACTAGATTTTTGTAACACTTTTCATATAATAAGTGTTTAAAATATAGAATTTTTTTTTTTTTTTTAATAGCTTTTATTTGAGTTTTAACAATTAAAAGAGATAAGCATTCGTTACATTCACCTAAAATGGTCATATGTTTGCTTAGAAAAGGAAAATGGGAAAAGAGAAGGAGAGGTAAAGATATAATCGGTCCTATCTCGGACTAGTGATGGCAAAATGTAGTATTTTTAATATAGTGGACTGTGTGCCCTGCCACACTTAAAAGTGGGATTTGGCACAAAGTGGGATTTTGGCAGCAGGGCAACAGTAAATTATATTTTCATTCTTTAAAAACATATAATGGTGTTACTGTTCCTTTAAGCTACAGCTCCTAGTATTGACAGTTACTAGGTCAGGCATTTGTCTAATGTAGTTTACTCAAGCTAGGTGTATCTTTTTTAACTGTACCTTGATTTTTCTCCAGATTAGTATGGTGGTCACATTTGCACATAGCAAGCTGCTATTGGGAACAGTGTTTTCCCTTTAGCTCTCAATCCTTATGTGCTGTTTCAGGGCACTGCCTCATGACTTGTACCCCCTCTATTCACCATCATTGTAACAGGGCAATGCAGATCTTGCTGTTAATTTTAATGGAGATGGAGTGGATATAAAACAAAACAAGTGATTTAAAAAAAAAAAAATTATAAAACACCAACCTAACACTTTGGAAGCAGCTTTTTTGAGGCACCCAGCAGGGATACAAAGTGCAGCCCTGCAATCCCCTTACGGGTGCTTTCTACTGAGCACATAATGGTTTTTAAATTCTTTGACCTAAGAGGCAGGAAACTAAAAAGTTTAAAGGAATTGTTCAGTGTAAAAATAAAAACTGGGTAAATAGGCTGTGCACAATAAAAGATGTTTTCAATATAGTTAGTTAGACAAAAATGTAATGTATAAAGACTGGCGTGACTGGATGTCTAACATAATAGCCAGAACACTACTTCCTGCTTTTCAGCTCTCTTGGATCCACTGATTGGTTAACAGGCGGTAACTAATCAGTGACTTGAGGGGGAAGGGGGGTATATGGGTCATAACTGTAGCTTTTGAATCTGAGCTGCAAACTCACTGAACTGTTATGTCCCATGTGGCCCCCCTTAGAGTTGCTGATTAACTCAAAGTTAGAGAGCTGAAAAACAGAATGTAGTTTTCTGGCTATTATGTTGGACATCCAGTCACTCCAGCCTTTATACGTTACATTTTTGCCTAACTAACTATATTAGAAATATTTTTTATTTTGCACAGCCTATCTATTTATCCAGTTTTTATTTTTACACTGAACTGTTTAATACATGGTTACTGTCGTGTTTCTATGCCGTTTCGAATGAGCAAAGGGAATATGTTTTTTGTAACATGTTACCTTTTTCTTTTTAGGTGCAAGCGCCAGAAACAAATATGTTCTACCAAACTACTTACCAAGGCATACCTTACGGCACGACATATGGCATTCCCTACACTTACGCTGCTTATGGATCCACTGAGACCAAATCTCAGAAACCAGATAATTCTGTCTCTTTCAAAACTCCCAGTAATGAGATGACTCCTGTTACTATTGATTTGGTAAAGAAACAGCTTAAAGACAGGTAGGGCAGACTAACTTTCTATTGGG
This sequence comes from Xenopus petersii, assembly GCA_038501925.1. NCBI lineage: Eukaryota > Metazoa > Chordata > Amphibia > Anura > Pipidae > Xenopus > Xenopus petersii. The sequence goes on along the minus strand of CM076674.1, from coordinate 182,319,185 downwards.
GCGTACCAAAACAGTCCACAGGCTTTCTCTTCCCCAGGCTCCACATAACTGGGCCTGTGAATGTAAAGCCACGGTGTAGCACCAGTAAACTCCTTGAAGAACACGGATGGAATCAAGATTTGAACCAATTTCCTTGGAAGCGTTTAAAGCCTAGTGAAGTGAGATTGCTTTCTTTGTCACGAGCACAGGGCTTTGCTAGTGCGAAATGACATTCTGGACAGTAACACACTTGAGGCCAATAAATATGAAGGAGCAGTGACTTTCATGTTCAGAAATGATGATCCTCAGGTACACTGGTGCAATCCCTAATGCTGAGTTTCATCCATCAACCGAGGTTACACAACTTCAAAAACAAGATGGTTAAAGTTGGAGGGGGAGCCTAGAATGTAGATCCTTTTTGAGTCTTAATGCTTTTAAAGAGTACAAGTGATGGGTTGTGCTGTGAATATTCATAAAACAGTACAGTTGATATTTATACAGGTATGGGACCTGTTTTTCAGACCTGGGGCTTTCCGGATAATGAATCTTTCCTTAATTTGGATCTTCATACCTTAAGTCTACTAGAAAATCATGTAAACATTAAATACACCCATTAGGCTTCCAATTAGGATTAATAATATCTTAGTTTGGATCAAGTACAAGAAACTGTTTTACCAGTATAGAGAAAAAGGAAATCCGTTTTTAAAATTTGGATAAAACTGAGTCTATGGGAGACAGCCTTTGCGTAATTCGGAGCATTCTGGATAACGGGTTTCCAGATAACTGATCCCATACCTGTATATTTTACAATGCCCACAAGAAATGGAGCATGGTGTAATAACGTAGTGGCTTATTTAAACATTAATAATTGCAGTGTCCTCCATCTACACGTGGTTTTATTTTGGACATGAAATGTGAAAGCTACACAAAAAGTAACTGTCCTGTAGCTACTCTGTCTTATTGAACAGCTTCTCTTTTAACGTAAAAAGATCAGTATTGTTAAAACATTTCCAGAACTATTTAAAAGAATTTAAACTTGTCTTGTGATATATGAAGATACGTTGAAGTGTATGATGTGGACAACTACATTGTAAATGGGTGTTCATACACATATATTAGTATCTATCTCTCAATTTTAATGAAAGATCTTGTGCCTGTTGATAACTGTGCTCTGTTGTTGCCCTGACCAGATTGGATGCTATGAAGGAAGTGCACAAAGAAAACCTTGAACAGTATGAGAAACATGTGCAAAGCAGGGAGGACTCCACCAATTCCATAAGTCGATTGGAAGGGTGTTCAGGGGGTAATGCCGAACGATACCAGTTTTTGCAAGAAATGCGAGGGTATGTCCAAGACTTGCTTGAGTGTTTCCGTGAAAAGGTAAGAATGCGACAATATCCGTCTTTCCCTTCAAAATAAAGAGGCCAGTGTGATATCCATTTATAATGTCAACGTGTCCTGTCTGTGACTGCTTGTGCGTGAACCGAATGTTTCCATTCCACTTATATTCTTCAACAGGGATGGTGTTTTCAGTCCACATGTTTACTGTAAGGCTGTTTCTGTTTGGAATTATACAAGTAAAACTTGCCTTACATTGGTCCATATAGCCTGCTGTCAACTGATTGGGCAATTTATTTGCCCAATTGGGGGTCATAATGATGTCCTCAGTGATCAATATGTAAATGCCGGCAAATCCCATTGGGCTGTGGATGCTATTCTCTTCTGAGGGGGGTTTCATTTCCCACATTCCCCAACACTTTGGTATTCAGTAAGGAAAAGATGATTGTCCTATCATTTCTAGCAATGTCTTGACCAATCCTGTTCCTACATAGCGCTCTTTGCTGCATGGACATCTTTGGTCTTCTCAGGGTCTTTTGCTAGGTATGGGCTTCCTAAGACACAATGTTTCATTCTCCTACAGAATTAGCACTTGCTTTCAGATAGGGATATTTTAATGGACAAGGAAAGGTGCAAGCATCCCCAGTGAATTCAGTCTACATCTTTTTTTTTTTTTACTTTGCCAGTCATTTGTCATCAGAATTAGAGTAACGCATAGATCTTATTCTATTTTGTGTGCACAATTCTGCTCTACATTAAGGGAAATGTAAACACATTTTCTCAGCCATACACTCACATTTTGATGGACTATATATGCCAACATACCCCAAAATACCATCAAAGGTTAATGCTTTTTTGGTTTGTAGTGAAAACATTATACACTGTTTTTTTTTTTCAGACACAACAACTAAACCGCAGTATCCCATCTTGTGTTTAATTACAGTGTAATGTCAGCAAAGCCAAATTAGCAACCTCCATATGTTATTATAACTGCAGCATGACAGATCTAGTGTTGGTAAACAGGATACTATTTGGTGAAGCATCTTGCATCTGCATATAATTGTCTATAACCCTTTTAAATAGCTATTACTGCGAGCTATTATTCCCCAATCCTAGGATATTATGGGTGGGATTCAGGCAACTTTGTCATAACTTTAGGTCGGCACTCTGATTACGTACTAAACCTTATATAATCCCTGAATCTGCTGTTGCGCTTGCAAATCCCTGGATATTCCTAATTATTGCCATGAACTAATCTTAATACTAACAGCTGACCTCCTACCTGTAGAATTCCTCATCAGCTCCACAACTTGCATAGCAGACTTCAGAGTTAATGTGCTGCAAAGTTTCCTTAAAGGGGAGGGTCACCTTTAAGTTAACTTTTAGTAAGTTCTAGAATGACCAATTCTAAGCAACTTTTCAATTGCTTGTCATTATGTATTTTTTTTTTTATAGTTTTTTTTAATTATTTGCCGCCTTCTGATTCTTTCCAGTTTACAAATGAGGGTCTGTGACCCCTGCAGCAAAAAAAAATTGTGTTGTTACTTTTTTTTTTCTATTCAGACCCTCTCCTGTTCATGTTCCAGTTTTATTTAAATCAGTTAATTTGGAGCCTGGCAACCAGACTGCTGAAATTGCAAACTGGAGAGCTGCTGAATACAAAGTTAAATAACTCAAAAACCACAAATTAAAAAATGAAAACCAATTGCAAATTGTCTCAGAATATCACTCTCTCTACATCATACTAAAAATTAACTTATTGGTGAACAACCCTTTTAAGCAGTTAGCATTATTAGGTCAGCTGCTAGAAAGAAGACATCTTATTGGTCGCTATGGGTTACTAGACTTTGGTAAACGTAGCAGCTTTTATTGGGGTTTAAGGAGGATTGGGATATTTGTTGCATTTCATCAAAACTAATTGGATAAAAGACTTGGTACTTCTTCCCTGGTTATGTTTATACACTTTACACTACTACTGCCTCATTTCATGGGAACTCCAGATAATAAAAAAAATTACATTATTCCTCAAAGCAAACTCTAACAGGAGCTTAGATGAGGCCACTCCCTCAAACTGCTTCAAGGTCTTTTAAGGAGTCCTGCTCCACCGTTTAGGAACTTCTACTGTTAGATTTGGCAAGATAATGAGTGAAACAAAGGATTGGTCATTTTATATTACTGTTCTGATCATATTCCTTTGACCCTACACACTGAAATCCTCTGCGTCATTGATTTTCTTTCCAAGATACAGCATCATCATCATCATAGTATCATTTTAGCTGAAACCATATTTGGAGTATATATCAAAGTATTTGGGCAACAGGAATACTGTAACATATCCAATAAATGTAAAACCTACAGGTATTGTATTTCTGCCATGCCAGTACACAATATAAAATACTGCTGTCCCATCATCTTTATAGCTGTAGCGATGGACCAGGAAGTCCCAAGTTTGTTCCCAAAATGTAAAAGTTGCTTGGCATTGCCTGCTCCTAGAAGGTCTTTTACGCAAAGCCTTGGTATTATGAATGGTGTTGTATTTTTTCAGGTACCACTGATAAATGAGCTTGAATCTGCGATTCACCAGTTGTACAAACAGCGAGCCGCCCGCCTTGTCCAAAGACGACAAGATGATATTAAGGATGAATCTTCGGAGTTTTCGAGCCATTCAAGTCAGTCCATCTTGAAGGTTTTTATTATTCATTAAACATTGTTTGCATCTAGATAAGCCAATGAGTGCATGCTTCCCTTAACATTCTAATGTGTTGGCTGCCTAGTTCCTGCAATTGCTTTTTCAAAGCTTAACCTGTATGGGTCTCCTTCACTTTCCAGCCTCATGGTGAAGTGTAGGTTTCTTTTCTTGGGGGAGGAAAACTTTTTTTTTTTCTTTCCAAATTGTAGCACGTAAAAATTATATTAAATGGGACTGTATCATTCTTAAAAAGTGACCACGTTTAATTAAAAATAATTTTATTATTATATAATTAAATGTTCTCTTCCAATTTGCTCTGAAAGGGTCACTATTCCCTTAAATATTCCTGCACAATTGCGTAGGACAGAGAATACATGTGCTGGTAATGTGTCATGATATTTCTCTGGATAGGGCTGTGTACAAACCTTATTTCTGCAAATGCAGTGACCATTAACAATGCCACTTACCTCTAAAACGATTAGGGATGCACAGAATACAGGATTCGATTTGGGATTCAGCCTTTTTCAGCAGGATTCGGCGAATCCTTCTGCCCGGCCGAACCAAATCCTAGTTTGCATATGCAAATTAGGGGTGGGGAAGGAAGTCGTGTGACTTTTGGTCACAAAATAAGGAAGTAAAAAAATGTTTTCCTCTTCCCACCCCTAGTTTACACATGCAAGTTAGGATTCGGGTTCAGTATTCGGCTGAATCTTTCACGAAGGATTCAGGGGTTTCAGCCGATCCAAAATGGTGTATTCGTTGCATCCCTAAAAATGATACATCCCTAATCCCTAATTTCTCCTTTTGGCTTCTTGCTTTATAGTGGGGAAAAGGGTTTAGCCAGTCAGCCTGAGACTAAGGCAGCAGATAGTAACAAATTTATGAAGGGAAACAAGACGGGAACAAAACAGTTACTTATTTGCTTTTTGCCTTATAAAATGCTTGTACGCTGGTCCTTTTAATGCCAATTTAAAAAGTACTGTCGTCTTCTTGGAAGGCTTATCTACAGCGTATGATCTTACAGAAACATTGTCCTTGTAGTGCAAAGGCCTGCATTCTGTTGAACGGTAGAAGCAAGTTATTCGGAGTCATATAGGAAAGTGCATTGCTCATTACAGTAAAATAAATGCCGCAGTAGGAAAAGTAGGGCAAGATTTCCTTTGCCAACAGCCTTTTTGCATTCTATAATTAAAGGAGAACTAAAGACTAACTAAAGAAGTAGCTAGAAATGTTGTACATTATGTTTTGTGTTTCTGTACCAGCCCAAGGCAACCACAGCCCTTTAGCAGTAAAGATCTGTGTCTCCAAAGATGCCCCAGTAGCTCCCCATCTTCTTTTCTGCTGATTCACTGCACATGCTCTGTGCTGCTGTCACTTACTGAGCTTAGGGAGCCACTCAAAATATACAGTACACATAGAATAGAAATGTCACAATATAAGGCTGATTAGTAATTAATACAGATAATTACTACATGGCAGCACAGAAACCAGTGAAATTAGCATCAGAATTGAATAATCAGCCCTGTAGCATCAGCTTATATTACAGGGGAAGCTCATTTTCTGCTGGATAATTAGTGACGAGCCCTAAGCTTAGCTTCTCAACAGCCAATCAGAGCCCACTGAGCATGTGAGTGTCACAGACACTTTCCAAGATGGTGACCCCCTGTGACAAGTTTGAAGTCCTGGATCATTGCTGCTATTGAGAACCTAAAACTTTACGCTTCAATCTTTGGAGACACAGATCTTTATTGCTAAAGGGCTGTGGTTGCCTTGGGCTGGTACAGAAGCCCAAAACATAATGTACAACATTTCTAGCTATTTCTTTACTTTAACTTTCCTTGTCCTTTAAGTAAAACACAGCTGAGGTGCTCTTTTGTACTTCTGTGACAAGCGAATGAGAATGGCATGAGGATCTCAAATTCAGAACCACTGGTTTTAAGTACACACTTTGGGTAAACTGTATGCTCTCATTTTTGCATTGTAAAATATTTTAGACAGCAGTTTTCCACTTCAAGAATAATTATTGAGCATAGGAACTGATGTGTAATATTGGGGGTTGAGAAAAAAAAAGTCTTGTTTCTCACTAAAGTCCCTTATTTTATATACACATTGACAGATAAAGCTGTAATGGCACCAAATCTAGACCCATTTGGGCGGGACCGGGCACTTTTTCAGGAGCATGCAAAACAGAGGAGGATCGCAGAAAGGGAAGCGAGAAGGTAAGAAATTGAGAATTTAAATCTCTGAATAGATTGGAAAATGAAATATCCTCTGCCATATGGATTTATTATTGGTATGATTGTGACGGATGAAAATACACTTGTAAATAATGCAAGTCAAATACAAAGGATGTATAATATATGATCAATCTGAAAGCATGGTAATAAAGCATTAGCAATTTTCTCTAGAGGCCTTCGCAAATATAAGCCAGCGTTCCTATTTACAAAAAAAACTGGAGCTGGAGCACTTAACGACTCAGCTGCGTTCCAGTGTGCTGCACGTTAGCCACGATCCCCCACAGCCAGAGTTAATGCAAAAATTGTAGAGTACGGAGCACCAATGGAAGCCAGGTATAGTTCATTAAAAAAGTAGAAATTTATTAAAGGAAAACTATACCCCCCAAACAATGTAGGTCTCTAGTAAAAGATACTGAGTAAAACAGCTCATGTGTAAAACCCTGCTTCATGTAAATGAACCATTATCATAATAATATACTTTTTTAGTAGTATGTGCCATTGGGTAATCATAAATAGAAAATTGCCATTTTAAAAAATAAGGGCCGCCCCCTGAGATCGTACGATTCACTGTGTACACATACAAACCACTTGTAAGGTCACATGAGCCAATTAACAGACAGAGTTCTGTCTTTTGCTTCCTCACTTCTTCCTGTTACAGTTAGTGTTGTAGTATTTCTGGTCAGGTGATCTCTGAGGCAGCACAGATAGAGTCACGAAATGGTGGCTCAAGGCAAGAGATGTAAAAGGGCAATATTTATGTAAATATATATTAAAGTTTGGTAAGATTCTTTAATATGTCTGTACATCTGTTGCTTAAGTATTCATTTTGGGGGTATAGTTTTCCTTTAAGCATATTCAAAATCCAAATATAGCGTGCCCAGACATGATAGGGACCATGTGCATGCCCCTATCATGTCTTTTTTTTTTTTTTGTAACTTATTTTTTATTGATTTTCAGAAGTAAAATAAAATAAAAATAAAAGACAGACATATCCAATCGGGTTAGTAACCCACATTTGCGTAAGATTGCACAATACAAGCCATAGTGTTTTACACATAAACAAGTCTGTCAAAAAAAAAAAACAAAACAATCATACAAAGGAAAGCAACAAGAATCTGAAAAAACAAAAAGAAATAAGGTATGAGTCCCACAAAGTGATACTGAGCACACATGAGAAAGGTGAGATAAGTGGCCCACCCCCGCAACTTCTAAGTTTTAGGCCGAATCACTCTCCACTCTGTTAGTTGTGATATAGAAAACCCAGTCACCCCAGATTTTATCTTATAGTGGTAGTGTATTACTTATTCGAGCAGTCATTTCCTCAAATCTCCTATTGTTTTCAAGCCTGAATGTAACCTCTGTAAGTGATGGGATGTCCGAAGACTTCCATTTGGAGGTGATTGCCAAACGCGCTGCCGTCGCTACCTGGTTAACCCATTTTTGGGCAGCGTTCTGGAGTCCAGTAATAGGGAGGGCTAATAGCAGATGAGGCATCTCTATAGTCAAAGAGGTTCTAAAGACCGCTGCTATTAAATCAACAATTGCCTTCCAAAAGCAAGTCAGTTTCGGGCAATCCCATAGAATGTGAGATAATGTACCCCTATGCTGGCAACCTCTCCAGCAGAAAGGGCTGCTTTGCGGGAAAATTTTGGAAAGCCTATCCGGGGTGAAGTACCACTTCATCATGGATTTATACACACTTTCTTTCTGTAGGGTACATACAGTCATTCTACGAGCATTTTCCCACATTTTACCCCATTGAAATTGGGTAAGTTCCTTCCCCCAAGCATTTTCCCAATATTGCATATAGGCATGTTTAGGGAATGGCTCAACCGGTAAGGCATTTAATAAGCTATATAGTTGCGATATAAGGCCTTTACATGGAAAGCTGCTACCTAAAAGTCTCTCAAATGGAGATAATAGTATCTGGGATTGCTGTCCATATAAAGTCGTGATATAATGCATAACCTGAAGATATTCCAACCTTTTTCCAGTACTCCAGTTACATTTCTGTGCAATTTCGTCATATGTATACAGCCGTTGTCGCAATGGGTTTATAAAATCATGGATCCTATGGAAAGCATTAACTGCCCAGTCTAGGTGGTATGTTTTCCCCTGGCCCGGCTCGAAATCCGGATTACCGGAGAGCAATATCAAGGCTGATGGGTATTTACTAATTTGATATTTTCTCTGACACAGCTTCCATATTAAGAGGGTAAATTTCATAGGCTTTGGGGCTGAAACTGAGAGTTGTACTTTGGGATAATTTATCAATATCAAAGTACTGATATGGTATGGGAATAACCAAGTAGCTTCTAAACGTGCCCACCTAGTTGGCGCTTGGGGCTGTAGCCAAGCTAAGGTTTGGCGCAGGTGAGACGCCACGTAATATCTTCCTATGTCTGGAACAGCGAGGCCTCCCTGACTCCTCCCTGCTAAGAGGACTGAGCGTGGTACCCTAGATTTAGTAGTGCCCCATATGTACTTGAAAATCAGCTTCTGAATATGGCCTAACTGAGCTTGGGAAATTTGAACTGGAATGGTCTCAAATAAATATAATAGTTTCGGGAGTATGGACATTTTGACCGCCGCTATACGACCAAACCACGACGTACCGTAGGACCCCCAATCCTGCATATCTTTCGATATGCGAGCTACTAAAGGAACAAAATTTGCTCGATATAACTGATGATAATGTGGGGTTAATTTAACACCAAGGTAGTTTACGTGAGATGTCTGCCATTTATAATGGAAATTTTCCTGTAGTGTCCTCTTTGCAGATCCTCCAATGTGAAACATGAGAGCTTCCGATTTAGCCCAGTTAATTTTATAACCTGCCACCTGACTGTAAGTTTGTAATACCTGGTGAAGGTTGGGTAAGGAAATAGAAGGATTGCTGAGTGTAAGCAGGACGTCATCCGCAAAAAGCGAAACTTTATAAGCTTCCTCCCCTACTAGTATTCCAGAAATATCCGGGTGTTCCCTTATTTTGGCAGCCAATGGCTCTATACTGAGAGCGTATAGCAGAGGGGAAAGCGGGCAGCCCTGTCTGGTACCGTTCCTAATAGGAATAGGAGTGCCAGCATCCCCATTCAACTTTAAATAGGCCGATGGGGTTGTATATAGTGAGCTAATAGCTTGGAGAAAGGGTCCCTGGAATCCCAATGACTGGAGCAATTGGGTCATATAGGTCCAATCCAGCCTATCGAAAGCTTTCTCCGCGTCCAGACTCAAAACTACAGCTGGAGTGCCTCGGGATTGAATAACATCAATAAGATCTATCGCCCTGCGGGTGTTATCCCCCGCTTGTCGTCCCACAACAAAGCCCACTTGGTCCGAGTGAATCAATTTTGGCAAAAGTGGAGCTAATCTTTGGGCAAGCAATTTAGTGAAAATTTTCAAGTCACAGTTTAAGAGTGCTATGGGTCTATAATTCCCGCAGAGCGATAGATCTTTACCTTCCTTGGGAAGGACTGTTATATATGATGAAAGCATAGTGGTAGGTATTTGTTCCTTGCCCTGTAAAAAGATGTTAAACAAATCAGCCAGAATGGGAGCAAGGGTAGCTTGGAAAGTTTTATAATATATATTAGTGAACCCGTCAGGTCCTGGAGATTTGTGGAGAGGAAGAGCTTTCAGAACCTCAAGAACTTCCTCCCTTGTAATGTCCCTGTTTAAATTCTCTAAGTCCTCACTAGTCAGAGTGGGTAAATGACACCCATCCAAAAATTGGGCTAGATGTTGTGATTTGGTACTAGCCAAAGGAGCTGAAGTCGGGAATAGGTTATATAATGCGGAGTAATAGGAGTGGAAGGCTTGCGAAATTTGAGTCGGGTTGTGGAGTGCCTCCCCACTGTTAGCTCGAATTGTCAAAATTTGAGATTGCCGAGTGCGTCGCTTTAATTGGTTAGCTAATAAGGTATGAGCTTTGTTCCCCATTTGGTAATATTTCCGTTTAGACCAAATCAGAGTTTTCTCTGCTGCCTGCATGGCAACTCGTTTTAAAGAGGAACGTAAACGTCTGATTTCGCTGACCTTTGCAGGATCTGGGTGTCGTAGATTCTGAAATTCTACCTGGGACAATTTGGATTCTAAGTCATGAGTCTCCTGCTGTTGATTACGTTTCTTGGCTGTGGAGATTGAGATAATATGGCCTCTAAGTACGGCTTTGTGGGCTTCCCATATCAAGGCTAAAGAGCTAACAGATCCCTTATTCTGAGTAAAATATTCGGTCAAGTGGTTCCCTATGATTTCTCTAGTGTTGGGGTCGTTATATTACATATTCAAAATCCAAATATAGCGTGCCCAAACATGATAGGGACCATGTGCATGCCCCTATCATGTCTGGGCACGCTATATTTGGATTTGCTTAATAAATTTCTACTTTTTTTAATGAACTATACCTGGCTTCCATTGGTGCTCCGTACTCTACAATTTTTAGCATTCCTATTTATGCTTGACCTAAAATGCCAAGAAATGCATTGACATTTGATTTAAATCCGGCTGTTGACTGGGACAGAGTTATTGCTCAGGTGCATCTAAGCATCAAACAGTCATGAGGTGAGGACTGAGATTTTTCTGTTTGCCTTGGAGGGGTGGAAGTGCATGATTGAAGCTGATATGCTAGCCAATGATTTCCTGGGCATTATATCTATAGCACAAACCTTACCGGTATTTACCAGTAGGTCTTTCCAGCTGACACGAGGTCACCCATTCCGATTACAAGAAAAGAGGTTCCGCCTAAATATTGGGAAGGGGTTTGTTACAGTGAGAGCTGTGAAGATGTGGAATTGTCTCCCTGAATCAGTGGTACAGGCTGATACATTAGATAGCTTTAATAAGGGGTTGGATGGTGTTTAGTAAGTGAGGGAATTCAGGGTTATGGAAGATAGCTCATAGTACAAGTTGATCCAGGGACTGTTCCGATTGCCATCTTGGAGTCAGGAAGGAATTTTTTCATTCTTCAGATGGGGTTTTCTCTAGGTCTGCTTGGGGGACACAGGGACAGTGGGGTATAGCTGGTACATCCAGGAGGCAGGACACAACTAATAAAAAACTTGCTCCTCCTCCACTGGCTATATCCCCAGCAGGCGGAGCTGCACTCAGTTTTAGTTGTGTCCTCAGGTGGAAAGGACATATTTTACTCTGCGGAGTATTTTAATATTTTTATCACATTGTTCAGCCAGACTGACATCAGGGGTTTGATCAGGGATGCCTAAAATTCCGCGCTCCCTTCCTCACAGGCACTCGGCGCCTCTGATGATATCACGTCGCCACTTGGCGCGCTATCGCCCAGCTCTCAGTCACACTGGCTTTGTCCCCTGCACGCAGTCCCTATTAAGGGGCTAATTAGCGTTACTGCCCTCAGTTCTGCCTAGGCACCCTGCCTATAGCTCCAGAAGACAGTGGAGTACTATTGGCTGCTTCTGGCAAGACGCACACAAATTCCAGCAGCGCGCACACACACACAGAACTGTTCTCCCCCTTCCCTGCTTCTACCCTTGCAGGTTAGTGTGGAATTTTGTTTTTTTATAGGGGCTACTTAGGAGAGTCCTTATTACAGAACCCTGATTACTGAGCTGCCAGACTGAAATACATTCAATTTTAGGGAAACTGGAAAATTGAAGTAATGGAAAACAAACGTCTGGGGGTAAAAGCGATGCCTTTTTACTGGGCATCTACTGGTTTGTCAATTGCCACAAACATTTACCATCTGGCCATAAGGAGCCAATATGTGCTAAGTACAAGCACGTAGAACGTGACGGGGGCATCCCTCTCCCCTTTAGTCACTGGGCATACGTCACACCGCCATTTTCCCTTACACAGGGTTTTTTTTGCGTGCATTGCACGCAATGTCATTCTGTGACTGCCATTTTGGATTAAGCTGCGCTGAGACAGAAGATCCTTTTGTGCTCCTCACTCCTCTAAGCAGATTAACCCCTAAGTCACTACCTTCTCTCCAGTTTAGACCAAGCTCCATAGAGGCGAGACTTACAGGGGGGTATTGATTCTGCCTTTACATCAGCAGACTTAACCAGAAACTCTGATCCTTCTTCCCTGCCCATACCTCATTGCAGGTTAGTGTTCGGCTGTGCATGTAGACCATTAGGAAACAGGAACCCCCCCTCCACCCAGGGGCTCTCATTCCCCCTAGAATGGACAACCCATCTGGTACCAGGAAGGGTTCCATTGAGGCTACAGAAAAATGGTCAGTACGCCATCGGTGGACTCTCCAGTGTCCCAACTTCCAAGAACACTGCTCTACCAGTCCCTGATGCCTCCTCCTTCAAGGACTCTAGGGACAAGAAGCTAGAGAGCGTCCACCGCTCTCACCTTTCTGCCTCGGGCAATTCGCTGAACTCTGTGTCCCTGCAGGGATATTCCTATCACTCAAATGTGAAATAAGTTGTCATATTAAGATATACCCTTAAATCCATATGCCTCCTCTTCTCCTTGGATAACGCAGCATCCCCAGCACATGATTAAACAACTTAGGAGCAGCGACAATCCTTGCCTTTTCGCCGCCTGATGCAGCCTTCTTTGCCGCCCCCACCCCTCCTCACGGCGCTCACCTTTTCAGCTTCGGATCAGTGCACTTCGCTAGTGCAGAGAGCGCAATTGCTTAGGGGCCCCTAACAATAATTTATTTTCAGACGCTAACAAATTCCCAGAACAAATACCAGGCTTATGTTCCACAGGCAGAGCAGGGCACACACGGGCAGAGCAGGGCACACACGGGCAATAAATATAAAGTGTGAACCAGTGAACAATGTGGGCAGTTTCATTCTGGGTCTCAGGTGTGAACAGTACAGGGCTTTAGGGGTGTGAACAATAGAGGTGTCACAAGTGTGAACAATGCAGAGTATTAATCTGAATGTGAGGTATAAACAATGCAGGGGCCAGTTAATCTCTGTAGTGATACCATTTAAAGTTTACACATGGTAAGCAAACACAGCAGGCAGATAGGGGGGCCACAGAAGGGGGGGGGCCTGCGGGCCTCCAGTTGGACAGCCCTGTATTAGGCTAACCATGAGTATTCTCCATGCTACTACTTTGGTCCGGTATGTTGCATTTGTACAATTTGGCTGATTTTCCAATCGGTGATTAACAGCATGGGAATGTTACCTAACTCTCCAGTGTGTAAGAACAACATCCAAATGATCTGTGCTGGAAGTAAGGACTGGAGCCTATATGCTACTGGCTGGATGATCATGAAATATGTAGAAATACGTGACCTAAAGACTTTGTTGTTGCTAGCAATGCACTCCTCTGTAATTACAACCCCATTTCCAAAATAGCTGGTATTCTGTGTTAAATTGAAGTAAAAAGAGCATGGGTTGATTTGCAAATCATTTAAACCCTATACTTATAGGAGAATTAAAGGAACAGTAACATCAAAAAATGAAAGTGTAATGAAAACATCATGTACTGTTACCCTGCACTGGTAAAACTGATGTGTTTGCTTCAGAAACAAAAACTACTAGTTCATATAAACAAGCTGCTGTGTAGCAATGGTAGAAATTCAAAAAAGTCTATATGGTCCAGGTTAAATAGTGGATAACAGATAACACCATTATGTTCTACAGAGCTTATCTGCTGAGTAACCTGAGCCTTGTACTTGTTCCCAACTAAGATATAATTAATCCTTATTGGAGGCAAAACCAGCCTATTGGTTTTATTTAATGTTTAAATGGTTTTCTAGTATAACTAAAGTATGAAGATCCAAATTACAGAAAGATCCATTATCTAGAAAACCCCAGGTACTGAGTATTCTGGATAACAGGTCCCATACCTGTATTTTATATAGTGAACTTATTGCACCAGCCTAAAGTGTCAGCTTGTCAATAGCAGCAATGATCCAGGACTTCAAACTTGTCACAGGGGGTCACCATCTTGGAAAGTGTCTGTGACACTCACATGCTCAGTGGGCTCTGAGCAGCTGTTGAGAAGCTAAGCTTAGGGCTTGTCACTAATTATCCAGCAGAAAATGAGGTTGGTCTGTAATATAAGCTGATGCTACAGGGCTGATTATTTAATTCTAATGCTAATTACACTGGTTTCTGTGCTGCCATGTAGTAATTATGTGTATTAATTACTAATCAGCCTTATATTGTGACATTTCTATTCTATGTGTACTGTATATTGTGAGTGGGTCCCTAAGCTCAGTAAGTGACAGCAGCACAGAGCATGTGCAGTGAATCAGCAGAAAAGAATATGGGGAGCTACTGGGGCATCTTTGGAGACACAGATCATCGGTTGCTCTTAAATTAACTTGGACATGACTGGTTTTTGCAGAACGCGCCGCAGACAAGCTAGAGAAGTAACTGGCAAGATGGCAGAGCACCTTGAAGGTCTGTCCAGTGACGATGAAGAAACGTCAACCGATATTACGAACTTCAACATGGAGAAAGGTGAGCTTCATTTGTATTGGTTTTGTTTGTCATAAAGAGTGCCTGCTGGATAGAACTGGCTCAGTTGGCCCTTTAAAGAAACAGTAACACCAAAAAATTTATGTTTTAAAGTTATTCAAATATAATGCAGTGTTGCCCTGCATTGGTAAAACTGATGTGTTTGCTTCAGAAACACTACTATAGTTCATATAAACAAGCTGCTGTGTAGCAATGGTGGAAATCGAAAAAAGACTATATGGCACAGGTTAAATAGTGGATAACGGATAACGCCATTATGTTCTACAGAGCTTATCTGCGATCTACTGTGTAACCTAAACCTTTTCTTCTTTGAATGGCTGCCCCCATTGCAACACAGCAGCTTATTTATATAAACAATAGTAGTGTTTCTGAAGCAAACACATGAGTTTTACCAGTGCAGGGCAACACTGTTTTATATTTGTATTGCTTTAAAACCCTTTCATTTTATGGTGTTACTGTTCCTTGAATCCATAGAACCATACATTTAGCTGGCCGCTCTAGTGTTCTGTTCTGGATTGACTTGTTGCTAGTTTATTCTCCAGAAATTGAGCATTTTTGAAACTTGGGTATGGAAAAAGCTTTCTCTTATTAGGCTAGGTTGTCTTTTTAATTTCTACGGTTTCCTTATTATTAGGGATGCACCGAATTCAGGATTCGGCATTTTTCAGCAGGATTCGGCCGAATCCTTCTGCCCGGCCGAACCAAATCCGAATCCTAATTTGCATATGCAAATTAGGGGCAGGGAGGGGAATTGCGTAACTTTTTGTCAGAAAACAAGGAAGTAAAAAATGTTTTCCCCTTCCCACCCCTAATTTGCATACCGGTTCGGTATTCGGCCAAATCCTTCGTGAAGGATTCGGGGGTTCGGCCGAATCCAAAAAAGTGGATTCGGTACATCCCTACTTATTATAGATAATTCGTATTTGATTATAATGGAGTCTATGGGAGTTGAATTTATTCATAATTTGGAGTTTTCTGTATAATAGATTTACGGAAAACAGGTCCCATATCTGCACTGTAGAAGAGTCCATTGCAAATTACGGCCAGTATTGAGATAATGGCATTACTCCCTACACTGACGCTTTTTAATCTTTTTCGGCTAAAGTGCTCTGCCTACTGGCAGTATAAGGGGTTGATGTTTTTCTCTTGTCTCCGCAAACTGTAGAGAAGAAGCTTTTAGTAGAGAATTTCTCAGACTCTGTTCTCCGGGAAATTATTCCTGAAATCAAAAAAATACGACTTGTGTTTTTGATAAAGTACAGTTTTCCAAATTGAGTTTCGTTTTTAATTTTCAGATCGAATTTTAAAGGAAGCGAGCAAAGTGTTTGAGGACACGCTGGAAAATTTCCATTCCATCGACTGCATCAAGTTTCAGTTTGAAACATGGCGTTCGACCTACTATAGCGCATACAAAGATGCATACATCGGCCTTTGTCTGCCAAAGCTGCTCAATCCCCTTGTGCGACTACAACTTTTAACCTGGAATCCCCTGGAGGTATGTTTTTGTAGACTGCGGCGTAGGTTGCTGTAAAATCTTCACCTTTAACCCTAATGGGAGGATCAATGTGACCAGGAGCGATTTCTAAAAAAATGTGCATTTTTAATTTCAGGCAAACTGTCGTAACTTTGAAAGTATGATGTGGTTTGAGTGTCTTCTCTTTTATGGCTGTGAAGAAAAGGAGTTTGACAAGGAGGACGCAGACATTGTACTCTTGCCGTCACTGGTTGAAAAGGTTATTCTCCCCAGACTTACAGGTATTAGGGATTTTTCTTTTTCTTTTCATTCCATTATTCCAGCATGCTTACATGTAAACACAGAGTTACAATGGATTGTTCAAAAGCTTTATTTTTATTGCCTCATTGAAAGCATTAAGTTATTTATTAACCTGGCGCCTGGGTTTTGAACATGGGCCATTACCTTTGGTAAAACAGTGGCTGCTTAGGCAAAGGCTCAAATTGCAAGATGAGACCACCTTTATATTTGTAGAAACTTGGAAGGACGAGCAAAAGAAAAAAAGATGCTTACAGTTTCCACTAGTTTCATTGTTCAGAGGAAATAAAAAGTTACAATAGCATTTTTTTTGACTGGTATACGTTGGAAAGCTTTAATGAGCAAAATAGTTTAAACCCTTTGAACAAATGTACCTGAAAAGGTAGACTTTACGATCTGCGACGCTGACATAAAGGGTTAAAATATTTATATATTAAAGGAATACTGTCATGGAAAAACATGTTTTTTTTTACAAAACTAGGGATGCACCGAATCCACTTTTTTGGATTCGCCCGAACCCCCGAATCCTTCACGAAAGATTCGGCCGAATACCGAACCGAATCCGAACCCTAATTTGCATATGCAAATTAGGGGTGGGAAGGGGAAAATATTTTTTACTTCCTTGTTTTCTGACAAAAAGTCACGCAATTTCCCTCCCGCCCCTAATTTGCATATGCAAATTAGGATTCGGTTCGGCCAGGCAGAAGGATTCAGCCGAATCCGAATCCTGCTGAAAAAGTCCGAATCCTGCTGAAAAAGTCCGAATCCTGGATTCGGTGCACCCCTATCCAAAACGCATCAGTTAATAGTGCTGCTCCAGCAGAATTCTGCACTGAAATCCATTTCTCAAAAGAGCAAACAGATTTTTTTATATTCAATTTTGAAATCTGACATGGGGCTAGACATTTTGTCAATTTCCCAGCTGCCCCAGTCAACCAATAAAATTGAGCGAAACCTTGAAAATCATCTTTTTTCCCTGAATCTATTTTTTTTTTTTGGCGGTTTTGCCAGCACAAACCACAGTATCTTCCAATTGTGATAGGAACATCTCTCATTGAGTTATATATGACCTCAACAGGTCTGAGATGGCGGATTTTTAGATTCCGGCTTTTTGCAGCAGCGGGGGGTATACAGGTTATCCAGAATGCTCGGGACCTTGGGATTTCCGGATAACCGTTCTTTCCATAATTTGAATCTTCTTACCGTAAATCTACAAAATATTTAATTAAATAAATCTAATAGACTGGTTTTGTCTCCAATAAGTATTAACTATATTATTATTAACATGTATTTATATACAAGGTACTGTTTTATTATTACAGAGAAAACGGAAACATTTTCTTAAAAAAACTGGATTATTTGGATAAAATTTAGTTTTTCCGTAATTCTGAGCTTCCTGGATAATGGTTTTTCGGATAACGGATCCCATACCTGTAATAAATCGTGAAAAAAACTTGAATTTGGCTAAGAGAACTATACTGTATCTTACATGATTGGATCTATTTTGATTTCTCTCTCAAGGTATCACTGAGAATGTATGGGACCCCTTCTCTACAACACAGACCAACAGACTTGCAGCGGTCGTTCACAAGCTAATAAGTGGATATCCTACCGTTTTAAACTCTGAAAATAAATATACAGAGGTAATTGCTCAGTTGCTACTTGGTGTATTTTGGGTAGTCACGGGGGGTCCCTCAGGAAGTGGGTGCATTTATATGCAAGCCACGTGAATTTTAAGGGTGGAGAATATTTAAATAGCAACCGAGTAATTTTTTTTTGTGGATGCTTTTACATGTAGTTGGTCAATCATTTCTCATATCACATGTTCAGGTTCTTTTAATATGATGATGTCGAAGGAGTCTATGGAGTCCTTCAGCAGAACTGGAGCCTTAAAAATCTATTATAGGGCTGCATCCAGCTATTGGGCATCCAGTTGGACAACCTTGAATTAAAGGAAAACTATACTCCCAAAATGAATACTTACATAACAGTTTACATTATATTAAGTGGCATATTAAAGAATCTTATTAAACTGGTCTATATATTTAAGTAAATATTGCCCTTTTACATCTCTTGCCTTGAACCACCATTTCGTGACTCTATCTGTGCTGCCTCAGAGATCACCTGACCAGAAATACTACAACACTAACTGTAACAGGAAGAAGTGTGGGAGCAAAAGACAGAACTCTGTCCGTTAATTGGCTCATGTGACCTAACATGTATGGTTTGTTTGTGTGCACCGTGAATCATACGATCCCAGAGGGCCCTTATTTTTTTCGTTTTCTATTTAGGATTACCCAGTGGCACATACTACTAAATAGTATATTTACATGAAGCAGGGTTTTACATGTGAGCTATTTTATTTTTTGTGCATATGTTACTTAGGACTCCCGAAGTTCTCTATTCGAGTGTCAAAGTTTGCTTTAAGCTTGATACAAACAGATTTTGGCAGCAACAATATCTTGGTTTACCACCATTTTTTTTTTTTTTTTAAACAGTGAGTTTGCAAGATGAAATATTATTATGGAGTCATAACTTTGACTTTGTGGAAGTGTTTTGTATGGTTGGCTGGAATCCCAAGCCAAGTAGGGTCTAAAAGATCCCTGTCAGCCCTTTCTGTAATGCTGGTACTGGTTCACTTCAACAGCGTATTCATTTGAACTCCTATCTTTCAGGCATTTCTCAAGGCACTGCTAATGAGAATGAGGAGGACGTTAGATGATGACGTCTTCATGCCATTATATCCCAAAAAGTAAGTAAAAATA
This sequence comes from Xenopus petersii, assembly GCA_038501925.1. Classification (NCBI taxonomy): domain Eukaryota; kingdom Metazoa; phylum Chordata; class Amphibia; order Anura; family Pipidae; genus Xenopus; species Xenopus petersii. Next base: position 182,299,977 of record CM076674.1, on the reverse strand, counting down.
AGCCATAGACCACTATAAATAAATAAAGTACAGATATGCATGCAATTGTACCTGTCCGCACTAGTATTCTTACTAGAATGCTGATGTTTAATCAGAAATCTAATATACTGCAGATGTAATAATATAACTATTGTAGTTTAAAGGGAGTTTGCCATTGTCCGTGTACCCTCAGGGGAGATAGGAAAAACAGGGTAAAATCAGTTGTAAAGGCAAACAGCTGGTTTATTCCACTTGCCAAGCTTCGGGGATATTAGAGGTTGTTCACCTTCCAAACACTTTTTTCGGTTCCGTTGTTTTCAGGTTGTTCCCCAGAAATAAAGATTTTTTTTCAATTGCTTTCCATTACCGTATATACTCGAGTATAAGCTGTCCCGAGTATAAGCCGAGGTACCTAATTTTACCTCCAAAAACTGGGAAAGCTTATTGACTCGAGTATAAGCCTAGGGTGAGAAATGCAGCAGCTTCTGGTAAGTTTCAATCAAAAAATTGAGGGTTTCTGCTCCCATTGGAGGTGCCGGCGTCTCGTTTTTGGATGTCGGCGACTATTCTTGGAGGCTGGCGACTATTGTTAGACGCCGGCGACCGTTTTTGCGCTTGACCCGAGTATAAGCCGAGGTAGAGTTTTTCAGCATATTTTGGGGGCTGAAAAACTCGGCTTATACTCGAGTATATACGGTATTTAATTTTTTACTGTTTTTCCAAAATCTAAGTTTAAGGTTTGTGTCTCTGGTGTTTGAGTCTGGCAGCTCAGTAATTCAGGTGGAGATTCTGAGCTGCTACAATTTGCTGCCTGTAATGAAACGCAGGGATTTTGCTCAGCAGGGACAAATATAAGAAATGTATCAACTAAATGTATGCATTTAGAACAGTTTACAGGGTCAGCGACCCCCCCCCTCCCAGAGCTGTTTTAGAAGGTGAAAAATTTGATTTACACTTCAATATTAGAAAAATGGTCACACATAGAAAATAGAAAGTAATTGGAAAAAGTTATTTCTCGTGATCTATCTGAAACCAACGGCACTGAAAAAAGTGTTGGAAGCTGAACAACCCCTTTAGGGTTCGTTCACACGAGGAGATTTTGTCGCCTGGTGACTAATCGCCTTGTTTTCTGAGCGACTATCTCCCCGAACTGCCTCAGCGTGTTTTCCCATAGGCTATAAAGAAAAGTCGCCTGCGCTAATGCACACACACGGCAATGCGTTTTCCATAGTCGCCCAAAGTTGCCTCAGTGAGTCGCTCAGAAGACAAGGCGATTAGTTGGCAGGCGAGAAAATCTCCCTGAATCTCCATGTGCGGCCTTACCCTTAAAGTGCCTGGAACTTCAAAAATGCTATACATCCTTGTTCAAAAAGAATGCCCATATTCAGTGGCGTAACTATATGTCACTGGGCCCCACAGGAGATTCAATTTAGGGCCCCAAAATATTGATAAGGTGGCCTGTTCTACCCAGACATATTAAAATTGGCTATTAATTAGGGCCTCACTGGGCCCCCTATTCTACTGGGCCCCCCTGCAAGCGCAGGGTCTGCTTCCTCTGTAGTTACGCCCCTGCCCATATTGTAAAATACATGTAATGGAGGCAAATACCACTATAACTGAGAATTGATTTTTATAGAATACTGTCATGCATATTAACGTGAGGCAAAATGCAATCAGGACATATGATAAATCTTCTTTAACGAGTAAAATTGCTCTAAAAATATTTCATTCTTTTTGTCCAGTGTCATTGAAAATAAGAACTCTGCACCATGTTTATTCTTCCAGCGCCAGTTTTGGTCGTCTGTAAAGGTAACAAGAGCTCAGTGGTTATAATCTGCCATTTACTATTAATGTTGTTTTGCTAAAAGTTCATGTTTACCATCGCTTGTTATTTTCTCAGCAGGATTCACAAAATGCTTACGTTTTCCGTTGCATACTTTAAAGTTTTGCCTTTCTTCATCTCTGACAATTCTTATTTACTCACTCACTTCATGCCTTAGTTGAAGTGCTTATCTGAAAATGTTCTAAGTCTTTGTTAAAACAGTCAGTGAGGCTTTTGGTGTGAAGCTTTGAACAGAGGCACCTGTCCATAAGGGCACAGACACACGCTTTGATTCAGGGAGATTTAGTCGCCTGCCCATAAATCGCCTCTTCTTCGGGGCGACTAATCTCCCCGAACTGCCTCCCGCCGACTAGAATCAAAATTTACCGGCGGGATGGCACTCGGAGTGTTTTGCTTTCCGAAGTCGCCCGAAGTTTCCTCTTCCGGCTATTTGCCAACCCGCCGGCGATTTACACTCTAGCCGGCGGGAGGCAGTTCAGGGAGATTAGTCACCCCAAAGAAGAAGAGATTTGACGCTGGGTGACTAATCTCTCCGAATCAGAGCGTGTGTCTCTGCCCTAAAGGAGAACTAATCCCTAAAAAATACATATAGCTAGAAATGCCATAGTTTATAAATTGAACCAGCATCTCTCTAGTAATGATCCAGGCCTTCCAAGTTGTCACAGGAGTTTGCCATCTTGTATTTTGTTAGTAGCGTCTGTGACACGCTCAGTGTGGTTTGAGCAGCCGCTGAGAAGCTCAGCTTAGGGGTCATGAAAATGAGGTCATATGAGCTGATGCTACAGGGCTGATTATTAAATCCTAATGCTAATTATGCTGGTTTCTGAGCTGCCAGATACAACACACACTCGCTCACTATTTTGCAAGTTGGTCCCTCAGGTCATTGACAGCAGCCTAGATATCCGTAGAAAAGAAAATGGGGGGCTTCTGCGGGATTCTTTACTGCTAAAGGGATGTGGTGGCATTGAGCTGGTATAGAAGCCAAAACGTAATGTACAACATTTCTGCCCTACTGGTTACGGTTTAGTTCTCCTTCAAACTCCTTTAAAATGATGGATTGCTATATTTTCCTGCTTGTTTTCACAAAAAGGGGATGGTTCACCATTTAAAGTTAACTTTATGTTTTAGAATTGTCAATTCTAAGAAATGTTTCAATTGGCCTTCATTATTTATTTTTTATAGTTTTATTATTATTTGCCTTTTTCGTTTTGACTCCTTCCAACTTTCAAATAGAAGTCACTGACACCATCTAAAAGCAAATGCTCCGTAAGGCTACAAATGTATTGTTATTGCTATTTTATTACTCACCTTTCTATTCAGGCCTTGCTGATTCATATCCCAGTCTCTTATTCAAATCATGGTTGCTATGGTAATTTGGACCCTAGCAACCAGATTGTTGAAATTGGAAAGAAAAAAAGCTAAATAACTCAAAAACCACAAATAATAAAAAATGAAAAGCAATTGCAAATTGTCTCAGAATATCACTCTCTACATCATACTAAAAGCTACTTTAATAGTGAACAACACTTTTAATGGCGCTAGATCTGAATAGTGCAGGCTTCATATAGATCTATTAATCTGATTGTATACTGTCCTACATTGTCTATTGTCTGTTTCAGTTACTAGGGAATTTCCTAAAGTGGCATGGAGTGCTCTCCAACAAAGCATTGCAGGAGCTGTCAGTAGATGGACTGCTAAACAGATACATCCTGATGGCATTTCAGAACATTGAGAATGGAGAAGACAGCATTAAAAAAGCCCAAAGTGTAAGTGAACATCAAAGTAGATTTATAGTACACACCATGTGCTTTACATGTTTTCCTTATAATATGAGTTCAAAGTGAAGTCTTATTTCTTATTCCATTAACACTAATTAGAGTTGCTGAACCGTAAAGATTCCGTGAAGAACTGGTTCTGGATATGGATAGAATGTTGGCTCCGTGTGTTTCTTCCAGCTGACACCTAGGCATAATTATACATTTAGTCTGATTGCTAATCTAGAAAAGCTGGCACTTTATTAAACCAGAACTATTTCAGATGGATCAGGCAGAACAGCAAGAGGTTTGCTGGCACCAGCAGGAGGGCCCCAAGATCAGATCTGCATAACAGGGTGCGGGTGGTTGTCACGTGTTTTACTGTTTGAGATCATATTTTTTATTTTTTTTCAAATGATTCATATCCTATTCTGCCTCTTTCTGGCCAATAGTTAAATAAATTCTATCTCATTGTTTGGGTAAGTGATCCCCATTCAAAAACAGTTGGATTGTAAGCCTTTCATTTTATTTTTTTTCCTTTTTCTGCAAAAACTTCATTTTCTGATCTACCTTCATTGTTGTAAATAAACCCTAGGGCAATCTAATAGCTGGACAAAAAAAAAAGTATAAATAATTCAAAAAACATAAAAAAATGAAGACCATTTGCATTTCCTCATATTAGGCTTTGTTTTTAACACAAACTACCCTTTTAATGCAGGGCTACTCAATAGGTAGATATTGGTCTCTTAAAAGAACTCCCACAGTTAAGGGCAGAGACACGAGTGAAGATTTGGAGACAGTCGGCCGGTGACAAATCGCCTCTTCTTCGGGCGACTAATCTCTCCAAACTGCTTTCCCACCGGCAATTTAGATTCTAGCCGGCAGGAAGGCAGTTCGGGGGGATTAGTCTCCCGAACAAGAGCAGATTTGTCGCTGGGCAACTAATCTCCCCGAATCTCCACATGTTTCTCTGCCATAACTGTGATTAACAGATAAATCCAATTAAACCATATAATCTCAGTAATTGTGACCATCCAAAAACAGGAAGTGCTGACATTGTAAACCGGAAGTGACATCATTAAAATTAGGCATGATCAGGGGAAAAGGGAGTAAAGCAGGAAGTGATGTCGTTGTAAACCGGAAGTGACATCATTAGAAGTAAGTGTGATCCAAAAAAGGATTAAAACTCTATTGAAAAGACCCGCAAACCCGGAGAACCGCCGACAAGCGTCTATACCCAGTCCCGAAAGTTCTCCCTGCAACCCACAGGGTACCACAGGTTTTTGCGGGTAACCCGCTGCAGGACTCTAACACCAAGTTCAAACATATAAAACCAAGTCCTTAACACACCTGGCCAAGTTATACTAGTATCAATTCCCCATAGAAAATGCAGTAAAGATGCAGTCTGCAATGATATAACTTATTCAGTGGTAGCCTCCAATAGAAATGACAGAAAACACTACCAGCACTAACCCTAAATAATCCATGGCTAAACGCTGAATACAAAAATGGATCTTACAATTTTTAATATAAATTTATTAAAGAAAATACAAAAAATGATCAGTAAATTCTTCCATAAAAATGTTTGATTACATGCAGAACTAAATCAAAATTGGGAGCTGACCTGTAAATTTAAATAAGGTTTTTCTGTATGGGAATATGCCTGTTTATATCTTGGTGTAGTCAGAAGGCAGCTGCCTTCAGAAATGATAGTTTAGTGGTGACAGTGGGATACCGTCGTTTGGCTGTGCCCCCAAATTCTATTCTTTTTCCTGTTCTGAGAGCAGCATAGCAAGAGAGAGCAGATTAAATAGGCATAAGGTTCAACTTAGTGGGTTGCCACTGATTTATCAAATCACTTTTTCAGTCTTGCCAGCTTAGCAAATAGCATTTGTTCTGTTGCAGGCGCTTCATGGCTCATTAGTGGAGATGCATGGTGAGTTGTTTCCTGCCTGGATTTTTCATATTCAGCAGCACTGAAGTATAGATAATTAATTAATCGTTCTCCATTATTCTCCAGTTTTATTGTGAACTGTGGTTATATTTGGATATTTATTATGCTTGCATTATATATAAATATATCCAGATAAACATTGCCCTTATATAAAATTGAGAGAGCCAGGTTACATATTGCATTATACACAGTCGTATGAAGAAGTTTGGGAACCCCTCTTTAATTCTTTGGAGTTTTGTTTATCATTGGCTGAGCTTTCAAAGTAGCAACTTCCTTTTAATATATAACATGACTTATGGAAACAGTAGTATTTCAGCAGTGACATCGAGTTTATATAACAGAAAATATGCAATATACATCATAACAAAATTAGGCAGGTGCATAAATGTGGGCACCCCAATAGAGCTATTACATCAATACTTAGTTGAGCTCCTTTTGCAAATGTAGACGCCTCCTATAGACTTTGATGAGTGTCTGGATTCTGGATGGCGGTTTTTTGACCATTAGTCCATACAAAAGTTCAGTTAAATTTGATGGCTGCCGAGCATGGACAGTCTGCTTCAAATCATCCCATAGATTTTCCATGATATTCAAGTCGGGGAACTGTAATGGCCATTCCAGAATATTGTACTTCTCCCTCTGCATAAATGCCTTTGTAGATTCCCAATTATGTTTAGGGTCACTGGGGTTCATCTATCAACACTGGGCAAATTTGCCCATGGGCAGTTACCTATAGCAACCAATCAGTGATTAGCTTTCTGAAGCCAGCTGCAAGTAGAACAATGAATGCAGCAATTTGATTGGTTGCCATGGGTTACTGCCCGTGGGCAAATTTGCCCAGTGTTGATAAATGACCCCCCGTTGTCATGTTGGAATATCCAACCCCTGCGTAACTTCAACTTTGTGACAAGTGATGCTTGAACATTACCCTGAAGAATTTGTTGATATTGGTTAATATTTTGTGTAAATCCAATTATATCAGAATAATCTCAATAATTATACCTTTCCTCAAACTTTTGGGTAATCTATCAAATAACACAGTTAACATCATTTAACAGATAAATCCAATTATACCAGAATAATCCCAGTAAGGACAGAGACCCAAGGTCAGATTCGGGGAGATTGTTCGCCTGGCGACAAATCTCCTCTTCTTCTCCCTGTACTGCCTTCCCGATAGCAAGAATCTATCCTGGTGAAATGTTTGCCTGTGTATTTAAATAGTTTTGTCTTGTATCCCCTTACTCTGTAAAACACTGTAGGAGATGATGGTGCTATATAAATAATAACAAATATCTGATCCCACTGAAGATCCTACTAACACCTGCTAATAGTCTGTTGTATGTAAGCAGTCCGAGCAGAATTGCTCCAGTACATTGGCAAGTGGTTCCCGAGCTGGTGGGCTCTAGAGCACACAAAGGCCAGTAAGGAATTCTCTCAAACGCTCAACCTTTTTATTTTTCTAGATAAGAGACTTGGGTTGAAAACTTTTTTGCCAGCCTAGAACTATGACTGATAATGACCAAAGGTTGGACCATCAAGGTAGAGTCCTGCTTCAGGTTGGGTACCCGCGGAATACCTGCAAAGTAGTCTGGTTTTGAATGGAAAGATCCCAGTCCCCTGACCATGCATGCAATCCTCGGGTTCCATGCCTGGGTACCTGGGCCAATTGCAGTTAAAATAAAGGATTTCCTCCCTGACCTGGCGGATGCTCCGTAGGGGAATCACTTCCCCCACTAGTGGCGTCACTTCCAGGATTCTTGGATCCTGGGTCTGGACAAAGATTGGGGCCTTTGCCAGTAGGTTCTGGCAGTGTGAAAAGGGGAATTAATAGAGAGGCCAGTGGGTCCAGGTTCTCGTCTAACTGGTCTGATTTTGGCACGGGTCTGCCCAACAAGACTCTACTTCCAGGGGTACTTGGACAGAAAAGATTCAACAACCACTGCCATATTACTGGGCATGCAGCTACACACAGTATTGTAAATGAGACCTAAATTGTTACTGTCGAGTGTAATAAAATGCATGTTATTGCCACTGGTTGCCATATGTTGATAGCAAAGTAGTGATCTTCTAACCACTGGCACTATAGGGAGAAAGGACAGTGAAAGGTAAAGCAGTATGTGCAAGCTGATTTTAAATCTATAGAATTTAGGGAATATATTTAGAGCAAGTCTCTGTATGTCTCACACATGTCCTTTAGCAGATAATTCATATTGAGTTCTTTCTCCTTTCGCCCTCCAGGTTATTGCATGTTTTCCAAGGCAGTGGTTCTCCAGTCTTAAGGGAGGTAAAACCATTCCGCAGCTCGAAAACTTTGTCCGATATCTCACCCATGTGGCCGGCACAATATACAGAAGCAACGTTGGCTGCTCAGACATAGAAAGAAGAAATGCAAGGTAATTCATTGGGTCTGGCTTGTAAACATAGCTTCCCCTTTTGTTTCTAAACGGGGTTCCTATATGGTGCCCTTTTCCTGGCTGGAGGTTCCTGATCTAGGTTAATGCAGTGACGGAAAGGGTAACCGACTGCATTTTGATGCAACTTTCTGTTGCAGTTAATATGTTCTTTCATTCTCATGGCATCCCTATATCTACTGCATCTGTGTCCTTGTTTTCTCCTTTCCAGAGAGCAAATCAGACAGGTCGTAAAACTACTAGCAAGTATCCGGGCCCTGGAAAGCGCAGCGTCTGTTGCAAATGATTACAACGTGAAAGACATCAAAGCTCCAACGGAAGGCAAATAAACTTCTCAGAGGGTGCCAGTTGTACATCCATTCCTTTCTTGGTTTTTGTACATGATGTAAAGTTTCTTAACCTGTATAGTAGATATTATTATTTTAATGTAGTATCGCCTTGATTTTGCCAAGGTCTTGTTTTTTCTTTTAAAAAAAAAAAAAAAATCGAAAGAAACATACGATTTCCTAGTGGTTTGAATGTATGTTTATAAGAAACACTGCAGTTGGTTTCCATGCTTTTGTGCCTGTACAGAAGTGAAAGTAGCTAAATTCAGATTATTTATCTGTCGTGACATAAATTGTATATAGTTACTTGCATGTATAAAATTCCTGAAAATGAATTGCACAGGGCTCCTCTGTATAGATTTGCCCTGCTGGCCTTAGCAAATAGAGGAAAGCAAGGATCTGTGACCATATCTCACAATAGAGTCCTGCGTGGAACCAATTTCTAAGACCCGAACACGCAACCTGCGTATTTACCCACTTTAATCCACTACCCGAACCCGGACCCACAACTGCCTTATCCACAACCCGCCAGCCACCATCAAACAGGAAGTGATGGTGCTGCAAACTGGAAGTGATTTCATCAAAAGTGGGCGGGGACAGAAACAAGTTTTGTAAAACATTAAAAGGATTAAAATATAGACAATATTACCGGTACATAAGATAAGAAATTTAGATGAGACCTGCAGACCCGCGGGTATACCCACACCTGAAAATCCTCCCCTCATTTCACAGGGTGACATTTTTTTGTGGGTACCCGACCCGCTGCAGGACTCTATCTCACAATGTTAAAACACCTGCCCGTGATTTGTAAGTAAAACCAAAGTGAAGTCCAGCTGCCGGATTCTTGCCTCACTCTTTTCGTCGGACTAAAAGGCACTGTAACTGAACTGTAACTTATGAATTTCCAACAAGAGAACTGTCTACTAATCAAGTGCATGAGTTTCTTTCCTTACAACTTCCTGCAAACGCTGCATTTTTCTGTGCACAAACTGCTGCTCCTTTTCCTCTCTACAAGCAGTGCTGACCAAATCGCATTGCTGCCTTCTCTCTGGAACGTCCATTTTTCAGTTCTGCTTTCTGCATCGTACACGGAAGCTGTGGGTTTGATCACGGAAAACGAATGTGCACGGGAGCTGTGGGTTTGATCATGGAAAACGAATGAGCTTTCACTTGAAATCTCAATTATGAGATTGTGGGGAGGTAATAAATTTCTTGCGTTTATTTTCAACTGCTGGTCTTTTTTATGAGTCATATTGGTCCAGATTTTTACAGCTCATGGGTGTTATTTTTACTGTATTTCAGCCTATTGAAACTATTGTTACATAAATAAGGTGATGCAGAGTAATATTCAGGTGCAGTTTGCATTCGGGACTGATAGGGCTGCCTTTTCAGTTCCTGTCTCACAATTGCATTGCAGTATCTATGTTTGAAATATGAAGAGCTCATCCCTCTTGAATTTCACCTGTGAAGGTGCCTGGTGCTCACACTGGAAGACCCTCACCTGCTTTGGGTCAACTAATACATAGGAAATCCAGTAGCACACTGCAATTCATGAAAAATAGTTTAAAGGAGACGGAAAGGCTAGGAGCTCTTGGTGGTGCCAAATGTTAGGCACCCCCAAGCGATTGTATCGACTTACCTGTAACCCTGGGCCGTTGCTCCTATCAGCAGAAAACTGCATCAGCCCGGGGTTATACCAGTGAGCACCACGGAGTGTTCCTCTTCTGTCTTCTTCTATATTCGAATTTCGCAGGGAAATCGCATGCACAGTAGAAAGAAATAGCCGATTTTATAGTTAAAGTTTGGCTTTTCCCTCTACTGCGCATGTGCTAAGGAAGAAGACGGAAGTAAAACGCTCACTGGTATAACCCCGGGCCAGTGCAGTTTTCTGCTGATAGGAGCACTGACCCGGTGTTACAGGTAAGTTAATACGATCACTTGGGGTGCCTAACAAGTGCTCCTAGCCTTTCCTTCTCCTTTAACGTTTTATTTAGCCCATGTACATACAAAAAAAGGAAACATTTCCCGGATATCAGCAGGAAAGGTTGGGGTATGTGGCCACATCTCCACAGCACCCTTTATAACCTTTCCATAGAAATGTTCACACTAGGCTTGATAAAGGGCCCAGGGTGCTCCGAAAAGTTGCCCCCCCATTTTTTTTTTATTTATTTTTTTTTTTTTTGCATGTTCATGGGCTAAATAAAATGTAAAACACTTTTTCATGAATTGCGGTTTTACTACTTCCAATTGCATTGCCGTATGTCATAATTCAATCTATAAAAGTTTCTCTCAAATCATGTTTGCATTTAATAAGGAAGTGACTAGCACTAGAAACGCATTAAGCCGTTCTCTTCCCTGACAGCTTTATTTGTTTGCATCCCAGCAATGATTTTATCCAGAAATCTTCAATAAAACTTGATTTTTATTTATACACTCGTATTCAAAAGTCCTGCATATGTTCTGGTAAGCCACGTGTGCGCTTCCGATGACCCTTTGCATTCAATAAGGCTCTTTGAGCCACAGTCCGTTAACCCCATAGTTGCATGGTTTGGTGTAGCCTCCTGAAGTTGTATTTTGCAAAGTTTGTAAAAAATACTGCAACCAGTCATGAAGCCACCTTGGTAGCTACCTGCATTTCTGAATGCCTGACAGAGAATATTCTTGCTTTATACCTAAACATACTACTGCCTGGTCTGTAAACATCTGAAACATTCATGGACAGGACCAGCCCCACATTTTGGGAGCCACTGTTTGTGAATATCTGTGTTTGAAGATGTGCCCAAAGTAGGGAGTCTGCTGTGAATATACATTTCTCCGCAACAGAGCAATTTGTTTAAAGGGATCCTGTCATTGAAAAACATTTTTTTCAAAACACATCAGTTAATAGTGCTACTCCACCAGAATTCTGCACTGAAATCCATTTCTCAAAAGAGCAAACAGATTTTTTTTATAGTCAATTTTGAAATCTGACATGGGGCTAGACATATTGTCAATTTCCCAGCTGCCCCCAGTCATGTGACTTGTGCCTGCACTTTAGGAGAGAAATGCTTTCTGGCAGGCTGCTGTTTTTCCTTCTCAATGTAACTGAATGTGTCTCAGTGGGACATGGGTTTTTACTATTGAGTGCTGTTCTTAGATCTACCAGGCAGCTGTTATCTTGTGTTAGGGAGCTGTTATCTGGTTACCTTCCCATTGTTCTGTTGTTTGGCTACTGGGGGGGAAAAGGGAGGGGGGTGATAACACTCCAACTTGCAGTACAGCAGTAAAGAGTGATTGAAGTTTATCAGAGCACAAGTCACATGTCTAGCCCCATGTCAGATTTCAAAATTGAATATAAAAAAATCTGTTTACTCTTTTGAGAAATGGATTTCAATGCAGAATTCTGCTGGAGAGGCACTATTCACTGATTCATTTTGAAAAAAAAAAAATTTTTCCCATGACAGTATCCCTTTAAGGATTGATACTTTTTCACGGATGTCTGTATCAAGTGGAGGCAAATCACTTTAAAATGTGTATATATGCATGCAAAGAAACTATAGAAAACACCTACACATTTACCTCTTGCTGTTTTTTGGTTCTATTTCTCAGCAGCCCCTGTCTATTTCATATATACATGTCCTGGACAGGGAAAACGATTGAATAGGCACAAACCTTCGGCCATTGGAAGACAGAGACCCAACTAAAGATTGGAGACAAAGCCGCAGCAGTACCGCGATGAGGACTGCATAATAATGAAAGGGAATTGGGGAAGCATTGCCTTCTGGGGTAATATAGAGTTCCCTGGATCATTTGTGACTATAGGGCATTCCCATGTATGGTTAATAATCTGTGCTACCAAGGATAGCATAATAGAACTAGCATATGCAGTTGGTATAGGCTGTGTTTAAACACTGTAGTATTTAGTATATATTGTGTGTGGATGTTCTGAGTAGGGATTATTTATTGTGGCCCAAGCCTGTGGAAAGGACTTTGAGCTTTGGTATGATGATCTACAGGTATTCAGTATAGCCACTGTGTTCAGACAACAAGTGTAACCAGAGCCAGTTCCAGAAAAGGGTTACACATGTAAATGGTGAAGGATAACGCTACTTCAGTTATTGTATGGTTACCATAGGGAGGAAAAAGCATTCCCTTCTCATTCAAATAATAAAAAGCACATGGGGTTACTACTTACTGTAAAGCCAATATATCAACCAAAAAATATTTTTAATTACAGATAGTATCAGCAATTGTAGAGTGTTTGTTTATTGTAAAGAAAAAATTCATGTGAAGTATAGTCTTGCACCACAAAGTGCTCCTCTGTGCAATACAGTGCACATTTTCATAAAACATATTTAGTGTATTATGCACAGTAACATAAATATGAGCAGTTTTCCATTAGTCCTACTCCTTGTCTATCTCGTTGTCCTGTGGGACCTGGTGTTTGTCTACCACTAAAGCTGGCCATACACGTTCATTTGTTGTACGGCAAACGTTCGAATACCCATCGTGCATTTAAATACAATGATCTATCTGAACTAACATTCAGATTTAAATTCTAGAATAAAAATGAAGAAGGAAAGATAAATCAGACGATGTTCTGGCCATTCATTGACAGACAACAACCGTACGAAGGTTATGTTCCGGAAATAATAGTGACGGTCACAATGGTTGCCACCTGGTCGGTATTTTACCGAATGAAAAAATGAAGCTTGATGCCAATGTTATTAATAGGGCAAAAAGGCAAAAGTTTAGGAAGGCTGGTATTTTTTTTTCCAGATAACGGCCATCTTATATTTTTATGGTTTTACCCAATTATTAATATTGTCACCAAGCAACTTTTTTACCAGCCAGGCCGGTAAAATACTGGCCATGTGGCAACCCTAGTGACCATTCCGAAGACTACAGAAGCAGCTGAAGATGGCGCCTGTGAACTCCGCTGGACAGGGGTAAGTAAAGAGTTAGGAGCATTTGCACGGGGTATCAGCTAGGCTGGGGGGAAGGAGGGAGGGGGTCTATGTAGGGTAGGGTTTTTTTTTATTAAGGGTTTGTTTCTTCTTTAAAACAGACCCTGGCATTCCAAGTACAAAGAGACCCAAACACCCCCCCCCCACAGGCCCACTTATAGATTTGCCTCCTGGCCTGTATTTTAGCAGCCTGGCCCGTAAAAATGATGGCTGAACCCAATGTTATTAATAGGGAAATAAAGATAGATAATTAGTAAGGCCAGCATTTTCTTTCCAGAAAAGGTCTGTCTATGGCATTTTACATCCACCCCTTTGCCATTTGCCAGAGACCACAGATTACCAGTCTAGCGTTGCCACCTGGCCGGTATTTTACTGGCCTTGCCGGTAAAAATGATGGTTGATCATAATGTTATTAATAGAGAAAGAAGATAAATATATAGGAAGGCTGGTATTTTTTTCCAGAAAAGGTGGTAACCCTAGTCCTGGCCTATCTCTTCTAGATAGGAGATAGTGGTGGGGTGGGACTGGTGTGGGGGACTAGGGTTGCCACCTGACCGGTATTTTACTGTCCTGGCAAGTAAAAATGATGGTTGATCCTAATGTTATTAATAGGGAAAAAAGATAAATATCTAGGAAGGCCGTTATGTTTTCCGGAAAAGGTGGCAACCCTAATTGCTACCTGTATTTTGGGTGCCAGATCTCCTGGACCAGCTCCTCCCCATCCCTGAATATTACTTTACAAAACACCTGAAGACAAATGAATTCAGTTCAAATTTAAATCATTAGTGTCTTTTATTTGAATATCTATATGACTACATGGGCTTTGATGGTCAAATATGAGGTAAATAATGTACAACCCCCACACTCTCATGTAGTGATAGTGAAAATCTTTTTATCCCAAGAATTCTGCCTAATTCTACTATAAATGTATAAAAACACAGGTGCAAACTGATATAAACAATATACAGGATTTTATGGCGTGGCCTTTTTTTTTTTTACTACGGGAATATAAAGCGAGTTAATTTCACAGCGCCAGAATCAATCATGGCCGACAAAGATGCCCCGCCTCCAAGCGAGAGATTGGTCAGGCAGAGAGCACCGCCCTAGAAAGATATGGAAAGGATCGCCAATCGGTACGCTGAGTGGTTGAAGTGGGTGGGGTTATGTTTAGCAGCTGACGGGAGCGTGCGCTTAATACCTTCCGAGCGCGTTCACGTAGGGACGAGCCCAGTCTGCTGTCGGTAACCGGCTGGTGTCGAGTGCAGCCCAGCGAGAGAACCGGTATGTAAATCCTTTGCTGTACGTCTGTATTGCATGTAGGTCCGCCGTATTCTCTTGCTGTTATTCCTATAGCAGCTGTCAGGTGAGTATACTGAGCTGCAGGCCCCGGGGATATACCGTGTGAGTGATCTGTGGCCTCAGCTTCGGTGGATCTGCTTTGCTTCTGTGTTTGTGTGTGTGTCTCACATCCCAATGGCTGACCTTCATTAGTCTCACTGCTAACAATCACAATAATCACTATTAAAGGGCATACTAACCCCAAAAGGCTTTGTTTTGCACAGTGACATAAAATGTCATTCTTAAAGGTCATGTAAAGGCAAAAATAAATAATAAAATCCAGTTTTTACTTCCTTTAATGAAAAAGAAACTTGTCTCCAATATATTTTAATTAAGAAATGTGCACTGTTTTTATTAGAAAACTGACTGTATGCAGTGAAATTCTCCCTTCATTTACTGCTGTGGATAGGAATTGTCAGACGGTCCCTAACTGCTCTACAGGGAAACAATTATACTTATGAACAGCAGGGGGAGCCCCCGCCTTACTTCCCAGCCATGCAGAACTCAAGCAGCTTTGTTTGTTTCCCTGTAGAGCAGTCAGCGACTGTGTAGAAATTTGTATTGGATTTTATTTTTTGCCTTTACATCCCCTTTACTGTTTCCAACTCCAGCTGCAGGGACAAAGATCATGGTGCCAGATTTAAACAGATAAACTGGGATTCTATTTGGAGGATTATTTTGCTGCAGCCACTGGTTCTGCAGAGTTGGAGAAAGTTTGTATTAAACAATACAAAAACTATAAAATCCACAT
Organism: Xenopus petersii; assembly: GCA_038501925.1. Classification (NCBI taxonomy): domain Eukaryota; kingdom Metazoa; phylum Chordata; class Amphibia; order Anura; family Pipidae; genus Xenopus; species Xenopus petersii. Next base: position 182,284,675 of record CM076674.1, on the reverse strand, counting down.
TAGATTACATGACAACACAGGACCCAGTGCAGTCTGTATATTCTGATTATTTATCAGTCTTGTTGTATCGGCTTCTGGCAGATATTATATTGACTTGGATAATCTATGACGATCCCTAAGCAGCCCAGACCACACTGAGCATGTGCACAGTCTTGGTCTTGCAAAGATGTTTAACAAAGTTACAAGATGGTTACAACTTTGAAAGCATAAATCATTTGTTTGATTAGGCTTGTGGTGCAGTAAGTTCATGTTTATGTTTAGTTTACAAAATACACCATTTCTAGCCTTATTCTATTTTAGACTTTACTTCCCCTTTAGCATAATGTAATGGTGATTTAAGTGTCCATGTATTTGCTGTGGAGGGGAATACTTGGGTATCCCTTTTTGTGCTCTGGTTATGACTCTTGAAACTCAGTAATGTTTCATGTTTGTGTTCGGCCGGTAGAGACCTGGGGTGCTGGAGATGTAGACAAATGCACAGGACATGTTTATAGTAAAATAGACCTATTCAGACTATATGTCACACATGTAATTGTAGCAAGTAGTTCAGGCTGTCCATCCCTAATTTTGTGTAATCCCCTTCCGATGGGGAGTTGGTGTTTTCTGCCCTGCCGTGGGGCCCCTTTGCCTCTGTTATCCCCTTGGTTAATAAGCCTGGTTTTTAAGAACTAACAGTAAGAAATTGGGTAGTCATTCAGCCCTAAGTAATTGGCTATTTTTTTTGTGGGGCTGGGGAACCCAGTTGTGCTATACATCAATGTTGGTGTGAGCTGCAAAGTATAAATATTTTGCAGGCGCTTGCACCCCATTTTACATGCAGTCAGATTAATCTTAATAACATGGATTACAGATAGGGTTGCCACTTGGCCGGTAAAAATGTTGCTTGATGCCAATGTTATTTATAGGGATAAACCATAAAAGATAGGAAGGCTGGAATTTTTTCCAGAAAAGGTGGCAACCCTAATTACAGATACGTATGAGACTTTATGGATATTTCACCAAAATGTACTGTGCTCCTTCTCTTGAAGGGCTTAAATGGGTGCAAGATTGAGATCCCCACTGAAATAGCACTTTGCTAGTCTACTGTATGTATTTCACAAAGGCCAGTTATCCTGAGACAGGGAGTAAAGACTTGTTTGCTGCCCAAGGTCGTGAACCAAAAACCACTGTTATTTACAAACGGTGAAACCTGTTTTTCCGTTGTTCATATTTTCCTATTCGACTCCAGGAAGTAGGTAAATCTTGAGAAGAGATCACTGCCATTTTTTACTCTTTATTTGCATTTATTTGGACATTATCAAATGTATCATCCCATTTGTTATTCCGACATTCGACTGGTTTGTAAGATAAATTACCCTAGCAACCAGATACTTCAGGGGAGCTGCAGAAAAATCATTAGTCACTTGGGTTCAGAGCAGCGTAACATTGTGCATTTAGTGGGCTGATTATTTCTCCTATCTCATGTTTGAGGTTCTGATTATTCTATAATGATGATGTTTTACAAAGGCTGTGGAGTCCTTGAGCTCAGTGGGGTCCATACAAATCTATTTTGAGGGCCACATCCATCCCAAAGGCCTACTGTTAAGCCCAGTATCAAATTCTTACCCATGGGATTTCAGATTTTCATTCCAGCAATGTGGATTGTGTTGCCGTCAACATAGATTTATGCTTGCTAGCCTACTTAGTTCACCTTTATTATTAAAAATATATTTTATTTGCTATCCAGGAGCATGGTCAATTTTACTTATAGTTATCCCAGCCTCGTTTCTCTTGCAATCTGTAAGTTTTTGTGTTGGAGCCACTTTACCAGGGAATATTAATATAGGTATGGACTATTTTTTATTTATGCTGTCTGCCTTATGAGCACATTTAAAAAGCAACGACAAGAAGTATAGTCAGGCATTTTGTCTAAAGGTGAATAGGAATACCAAGATATTCATTGAGAGAAGGCAGAATAAATAACAGAACAGATCTTCACATCCCCCAATATCCCCAGGGAGCTGCTGCCTGAACAGATCTATCACGTAACAGATTCAATCACATATGCAACTGTCTGACAGCACCACAAAGGAGCAGATACAAGATCTAAGGGTAAGGTCACACTTGGCGATTCAGGGAGATTTAGTCGCCTGGCGACTAATCGCCTCGTCTTTGCAGCAACCAATCTCCCTGAATGCCTTACCTCTGTCTTGCGCCGGCTAAACTGAAAAGTCCCCTGCGGCATGGCACACACGTCGCTTGGTATTCTGAAGTCGCCCAAAGTTTCTTTGTGAAACTAAAAAATCTAAAAAGGTATCTTTATACCTCTTGGGCATACAATCACCATTAACAGTTCTGCACCTCCCTTGCTTTGGTTGAAGTCCTTGCAACCCCTAGTCAAATATCTGTGGTCCTTCACTCAGGCTTGGACTGGCAATCCTTGGGTTCTGGCAAATGCCAAAGGGACTGCTGTAAGTTGCTGTATTAACTATTTATTGAGCTGTTGGGGGACTGTTTGGGTCTCTGTGTTCCTGAAATGTCAGAGCTTATTTTGATTCTAAAAAGGAGACTTCACACCCCCTATGGGCGGCATGTGTCTTCCTTAATCTCAGATCCCCTACCAGATGCCTGGGAGTTTGAGGGCTCTGTTCATCATTTTGGCTATTCCCAATACTGCTCTCTTCCGAACAGAGTTCTCTGATGTTGTTACTGGAACCATTTTCTCAGCTTTGTAGTCAAAGCCACAAGTGCTCCTACCACAACTGGGACCTCTTTGGCCTTCACATCCACATTCTACACTGATCATCAACACTGTCTTCTGGTCCTTGTCTACCAGCAGAATCAGTTGATTGGCCAGTGCTTGTTTGTCAGTCTGGATCTGGAAGTCCAAAAGGATCTTAGCCGTTCAATTTTCCATGACCTTCTAAGGCATCTCCCGTTTGGACTTGGGAGGTTTTATCCCATACACTGTTCAGACGTTCCTGTACACAATGCTAGCTATGTGTCAGTGTATTTATGTGACTGTCTGTGAATCCTGTTTAGTGTGGTAGATCCCTGCTGTAAGGATCCAGTGCTAAGTGCCTGTTCTTCTGCTGCTTTGATCGGTTCTTCAGTTTTGTTTTTGGGTCCAGCCACTGGTAGGATTTCCCTATGTCCCTATGCATTGTCTTGTCTTGCCTTGCTATTAGGATTTTCCAGAAAAAAATATTGGCCTTTCTATATATCTTTTTTCCCTATTAATAACATTATGATCAACCATCATTTTTACTGGCCAGGCCAGTAAAATACCGGCCAGGTGGCAACCCTACTTGCCATGGTCCTTCCTCTGCGTGATCTTCCTTCCATGTCTGCTGCTGGCTCAGACAGTCCATTAGCAGCTCATCTCTGGGTGTCCGCTTTGTGATGTTCTTCTTCAGGACTGTGACTCTCATCTTCTTTCTGGCTGATGTACAGAGTGTTGGACTTGTGTTGGAAACCTCCATACATTTTGAGGAGTTTCTAGGTCTGTACATATATGAGCAGCTGAGCGGGAAGCTTCTCATTTTATATAAAATACACACCAGTCTTCAGCTCAGAGCTGTACACACCATTTTTTACCTAGTCCTCAACTCAACCTCAACCAGCTGAACCATTTCTTTCAGCAAGAAAACATTACATGTCCAAACCTGGTGCTTCAAAAATATTAATTTACGTATTAAACATGTTTCCATCTACATATAAGTCTGCTCATATGACAGTTTCATATTGTGATTTGTTATAATCCTTCAAAGAAATAATTTGGCTTACTCTAAACTCAATGAAAACTGTATGGGTGGAAAGCCTGTGGCTAAAGTAAAATATGTCAAGAATGGTCTTGCAGAGTCCTGGTGAGAAGGTATTTAAGGGATGGGCTTATTGTGATATATGAGACTATATTGCAGTGGTTCTGAATAAGGCAAGCTGGCTTTCTATATAATGTCTGTAGCAGTGGTGGTGTGGCCCAGCCTGAAGACCAGCTATAGTGACTTTTAAGCAGAATGCCCTTTGAAATAATTTATTTTTAATAATATTGTTATCCATTATTTGTATGAGCAGAAAATATACGTCATTCCATTTGGTGCCTGCCCTAGTGGAGCTTACAGTAAGTAATAGGTCCCTATCACTTAGGGGGTTATTTACTAAAATCCAAATTTATCTCCTATTTTATTAAAAAATATAAAAAACACACAACCAAACTCCCATGCTCAATTTGACCTTATTTATTAATAAAAATAACCCAAATTAACCGGATTGTGGAAAAACTCGATTAAATCGAGTGTAAACCTGATGCAATAATTTTTTATTCCCAGAATGTTCTGCCTGGCCGAAACGTATCCAAATCCTAATTTGCATATGCAAATTAGGGGCGGGGAGGGAAATTGCGTGGCTTTTTGTCAAAAAACAAGGAAGTAAAAAATGTTTTCACCTTCCCACCCCTAATTTGCATATGCAAATTCGGATTCGGTTCGGTATTCGGCTGAATCTTTCGTGAAGGATTTGGGGGGTTTGGCCAAATCCAAAACAGTGGATTCGCTGCATCCCTAACTTATACAGGACCTCAACAGGTCTGAGATGGTAGATTTTCAGATTTGGGCTTTTTGCATATCTTGGAGGGGGGGGGAAATTTCCATGAAAAATGTGAGTTTTTGCCCCAAAAAGGGCGACCAGATAAAATCGATGTTTAGTAAATAACCCCTTTACACATTATAGTCCATTTTATCAAAAGTGATTAAACTGGAGTGGCTGTAGGAGATCCAATCAGGCACAGGGGGAACATCCAAACTCCTTTAATATAGTGTCCTGGCTGGAATTGAACCTAGAACCCCAATGCCAAACACTATGCTGTATAACTACAATCAGTTAGTGTAAAATAAGGGGTGCACATATATTTGCTGCCCTAGATATTTGAAGCTATTGATGATACATCCATTTCCATGACTGTGGAATCTTGTAACATTTGTCCATAACCAGGAGTTCCCAGGCTTCTGATTTCAGAGGTTAATGGCTACACAAATGATAGGGGATGACCACCAAATAATTTTTTTGTGTCTATAATAAAAGAAAATGCAATTATAAGCAATTTTCCAATATGCATTAAACAGTTTTATCGTCTTAAAGGGGTGGTTAACTTTTAGTATGTTATAGAATAATTAATTCTAAGCAGCTTTTCAAGTGGTCTTCATTTTTTCTTTATAGTTTTTGAATTATTGGCCTTCTTCTGACAGTTTCCTGCTTTCAAATGGGGTTCACTGACCCCATCTAAAAACAATTGCTCTGCAAGACTACTGATTTATAGTTATTGCTACTTTTTATTGCTCCTCTATTCATATCGCAGTCTCTGAATGAATGGTTGCTAGGGTAATTTGCACCATAGCAACCAAATTGCAAACTGGAGAGCTGCCGAACAAAAATCTTAATAACCCAAGAACCACAAATAATAAAAGAGAAAAAACAATAGCAAAATGTCTCTGAATATCTCTCTCTAAATCATCTTAAAAGTTAATTTAGCGTTGAACAACCCCATTGAAAGTCTGTATAAATCTAATTGCAATTGAAAGCAGTATATCTCTCTGTTTTGTGTTCTCCCACCCGTGGTGATTCTGACTATTGAAACAATGAGGCAAAAGCCGGCTGAGAAACAGACCTATAATGTAAATGCAGCGTATGCTAGAACTCTTCCAGCTGTGCATGTCCTATTGGAGTTGTATGTTCTTCTGTAGTTAGTCTGTCTAATGCCTTGAGATTCCCTGGTGGATCCAAAGATCCAGAAATGGAGACCAGATCTCTTCGTTGTGACTTGGTCATTTCACTTTAGGTATGAAATATACAGAATATTAAAGGGGTGGTTCACATTTACGTTAACTTTTAGTATGTTATAAATTGGTCAGTTGTAAGCAACTTTGCAATTAGTCTTCATTGTTTATTCTTTATAGTTTTTTAATTATTTGCCTTTTTCTTCTGACTCTTTCCAGCTTTCAAACGAGGGTCACTGACCCCATCTAAAAAAACAAATGCTCTGTAAGGCTACAAATGTATTGTTATTGCTACTTTTTATTACTCCTCTTTCTATTCAGGCCTCTCCTATTCATATTCCAGTCTCTTATTCAAATTAATGCATGGTTGCTAATCGTGTTGTGCGGGTCGAGAATTTCTCGACCCTAAACCCGTCCCCTCCCAAACCGCACCCGGCCTGGGCCCGCTGCTGCCCTCTATTTATAGACCTGCGCCCAACCCACCCCTCAGTGACGCCACAAAAGGGGCGAGGCAGAGGCGGGCTAAAGACAATAAATTCCGGTGCCGGAAGCTGGAACTGCTAGGACCCGCCTGCGACCTGAAGATTTTGTGCAGGAGTCGGTCCGAACCCACAAAACCCTTGGGTTCCATGGGGAACCCAGCCTGCACATCACTAGTTGCTAAGGTAATTTGGACCCTAGCAGCCATATTGCTGAAATTGCAAACTGGAGAGCTGTTGAATTAAAAGTTAAATAACTCAAAAAACCCAAAAAATTAAAACCAATTGCAAATTGTCTCAGAATATCTCTACATCATCCTAAAAGGTGAACAACCCCTTTAATTCAATTCAGTTGGTTTCAGATTGTTCCCGAGAAATAAAGACTTTTTTCAATTACTTTCCATTATTTCTTTTTTACGGTTTCTCCAAAATCTAAGTTGAATGTTCGTGTCTCTGGTGTTTGAGTCTGGCAGCTCAGTAATTCAGGTGCAGATTCTGAACGGTTACAATTTAGTTGATCCATTTCTCAGCAGCATCTCTGGAGTATCAGCAACTATTGTATCAATTCTAACAGCTGCCTGTAATGAAACTCAGGGATTCTGCACAGACAAAGTTAAGAAATGTATCCAACTATCCACTAAATGTATCAATTAAGAACAGTTTACAGGGTCAGCGACCCCGCTCCCAGAGCTGCTTCAGAAGGAAAGAAATGACACGTTACACTTCAATATTAGAATACGGGTGACGCATAGAAAGTCATTGGAAAAAGTCGTTATTTTTGGTGATCTATCTGAAAACAACTAGTTGTTTCAACCCCTTTAACATTTTCCAGGCACTTCGATCAGGTATTGCTTAATCATTCTAATTTAATCTTTTTTTATATATACAGTAAGTAATATTGTGCAATACGTTGCCCTAGTGCTTTACTAAAAACATTCTCTCTTGCAGGGCGTATCATCCAACCGTGCACAATCATCATGGCTTTCAGTAAAGGATATCGGATCTTTCACAAACTGGATCCACCCCCGTTCAGTGTCATTGTGGAGGCAAGAAACCGAGAGGAGTGTCTCATGTTTGAGTCTGGAGCAGTTGCAGTTCTGTGTAAGTTTTTGCTTCTTGTCAGAGCCCAGTTGTATCACTGCCCACATGCTCTTTGGCTTCACGATTACAGAATGAAATTATATTTATCCACATCAAAATAACAACGTGCACAGTGTGCTTAATCTCAAGGTAAGGTATATTGTACGTACAGGTATGGGATCCGTTATTTGGAAACCCGTTATCCAGAATGCTCCAAATTACGGAATTTCTCCCATAGACTCCCATTTTATCCAAATATTCAGAATTTTTGAAAAAATAATTTCCTTTTTCTCTGTAATAATAAAACTGTACCTTGTACTTGATCCCAACTAAGATATAATTTTATCCTTATTGGAAGCAACACCAGCCTTTTGGGTTTATTTAATGTTTACATGATTTTCTAGTAGATTTAAGATATGAAGATCCAAATTATGGAAAAATCTGTAATCCGGAAAACCCCAGGTCCCAAGCATTCTGGATATCTTATTTTGACTCAAGTACAGGCTTCTGTTTTATTATTACAGAGAAAAGGGAAATCATTTTTCAAAATTTGTGTTATATGGATAAAATTTAATCTATGGGAGCCAGCTTTTCCCTAATTTGGAGCTTTTTGGATAACGGGTTTCCAGATAACGGGTTTCCAGATAACTGATCCCATACCTGTACTGTTATATGGTTATAGGACCCATAACACCAGCAAATTAAAATTTACTTGTATTTAATTATAATGCAAAATGAAAAATGTTTGCTTCAGAAACGTAATACAGGTATTGGACCTGTTATCCAGAATGCTCAGGACCTGTTGTTTTCCGGATAACAGTTCTGTCCGTAATTTGGATCTTTATACATTTAGTCTACTAAAATATCATGTTAACATGAAATAAACCCAATATGCTGGTTCTGCTTCCAATAAGGATTAATTATATCTTAGTTGGGATCAAGTACAAGCTGTTTGCTGGTGGAACCACTGGTTGGGCATAACTGGTAGAAAACCTAAAAAAAATATGTAACAATAAAATAATTGTAATTTGCAGTTTTCTGGTCCAGCATTCTCATTGAGACAAAGAGTCATTTTTCTTTTTGCCTGAAACTAACCTTCTGGCAGTCTGGTACAGGCTCCAAATCTTATACACAACATACAAACCACAATGTCTATTCATTGTTATTGCAGGGCTCAGCGAAATCTGGGTATTTGTGTTGAAAAATAGTATATATGGCTTTATTTAATACTGCAATTGCTTGAAATTGCCATGTATTAATGGTACTCGCGTCAACATGCACTTCTTACTCCTCCGAGTAGTTGCACTCAGTGCCATTACCTGCCTCCTGTTCTTAATTAAATGCTGCTGTGTCTTTTTAAAAGAAAAAGGAGAGGAGAGAGGCTGACTGTGGTGGGGCAGATATCAGGATTAAAGGGTGGTTCACCTTTAAGTTAACTTTGAATATGTTAAAGAATTGCAACTTTTCAGTTGGTCTTCATTATTTTTAATACTTTTTTAATTATTTGCCTTTTTCTTCTTGATTTTCATTTTTTATTATAGGTGGTTTTTGAGTGACTTAGCTTTTTAGCAGGGATGCACCGAATCCACTTTTTTGGATTCAGCCGAACCCTTTGCGAAAGATTCGGCCGAATACCAAACTGAATCCGAACCCTAATTTGCATATGCAGATTAGGGTGGGAAGGGGAAAACATTTTTTACTTCCTTGTTTTGTGACAGTCACGTGATTTCCCTCCCCACCCCTAATTTACATATGCAAATTAGGATTTGGTTTGGCCAGGCAGAAGGATTCGGCCGAATCCTGCTGAAAAAGGCCGAATCCCGAACCGAATCCTGGATTCGGTGCATCCCTACTTTTTAGTCAGCCGCTCTCCAGTTTGAATTTCTAGTTGCCAGGGTCCAAATTACCCTAGCAACCATGCACTGATTTGAATAAGAGACTAGAATATGAATAGGAGAGGGCTGAATAGAAAGAGGAGTAATAAAAAAAATAAAACGTAAAATTCACACATTAGAATTTTAATCCCCCTATGTAAATTCGAATGTAAGATTATAACACCTCAACGTCAGTCCTAATTGGAATATTTGCCGCCTAAAACCTGACGACGAGTTCATTTACAAGTCAATGGAAGAGGTCCGTTGAGCCATTTGAAGATGTTCATATCCTTCTTGACATTCAAGTTTTTTTTTTTCCGGAGAAAAACTAGATCCGTACGAATCTAATGCCATTCGAATTTTTAAGTCAGAACCATTCGATCGAATATTAGACATTCAAATTTTATCTTAAATAACCTCCCAGTCGAATTGTGAGTATATTCTGATTGAAAACAATTCAAATCAATTCGAAATTTGACCTTTGATAAATGGTCCTCCCCATGTGTAGCCTTACAGAGCATTTGTTTTTAGATGGGGTCAGTGACCCCCATTTGAAAGCTGGAAAGAGTCAGAAAAAAAAGTCAAGTAATTAAAAAAACTAAAATATAAAGAATGAAGACCTATTGTAAAGTTAAACAAACGAAAAGTTAACTTTAAGGGGAACCACCCATTTAAATCCAAGAGTAATACTTCCATTGACTCCTTGATAATGTTTCTCATTCCTTAAATCATTTCTTTATAAACAGTCATTCCTTAGGAAGCACTCTCTAACGATGGATGTATATAAAATTGTACATTAAATAAACTGAAATAATATAAAAGCAGAAACCATTTCCTTTAAAGGACTATTGAGTGGCCTCACACAGGCAATGGGAATGCACATAGGTTACATATTTAGTCCAATTAATCTCTCCAGTTATAAACTGATTTCTTAATATGCTGCTCGAACGGGAATCTGCCTTTATGTAACATTTAGCAGAATATCGGCTATTTTTTAGACTTGTGCATTTATTATTTAAATTAAAATGTGTATTTGCCTGTATCAATAATATTTATTCGAACAAGTATAAACTACTGTAGCAACTTGTACTGAAAGATGGTTTGCTCTTATTTTTCCAAAGTGTGTGTGTGTGTGTGTGTGTGTGTGTGTGTGTGTGTGTGTGTGTGTGTGTGTGTGTGTGTGTGTGTGTGTATATATATATATATATATATATATATATATATATATATATATATATATATATATATATATATATATATAATATATATATATATCTATACATACACACATACACACATACACCCAGAGGTTATCAGCACTCACCACTCGCAGAGTCTTATGCCGGATGCTAACCAAATCAAATGTAGCAGTCCATGAAAGCACTCGCAGCAATCGCCATCAAGCATGTATCAGAAACTCATTTATTGGTATCTAGTATAGGCCAATCATTTATTGGTGTATCAACGCGTTTCGGCTCACATGGAGCCATCATCAGGATAACAACAGGAAGTGTGGTATATCATTAAATAGCCCCCTCAACCAATCAGGGTAAATCCCGGATTAAAATATCACACATGAATAAACCATATAGGAGTAATTCACTAAAAAGTGAATATAATGATTTCACACCTATTGAGTGACCATTATTCATTTAAATATATTAAGTGTCCATCTATGCGGCCTGTGGTGCCAGCAAAATATTAAAACTTTAAAGGGATACTGTCATGGGGAAAAAAAATATTTTCAAAATGAATCGGTTAATAGTGCTGCTCCAGCAGAATTCTGCATTGAAATCCATTTCTCAAAAGAGCAAACCGATTTTTTTATATTCAATTTTAAAATCTGACATGGGGCTAGACATTTTGTCAATTTCCCAGCTGTCCCAAGTCATGTGACTTGTGCTCTGATAAACTTCAATCACTCTTTACTGCTGTACTGCAAGTTAGAGTGATATCACCCCCTCCCATTTCCCCCCCCCCCAGCAGCCAAACAAAAGAACAATGGGAAGGTAACCAGATAGCAGCTCCCTAACACAAGATAACAGCTGTCTGGTAGATCTAAGAACAGCACTCTATAGTAAAAACCCATGTCCCACTGAGACACATTCAGTTACATTGAGAAGGAAAAACAGCAGCCTGCCAGAAAGCATTTCTCTCCTAAAGTGCAGGCACAAATCATATGACTGGGGGCAGCTGGGAAATTGACAAAATGTCTAGCCCCATGTCAGATTTTAAAATTGAATATAAAAAAATCTGTTTGCTCTTTTGAGAAATGGATTTCAGTGCAGAATTCTACTGGTGTAGCACTATTAACTGATTCATTTTGAAAAAAATGTTTTTTCCCATAACAGTATCCCTTTAAGTGAAAAAAGCTTAAAAACTAGTGTAAGAGTTAAAAAGCAGTGTAAGGGTTAAAAAGCACATTTGTAGCAATAGTATGTCATTTAAACGTATACAATATTGCATCCCTACAAAATGTTGCAATTAAATGCAAACAAAATCACCATCTCAACTACCTGGAACACATAGCAATTTGTTACATACAGGGGCAAATTTACCTAGGGTCTAATATCGAGGGTTAATTAACCCTCGATATTCGACTGCCGAATTGAAATCCTTCGACTTCGAATATCGAAGTCAAAGGATTTAGCGATATTGCTACGATCGAAGGAATAATCGTTTGATCAAACGATTAAATCCTGCGAATCGATTCGAAGGATTTTAATCCATGAATCGAAGGATGTTCCTTCGATCAGAAAAGTGTTAGGAAGCCTATGGGGACCTTCCCCATAGGCTAACATTGGCCTCGGTAGGTTTTAGATGGCGAACTAGGGGGTCTAGGGACTGTGTCAAGGGTCTGCATCCACTTCGCTTCACGCTGGAATAAAAGTTCAGAGCTGCCACCGCCTCTCCGCGCACGGGGGGAGAGAATATGATCGATTAGAATTGCTCGTAGAGTAGGCAGGGGATGCTTGCATCCTAAGAAGTGTCTAGCCAGGGGAGTGTCAGCTTTGCCAGTAGCCAAAGCCGCACGTATAAGGGCTCTTACAGACAAGTGTTTTTACCTGCACTCCCCTGCGTTCCGTTTTTCTGCGTTCAGCCGCAGGGGAGCGCAGCAATAGACGCATTACATTTTTTCCAATGGGGCTGTACTCACTCAGGCGCGTGTAGGCGTCGAACGCAGGAAAAATGCAGCATGTTGCGTCTCAACCAGCATTTCGGCGCCTACATGCGCCTGTGTGAGTACAGCCCCATTGGAAAAAATGTAATGCAGAACGCAGAAAAACGGAACGCAGGGGAGCGCAGGTAAAAACGCTCGTCTGTAAGAGCCCTAACAGAGCCATGATTGTTCATACGCATACAAATATATATCCATGATCATGTACATAAGTGTTTGTTTGAAATATAGAATTCTTTCCAATGGGTTCGAGAAACTAGACATAAGCGCAATTTTAAGGGATTTTGCATTCTATGGATATTCTACAAGTTATAGTGCTATTTGTTGCATATGCAAATTAGGGTTCGGATTCGGTTCGGTATTGGCCGAATCTTTCACGAAGGATTCGGGGGTTCGACCGAATCCAAAATAGTGGATTCGGTGCATCCCTAGAGGCGACTAATCTCCCCGCTGGCTAGACAATTGCAGCGTGTGTCTCTGCCCTTAGAATTGATACAATAGTTGCTAATATTCCAAAATTGCAATATTTCTTGGTACTGAGAAATATCGATGTGTGGGCAAGCCTGATACCCACTGGTCGGTTGGGTTCAGGCCAACCTCAGCACACCCTTTGTGGGTTTGGGATGAGCTCTTCTCCCTGCCCGTGACCTTACACTGCCGATATGGGTCGAGTTTTTCTACTATATCAAATTGTAATGTAACTGAACCTGGATCACTGAGTTGCCAGACTGAAACACCAGCGACAAGAACTTTAAACTTAGACTTTGGAAAAACTGTAAAAAATAAATGATGGAAAGCAACTGGGAAAAGTATGTATTTCTGGAGAACAATCTGAACTGGAAAAAAAAGTGTTTGGAAGGTGAACAACCCCTTTAAAATGTTAAGTAAAAATTGCATGATTAGGTGAGTCGGTGTCCATTGTAGCATGCCTGGATGATATATGCGCTAGAGGAATGTATAATCGTGCTCACAGTGACAAGTAGAATGCAGTTGATATGTATCGTGGGTGTCACTACACGTTGCCTCAGCAATATATACAGATGACACTTTGTTTGGGGGAGAGGGTGCCTTTCCATATCTTGTAAGCACATATCCTTGGCAGCTGCCCAGCTGATGTTCTTACAGCCTTCATTGTTCTAAATGAGCTCAGCTTGCCCAGCTACTGCTGCTAGTTACATATGGAGCCTGAACATTACCTAGCAGTCAAAATACTGTTGCTCTGCGAGGCTATAATTCCGGATTTAGATTCAAAATAGGCTCTGGCATTCCAAGTACACAGAAGTCCAAACAGCCCAATAAACAGGGTCTGCCTAAAAACAAAATTATGATCCTCTAGTGCCATCAGAGGCAGTAGATCTCACACCATCCCCACATCCAGCATGGACAGGGCCAAGGAGGGTTGAATTTGCTATTGCAGATAGTACATTTGCACCCTTTGTACTAAAAGAGCCAGGTTTCTACCCTGGTAAAGTGCCACCATAGTTTCTGAACTCTGAGCATTGTTGCATTGCTTGTGAAGTGATCAGAATTGCAGATAGGGAGGACAAGCCAAGTGCATTTCTGCGTCACTGCATTGTATGCTCTGTGATAAAACTTCCCTTCAGCTTTATAGCGACCTGTGTGTCCCTAGTGTCAGGACCACAAAAAATAATGTAAAATGAGGGAAAACAGCTCTAGATGCTCTCTCTATTTGTTTAGGATAGCAGCTGCCATATTAGCTTGGTGTGACATCACTTCCTGCCTGAGTCTCTCCCTGCTCTCTCATAGCTCTGGGCTCAGCTTACAGGAGGGTGGAAAACGGAGGGTGAAGAGCAAACTTGAGCATGCTCAAGCCCTAGCCCTGGAGGTTTAAGCTGAAAGAAGGAAGTCTGATACAGAAGCCCATGTGTACACAATAGAAGGAAAGAAATGCTGTGTTTCTTTTGACAGAGGACTCAGAGCAGCATTACTTTGGGGGTTTACTGTTATATTTATGTAGACCTTTCTGATAAAGCTTACTTAATTTTAGCCTTTCCTTCTCCTTTCAACATGACCTATAGGTAACTTTTAATATACTTTCAAATTTTAAAAAGTCATTTTAGTGTCAGTATCACTTTAAAGTAGAAGGAAACCCCCTGGGCGCAAAACCCCTCCTCCCCCCTGGCCTACCTGTCCCCCTGGGCAAATGCCCCCAACTTGTTACTCACCCCTCTGCGCAGGTCCTGTCCACGGAGTTCACAGTCGCCATCTTCTCCCACGTGCGTCTTCTTCCTGCTTTGACCGGCGTCTTCTGGCGCATGCGCAGTAAGAACAGTTACCGGTACGGATCTACTGCACATGCGCCGAATGTCAGCGTTTTCCTTTGTGACATTCGGCGCATGCGCAGTAGATTCGTACCAGTAACTGTTTCTACTGCGCATGCGCCAGAAGACGCCGGTCAAAGCAGGAAGAAGACGCGCAAATTTTTTTTAAGGGTGTTACAAAAAGTAAATTTGTAATACCGGCCCCGGCCTTGGTAGGTGTTTTACCGGCTAGGCAACCCTATATGCGGGGCGTGGTTTGGCTGCAGAGAGAACTTTGCGACTGGGGGCCCGGGGGATGATGTGGGTGGCCCCTGAGGCTGCAGGCCCGACGCTGCCCCAGTATATGCCTATATCAGGGTGTGGGTGTGATATGAGATGGTTTGTATGGTGTGGGGAAGGAAGGGAAAACACTCATTTCGTCAAATTGTGTATGCAGAAAAGATGACAATAAATTGGACTTGACTGAGAAACTTGTCACTTACCTCAATGTCTCCAGGGAAAACAATTGCTTCTCTCCGAGTCACATTTGGCTCCTTTCATTAATTATACGTGAGTCTTATGGCTGCTGGGTGCACAGTGAGTCCCGTATCTGTTTAAAGTGTCAGTCAGCTTGTATCAGTTGTAAGGGAAATGCTGATAGCTTCTGCTTCACTTACACAGACACAGAGACCATACTCAGTCTCTGACACCAAATCAAGCTACTCTGGTTTTCTTACACTTGTTGTGACTATTGTGGCTAGATCGTGTATCTTTCTGTGCAACTGGCTTTTTAGGGCATGATTTTATTTTTCATATATTCTTTTTTTAAATTCACAAGCGCAGTCCTATTATCATTTATGAGCCTGTTGCCGTTTGAGAGACTAGGCAGAACCTCTTGGCTGCTATAGCCTGTAGCAACATGGCCGATTCCTGTGTGCGTTGTTTGTAATGGAATAAAGAGGAGTACATTCCTATAATAAATAAGATATTTTTGCTGAGGCTGCTGCATTACATAACGTTAAAACAGTGCCGTTTTATGATCTGTTTTTATTTCTCACTGTATTCTCTCCTCCTCCCACACAGACTGTGTTCTTGGCTGTTACCATTGTTTGCTGCGAATATGTAATAACTGTCTGACTTCAAGCACTCAGTCATTCTTCTGGCACAATACTTAAAGGAACAGTAACACCTAAAAAAATTAAAGTAATAAAACTATAATGTACTGTTGCCCTGCGCTGGTAAAACTGGTGTGTTTGCTTCAGAAACACTGTTATAGTTTATATAAACAAGCTGCTGTGCAGCCATGGGGCAGCTATTAGATAGATAGATAGATAGATAGATAGATAGATAGATAGATAGATAGATAGATAGATAGATAGATATAAAAAATATTATCCCTAAGTACGCTGAAGCTCTGCCGGATTTGTTCACCTTTAAATTCTTTTAGTATGCATGCTATAGAGATTGAAATTCTGAGACATTTTGCAATTGGTTTTTATGATTTGTTTAGCTTTTTATTCAGCAGCTCTCCAGTTTGAAATTACAGCAATCTGGTTGCTAGGGTCCAAATTAACCTAGCAACCATGCATTAATTTGAACGTGAGACTGGAATAAGAGTAAGAAAGGCCTGAATAGAAAGATGAGCAATACAAAGTAGCAATAACAACAATAATTTTGTAGGATTATAGAACATTTGTTTTTTAGATGGGTTCAGTAACCCCCATTGAAAAATCAGAAGAAGAAGGCAAATAATTTAAAAAACTATATCAAAAAAATAATGAAGACCAATTGAACAGTTGCTTAAAATTGGACATTCAATAACATACTAAAAGGTGAACCACCCCTTTAGCACAGAGTTGTCCTGCTCACCCTCCGCACTATTCACAGGTACTGTATGAAAATCCTGCCTACCCCTCTGGAAGAATCAGAAAAATGTTATTTGCAGTGGCCCTTTTTCTATTATGAGGATCAATTCCTCTGGTTTGTTAAATTATAACAATGACTTTCCATAATTCAGGCCTCATCCAGACCAGATATACATATTGTACTGCAAAATTTAAAATGTCAATAAAACCACTGTTGCAAGAAGACATCTAAGCTCAATTTTAAAGGCAAATTTAATAATCAGTCCTATAGCATCAGCCTATATTACAGACCAACCTCATTTTCTGCTGGATAATTAGTGACGAGCCCTAAGCTTAGCTTCTCAACAGCTGCTCAGAGCCCACTGAGCATGTGAGTGTCACAGACACTTTCCAAGATGGTGACCCCCTGTGACAAGTTTGAAGTCCTGGATAATTGCTGCTATTGACAAGCTGAAACTTTAGCCTCGTGCAATAAGTTCACTATATAAAATGTCATTTTTAGCCTTATTCATTTTTAGGTTTTAGTTCTCCTTTAAAGGGCATGTAAAGGCAAAAAAATATAATCCCATTTCTACTTTCTTTAATGAAAACGAAACCCATCTCCAATATACTTTAATTAAACAATGTGTACCGTTTTTATAAGAAACCTTACTGTATGCAGTGAAATTCTCCCTTCATTTACTGCTGTGGATAGAAATTGACAGACGGTCCCTAACTGCTCTGCAGGGAAACAATCATACTTATGAACAGCAGGGGGAGCCCCCGCCTTATTTCCCAGCCATGCAGAACTCAAGCAGCTTTGTTTGTTTCCCTGTTTTGATAATTTATGACGATCCCTAAGCAGCCCAGACCACACTGAGCATGTGCACAGTCTTGGTCTTGCAAAGATGTATAACAAAGTTACAAGATGGTGACCCCCTGTGGCCAACTTTGAAAGCATAAATCATTTGTTTGATTAGGCTTGTGGTGCAGTAAGTTCATGTTTATGTTTAGTATTCAAAATACAGCATTTTTAGCCTTATTCTCTTTTAGACTTTACTTACACTTTAAGCATTTACCTGCCAGGCATGATACATTTTACAGCATTGCCCGTCAGAGACCCGAATGCCCGTGCCATAGAATTTATTTTTCTGGCTTCTTCTTTTTGGCCTTCTCGACACAACGATTTGGCCTCACCACCCTCGCTGTGAAGAACCATTTGCGGTGCTTTTGCTGAAATTTTATTTCTTCTGGTCTTGTGCAGCAGATAAAACATGTATATCTCCTACATACAGATATGTACCGATAAATGCTAATAAGGTATTGCATTTTGTAATTTTGAAGCTCGAAAAAATGTGCACCGAGTAAGTAAATCTACAATTATTCAGAAGCAAATGATAAATATTCATGTTTTTCCCCACAGCATCTGCTGAAAAAGAAGCAATAAAGAACAGTTACACTAAAGTTATGGATGCGTATGGAATACTGGGAGTTCTGAGATTAAATCTTGGTAAGGGCTTTTATTAAGGAGCTACCACCATTGTCGGGGGCAGGCCAGAATTTTAGGCCAGGGGTCCTGACTGCCATGGAAGAGGCAAGGCTTCCCATTAAAGGGGTTGTTCAACTTTGAGTTAACTTTTAGTATGATGTGGAGCAGTGATCCCCAACCAGTGGCTCGTGAGCAACATGTTACTCTCTAACCCCTTGGATGTTGCTCTCAGGGTCCTCAAAGCAGGTGCTTATTTTTGAATTCCAAGCATGAAAGCAAGTTTTAATTACATAAAACCTAAGTATAGTGCCAAGTAGAGCCTCCTGGAGTCTGCCAGTCCACATAGGGGCTACCAAATAGCCAATCACAGCTCTTATTTGACACCCAATGGACTTTTTCATGCTTGTGTTGCTCCCCAACTCTTTTTACATTTGAATGTGACTCACGGGTAAAAAAAGGTTGGGGACCCCTGATGTAGAGAGTGACATTCTGAGACAATTTGTTATTGGTCTTCATTTTTTATTATTTGTCGTTTTTGAGTTATTTAGTCCAAATGGCCCTAGCAACCATGCATTGATTTGAATAAGAGACTGGAATATGAATAGGAGAGGGCTTAATATAAAGAAGAGTAATAAAGAGTAACAATAGCAATACATTTGTAACCTTACAGAGCATTTTTTTTCAGATGGGGTCAGTGACCCCTATTTGAAAGCAGGAAATAATAATAATGAAGACCAATTGAAAAGTTGCTTAAAATTGGCCATTCTATAACAAATAACAAAAAGTTTACTTAAAAGTGACCCACCCCTTTAAAAGGGTAGAATTTGGGCTGGATTTGGCAGATCATATAATAATTTGGAGCATTGGGACTTGGCTAGGTGGGTTTGTTGCAGCACATTTATTGGCATGATTTAGCATTCCTAAGCCTTGGTATTTCTGGCTATCATGTTGATAACTGAATCGTTTTACTTTTATGATCATTGCTAATTAAGTTCTTCCATTGGCGGGTGGGTAGTTTTTTTGGGGTAGAAACATGCTGTTATCTTTGTAAAAGATCAGATTGTGGAAGATTCAGTCACCGAGTTAGTCTACAACTGTGTTACTGTGCATTTTATAATAATCATTTTATAATATTTGTTTGTTGGGTCCATTTTAGCCAGAACCAGTAGTGTATTTCTTACTACTCACTAAAATATTCTTGTCTTTTAAAAGATTCTCTTTGTTCTGCTTTTTCTTTTTATTATTATTATTATTATAGGAGACTCCATGTCATATTATCTAGTGCTGGTAACTGGGTGTATGTCAGTAGGCAAAATCCAAGATTCTGAGGTCTTCCGGGTGACTTCCACGGAGTTCATTTCACTGCGAATGGATCCTATGGATGAAGATCGCATGTCAGAAGTGCGCAAAGTATTAAATTCTGGCAGTTTCTATTTTGCTTGGTCTTCTACCGGAGTTAGCTTAGACCTCAGCCTCAATGCTCACCGAAGCACCCAGGAACACACAACAGACAACCGTTTTTTCTGGTGAGTTGATATGTTTTTCCTGATAAGGAAAGGTAATCGCAATAGGTGTTCTATTTATTTTTACATTGTGCTGGGGTTTATACTAAGTCTTCTAATGGACATGGGAGATCTAGATGAAAAGCCAAACCATATATTATTTAAGGAAACCTGTTGTTACAGATCATTATAGGCCTAATTACTTTTGTTATTGTTCTATCTTAATCCATCTTGTTATTCTATGACTTGTCTTATTTCCTTCAAATAGGAACCAGTCTCTTCATTTGCACCTGAAGCATTATGGTGTGAACTGTGATGAATGGCTGCTACGTCTAATGTGCGGGGGAGTGGAGATTAGGACTATTTATGCTGCGCACCAGCAGGCCAAAGCCTGTATTATTTCCCGTCTCAGCTGTGAAAGAGCAGGTACTAGGTTCAATGTACGAGGAACAAATGATGATGGCCAAGCTGCTAACTTTGTGGAAACTGAGCAGGTAAGAACACATAACACATGCAAACACTTGGTGCAGGATGTATCTGGCATTTTTCATGCCACATTTTCGGGCTTTCCACAGGTGATAAAGCACTTGAGGAAGGTGCCCAATGGACTAGGCCCAGTGGATCTGCAAGCATCCACTCTTAAAATAAGAATATTTGAAGTCATTAAGCAGGACCATGACCATGTAATTGCTAGTGCTTTGTGGCGTTAAAAAGGTTACACATTTCTCAAATTACTTCTAATATTGCTTATATTTTAAAGCACACCATCTAATACAAAAATTATATAAGTAGGCACCATTTCCAAGGATATGTTTTTAAAAGTTATTGATGACTTTTCGTGTATTATAGAGCAGTATAGTACAAAATTAAATTTAAAAAGGCAAACCAGTATGCTATTACAGGCAATCCCCAAGTTACGTAAGAGTAGGGTCTGTAGGTTTGTTCTTAAAAGGGAAGTCTAAAATAGAATAAGGCTAGAAATGCTGTATTTTGTATACTAAACATAAACATGAACTTACTGCACCACAAGCCTAATCAAACAAATGATTTATGCTTTCAAAGTTGGCTACAGGGGGGTCACCATCTTGTAACTTCGTTATATATCTTTGCAAGACCAAGACTGTGCACATGCTCAGTGTGGTCTGGGCTGCTTAGGGATCATCATAAATTATCAAAACAGCACAAGTCAAATAATATCTGCCAGTATAGTGATACAACAAGACTGATTAATAATCAGAATATACAGACTGCACTGGGCCCTGTGTTGTCATGTAATCTAATGTGGATTTTCTACTTTTTGTATTGTTTAAAACAAACATTCTTCAACTCTGCAGAACCAGTGGCTGCAGCAAAATAATCTTCCAAATAGAATCTGTTTATCTTTTCAAATCTGGCTTCATGATCTTTGTCCCTACAGCTGGAGTTGGAAACAGTAAAGGGGATGTAAAAGCAAAAATAAAATCCAATACAAATCTCTACACAGTCCTGACTGCTCTATAGGGAAACAAACAAAGCTGCTTGAGTTCTGCACGGCTGGGAAGTAAGGCTGTTCATAAGTACGATTGTTTCTCTGCAGAGCAGTTAGGGACTGTCTGACAATTCCTATCCATTAAAAACATTAAAAAATGTATACCGTGACTGTATACAGTGAAATTCTCCCTTTTTTTTTAATTAAAGTATATTGGAGATAGGTTTATTTTTCATTAAAGAAAGTAAAAATGGGATTTTGTTTTTTGCCTTTACATGCCCTTTAAGTCTAATTTGTAAGTAAGTTGATACATATACATTTACTTATTAAATGCAACTTAAGACAGATGTTTGTCTTAACAACATAGTATTTATTTTTACCTTTCTTTGCTTTGCAGTAGACAACACACACCAGAGGGGATTGGGGTGGGTGGTTTAATAAAGCTAAATGCTTTAATACTGTAATAGTCTCTGTATGTAAGTGTGAGTTGTCTGTAAGTCGGGTTTATGTAACTTGAGGACTCCTTGTATAAAGAAATGTGATCCATTGCCTGTTCAGCCTTTACTTTGTGTAAACCACGTTATAGGATGAAATTGTACATACTGAGTGCAGAGAATTTAAGGACATGTAACAAAAGCTTTGGAGGAGCCTTTATTAAAGGGAGATTATGTCCCTGGCTGTTTGCAAAAAAGGCAATTTAGCTTTATGATCTTTCAGCATAGCAAGCAATATCAGAGCTGCAGAAATGTATCCCATAATAAATAAAAAAAAAAAGGTGTGTAAAAGAAAATGCATCCTAATTTGATGATGATGGTCTCATTGTGTTTGATGTATTCTGCCTGAATTGACTGTCAGCTGGATGGTATTTTAGTTGATATATCAAGGAACAAATAGAACATGGTTACATGTGAAAAGGGAGCTGTCAGTTGGAATTGGGGAAATTCACCTTTAAAGGAACAGTTTAGTGTAAAACATAAACTGGGTGAATAGGTTGTGCAAAATAAAAAATGTTTCTAAAATAGTTAGTTAACCAAAATTTGTAAAGGCTGAAGTCAACAGAAGTCTAACAATAGCCAAAAACCCACCACCTCCTTTGCAGCTCTCTAACCGTTTAGTGATTGACTTAAATGGAGGCCACATGGGACATAATTGTTCAGTTAGTTTGCCTTTGATCCTTCGCATTCAGTTCCGATTCAAAAGGGAACTGAACAGTTATGTCCCATGTGCCTCCCCCCTATAAGTCACTGATTGGTTCCTGACTAGGCTTTGACCCATTTAGTTTCGACAAAAATTTGGCGCTGATGAAATGTCACTCCAGCCTTTATACATTACATTTTTGTCTAATACCCTCCCTTTACCATAACAAAATGCCCTCAGTCTTTTATTATTTGTACATGGTACACAGCTGTGCTTTTATTCTTGTCACCCTATTGCACATTTCCTTTATTTTGTATTTCGTAGGGACTGATGGGATTTGTTATGTCCATAATAAAATTATTTTAGTCCTGATTATTTACAATATCCCTTGTGCTGTTGAGCAAATGCTTGCATAAATGGGTTGCAAAGAATAAAAAGAAGGTGCATTCAGTAAGCTACTTGTGATGATATTTAGATTTCTGTAATACATAAAGCCTTCATATAGACATGCATTTTTGTCAGGAGGTCACTCATAATGTGACAAGTAGAGCCATAAGTATAAGGTTTATAGTCGACTGATACATGTTTGGGAACTACGGTAGTTTGGTGTTTGTAGAAAGTGTTACGAGATTCTTTACAAAGAATAGAGTGTGAGATCAAGTCATTGGCCACATACTGTACCTTTTAAAGAGAATTCAGATCAGTTCCTACCCCAGTGGAGCTTATAATCCAATTTCATTACTATCTGTACACAACACACGCATACGCGGACATTAGCAGCCGGAGGGTAGTACAGTTGGTCCAACATCCAGAATATTTTATTTCAAAGTAATTCTTTACTTTCAGCATTATACCTGGGAGTAGTACTGCAAATATGTTTTTTACACAATATCTAAACCGGCCATGCACTGTTATATTTTATGAATATTTTATGAATAGCTGTGGAAAAGTCAGCAGTCAAAAACAGAAGGCATTACAAAGAATTATAAGTAGCTGCTGCACAATTTTCGTTTTTAACTGTGATCATGAGCTATGCTCATTCCTTGGTTGAATATGATAGATGCTGTTTGAATTATTCAAATCTTAGTAAATAGAATATTGGGTGGGATTCTTTTCTTTTTAATAGGGATGCACCGAATCCAGGATTCGGTTCGGGATTCGGCCTTTTTCAGCAGGATTCGGATTCGGCCCATTCCCTCTGCCCGGCCGAACATAATCCGAATCATAATTTGCATATGCAAATTAGGGGTGGGGAGGGAAATTGCGTGACTTTTCGTCACAAAGCAAGGAAGTTAAATTATTTTTCACTTCCCACCCCTAATTTGCATATGCAAATTAGGGTTCGGTATTCGGCCGAATCTTTCACAAAGGATTCGGGGGTTCGGCCGAATCCAAAATAGTGGATTCGGTGCATCCTTACTTTTTAATGTGTTTTTAATTATTCGTATCAAATACGTTTGCATGAAAAATATTTTTTTCTACCTTTAATAGTAATAATCTTTCTCCTTCTCTTCCTTAGGTCATATACCTTGATGATTGCGTCTCTTCCTTTATACAGATTCGGGGTTCTGTGCCTTTGTTTTGGGAACAACCAGGCCTGCAAGTAAGCTTTAAATCTCATTTTCCACATGGTGGAAAGCGTGTTTGTTCATACACATGTGTCTGCTTCAGGAAACCACACTAATTAAAATGTTTGTGTCCTGAATTTATTGTTATTAAAAATAGTACAGGTATAGGATCCATTATCGGGAAACCCGATATCCAGAAAGCTCCGAATTACGGAATGGCCTTCTCCCATAGACTCCATTATAATCAAATGATTCACATTTTTAAAATTGATTTCCTTTTTCTCTGTAGTAATGAAACAATACCTTGTACTTGATCCCAACTAAGATATAATGAATCCTTATTGGAAGCAAGGCAATCCTATTGAGTTTATTTAATGTTTAAATTATGTTTTAGTAGACTTAAGGTTTGGAGAATTCCAGAAAGATCCCGAGCATTCTGGATAACCGGTCCTATACCTGTATAGAAGATTCATAGGTATTAAATTAATAACAATGTTAAAATAGGGTTTTTTATGTACTAGTAACCAGATTGACTTTACATTGCCCACCACAATGTAAATGTTAGGATGCTAGTGCATGTTAGGACTACAATCCTAAAATTACGGTGGACAAATATGCCCCAGGTCAATCCGTGTAACTTTGCCTTAAGCAGATGGTTAAATTTGGACTGAACCCCATGCATCAAAGACAACATTGTTGTAACCTGCAAATTAGTCCTAGTAATGCATAGCTTCAGCTGCAAGCCGTGTCTATTGTATTATCCAACAAAAGGAGCCAGGCGCTAAACATACTCTTCATTTTTTGGTGAAAGGTGGGATCGCACCGCGTTAGAATGTCAAGGGGATTTGAAGCCAATGCACCAGCTTTTGATAGGTACACTTCTATATTTGTAACTGCACTTTGCTTTTTCTTTTTTTGTTTCAGTTGACTGGGGTATTTTTTGTTGCTGGGGTTTAAATATTAAGTATCTGAGCATCTCTAAGGTTCTTTTTTTTGTGTTGCCTGACAGACATTTCCAGACTTTGAAGCGGCTTTATGGAAAACAATATATAATAAATTTACTAGGATCAAAGGAAGGCGAGACCATGCTGAGTAGAGCCTTTCAGGTAAGCTTGCATTTATTTTTCAATAAAGGTTTGAATACATCCTAATTGTAACACTGCTCAATTTATGGACCGGAGGTAATCTACTGCTGAAATCTATTGTTATATAAATATATTAGAAACAGGGCTGCCCTGTTCTGCACAGAACAAGTAATACAATCATTCCTGCTACTCTGGGTACTGATGTCCCCAACTCCAAATGCTTTTATAAGATACTCTTGTTGGGACAGCAACATTCTTTGCTTGTTCTTTTTAATTGTATCTGACTAGCCATTGGGTCCCTAGAGGTAATGCTGGCCATAGACGCAAAGATCCGATTGTACGAATCATCTTACGATCGGACTTCGCCATCTCCCGACCTACCACTAACCATTCAGACCAAACGACCGATCTCCGCCGGACGAAAAATGACGGGATTCTCCACACACAGTCCAAAAATCATACGAATCCTCGAATCATACGATCAGATCTTTGCGTCTATGGCCAGCTTAAGAGTATGATTTATCTATATAGCTAGCAGCAAACAAAAAGGGTTATTATCTCTAGAAACTCATTGTATTTGTTATTGGTGTGTTCCTTTTTTTTTTCCTCACTGTGATCTTCTCTTTTTCCCCTAGAATCATTTAAAAGCCTCCGAGCATGCAGGAGCTATCCAAATGATGAATTTCGACTATCATCAGATGGTTAGAGGGGGCAAAGCAGAGAAGCTGCACAGCGTTTTGAAGCCTAAAGTTAACGCTTTCTTGGAGGAGTGTGGATTTTTCTTTCTTGACAAGAATGGAGTTCACAGGTTTGTGCAGTTTAAATGTGAGAAACTACTCAAAGGCATTTCTAACCTTGAAGTGGTAAAATGTAACTGCTCCTTTGTTATCCTGTCTGAAATGAGGCACAAATCCAATTTTTTAGTGAGTGAAACTATAACATGCAGAAGTCATTTTCAGTTATGGTTGCTCAGATCCTCAAATGAGCCCATGACTAAGCGCCCTGAATGGGTGCGAAACGAGTAGAGTGGATGGAGAAATGGTTTTCTTTATATTCATTACGAAATGTGTTTTCTCTGAATGTAGTGTAATTAAGTGGTAATGTGCCAGCATTCTGGGACTGAAGTTGTAATAATAGACTCCATACAATGGGTACCTCTGATGTAATATATGCTATGTATTTGGTTTAACATATGCTTATATCGAAAGCATGGTGTTGTTTTTAAAGCCACTGAATATTTTAATCTAATTTTTTTTGTGTTTCATTGACTTAGGACTCAAAGTGGTACTGTTAGATCCAACTGCCTTGATTGTCTGGATAGAACCAACAGTGTGCAATCATTCTTAGGTCTAGAGGTGAGCCATGATCATGAACTCTTAGTAATTGTGTGTAAAGGTGGCCATACACGGATAGATCCGCTCGTTTGGCGATGTCGCCAAACGAGCGGATCTCCCTCCGATATGCCCACCTTGAAGGTGGGCAATATCGGGCAGATCCGACCGTGGGCCCTAGGGCCCAACGATCGGATCCAGCTCTCACAAACGGTCGGTCGGATCGCGGGACTGCATCAACGAACAGATGCGGCCGCGATCCGACGGGATTTTTAACCCCATCCGATCGAGATCTGGCCGACTTTCGGCCAGATCTCGATCGGGGAAGCCCGTCCGGGGCCCCCATACACGGGCCAATAAGCTGCCGACACGGTCTGTCGGCAGCTTTTATCGGCCCGTGTATGGCCACCTTAAGTTCTTCTTATCTGACTTAGTATTTGCACCCCAAAGATCTCTCACCTACCCTGTAACCTAAAACCACCTTGCAAAACCCTTGCATTCGGCTTCATTCAGAGGCAAGCAACATGTATTGCTTTCTATCTCTAGACAGATGTGGGTGGGCCTGTGTTATGTCATATAATTTTTTTTCAAGCTCTATAATTATTGAAACAGACATAGTCCAGGAACTGCAAATACTGGACAATCTCCAGTTTGCAGGAACATTAAGACACTTGATTCAGTATCTCTAGTGACCTAAACCATTTGAACAAATTAACAATAAAATGACAATAACAACTGAGCATTATGGATACTGTCATTTTTCACATAAAATTATATCATATAATTTTAATATGACATACCGTTAAACCCCTGAGATCATAGATTAGGATCATAGATATTGACTGCACATACAGTGCGGCCTGTTCAAGCATGGTCTGTCCACTGACTAGCAATGTAGATTGGAATTCCTGTATTTATATTTCTTTCCGTGTCTACCAGATTATATCTCAGCTGATACATTCCCTCCTGGGTTTCACATTGCTGCAAAATATTTCCAAATTAACAATACAAATAGCTTCAAGATAATCTGGATATTGCAAGAGGTCTTTATTTTCATGGCTGAGTGCAAGTTCCACAGCGTTGTAGAAGGATCTTATTTTCCATATGCGTTTTTCTTCACTCAGATGCTGTTGAAGCAGTTAGAAGTTCTAGGCTTGGCTGAAAAACCACAACTAGTCACACGTTTCCAAGAAGTCTTTCGTTCCATGTGGTCAACAAATGGAGACTCAATAAGCAAGATTTACGCAGGCACCGGTGCCTTAGAAGGAAAGGCTAAGGTGAGTGTCATGTTGTACCAAATAAATGGAATGGCTTCTGCTGTTATGTGGTCCTGAGCTTTATTTTTATTTTCTTTTTCTGGATGCATTCCATGGCTGCTTAGTAAGGTTTTAAAGATTGCATAACTTGATATGTTCCTGCTTCATATAAAAGAATACCATCTCCTTTTAATCTGCATTCTACATATGCACATAACATCTTTTTCTCGTTACGGCTGAGTTGTGCTGCACTTTGTTACCCAGTGCTAGAGCCTCAGGAAAGTGGTTTGGTGTGACCTATCTCCCCTTACACTGCCATCTCATTCAGTAGCATAACATGCTTGGGTTATAATTTAGCAATTTAATAAAATGGTACTTTTGTGTAGTCATGTGTGAAATGGTTTTCCTGCTTATGCATGTTGTTTATTTTAATGCTTTGAGAAAGGCATAAGTGACTGTGATGAAATGTTAGCAGATATGCAGTGAATAAATCCTGTGTGCACCTGAGCCTCACAGGCAAGCAAATATAACTTATTACATAAGTAATTTGCTACCCTCTTGTATTGATAGAGGTACTGATAGAGAGGTACTGATAAAGAGACACCGATAGAGAGAGACACACCGATAAAGAGAGAGACACACCGATAGAGAGACACTAATAGAGACTTCAAGCACTTTGCAAGGGGCTGCACTGTGCAACAATCCAAGACTTTCCAACTGCATATCTGGTGCCATAAAGTGACTTCCATCTTCTGACATGCTTTTAGGGATCTAGTCAGCCCAAGATTTGTAGTCTAATAAAAGCTGCCGATAGACCAAGTGGACAGCTTATTGGGCAGTGTATGTGGCCCGCCCACTGGCTTCCCCAACCAATATCTGATTGAAAATCAGACCGATAACGTTCAGGCAGGTTTAAAAATTCTGTCCGATGGAGGACCACATTGATTCTTTGATGCTCGCTCCGATCGACTACATTCCTGACATTGTGATCCGATTCTTGGGCCCTAGGGCCCACGATCAGATTAGCCCAATATCACCCACTCAAGGTGGGCATATCGGGCCAAGATCTGGTCATTTGGCGACCTCTCCAAACAAGTGGATCTTCCCATGTATGGCCACCTTTAGTTAGGGACTTTGTTTGGTTTCAGCCAAGACATACCAAGTCTTTCAGTTCCTGTTTTGCTTTGTAGTCCGTTTTAGGAGAACCAGTGATACGTTCCTGATACTTTCAGTGTATGTTGGTAACCAATGAACCCTGGGGCATTGCTACTCCTTTCTACTCCTCCTGGTCAATGACTTGCTATTTAACAGTTTCTCCTAGGGATGCACCGAATCCAGGATTTGGTTTGGGATTCGGTCTTTTTCAGCAGGATTCGGATTCGGCCGAATCCTTCTGCACGGCCGAACCAAATCCGAATCCTAATTTGCATATGCAAATTAGGGGCGTGAGGTAAATTGTGTGACTTTTTGTCACATAACAAGGAGATAAAACATGTATTCCCCTTTCCGCCCTTAATTTGCATATACAAATTAGGGTTCGGATTCGGTTCGGTAGTCGGCCGAATCTTTCACAAAGGATTCGGGGGTTCGGCCGAATCCAAAAAAGTAGATTCGGTGCATCCCTAGTTACTCCATGATCATATTGCTTTAAATGTTTATTTCATTGGTATCAATGTCCCCAAATGCTCTGACAAATACAGTGCATGCTTCCCACTAGCCCACCCACATTGATTATCTAATGAATCTGGTTCTGAAGCCCCGTGTAATGTAATGCCTTAAATCTAATTACAGTTTCGATGTGATGACGCAGAACTTTTTTTATTTTTTTGCCAAATACAATGTAATGGTGACATAGATTGCTCACTGATAACTCTTTGTGTCAGCTGTGTGATTTTGAGCCAGTCATGCGTATCTGAACAATCAACTTACTGTACTTAATCAAGTACATTGGCCTCTATAGCAATGGAGTGAACTTTGTAATTTTTTTTTTTTTTTTTTACTAGATTCTGGTATAATACGTGTTAGTGAGCTAAAAAGACTTTGTGGAATGTTCCTGTGCTTCTCTTTATGTTGTGCCCAGACTAATAAACATGAATTATGCTGATACAAATCTCAGGAATGATCTTTGACCACAAACATCTAATTGCACGTTATCATGACCTTGCTCTTGAAGCATGACGTTATAAAAAACAATGTGGATTGAAACACCTAATATGGCCGCGAGCTGTTAAATGCATCCAACCGATCATTTGTGCAATGTAATTAGTTATAATCTGTTTTTCCTCTCTTTTCTTTGTATAAATTTAGACTTTGTTCTAACAACTTATTTCTTGACTGCTTTCCTTCTGCTTTCTCTTGGTTCCTTTCACATAAACACTTGAACGGTGAGTATTTCTGTAACTGAAAGTCACATACAAGGAGATGTATTGGCTTCTTTCACTCTGAAAAGCATTAGAGGAAATCATGCTTCTTGGTGTTTTTATTAAATAAGCAGTTATATTCAGGATGGTGAGAGGAAGAGTGCAGCGCTGGTGGTTGCAAGGCATCCCTGTCCTTACTTTAAGCTTTAGGGTATATGGTAAGAACAAGGCCCCTTTGCAGCCTGTGCCCAGATGGTGCTCCCTTACTTGCTTGTCTACATGACGTGCAAGTTATGGGGTAGATGGGTGTCCCTTTGTACCTTCTCCTCCCACCTGCACCTCATGAAAAAGTGCTGATGGCATTGTGGAGTGCAAACTAGGGATGCACCGAATCCAGGATTCGGTTCGAGATACAGCCAGGAATCGGTCTTTTTCAGCAGGATTCGGATTCAGCCGAATCCTAGTGCCTGGCCGAACTGACTGAATCCTAATTTGCATATGTAAATTAGGGGCAGAATGTAAATCACGTGACGTTTGTCACAAAACAAGGAAGTAAAAAAATTTTCCCACTTTTTCCTTTCTCTGCCCTAATTTACATTTGCAAATAAGGGTTCGGATTTTGTTCTGTATTTGCCCGAATCTTTCATGAAGGGTTCCGGGATTCAGCCGAATCCCAAATAGTGGATTCAGTGCATCCCTAGTGCAAACACCTGCAACCAACTGTGCTGGCAGTAGGGCACAAAGTGAAAAAAAAAAACTTTCAGATCCCATAGAGATTACAGTCGTATTTTCATATATCGTTGTAGGGGGTCCACCACCCAAATACTAGGGTGCCCAATATGCACCAAATCCAGAATTCGGTTTGGGATTCAGCCTTTTTCAGCAGGATTCGGCCGAATCCTTCTGCCTGGCCAAACCGAATCCTAATTTGCATACGCAAATTAGGGGCGGGGAGGGAAATCACATGACTTTTTGTTACAAAACAAGGAAGTAAAAAAATGTTTTCCCCTTCCCACCCCTAATTTGCATCTGTAAATTAGGGGCAGAAGGGAAATCACATGACTATTTGTCACAAAACAAGGAAGTAAAAAAAAAAATCCCGCTTTTTCCTTTCCTGTGCTTAATTAACATATGGAAATCAGGGTTCGGATTTTGTTCTGTATTTGGCTGAATCTTTCATGAAGGGTTTGGGGATTCAGCCGAATGGAAGTGGATTCAGTGCAACCCTAGTGCAAACACCTGCAACCAACTGGTGCTGGCGTTAGTGCCCAAAGTGCAAAAATAAAGTGGATTTCACTTTGCATCCTGAAGTAAAAGACTTGATAATGCTGTGAAGTGCATGGTAAATCGGCAAACTTTCAGATCCCATAGAGATTACAGTTGTATTTGTATATATCATTAAAGGGGTTGTTCACCTTGGAGTTAACTTTTAGTATGATGTAGAGAGACAATTTGTAATTGGTTTTCATTTTTTATTACTTGTGGTTTTTGAGTTATTTAGCTTTTTATTCAGCACCTCTCCAGTTTGCATTTTCAGCAGTCTTGATGCCAGGGTCCAAATTACCCTAGCAACCATGCATTGATTTGAATAAGAGACTGGAATATGAATAGGAGAGGCCTGATTAGAAAGATGAGTAATAAAAAGTAGCAATAACAATAAATGTGTAGCCTTACAGAGCATTTGTTGGGGTCAGTGACTCCCCATTTGAAGAAGGCAAGTAATTCAAAAACTATAACAAAGAAATAATGAAGGCCAATGGAAAAGGTGCTTAGAATTAGTCATTCTATAACTTGCTAAAAGTTACTTTAAAGGTTAACCACCCCTTTAAAGGGGGTCCACCACCCAAATAATGAATTTTTTGCGGTCAAATATTTTAAGGAATGTGTAATGAAAGTTGCTTGGAATGACATTTACTTATGTACACAGTGCACATACCAAGCGTCCTACAGAACGATGAAAACATAGTCTTTATAAGCTGTCCTTGTTTTGGGGAGATGGAAGCATAAGTGTGCGAACAGCATTGTGATAGAACAGGAATCACCAACCGTTTAAACCTTTGAGCAACATTCAGAAGTAAAAGGAGTTGGGGAGCAACACCAGCATGAAAAATGTTCTTGGGGTGCCAAATAAGTGCTGTGATTGGCCATTTGGTAGCCCCTATGTGGATTGTCACTCTACATTGAGACTCTGCTTGGCAGTGCACCTGGTTTTATACAACCAAAAATAGCCTCTTAAGATTGGAATTCAAAAATAAGCACCTGCTTTGAGGCCACTGGGAGCAACATCCGTGGGGTTGGTGAGCAACATGTTGCTCACAAGCTACTGGTTGGGGA
Source organism: Xenopus petersii (assembly GCA_038501925.1). Classification (NCBI taxonomy): domain Eukaryota; kingdom Metazoa; phylum Chordata; class Amphibia; order Anura; family Pipidae; genus Xenopus; species Xenopus petersii. Next base: position 182,252,679 of record CM076674.1, on the reverse strand, counting down.
TCACTGTGATAGAACCTTTAACCAATGATAAAGTAAATTGCTAATTTTATCATTCTTGATATAAATGGTTTACAGAATTGTTCTTCTTTTACAGGGCGGAAAGCTGAAAGATGGAGCACGATCTGTCACCCGAACCATTCAGAATAATTTTTTTGATGGCTCCAAACAAGAAGCGATAGATGTTTTGCTTCTGGGAAATACCCTAAATAGTGATCTAGCTGACAAAGCAAGGGCCCTTCTGACCACTGGAAGTTTGCATGGTATGTGTGACCATTCCCTTTGAAATAATGTGCAGGCTCATCCATAAATTGGCTGCTCTTGCTTTTGTATGATGATGATTTTTGCAGCTCCAAGTGAAGAATGATATGATATGCACAGGGCTGTCCAAGCTGCTATGAAATGACAACCCCTTTTATATGCAACGCTGGACATTGAAGTGACTGCGAATATTGCACAAGTCACCTTAAATGTATAAAGTACATGACGGTTATGGGATGTTTTATCTTGAAACCCATTATAAATAAAGCCATTTGCCATAGTGGGATTTGTTTTTTTCATTACAGGTATGGGACCTTTTATCCAGAATGCTCGGGACCTGTGGTATTCAGTAATTTGGGTCTTCATACCTTAAGTCTACTAGAAATTCATTTAAACATTAAATACACCCAATAGGCTGGTTTTGCTTCCAATAAGGATTAATTATATCTTAGCTGGGATCAAGTACAATCTACTGTTTTATTATAACAGAGAAAAGGGAAATCATTTTTAAAAATTTGGATTATTTGATTATAATGGAGTCTATGGGAGACAGCCTTTCCGTAATTCTGGATAACTGATCCCATACCTGTAATGATAGTAACATAGTAGGTTAGGTTGAAAAAACACACACATCCATCAAGTTCAACCTTTGAAATCTATTTTAACGTGCCTATCTGCCAGTTGATTCAGAGGAAGGCAAAAAAAAACCCATTTGAAGCCTCTTCAATTTGCCTTTAGAGGGGGAAAAAATTCCTTCCTGACTCCAAAATGGCAATCGGACTAGTGCCTGGATCAACTTGTTCTATGAGCTATCTTCCATAATCCCTTGCTAAAAAGCCATCCAACCCCTTCTTAAAGCTATAGTACAGTACAATTAGGGTTGCCACCTTTTCTGGAAAAAAATACCAGCCTGCCTATGTATTTATCTTTTTTCCCTATTAATAAGATTGGGATCAACCATAATTTTTATCAGCCAGGCCAGTAAAATACCGGCCAGGTGGCAACCCTAAGTACAATATTCAAAGAGGGTGTTAACTTTTAGTATGCTGACATTGTGAAACAATTTGCAATTTCAATTTTTTAAGGTTTTTTTAAATTTAAGTTTTAAGTTTTTGCTAGGTTCCAATTTACCATAGAAAACAGGTTGGTCTTTGAACAAGAGACAAGAGATCAATAGCAGAGGGCCCGTAACGAAAGATATTTATTAAATAGTAACAAAAACAATAAAATCTAAGCCACACGTAGCAATTGTTTTTTGTTTGTTTTTTTTTTGCTGCCAGGGCCACTGGTCCCATTTGAAAGCTTTAAGTAGGCAAAAGAGGGTGGCAGATGTTTAAAAAAAAAAAACAATTAGCCAGCACTCACCAAGTTTTTCAGTCTTCTGAGAAATATTCAGGTGCACGTCACACGGTGTCCACTTCAACCGACTTTAAATATCAAAGAAATGTAGCAGACGGCACCATCCAGGTATACAATTAAAAAGCCTTTATTTGTAACTTTATGGCTTCATAGTCTGGACAGATACAACATTTCAAGCCAAACAATGGCCCTTTATCAAGCTTGATCTGTCCAGACTATGGACATAAAGTTACAAATAAAGACTTTTTAATTGTATTCCTGGATGGTGCTGTCTGCTACATTTCTTTCTAGTTTAAAACCCCATAATAATTGAAGACCAATTATTATAGTACGGGTATGGGACCTATTATCCAGAATGCTCGGGAACTGGGGTTTTCTGCATAAAGGATCTTTCTGTAATTTGGATCTTCATGCCTAAAGTCTACTAGAAAATCATGTAAACATTAAATAAACCCAATAGGCTGGTTTGGCCTCTAATAAGGATTAATTATATCTTAGTTGGGATCAAGTACAAGCTACTGTTTTATTAACAGTGAAAAGGGAAATCATTTTTAAAAATTTGGATTATTTGGATAAAATGGAGTCTATGGGAGACAGCTATTCCGTAATTTGAAGCTTTCTGGATAATGGGGTTCTGGATAACTGATCCCATACCTGTACATTTTATAGCATACTAAAGCTTAATGTAACTACCCTTAATTATTTTTCGTATGGAACTCCACATAATGTTAAGACCTTATCTGGCAGACCCCAGGTCCCAACCATTCTTGACATTAGATCACATACCCTATATAATTATGCTGCAATTATTGTAAGAACAACAGAAGTTGTAGTATGCAGTATTAATCAATTGCAATTGTGTTACTCCACAAAATCATACTCTTGCATTAATAACAAGTGATATATTTTCTCTCTTTTTTTATCTGCTGCGTGGGCAGTGTCAGAACTGATGCTGCAGTCAGGTACTGTCAGTGAGGGTATTTATATGCAGTATACATTTTGATGGTACTATGTATATATATATATATATATATATATATATATATATATATATATATATATATATATATATATATATATATATATATATATATATATATATATATATACACACACACAGTGGTGTGCAAAACTATTTGCCCCCTTCCTGATTTCTTATTCTTTTGCATGCAAAACTATTTGCCCCCTTCCTGATTTCTTATTCTTTTGCATGTTTGTCACACTTAAATGTTTCTGCTCATCAAGGCCACAAAAGACCCCAGGACAACATCTAAAGAACTGCAGGCCTCACTTGCCTCAATTAAGGTCAGTGTTCACGACTCCACCATAAGAAAGAGACTGGGCAAAAACGGCCTGCATGGCAGATTTCAAGGCGCAAACCACTTTTAAGCAAAAAGAACATTAAGGCTCGTCTCAATTTTGCTAAAAAACATCTCAATGATTGCCAAGACTTTTGGGAAAATACCTTGTGGACCGACGAGACAAAAGTTGAACTTTTTGGAAGGTGCGCGTCCCGTTACATCTGGCGTAAAAGTAACACAGCATTTCAGAAAAAGAACATCATACCAACAGTAAAATATGGTGGTGGTAGTGTGATGGTCTGGGCTTGTTTTGCTGCTTCAGGACATGGAAGACTTGCTGTGATAGATGGAACCATGAATTCTACTGTCTACCAAAAAATCCTGAAGGAGAATGTCCGGCCATCTGTTCGTCAACTCAAGCTGAAGCGATCTTGGGTGCTGCAGCAGGACAATGACCCAAAACACACCAGCAAATCCACCTCTGAATGGCTGAAGAAAAACAAAATGAAGACTTTGGAGTGGCCTAGTCAAAGTCCTGACCTGAATCCTATTGAGATGTTGTGGCATGACCTTAAAAAGGCGGTTCATGCTAGAAAACCCTCAAATAAAGCTGAATTACAACAATTCTGCAAAGATGAGTGGGCCAAAATTCCTCCAGAGCGCTGTAAAAGACTCCTTGCAAGTTATCGCAAACACTTGATTGCAGTTATTGCTGCTAAGGGTGGTCCAACCAGTTATTGGGTTCAGGGGGCAATTACTTTTTCACACATGAAAATGTAGATTTGGATTTCTTTTCTCCCTAAATAATAAAAACCCTCATTTAAAAACTGCATTTTGTGTTTACTTGTGTTGTCTTTGACTAATAGTTAAATGTGTTTGATGATCAGAAACATTTTGTGTGACAAACATGCAAAAGAATAAGAAATCAGGAAGGGGGCAAATAGTTTTGCACACCGCTGTATATACACACACACACAAACATTTAAATGTTCCATTTTTATTTTCTTTTTTTTAACATTTTATAGCATCCTCAAGAGTCCTACGCTGCATGTGTGAGAATTATTATAGGTATGCAAAGCCCAGGAAAATCCGTATCTGTTCTGGCACTTGGAATGTCAATGGTGGGAAGCAATTCCGAAGCATTGCTTTCAAGAATTCAACACTGACAGATTGGCTGTTAGATGCACCAAAAATTGCCGGGATTCAAGAATTCCAAGGTAAAACGATCAATTGAATTAACGAGTATTTTCGAAACCCACCATTCTTCATTGCATTTACATCTGTCAATGTTAGATTGGTTGTGTTACTGGGACTTTAAAGTTATAAACTGAAATGTAAAAACTGCATATGATCGCATTGTCAAATGATAGAGAGTCACATCTGATATTCAGTGGACCTATGCATTTGTATTTGTTGTATATTGATTGAAACACATTGCAGTTAACCCCACCTTAAAGGACCAGTAACATCAAATTTTTTTTTTTTAAAAAAAAAAAAAAAAATTGTTCATGTTCTGATGGAAAAAAAAACACCAAGACAAATTGAACTTTAAAATCGCAAAACCTTTATTAAGAAATAACTCTCCAAAACTCCGCTTCCGCTCCTCTTCAGAAAAGGCGACATGGCGACAATCCAGAATGCGGTGCTCGATTTCTCCTCCCTGGCTGTGTCCTATAAGGAAGGCAGGGAGGAGATATCGATCGCCTTTTCTGAAGAGGAACACAAGCGGAGATTCCGTAAGTTATTTCTTAATAAAGACTTTGCGATTTTAAAGTTTAATTTGTAATGGTGTTTTTTTTTCAATGTATACAAAAGATTTTTTTTTTTTTTTTTTTTTAAATTGATGTTACTGTTCCTTTAATGCTGTGACAACTGGTTCTGTATAGCCAAGTATTTATTGGCATTTTCTCCTAGTCAGCTTGGGGGACACAGGGACAGTGGGGCATAGCTAGTACCATTACGAGGCAGGACACAAGTAAAGAAACTGGACCCTCCCCTACTGGCTATAGCCCCAGCAGGTGCAGGTTTTCTATTTCTAGTACTTGGAGGGAAGTACATTTTAACAATGTAATTTTCCTAGCAGCAAAACCATTTTTAGTTTGTACAGTATATATGCATGGGACCTGTTATCTAGAATGATCAGGGCCTGGAGTTTTTCAGATAAGGGATCTTTCTGTAATTTGGATCCCACTATGGCAAATGGCTTTGCCAAGACAGCTTTGTTTTTCTCAGTACAGTTATGGGACCTGTTATCCAGAATGCTCGGGACCTGGGGTATTCTGGAAAACGGATCTTTTAGTAATTTGATTCTTCATACTTTAAGTCAACTAGAAAATCATTTAAACATTAAATAAACCCAATAGGCTGGTTTTGCTTCCAATAACGATTAATTATATATTAGTTGGGATCAAGTACAAGCTACTGTTTTATTATTACACAGAAAAGGGAAATCATTTTTAAATAATATGGATTATTTGGATAACATGGAGTCTATGGGAGATGGCCTCGCTATAAGTTTGTGTAACAGGTTTGCAGATAATGGATCCCATACCTAAATTTAAGCATACTGATGTATGAAAAGTAGTGTGCTGCAGCATAATAGTGTTGCCAAACGTAACAGGATATTTCTGCTTACATTTTAGATAGAAGGAGCAAGCCGATTGACATATTTGCCATTGGATTTGAAGAAATGGTTGAATTAAATGCAGGAAACATTGTCAATGCAAGGTATGTATTTCATGGAGGGCAATGTAGATACGTCGATTGTGATTATTTCCAGCCATATTGTAAAGCTGGTGATGACAAGACCCATGAGAGAGCGTTAAAAAGTTTATTTTGCTGCAGTGGTAATGTCTACGATAGTAAAATCTCGATTTCCTATTCACCTTCTGTCAAGGGCACAAACGTGGGTCTCCTGCAGATATACAGTTAATTCATGTACTCCACTTTCAATCAAATTTAAAGGTGCAGCAATATTATTAAGATTCTATTTAGTATGAGCTGCAAACATCTGATATTTTTGGTGTTATAAGGCTTGTTGACCCATTATAATTCCAAAAGTCCATATTTTATTTCTAAGTGAAGAAAAAAAAAAACAGTTATTTGAGAAACAGAAATGTGTTTTTTTCAGCACAGCAAACCAAAAGCTGTGGGCTACAGAACTACAGAAGACCATATCAAGGGACCATAAATACGTACTCCTGGCATCAGAACAGCTTGTAGGTGTGTGCCTCTACATCTTCATTAGACCCCAGCATGCACCGTTTATAAGGTGAGCTTCCACGTATTGCTGCCAACATTTACACTTACTGTTGAAGTCATTCCCATAACACAGTCTGCTCTTGTATTAAAGGGATGTTGCAGTTGATACGGTTAAGACCGGCATGGGTGGAGCTACAGGAAACAAAGGAGCTGTTGCCATACGGATGTTATTGCACACAACCAGCCTGTGCTTTGTCTGTAGCCACTTTGCAGCAGGGCAATCTCAGGTCAAAGAGAGAAATGAAGACTATAATGAAATAGCCCGGAAACTCAGTTTTCCAATGGTGAGTAATAAGACGCTTTGTGTGGGCAGTGTATTTTGTTATTCCGAAGATATTTCTTTCTGTTTGACACAAATCAAGACAGATTAAAGGAACAGTAACACCAAATAATGTAAAGGAGAATTCAACGGTAAAGTAAAAAAAACCCTACCCTACATAGACCCACCCTACCTAGCTGCTACCCCGGGCAAATGCCCCTAAGTCTTTACTTATCCCTAGGTACAGCCAAGTAGATAACAGATAAGCTCTGAAGAATCCCATTGTATACTACAGAGTTTATCTGATATATGGCTGCTAGGGTTGCCACCTGGCCGGTATTTTACCGGCCTAACCAGTAAAAATGATGGTTGATCACAATGTTAGTAATAGGGAAAAAAGATAAATATATGAAGGCCGGTATTTTTTTCCAGAAAAGGTGGCAACTCTAATGGCTGCCCCATGGCTACACAGCATCTTATTTATATAAACTATAGTAGTACTTATCTGTTATCTACTGTGTATCCTGCGCTTGAATGGCTGCCCCCATGGCTAAACAGCAGCTTGTTTAAATAAACTATAGTAGTACTTATCTGTTATCTACTGTGTATCCTGTGCTTGAATGGCTGCCCCCATGGCTACACAGCAGCTTGTTTAAATAAACTATAGTAGTACTTATCTGTTATCTACTGTGTATCCTGTGCTTGAATGGCTGACCCCATGGCTACACAGCAGCTTGTTTATATAAACTATAGTAGTACTTATCTGCTATCTACTGTGTTTCCTGTGCTTGAATGGCTGCCCCATGGCTACACAGCAGCTTGTTTATATAAACTATAGTAGTACCTATCTGTTATCTACTGTGTATCCTGTGCTTGAATGGCTGCCCCCATGGCAGCTTGATTATATGACGTATAGTAGTGTTTCTGAAGCAAACACACCAGCTTTACCAGTGCAGCACAACAGTACATTATATTTTCATTACTTTAAAATACTTCCATTTTTGGTATTACTGTTCCTTTAGCTGCTGTAGCTCTGAACATGAACTCCCAGGCCTTAAAAAAAAAAGAAAAACAATTTATCTTGTTTTTATATTAACTTATATTTATACGCTGAGCTATGTCAGGGATTATTGGCTCAGGATATTCCAGTATATATTAAGATGGCCAACTTTGTCAGTCACAACTTGTCTAGGCAGCCCTATACTTGTTTATAAGAAATTTGCTCAGCTTAATACATAGGGGGTTTAACTTGCTTAGATAAGGCTAAAAATATCCAAACCAGCAGCACTTGGTGAGGGATCACACACAAGAATATATACATGAGAATAGCTAAAAGAAGCCATAAGAAAGTTATGGATTACTGCAAATACATATGTTATCAAAAGCATAAAAGTTTCTTATAGGTTTGTTCTAGCGAATTATTATTAATTATCGTTAATTCATACACTATTAATTTATTTAGTCCATGTTACCTGTACATATTGACCAGGCCCTTGCAACCTGTGTTTTTACATTTAGGATTAGTCATGTTCAAGGATAATGTTTTCCAGATAGACAAAGAAAGCATACATACATTTTAATCTTTGCTCACAAATATGGGCTCGGTTTTATCAGTTCTATGCACATTGCCTCAGCTTTTCTCCCAAATTCTTATCAACCGTCACACTGAATTCTGGGTTCAATAAAATTTTAGCTAATTTGTTTTTAGTTTGTTCATCATTCATAAATCTTTATTTTGAACTTAAGATAAGTGCTGCTGATTGGTTGCTATGGGTTACTGCACCTGGGCTTATTTATCAAAGTCCGAATTTATCTCAATATTTTCTGCTACAAACTCCGATGAAATCCGCTTGGGTTTTTTACGCGTATTTATTACTACATTTTCCCAAAAATTTGCGGGAAAAAAATCGATTTTCAAGATTTCTTTTTGAAATTTTCATCAGATTTTCACGATTTTTCTTTTGGATTTTTCACTCGAAAACTTTGATTTTTGCCAGAAAGCTTTGGGGTATTGCACGAAACCCATCCTAAAACTATTGGGACTTCTTTCATTGACTTATATACAACCTTGACAAGTCTGAGACTTTTTTTTTTTAAAAGTCCACTTTTATAATCAAAAAGAAAATCACAATTTTTTTGTGATTTTTGCATTTGGAGTTTACTAAATAACCCCCATAGTGTCTTTTATTACATAAACCACAATGCCTTTAAATAGGATCTAACACCTCCATAAAACTGTTCCACTGGACCCCTAGTTCTTTACACTAGTTAACTAGAAAATTAATAGTGCAAGAGAATTCACCAGTGCAAATGATGCTTAACACCACTACGTCAGTCACCTTGCTCTGTCTTACATAAAGATATTATTTAGGGTATTTACTCTGTAATGAAACATCAGTTGGGGGGATGTACTACTGTTTTAGTTATTCCATGATAGAACTGTTTTTAACGTTTTCAGCTTCAGTTGCAGGATCAAAGAAAATGGGAAACCATGCAGATCAGGTGGGATTCAATTTGGAGATTTCTAAATGGTGTTGCTGACACTGGGGGAAAGTGTTAGCTGCCAGTATTTACTTTAAAGGTGTAAAAATAAAAACTGGGTAAATAGGCTGTGCAAAATAAAAAATGTATCTAATATAGTTAGTTAGCCAAAAATGTAATGTATAAAGGCTGGAGTGACTGGATGTCTAACATAATAGCCAGAACACTACTTCCTGCAAATAACAGCTGCCTGGTAGATCTAAGAACAACACTCAATAGTAAAATCCAGGTCCCACTGCGACACATTCAGTTACATTGATTCGGAGAAACAACAGCCTGCCTCTTTCTGAAAGCACATGACCAGGCAAAATGACCTGAGATGCACCTACACACCAATATTACAACTAAAAAATACACTTGCTGGTTCAGAAATGAATTTTTTTTTGGTATTGTGAATTATTTGCAGTGTAAATGGTGTAATTTAGAAATTAAAATACATCATAAAAAATCATTACAGAATCCCTTTTAAGTCAGTTCACAAAATGCATGAGTATTTCTTGGTCCTGTCCTTGGTCTTCATTTGTAACATTTGTGCATTTTTTAACTTTAAGGGAAGAATGCTGTTTTCCCACGACTATGTATTCTGGTGCGGAGACTTTAATTATCGGATTGACTTGCCAAATGAAGATGTTAAGGAAATGATCCGAAATCAAAACTGGGATTCTCTTATTTTAGGAGATCAGCTGATCAATCAGAAGAACAGTGGGCAGGTAGGATGCCTGAAGATCTTTTGCAAAGTTTCCTTCTTTTGAGTGCTAGTGCAACTATTTATGCTTTGTGAATTTAATAGTTCAAGTTGTAAAAGCTTTTAAAATTATATGGAGTACACAGATACTCCTGTTAGATAGCAATAACCAGGTTACTGTTAAAGCCTTCTTGGAATTTTTAGTCACGTCACAGACTTCAATTTCTCACAATAATTGCAGAAAACTGGTAAATCATTCCTTATATGCCCTGCTGGTTTATGGTGCTATAGATGCATACTTTACTTGTGAAATATTGTGTAAAATTATGTATTTTGGTTGAATTGTATTCAGAAAAGTTTATTAGAAGAGTTTAGAGCCAAGTAATATTTGGGTATTTGCTTTTTCTGCTGCAGTGCAGTGCAGTGTGCTTTTGTAACAGACTACTAAACTTTCTGACAAAGCAAGAGTCCTGCCTTTCTTCATTCCAGGGATGGTAGAATTTGAAACAATTGGCAGTATCACGTTTGCAGTATTATTTTATCTGAAAATGTAATTGGCATTCAGTAGATTGGTATGTGATGATGCCTAAATCTACTATTTCTGTGGAAGAGCTAAAAAAAGCTTAAACAAGGTAGACCAAACAAATACATACATTCTTGAAATCTACTGATTTAAGGCAGGGGTCCCCAACCTTTTATACCTGTGAGCCACATTCATATATAAAAAGGAGTTGGGGAGCAACACAAGCACAACACATAGGGTGCCACATAAGGTCTGTGAATGCTTATTGGCAGGTCCAATATGAACTGGCAGCCTACAGGAGACTCTGTTTGGCAGTGCACATGGTTTTTATTCAACCAAAACTTGCCTCCAAGCCTGGAATTCAAAAATAAACACCTACTTTGAGGCCACTGGGAGAAAGATCCAAGGGGTTGGAGAGTAATATTTTGCCCCCGAGTCACTGGTTGGGGATAACTGATTTAAGGCAAGGACACTTGGGGCCGAAAACATGGCACCAATGTGCACAAAACCCATCCCCATACTGACCACAGCTTGTAAAATCTTCAGTGCTTTCAGTTCCTGTCTTTCCAGCAGTTAAAGGGTTACAGATGGGAGCAGGATTATTATTTATCTATTATGATGCAGGGATGATGTCATTAATAGAAAAGAATAGAAAATAGAAATGCAATATATGCTTTATTATGCTAAAATAAGAGATTTTCTAAATATAATCAATTAGAAATTCTTCACTCTCCCTCTCTCAACATCTGCCTCTCTTCATTCATATCTATTAGGGGGGCTCCTTTTGCCTGGAAGATGTATTAGAGCTCACTCTATTAAAATCACCAGACATCATGTCTCTCTACATGCAGAATTTGTGCCAAAGGCAATTATATTGTTAGATTTTGTTTGTACTGGAATCAGTTATTTGAGTGAGCTCCAATACATTTGCCAGGAAAGGGAGTCCCCACTAAAAGATATATTGGATCTAACTGTCAGTGAATATCTGACACCCAATTGCTGCATGAAGAGAGAATGAAGAGAAACAGATGCTGAGAGAGGGATAGTGAAGATAAACGGTACAGAATTTTTAATTGACTTATATTTAGAAAGTCACTTATTTCAGTGTGATTATGCTTGTATTAAATTTACATTTTCACAATGGTTTCCCTTTTAATGATTAGTGGACAAAGCCTTTTTGTTTCTTTGTTGCAGGTTTTCCGGGGGTTTCAAGAGGGAAAAGTTAACTTTGCACCCACATACAAGTATGATCTGTTCTCAGATGACTATGATACGAGTGAGAAGTGTCGTACTCCAGCATGGACAGACCGTGTCCTCTGGAGACGAAGGAAATGGCCTTTTGACAGATCAGGTAACTTTCAATTCTTTGTTGCTACATAGGGATGAGGCAGTGTCAATTAGCCAGTGACACCGTTTATCTACTTTATCTTTATCAGACCGGATGAGAACCTTTCTTAAAGGGGATCTATCGTGAAAATTAAAATTTAATATAAGCGTCCGCATACTGAAATAAGCTTTCAAAATACAATCAAACATTCTGCATTGTATCTGAAATAATCAAGTTTCTCTTCACTATTCCTCTCTCAGCATCTGTTTCTCTTCATTGTCCCTTCATGCAACAGTTGGGTGTCAGATAATTATTGACAGTTAGATCCAATATTTTTTATTATGGGGGGGGCTTCCTTTCCTAGCAGAATCAAATAACTGATTCCAGTACAAACAAAATCTGACAATAAATGACTTTTGCATAAATTCTGCATGTAGAGAGACATGATGTCTGGTGATTTTAATAGAGTGAGCTCTAATACATCTTCTAGGCAAAAGGAGCCCCCCCCCCCCCCCTATAAGATATATTGGATCTAACTGTCAATGAATATCTGACACCCAACTGCTGCATGAAGACAGAATGAAGAGAAACAAATGCTGAGAGAGGGATAGTGAAGTTAAACTTTATTATTTCAGAAACAGTACAGAATATTTTTTTTTTTTTTTAAATAAGTTTTTATTAAGTTTTCATAACAAATAAAATAAAATACAAAATCAACAAAAAAAGAATTTGGAAAGTCTGACAAAAAGGACTTGAAATACAGTATCGGCATAGTTTAAATACACCACAACAATAGAGAACATCTCGGCATCATTTATGTCAATCATCAGATCATAGTCTATATATTCCTGTTTCCATATATCAGATTAATGGTTAACATTAATAGCATCTGGAACTCAGCCTTTGATTTATGTGATGACTCCTGGGGGGTGAGAGGGGACCCATGTCTGAACCTTGCTGTAAATTGTGAATGTATTGTTCTGTTTCTTGAACCATAGTATTATTTAGTAGTAATTCCGTATCGTACCACGTGGTGTGCCGAAATACATATATTGTGAGGTGTCTGATATGTGATGGAAGTGAGCTAATGTAGCACATCCATGTTGAAAAGAATTTTTCGGTAGATTTTTCCATATTTGTAGTAGAATCTAACCAATCCATATGGAAAATAAAGTGCAATTTTTGTTTGATCAGAGAAAATGGAGGCGGAGCTACAGCTAGCCAGTGGTGTAGGATGGATTTTTTTGTTGCTGCCATTAATCGTTCCGCTAAGTGTTTCTCAGAGCGGGTAAGTTTTAGTTGTGGGGGAGGTATGCCAAAAATTGCCCAGATTAGTGTAAATGTATCGGTTCGTTGTGTTAGGGATTTCCAATATTCTTGAACTTCACCCCATAAATGTTGAATCTGTGGGCATAGCCAAAGACAGTGTACGAGGTCCGCTCTAACCTGGTGACATCTCAAACAATTATCCGAATTTAAAATACCCATACGGTTTCTTCTGAGTGGGGTGAGATAAGAATTATGGAGTATCTGTAAGGACATTTCCTGGTATTTGCTAGCGGAAATAGTTTTCATCGCTTTGGTGTGATGTTGAAGAATCTGAGCAGCATCCACCTGTGGAACTGCAGCAGTCCAAGTAGCTAAAAGGGAATCTGTCTGTTCCGTTGATAATGTAGTTCTAATTATCCGATATATTTGTGATATGGTTTTGTCTGTATTATATCTAGGCCATAGAGTGTTAAATAAGCTGTTTTTATCCTGCGGTGAAAGAAGTCTTAGTACTTTAGTTGTGTAATGAATAATTTGGTTTAGCAACATATGGTCGTTCGCCAAAAACGGGAATTTTTGAATCAATTTTTCTTTTGGTAGTACAGTGTAGGTAGCACTGATAATGTCTTTCACTATTTTTAGATTTTGATTGTGCCAATCTGTCAAAGTTCTATTATTGTTCCCCATGGGGAAGTTTGGATTGTTGGACCAGGATAGATAGATAGATGGAACTACTGGGCGTTAGTTTAAACCTGCGTCTCACTGAGTACCATGTTTTATAAGTGTCTATAAATAGAGGATGTTCGTACATGTCTCGGGGAATATCCCTTTGTGAAGCATGGAGAAGGTAGTTCAAAGACATACCTCCTGTCAACAATTGATCAAGTTCCAATGAGGTGTATATATTTCTACCGTATATCCAGTCCCCTGCAAACCGAAGTAAAGATGCCTCATTATATTCCCTGATGTTCGGAAAATTAACCCCTCCCATGTCTTTAGTTTGTTGTAATTTAAACATACTTATTCTCGAACGTTTTTGTTTCCATATGAATAGTCTCAGCATTTTAAGTAGTCTTTTATGGTCAGATTGTTTTATGCTGTAAGGTAGCATTTGAAATTGATATAGCAGTTTGGGGAATAAAATCATTTTAATTAAATGTATTCTTCCCAGAAAGGTCAAATTTAATGTGTCCCATTTTTTGAGATCCTGCTGTATGTTATCAATGGTATGTTGAATATTAAGTGAGTATATTTCAGTATGTTTTCTAGCTAGTTTAATACCCAAATATGTAATATGAGATTTCGCTAATCGAAAGGGGAACTCAGCATTTTTATTCAATGAATTCGCCCGATCTCCCAATTCAAGTGCTTCAGATTTGTTTAAATTAATTCGAAAACCTGCAAAGGTACTAAAGGTTTGAATCGTTTCCAATATCGTGGCTAGTTCGGTTTGAGGTTGATTGACAAACAGCAGGACAGTACAGAATATTTGATTAAATTCAGAATGTTTCTACAGTATGATGAAGCTTATATTACATTTTCTCATGATAGTTCCCCTTTAATTTATGCATACAAAAGCATTTCTATATATATATATATATAGTTTTTCAGGGGACCAGAAAAAAAATTGTAAAATCAAGAAAATGTATTATGCATTAAATATTGGTGGGACCACAGCTAACAATGGTGTAAAATGAGGAGAAACCCTAAAATCAGGGGATGTAAAAATTTAGGTTTCACTGTATTTGCATTTATACAAATATATATATATATATATATATATATATATATATATATATATATATATATATATATGTCCAATCCTACTTCCAATAAGGCTTCCTGGGTAAATAGAAAACCATTCACAAAATAGAGTATATTGCCTTTAAAAACAAACAAAACTATTGTTTGCTTGAATATTTATTATTCACCTTCCTTTTACTTCTGCTCTTGCAGCTGAAGATTTAGATCTTCTGAATTCGAGTTTACAAGAAGGCAGAAATTTTCCATATACCTGGAATCCAGGTACTTTATTGCACTATGGCAGAGTTGAGCTGAAAACTTCAGATCACAGGTAGGCAACCATAAACCACATGCATTTTTATTGTAATAAAGGACATTTAGTTTAAAATAAAATAAAAATTTTTGTTTCCTTTTTAAAAAAAAACAATGAATTTTATGAATGAGATATTGACTGTGTTTAATGTACAAGGGAAGACTGGTTCTGTATATGAAAGTTATGGGGGCAGTACTGGATCTATTAGATATGGATTAGCAGACATATTTGGAGAGCTGCTTTAGAAGACTGAAACAGATCCCAAATAAGCATGTGAATGTTTCATCTAAATGTCTACCTTTTTAATTATATATTTGTTTTGGGTTTTTTATCAGCAGGTGTCATTTATTGATGCGTTGTAGCCGGCAACAAAGCTGGCAAAGTGTGCTACATTTAATCTTCTTGCAAATATAATTACTTTAATGTCCTTTATTTTCATTTGCTTTATCTCCTCCAGGCCAGTTGTGGCTCTAATGGAAATAGATATATTTGAAACTGATGCAGAAGAGCGGCAGAACATTTATAAGGAAGTGATTGCCTCCCAGGGGCCACCGGATGGCACAGTTATGGTCTCCATAGCGAGCAGGTCGCCTGAAGGGAACTATTTTGATGATAACTTGATTGATGAGTTGCTCCAACAGTTTGCAGGCTATGGAGAAGTCATACTTATAAGGTGAGAGAAGGGTTGCATGTATTAAATCCTTAATATTTTAATATAAAACCAAGGCCTAATATGCATATTAAACCGCAAATAGAGCCATCATAACATATCTGTGATTGTCGGTGTAAGAACTGTAAGCTATTACTTAAAACCTAAGAAACATAAGATTGTTTTCTGCTTAAAGGAAAACTATACCCCCCAAACAATGTAGGTCTCTATTAAAAGATAAACAGCTCATGTGTAAAACCCTGCTTCATGTAAATGAACCATTATCATAATAATATACCTTTTTTAGTAGTATGTGCCATTGGGTAATCATAAATAGAAAATTGCCATTTTAAAAAATAAGGGCCGCCCCCTGAGATCGTAAGATTCACTGTGCACATATACAAACCACATGTAAGGTCACATGAGCCAATTAACAGACAGAGTTCTGCCTTTTGCTTCCTCACTTCTTCCTGTTACAGTTAGTGTTGTAGTATTTCTGGTCAGGTGATCTCTGAGGCAGCACAGATAGAGTCACGAAATGGTGGTTCAAGGCAAGAGATGTAAAAGGGCAATATTTATGTAAATATATATTCCAGTTTGGTAAGATTCTTTAATATGTCATTCAATTTGATATAAACTATCTGTTGCTTAAGTATTCATTTTGGGGGTATAGTTTTCCTTTAAAAGTATCACATTATTAAATCTAATAAGTTTAAGGGAATTTCAGGGGAATGTAATAAAAGTCGCAAAGAGCAAAACAATTCGCACCAATAAGACTAAAAATCCACATCTCGCAATGTAATATTGTTCCTTAAACTTTTATTGCATTGCGAATTTTAATTGCGCACTCATAAGAAGTGCTTGAAGGTGTCGTAATCTTTTGGAGCAAACATAACGCCTTTTTCAGTAAGAAGTTTTATTACATTGACTGCGCATTGGCGCAAACTTTAAAATTCGCAAAGGGTCTTTCACTGTCGGTAGTGGTCGCTAAACCGTTTCTGTGCTCGCAAAAGCTATTTTAAATTCGCACAAAGTTAAATTTGTTTGCGCAAAGGCATAACTTCTCGCATTGCGAATAGTTTTTCCGTTAGCGATTTTTATTACATTCCCCCGTTTGTCTTTTAGCTACTAGGCTAATTATTAATGAGCGATATATATTTTATTACATTTTACACTTTTTTTACAGGTTTGTTGAGGATAAAATGTGGGTCACTTTCCTGGAAGGAGGCTCAGCGCTTGCTGTTCTAGGCTTAAATGGTGTTGAGGTAAATGACTTTGATGTGTAAGAGGTTCTGGTCTCTGAAAGTTTATCTTCACCTGCTGTAATGTTGTGATCTACAGTAGAACCCGTTTTTCAGGGGACCAGAAAAAAATGGTGTAAAATCCAGGAAAATGTAAAATCAGGGAAATATATTATGCATAATATATAGGTGGGACCACAAAACAACAATGTAAAATGAGGGGAAACTTAAAATCAGGGGATTGAGGTTCCAATGTATATAATTTCTCTCTTGCAGGTACAGGGAAAAACAATCCATATTCAGATGAAAAACCCTAACTGGATGGTAGAGTTGGAAGAGCAAATCAATTTGGAAAGGATAAGTCTAAATATGCCTTCTTCAACAAGCTCCACCCTGCTCGGAGAAGATTCCGAAATTTCTGCAGACTATGACATGGAAGGTTTGTGGGGTTTTTTTTTTTAACCATGGCAGAGAAGAAATTTTAAAAAAAATTTGGTTTCAGGCCCCAATGTTCAATTCCTTGTGGCTGCGGATTCAGGTGTCTGTGTTACACCTTAAGGTACAATATTCAGGAAAACAGTTGAATCAAACAGCTCCTGGCAGTATTTTTAAACTGCACTTGATAAAGGGCTTTGCCGGAAACATGTGGGGGCAGATTTATCAAGGGTCGAATTTCGAGGGTTAAGAAACCCTCAAATTCGAAGGATTTTAGCGCAAATGCAATACGATTTTAAGCGATCGATCAAAGGATTTTTATTAGACCAAAAAGAAAAACTTAGAAAAGTGCTGGGGAAGGTCCCCATAGGCTAACATTTCACCTCGGTAGGTTTAAAGTGGCAAAGTATGAAGTCAAAGTATTTTTTAAAGGGACAGTACTTCGATTATCGAATAGTCGAACGATTTTTACTTCAAATCATTCGGTTCGATCGAATTTGACCAATTCGATGGTCGAAGTACCCAAAAAAATACTTTGAAATTCAAACTTTTTTCCATTCGAATTATTCACTCGAGCTTAGTAAATCTGCCCCATAGTGTGCCTACGCTGCTAATAAACACATTGCAGTTAAAAAATACTGCCTGGAGCTGTTTAATTAAACTGTTTTCCTGAAGAGAAGAAATTGAGTATTATGGTTAAGCAGTTTTGAGGTCTGTACTTTCTATCAATGTTGATAATTTATATAGAGCACCAATTAAAGGGCACCTGTTGTCAAAAAATATGTAATCTGTTAAAATTGATACAATGGTTGCTAATACTCCAGAGATGCTTCTGAGAAATCTATGAACTAAGGGGCAGATTTATCAAAGGTCAATGTGAAAATTTGAATTAAGAAAATTTTTTAATTTCAAGCTAATTTTTGTGTACTTCAATTAGGGAATACCGTATATACTCGCGTATAAGCCATCCCGAGTATAAGCAGAGGTACCTAATAGTACCTCCAAAAACTGGGAAAGCTTATTGACTCGAGTATAAGCCGAGGGTGAGAAATGCAGCAGCTTCTGGTAAGTTTCAATCTCGTTTTTGGATGACTATTCTTAGGCGCCGGCTACTATTCTAAGGCGCCGGCGAATATTCTTAGGCGCCGGCTAATATTCTTAGGCGCTGGCGAATATTCTTAGGCGCCGGCTACTATTCTTAGGCGCCGGCTACTATTCTAAGGCGCCGGCGAATATTCTTAGGCGCCGGCTACTATTCTAAGGCGCCGGCGAATATTCTTAGGCGCCGGCTACTATTCTAAGGCGCCGGCGAATATTCTTAGGCGCCGGCTATTATTATAAGGAGCCGGCTACTATTATAAGGCGCCGGCTACTATTCTTAGGCGCCGGCTACTATTCTTAGGCGCCGGCGAATATTCTTAGGCGCCGGCGACCGTTTTGGCGCTTGACCCGAGTATAAGCCTGAGTTTTTCAGCATATTTTGGGGGCTGAAAAACTCAGCTTATACTCGAGTATATACAGTAGTCCAAATTCGATTTGAATTTGAAAAAAAAAATCTAAAATTCGAGTTTGAAATTTATCATGTACTGATTTGACTTAGACAATTCGCCATCTAGAACCTTTGGAGTCAATTAGTGGACTTTGAAAAATCTAAGGTTTTTTTGGGGAAAATTTTTGAATTGTACGATTCGAATGCACTATTACTTCAATTTGTACGATTCGATTCAATCGAAAGTGGACCTATTCGGCAAAAAAAAAACCTTTTGACTTAATTTCGGTTGGTCTTTTTGGAATTCGAATTTCGCAGTTTTTCAGATTCTAAATTTGACCCTTGATAAATCTGCCCCTAAATGTTGCAAAATTGCAACAGATTAGAGTCTGCACCTGGATCACTAAACTGCCAGACTTAAAGGAGAAGGAAACCCCCTGGCATGGAATGCGTAATCACTTACCTTTTGTTATCTGCATCCCCAGGAGACATTGATGATTACAGTGCAGAGGTAGAAGAAATCCTTCCGCAGCATTTACAACCATCTTCATGTTCTACTCTGGGATCATCCCCTAGTTCTTCTCCTCGCTCAAGCCCCTGTCCGTCACCAACAATGCCAGAAGGCCCTCCTCCATCACTCCCTGTACGTCCAAGTCGTGCCCCTCAGAAAACTCCAGGACCCCCTGTTTCTTCATCTCAAGGTAGTTTTATAAATCAATTTCATATCGGTTTTACCTTCAAACTATTGGATCAATACTCTACATTTATATCTTTCTATTAGGATAATCCCAGACCAAAAGAAGGTTCCTTGGCATCAGACAAAGCTGCATGGACTTAATTATTTTTATTTATTTTCAAATTTGGCCATATTTTCTTAGGCAGGCTTGCCATAGACTTTAATATTGCTCATTATGGGGTTTTTTTTATTTATTCTTTATTTATACATGAAAATAAGTAAACCTTTACATTTTACAATTGATCCAAGAGAAAAATAAAAAAAGAGAGACAAATAAAGTTGGAGAGGGTAATACAGTAAGGAATTGGGGCGAGCCAAATGTTCAGTGTAACTGTTCAGTGTAAATCGGGGATTTGTACTGTTTACCTCCTGTTTCATATTGATACTTTATTCACTCTCAGATTAAGGGGGTTATTTACTACACTCCGAATGCAAAAAATGCAAAAATCACAAAAAATTTTTGATTTTTTTTTTTTTTAATATAAAATCGGAGTTTTAAAACATCACAAATTTTTCGGAATTTATTAAACCCTGAGGATGGAAAAGTCCGAATCAGAAAATCCGACATCTCAGACCTGTCGAGGTTGCATATAAGTCAATGGGAGTAGTCCCAATGATTTTTTGATGTGCACTGGGTTTCATGCAATACCCCGAAGTTTTCTGAATTTTCGGGTGAAAGTTCTGAAAAAATCGTGAAAATCGGATCAAAAAATTGGAAAAAAAACTTGAAAAGTTAATTTTTTTTTCCTGTAAACCAAATTTGTGGGAAAATAGTCTTAGTTACAAGCTTTGACTATTCAAGAAAAGCCTTTTCTTGTTTAACGACTTATAAACAGCTTAATATTTAACATATAGAGTCCCTGTTGGACTTCCCACAGTCACCTGGGTTAAATGATTCGTTTCTTTAAAAGGGGGAAGTGGGTAGAACTTTATTATACATGTTAAAATGACAAAACATTAGGTAAATATGAACAGCTAGGTGAAAGAAGAGAAAAAATAAACAAAAGAAAATACGAGAAAAGAAAGGTTGCTCGGTCACATTCCTACCTATTGTTACTGTTCGATCCAATTCTTACATAACAGTTCTGACATTTATGAGTAATTATTCTTATTTATACAAATTCCTAGCCCATTTGTGGCTACTTATGTTGGTCCGATTCTAAAAACATTACCCATGTAGACCAGGTCTTTTTCAACACCTTTTGCTTCTCATAAACATAACAGAGTAATTCCTCCATTCTCATAATGTTCCCCATTTATTCTATCCATTTTATTGTGGTTGGGGAGGGGTAAATCTCCAGTGACGGGGGATTACCATTCAGGCTGCCCCTAGGCAAAAGCCTACATCGCTCATTATGTTTTAACTAAAGAAAATAATGCCAGCCATAAGATGAGAATGGTTTTTGAGAAGCTTCTTTTATAAATATGTTGACCTTGAGAGAGTTGGATCCTCTTTAATGCCTCGTTTACTTTGTTCATATATCCTTTGTGTCTTCAGCTTCTCCAGTGGAATTTCAGCCAGTGGTACAACAGAATTCATCATTAACTCTAGAACCAAAACGTCCACCACCTCCCCGCCCTGGAGTGCCACCTGCACGTCCAGCACCCCCACAGCGCCCACCTCCTCCATCTGGTAATTACAGTTGTTCTTTATTAGGGTACTACTCATCTGCTACAGAGGACAGAATGGAAGTATGTAGAGATATTAGTATCTGATTTATAGTGTCTTCCGCTTTCCATATTCATGGGGAAATCATAGTGTACACAAGAACACGCAATTTTACAGCTTTCATAATTTAGAAAGCTGTTAAAGGAGAAGGAAAGCTACTGAATCGGTATATTGCTAATAGTTTAGCTACAGTAGTGCAAGCTATAAGACTATATTTATTCTGCAGAATGCTTTATCATACCTGAGTAAACAGCTCTAGAAGCTCTCTCTGTTTGGTTAGGATAGCAGCTGCCATATTAGCTTGGTGTGACATCACTTCCTGCCTGAGTCTCTCCCTGCTCACTACTAACTCTGAGCTCAGATTACTGCAAGGAGGAGGGGAGCAAACTGAGCATGCTCAAGCCCTAGTTTATGATGAAAACAGGAAGTCTGATACAGAGGCCCATGTGTACACAATAGAAGGATAGAAAATCTGTGTTTCTATAGACTCAGAGCAGCATTACTTTGAGAGTTTACTGGTGTATTTATATAGATCTTTTTGATAAAGCTTACATAGTTTAAACCTTTCCTTCTCCTTTAAAGTGACTACCTACAGCAGAGATTTCTTTTGTAGCATTTGTTGAATAGAATTTTTGCACAAAAACCTTCCCCACTGTACCCCGATCTCCAATTTGTCAGTATCCTTTTAGCTGGCTTTTTCACAAAAATATATTACTTCCCGCAGTTTGTTCATTTTAACGCATTATCCTTTTGCTGGCTTATTCTCTGACCTTCTATTCCTTGTATTATTATAGCTTTCCTAAATGTGGCTTCATTTACAATGCCAGACTGAGAAAGATGGGTGCAGTAGCTTTGAGATACTTATTTGACATAAGCTATAATCGGGAAAGGCTTGTGCTTGTTTGCTTTCCCTTGACTCTAAACTGCTACAGATAAATGTGTGTATTTTAAAAATAAAAATAAATACAGGTATGGGACCTGTTATCCAGAATGTTCGGGACCTGTGGCTTTCTGGATAATGGATCTTTCTGTAATTTGGATCTTCATACCTTACGTCTACTAGAAAATCATGTAAACATTAAATAAACCCAATAGGCTGGTTTTGCTTCCGATAAGGATTAATTATATCTTAGTTGGGATCAAGTACAAGCTACTGTTTTATTATTACACAGAAAAAGGAAACCATTTTTAAGAATTTGGATTATTTGGATAAAATGGAGTCTATGGGAGACGGCCTTTCCATAATTCGGATCTTTTTGGATAACAGGTTTCCAGATAACGAATCCCATACCTATATATCGTGTGCTGCCTTATGGACAAAATTTACAGCAAAGCAGATTTGGGCGACGAGTTGAAATGTAGGCATTCAGTTCAGGATTCGGCCAGGATTCGGCCTTTTTCAGCAGGATTCATATTCGGCCATATCCTTTTGCCCAGCCGAACCAAATCCTAATCTGCATATGCAAATTAGAGACAAGGAGGGAAATCGCATGATTTCTTTTGTCACAAAACAAGGAAGTAAAAAATGTTTTCCCTTCCCACCCCTAATTTGCTTATGCAAATTAGGATTTGGATTTGGTTCGGTGTTCGGCCGAATCTTTCATGAAGGATTTGGGGGTTCGGCAGAATCCAAAATAGTGGATTCGGTGCATCCCTATAAAATTACAATTAAAAAAGATTTCCTTACCTTTATAGTGAAGCACATATATAAATATAGGTCAGGCAAACAGGTCGGTATATAGAAATCTTTAGAAATCTGATTGACCGATACATTTCTCGGGTGCAGGATATAGAATCAGTTTAAGAAGTTTTTTGTTTCTTTTTTTTTTTCCTGTTGTTTGACAATTGGCTATACTTTCATTTTGTTTCCTTGCTTTTGCATTATAAGGGGCTAGGAGTCCTGCGCCAGTTAGAAAGGAGGTCGGAGGTAATTAATGTTGTGTGTGTTGTACCCATGACCCATATACACAAGTCCTGTCCCACTAGCAGTCCAGTCTCTCTTGTCTTTGTGTGTATGTTGTTGGTAAGTGTGAAATAGGGTTTGTTTTCAGATCATTCGTCTTTGTTTTCTGTTTATGTGCAGTTCAGTAACTTTGGGTGCAATAATTATCCCTCCCATTTATTTTAGACTTTTTACCTATATTTGAAGGGGTTGTTCACCTTCCAAACATTTTTTTCAGTTCAATTATTTTCAGATTGTTCCCCAGAAATAGACTTTTTTTTCAATTACTTTCCTTTTTTTTTTTTTATTGTTTTTTTCTAAGGGGGGGCCAGGCGTGGCGTTTTTGCGGCATTTTTATGTTGTGTTTTTAAAAAAGAACAGCCAGGAGTAAATACGCATAAACTGCACTACCACTGAAACTAATGGAAAACGCACTATGGCAATTGATACAGGACGCTTGCAAGCTGAAATCCACCACAGGACGCCAGTATTAGAGTTTTTTAGCAGAAATGCCAATACGTCAAGAAACTACCAAATCAATAGACTCTATGGGATCTGCACGTTTGAAACCACACTTTACGTAAATACACAGCGTAATTTAAATATGGCGTCCAGATTCAATGAGAACAATGAGAAGTGCATGTTGGGAAAAGAATCCTACGTGATGAAAAACGCATGTTGACGGTCGCATGTGGTTTCAGTAGCGTATTTGCTCTTGGCTGTTCTTTTTTAAAAATTCAACGTAAAAACGCCACGTCTGGCCTTGCCCTAAGTCTAAAGTTGAATGTTCATGTCTCTGGTGTTTGAGTCTGGCAGCTCAGTAATTCAGGGGCAGATTCTGAACTGTTACAATTTTACAACATTTAGTTGATCCATTTCTCAGCAGCATCTCTGGAGTATTAGCAACTATTGTATCAATTCTAACAGCTGCCTGTAATGAAACCCAGAGATTCTGCTCAGCAGGGACAAAGATAAGAAATGTATCCACTAAATGTATCAATTTAGAACAGTTTACAAGGTCGATGACCCCCCCCCCCCTCCCAGAGCTGCTTTAGAAGGTGAAACTTTACACTTTACACTTGTAGAAAGTAATTGGAAACTATTTTTATTTCTGGTGAACTATCTGAAATCAACTGAACTGAAAAAAAAGTGTTGGAAGGCGAACAACCCCTTTAATCATATGCAAGATTTCTAAATTTTATACCATGCCAAAAGACTCTCTCCCTCATTTACAATGCACTGCACTTAAAGGAACAGTAACATCAACATTTAAAAAAAAAAAAAAAAATTTGTTTGTATACTAAGAGAAAAAAAACACCAACACACATTAAACTTTAAATTTGCAAAGTCTTTATTTAGAAATAACTTACCGAATCCCTGCTTGCGCTCCTCATCAGAAAAGGTGATCCATCGTTTGGCACTCGATTTCTCCTCCCTGCCTTCCTGTAGGTTATAGCCAGGGAGGAGAAATTGAGCACCGCACGATGGATCATCACCATCGCCTTTTCTGAAGAGGAACGCAAGCGGAGATTAGGTAAGTTATTTCTAAATAGACTTTGAGATCTTAAAGTTTAATATGTGGGGTTTTTTTCATAGTAGTATACAAGCAAATTATTTTTTTTTTTTTTAAAAAAAAAAAACAATTTTGATGTTACTGGTTCTTTAAATGGCCACTTTGCATGCAGGTTTTCCTGCAGAGATATGCTTGATACCATGGTATTCCTATCCTGGAATAGATCCTGGAATGCTAAACCACGCATCCTTCTGGCTTCTTCTGAAGAGATTATAACACAATAGAAAGTATGTGGAATGTGATAAGTACATTTGAAGCCATCCAGGTGGAGAGGTAACGGTAGCCTAGGATTAAAGGACCAGTAACACCAAAATTTTTTATCTAAAAATTCCATTCCAAATGCTAAAATAATAGCCATACCCTAATACATTGATATAAATTACCTAGCTGTTTTTTTTCAAAAAATGTCAAAATAGCCTTTCTCAATGGCTCTCTGTAAAACGGCGAAAAGGCGACCAGTTCCCACAGCGTGCTCGCTCCCGACGTGTTCCTCCCCATAGAACCGGAAGTGAGGAACAGGAAGCCGGGAGGTAAGGTATTGACAGTCCGAGCGAGAACTGCCGAGGGGAGGGAGAGAGACTACAGGGAGGGAAAGGCAGTGTGTGCAGACAGACTGACGTGATAGAAATGCTGGGCGGAACAGAATCGCTGGGCAGAAGAGCGGGCTAGAGGCTGCTCTAAGATAAGAAATGCTACGTGGGTTCAAACGGAACGGCTGGACAAACAGCCGTTCTGTTCCCTTTACACAGCATGTCTCTCTCTTTCGCCCCGCAGACTCTCTTCACAAGCCTTTCAATTCTTTCTGCAATTTATGTCTCTCCTCCCCCCTGCAGCTTTTCTGTATCCCTACCGGCTATTTTGACATTTTTTGAAAAAAACAGCTAGGTAATTTATATCAATGTATTAGGGTATGGCTATTATTTTAGCATTAGGAATGTAATTTTTAGATAAAAAATTGTGGTGTTACTGGTCCTTTAAGGATTAAACTACAAGCAGAGAGTAAATGAAGGTATATTGCCCTTTAAAGGAAATGGCTTCTTTTCTGCATTTATGAAGACGTGTCATGCACCTTTTGTGTTGGTGTTTTCCCCGTGGTTTTGTTTCCTTCTTACTAGCTGCTTTTTCTTCTTGTGTTGTTGCTTTTTTTGCAATGTTTTCTATCTCTTTTCTCAGGAGCTCCTCCAAGCCCAGGAGTAGCTCGGAGAGATGTCGAAGGTAAATTGACTGCAAGTTGTAGTGACTCTGTGCATGAGTATTCCCATTACATTTTCTAATAAAACAAATTGCTTGTTAACAAAAATATAACCTGTTATTAACAGTTATGCTTGTTTAGCCTCATACAGTAGGCCTTGCCGATTTTCCTTAATTTGTTCTAACACGCACAATATTTTTGTTACGAATTAAACAAACCAGCTGGAACTGTTCTCAAGCAAAGTCTATGGAAAGCATATTGGATTAGTGACCGCTTCTCTCCCATCTCAAAATCCGTATGTACTTCTGTGCCATTGGCCAAAATGAATTCTGTAAAGATGTATAGAAATAGGGGTGTGTTCAAGCTCAGGCTGCGCAACTCCGTCTGTTGAAATTAGTGACAGTAATTAGGAAACCCACACAAAAAGCAGCACTTTTCACTATTACTTGTCCAAATGAATGCATTTTATAGTGAATATGTTCACAGTGACTCTGCATGGCTTGTTCAATCACCTTGGAATGGCCTG
Organism: Xenopus petersii; assembly: GCA_038501925.1. Classification (NCBI taxonomy): domain Eukaryota; kingdom Metazoa; phylum Chordata; class Amphibia; order Anura; family Pipidae; genus Xenopus; species Xenopus petersii. The sequence goes on along the minus strand of CM076674.1, from coordinate 182,226,388 downwards.
TGGTTTCCATTACATTCATTACAGTTTAATTGCACTTTCATGGTACTGAGTATAAGTCGAGTATAAGCCGTCCCGAGTATAAGCCGAGGTACCTAATTTTACCTCCAAAAACTGGGAAAGCTTATTGACTCGAGTATAAGCCGAGGGTGAGAAATGCAGCAGCTTCTAATAAGTTTCTAAGTAATCTCGTTTTTGGATGACTATTCTTAGGCGCCGGCGAATATTCTTAGGCGCCGGCTACTATTCTAAGGCGCCGGCGAATATTCTTAGGCGCCAGCGACCGTTATTTGAGCTTGACCCGAGTATAAGCCGAGGTACAGTTTTTCAGCATATTTTGGGGGCTGAAAAACTCGGCTTATACTCGAGTATATACAGTATTTGGAATTTGAACAGTGTGCTTTGGACAATTTGTATTTGTAGCAGTGCCTTGAGTGTAACAACTTATCCACCAAGTTCCAATAATGAGAAATAGCTCTCAAAATCACCCAAATCCTGAATCGAATCCTAGATTCGGTGCATCTCTATGAATTGACCAAATGCAATGCAGCAGCAAAGTAATAACTAACTATATGAAAAGTGATCTAGTAGAATGTCCCTATATCATGCAAACCTCTTTTCTATAGATATTTTACTAGATGGTTTTTATGGCCAAATATTTTCAAAGTGACCAACTGACGGCAGCAACGATGGTGGCACTGGAGAAACAGTACTGACCATGTGATATTTCCTCTTACCTGATAAAGGAGGGCATGCCAGACATGTTGTGAGATTTGTGATAGTGAAATTAAAGGGGAACTCCGGCTTCCAAAACCAAAATTTGATAAAGAGGCCCACATAACACAGAAACCCCTAATATATCTGTCACAGTTACCTGTTTCTTCCAAAAGTATGAATAAAAGCCATTTTCTATGTTAAAATTCAGCTGTTTAATGGTTCTTCTCTTTCTGCATTATTTGAAATCCTGACAGGGAAGGAGGGAGTAAACACTAATGTTACAAATTGTAACAACTTCTCCCCGGCTTACAGACAACATGCAGGAACTACATTACCCACAATGCATTGCATTGCAATGTAACTTTCCTTATTGAAATCACATGTGCAGGGAATTGTGGGGTTTGGAGGATGCAGCTGAGGACAGATGGCTGTTGATACAAAGTAACAGTAGTCAGCCAGCTCAGCAAAGTAGTCAGAGAGATCAGCAGGAGAACAGGGGGCTAGGCTTAGGGAAACCATTAAAAATCATGAAAAGTCAGCATATTTTTTAATTGATGTATATTACAAAGTTGCTTAAAATTATGTTTACTTTTCAAAGAGTTATGTTTGTGTGGAGTTCCCCTTTAAAGTTAAGTGGTTACCCTGTTTTTGTAGCGTTTGATGGTTCAACAATAGCAAAACAAGACCCCGCTGAAAAAAAATCTGTAGGGGGCCGGTGCACATTACCTTCTGCTGGTCGTGCCTCCAATCCCCTACTGCATGCTTGCGAGGGTGCACAAGCGATTCAGTTTAATGGAGAAGAGCGGTGGGGATTTTAATACTACAGAGGAAGCCGACCCCTGATCCTCTATAGTTACTGGTTGTCAAACTTATGTACATTGCTAATTACCACAACCACTAATCTGTGGCCTCTGATTGCATTTGCTTCTTATTCCTTTAAAATAAAGGCAGTATGAAAAGCTTATATTTATACCCCCACCAGACTGGAAAAAGTTCTTGTATAGAGTTTTCGCACACAACTGTCAAAAGAGCAAGGAAGATTTTACTTTCAGTAATACATGGTGCACTATGTCTACCAGATTAGCAACTGTCATTGTCTCTTCCTTCCAGTAAGAGGCCAGACTCCTTCACAGATGGGACCCCCAGCAAATGCCCCATTGAACTCCGTTAGACCGGTGAGTATGACGTTATGTAAAGAGACACGATCATTCAAAATAAAGTTCACATTTGTGCCAGAAGTTTCGGACTGGAAACCCCAAGGTCCCACCGATTGGCACCTTCCTGTCCACTGCACACGTATTTGCCACAGGGACCCAGAGTGTAGTGTCCTGGTGGGCCTGTCCATTGTCGAGTGTAATCTTTTATAATATAGAGCAGTTTTAAAGAAAATTGAAAAAAAACAAAAAAACGTTTTTTTATAAAATATGAAAAACTTTGGGTGTAAGGATTTGTTTATTGGCAGAAAATAAACTATTCATCCTGTTTCTATGGAAACGAGACAAGTAAATTTAAAGGAAGTGTAAAGTCTTGAAAGAACTAAATTAATGTAAAATTACTCAAAGTTCTGAGAATTTCTGCGATTTAATTTATTTGTTTGTTTTTTTTTACACTGTGCAATGAATTTGAAACAACACTGCCACCTGCTGTAATTTCGGCTGACTGGAGAGTAGAAAATTATATGTATGAGAAAAGCAAAGTCTTGTGGTGTTGCTCTAGTTAATGTTGAAACTTGATTTTGTATATTACCAGACTATTCCTCCACGTGCTGGTGTTATCAGTGCTCCACAAAACCTTGTTCGGCCAGTTCCAGCTCGATCGACCCCTGAAGTAGCAAGTAACAAGCCCAATGAACCTGCAAGAGGTATTGTACAATTTTAACATCCTAGGTTACACCTATACATTGCTTGTAGAAGTCTCTTGACTGAAAATCCTTTGTAGCAGGCACTCAATGAAGACAAACTTCCACCAGGCAATTAGTTTATTGTGTCCACAGCCTTACACGTTTTGTGTTACAAACACTTAAATCATAGGCTATCTTGACAGAGCCATGCCTCAACTATTTAAACAAATGTGCACCAATCAAAACAATACATCAATTAACAAATCAACCAATCAAAAAGATTTTCTCAGATGCACCAATCACTAATTCGGTTTCAGTGGGTGTGGAACACCCTTGACTTTTTTTAGGTGCCATATATTTCTTGACTACTTGCCTGGGCTGACTCTTGTGCACAACTGTGGGCACATTTAGATCTTATTGATTTGCAGGCATGTAAGCTTTGAGTGTAATTGTTGAGGGTAAGATAAAATAGAAATATGTGCCGTATTTTCTAGTTGGGTGCTGAAACACAGATATAAGTATATTCTGATAAGCTGTGTGGTTTTAGTGTGCACTTGGCCTCACTTTTAACAATGGGCAGATGCAGTGAGCATCTATGGCATCTGAACAGGTTTTGGTGAGTTCATTTTCATTTTATATTGTTCACAGTTTTTTGGAGTATCATGGGGGGAAAATCATGTTATATGTTAGTATGTTAGGCCTATGTCAAATGTTTTCTCCACTGGCATAAATACCAGTACCTTAGTGAAAGAAAAATATAGATTTAAAGGGATTGCATTGCCTAAGATTGCTTTATTCAGTACAGGTATGGGATCTGTTATCCAGAAAGCTCCTAATTCTGGGAACAAAAAGGAACACCAAGAGCCCCAATAGTGTAATATGCTTTTACAGGGAGTAATGGTAGAGTAAACAAGTTAATACTCACAAACCAGGGTTACCGATAGGCAACCACTGTATAGGCAGGTGGGGAGATTATCCTGACCCCACTCAGGAATAAAACGTCGCTCTCTGTAGAAAAAGGGGATGATACCCCTCCACTCGGGGTGGACTCAATATAGTAGTAAGACAAAACAGAGGCGCAAAAAGGATAAAAATAGCTAAAAGCACTTAAAAACCCAATGGGTAATTCAGAGGAGGTAGTAATGAACTTACCTCCTCCAAGCAGACACCAACGAAAGTGGTAATTTTCAATAATAGTTTATTCACCAAACACCTAATTCTGGGAAGGTTGTCTCCCATAGAGTCCGTTTTATCCAAATAATACAGATTTTTAAAAATGATTTCCTTTTTTTATCTGTAATAATAAAACAGTAGCTTGTACTTGATCCAAACTAAGATATAATTAATCTTTATTGGAAGCAAAACCAGCCTATTGGGTTTATTTAATGTGTAGGCGATTTTCTAGTAGACTTAAGGTGGCCATACACGGAGAAATCCTCTAGTTTGGCGATGTCGCCAAATGAGCGGATCTCTCCCCGATATGCCCACCTTGAGGTGAGCGATATCGGGCTGATCGGATCATAACGAAGGGTAACAGGTGGTCTGATCGAGGGACCTCATCAACGAGCAGATGCAGCCGTGTCCGATCGGCATCTGCCTGACTTTCGGCCAGATATGAATCGGGGAAGCCCGTCGGAGTGCCCAATACACGGGCCAATAAGCTGCCGACTCGGTCTGTCTGCAGCTTTTATAGGCCCGTGTATGGCCACCTTTACCGGATGAAGATTCAAATCAGCAAAGCATTCTGGATAACCAGTCCCATACCTGTCCTGTACCAATTTTTAACCAAATACGGCACTCGCTAGCAGCTGAAACCCCTGGATAAACTCGCAATTACCTGTGATCCCAGTCCTCAATGTGACGCAGCGCCACTTATATGACATGTCATCCATCCCTAAACCCGCACCTGGTCCTTGGAAAAATTTTCTTGAACCCGGTCCCTGGGGCCAAAAATGTTGGGGGGCCGCTTAGTTAGAACACAGCGTACCTTAACTGAATTTTGACCCAAATTGTATGCACTAATGCGATAATAAAGTACGCCTATAAGAAGTTACACATGAATTGAATTATATGTGCCCTTTTAGGTGGTTTGTTACTTCCTGAGCCCTTGAAGCCTCAACCTGCAGCTCCTCTTCAGTCCAGTCCAAATTCCCAACCACCCTGCCAAAAACTGCCTGAACCTATTCTACCTACAGCAGTACAGACCACATCCCAGACTTCACCCTTACAACAAAACCTTGATCCTCCTCCACTGCCTCCTCCAAGGAGCCGCTCCTCCCAGAACTTGCCCTCTGACCATAATGCTTCTCAGCAGGTAAGTGTCTCTGCTTCAAGGTACATGGTAAATCAAGGGAATTCATACACCCTGAATACTATTTCAAATTCGCAATCATCAGTACAGCTATTTCTATAGTAAAATATCCAAAGAAAGACCACATGATGTTTAATTTGACTTTAATTCTTCAGATTTTCTATTTGAATTTTTTGTAAAATTTGTGCTGGCATTTAAATCATTCTGTTGCCTGTGTATATAAAATGCATATATACATAGGAAAAAAATATTAAAAAGTAATGTTCCAAAATTACAATGTTAAGCATGGATATGTGGCATTTTTTAACTACTAACTGCACCGGAAACACTGCATCACATATTGGCCATGGGAGGGATAGGCTGCCTTTGGCACTTTCTTCTTTTTCTTCTTTTTAAGTAGTTTTTTCAAATAGTTGTGTAGAAAAAGTATTCTGCATGTTAAATCTGGATCTTGTTCTCCTAATTGTATTCTTTTAATATCTGTCTTTTTATCACAAGCAGGAGCAACCATCAGGGTAACAGGTACCTGACTAATTTACCCATAATGTTGTGCCATTCACCCTAGATAGTTCCATTACTGATCGACTCCTATCAAATCTCAGTGTTTGTCATGCCGACCACGTTTATTATGTTGTACCCATATTTTCCTTGCATCTGCAGCTTATATCATGATAAGTATGGTGGACAGTCACTGTCAGGAAAAAGGAAGATACTCCCTTTATATGAATCCACAAATGTGATTGTGACTTTAAAAAAAATCCCTACCAATCCAGTTTCTTTTCTCTATTTGTTCCACTACAAACAAGTTTTGGAATACATTATCTAAAAAGCAGATTACTTATAAAATATTATAGCATTTCCTGGAAATCTGTTATTTAAAGGCATTGTTCACCTTTGTATTTACTTTTAGTATGATGTAGAGAGTGATATTCTGAGTAGGGATGCACCGAATCCAGGATTCGGCCTTTTTCAGCAGGATTCGGATTCGGCCGAATCCTTCGGCCCGGCCGAACTGAATCCAAATCCTAATTTGCATATGTAAATTAGGGGCAGGGAGGAAAATCACGTGACTTTTTGTCACAAAACAAGGAAGTAATAAATGTTTTCCCCTTCCCATCCATAATTTGCATATGCAAATTAGGGTTCGGTATTCGGCCGAATCTTTTGCAAAGGATTCGGGGGTTCGGCCGAATCCAAAAAAGTGGATTCGGTGCATCCCTAATTCTGAGACATTTTTCATTTTTATTATGTGTGATTATGAGTTATTTAGCTTTTTATTCAGCAGCTCTCCACTTTGTAATTTCAGAAATCTGTCTGCTAGGGTCCAAATGACTCCAGAAACCAGAGAATAAGAGACTAGAATAAGAATAGGAAAGGTCCTGAATTGAAAGATTGAAAGTAAAAAGTAGTAATAACATTAAATGTGTAGCATTGCAGAGCATTTGTTTTTTAGATGGGGTCAGTGACCTCCATTTCAAAGCTGGAATGAGTCAGAAGAAGAAGGAAAATAATTCAAAAACTACACAAAATAAATAATGATCAACTGAAAAGTTGCTTAGAATTAGCCATTCTATAACATACTAAAAGTTAACCTAAAGCTGAACCACCTTTTAATGAATTCATGTTATATATTGGTAACTTTTAGCTCTGAGCATGAGCAGTGAACGTTCAGTCGTAAAAGGGGTTTTGTAAATTACACGTCAAGGGCAGCTATAACGTAAAAATTGTTTATCCCAGCAGAGGTGTGAGCTAACAGAGTATTTGTTTTAAGAAAGGGAAGTGCTCTGCCCCCACAACAGCAGGGAGCTCCATGAGCAGGCATCCATACTCCCCAAATGCAAATGCCCTTAACTTTTCACTTACCTCTTTGTACAGATTCAGGGATCACAGCTCACCGCAGCCATCTTCCTGGTCTTCGTTTCTTCTTCCGGCGCTTCAGCAATTTCCGTCCATTTCACCGCATGCACAGTTGCTGCAAACCGGGAAATTGCTGCTTCACCGGTCTCCATCTCAGAGGTTACCGAACTCCTGGAAGATGGCTGCGGTGAACTGCGATCTCTGAAACTGCACCGAGGGGTAAGTAAGAAGTTAGGGACATTTGCCTGGGGGCAGCTAGGCTGGGGGAGAGGAGGGAGGGGGGGTCTACGTAGGGTAGGGTTTTTTTTTAGTTACATGTTGAATTCTCCTTTTAAGCGGAAATAAGGAAGTCTGATACAGAAGCCCATGAGTACACAATAGAAGAAATGCTGTGTTTCTTTTAACAGAGGACTCAGAGCAACATTACTTTGAGGGTTTACTGGTGTATTTATATAGACCTTTCTGATAAGGCTTATTTAATTTTAGCCTTTACTTCTCCTTTAATAAATCCATGGGCAAAGCTACATCAGGCAGTGAATGTAGGTCTGTGTGGCTGCCTCTGTAGAGGTGCTTTAATATATTGTTAGGTTGTCTCTCAGCTGCAGCTGGTAAGTGTGGTACCTACTGTAACAGAACCATTGAACATTCACACTAACATGGTCTTAATTTGAAAAAACAATTAGGCAGCCAGACATTACTAACTTCATATTTCATTCCGTTACTTGCATGATATTGCATGACATATTGCTCCAGTGATCTGAAAGCATTTAATTAATAACATACGTCATCATATAACCCGCGACTGGGAAAATTAAAGCTAAAATACAAACTGCTCCTATGCACAACAGGCCGTGCTACAAATCATACTCAACGTATCCATCGTGCTTTGTTCATTTTCCCACAGTTCCCCATAGGTTTTCCATAGTCCATTTAAATCACACAGACATGATTTTGTATCGGAGAGCAGTGGAAGCAGAGGAGCACATTTGCCTGCAGCTTATTAATTGGACTACATAATAGGAGACTCCAGGTTTGGATATTGTCTGTGTGGTTTATCCATAACATTTCCCTTAGAGCTATGTTTTGTAGCACTGGCTTTTAAATTGGACTTTCTTTTGCTTCAGCCACGGGAGCTATACTGCAGAATAGAAAGGCTTCCATATAAAATGTTTCTTCCAAATGTCATTTCCGTGTAGTTTTGTGAAATCAGAAAATACTGTCAATGAAGGAGCAACTTCTGTTTTAGCTTTAGTTACCCTTGAAAACTGCAGCTTTGAAGGAGCACAGAATGGATTTTCATGGGAAAAGTCTTCATTATTGTTGAAAGAGGATAGAATAAAAGTTAATTATAAAAAAAAAACAATTCTAATAATAATACTTCCCCCCCTTATATTGCAGCTTCCAGCAAACGGAGTGATTGGCTTTAAAAGCCAGTTCGACAATGATCCTTTTGTGGACTTTTCATTTGATCACCTTCCAAAAACAAAGCTTCAGGCTCCGGTTCTCGTATCCTCCTCAAGCCAAAAGGAGTCATTTAAGTTGCCTTCTGCTCTGCAAAATAATTTGAGTGGCGTAAATTGCATGGCTACATTGCCTCCCATCCCAGCTCGTACAGGACTCCAAGACAGCACTCGCATTTCACCAAACCCTTTTGTAAACAGGGTCAACACCGTCAGCCCGACCAACCCATTCACAGAGAGATCTAATGCTCGTAATCCTTTTGCCATCCCAGAAATACCCGCAGATAATCCACAGTCCCTTCAAACAAGAACTTTAGATCAGTTTAGTTCTACCAGTGAACCGGAACTTCTGCACAGCAAACCAACCTTTACACTGGGTCCTATTGAAAAAAGCCTTTCACTACCAAACAAGTCGTACTCGGTTACGGGCGCCAGTCAGAAAGGTTGGATGACCTTTGATGACGATCACTTTGCAGCCAAAATGAACAAGCCGTCTGGCAATGGTTTGGTGATGGAGCATGTTAGTTCGGAAAACGATCTGCTCCAGTTGGGGTCTAGTAATGACTGGAGTTCCACCTCCACTGCTTCCTCCCATACGTTGCCGCTAAGGAAGCCCCCCGCTGTACCACGTGTTCCACCTCGAACAAAACTTGAACAGCCATCCACCAAATTCCCACCAAATAACTCACCAATACTGGAGTTTACAGATCGGTAATGTGTTGCTGTTTGCAATAAAATTATTTCTTTGTTAAATCCATAGTTATTTTTATGTGAACTAAAAACCACTATTGTATACTTGTGTATATCTTGCTTACATTTCAATATGTCATGCTCTCTGTTGTATTTTACAGTAAAGTGTATTTTTTCCCCCCCCAATGTATTTATGCAGAAACGTACACTGCTACTCTACTGATTAATCCTTTGAAAGACAACTCATTGCAATGCCTGTGCTTCATAACCAGCGTTCTAAGCCATACGATGGTTCAAGTAACCGGTTAATCGATCAGTATAACAGAATAATTGACATACTCAAATCATTTTACAGTCTTTGGATATGAATATAGGGCCTAAGGCAAACTGGGTTATTCTCAGGCATCTTGGCTGTTATGTCCTCTCCAGTTCTATAGCATTTACTCTATACCCATTTAAACAGAGTGGGGCTCATTTATAAACTTCGCGCTAGGATTGGTTCGCAAAGTGAATATATTTACTTTGCACATGGTTATATTTATAAAGCTGAATAAGTGTGGTGCAAACAGAATTGCGGTTTTTCACAATTCAAATGTCAACAGGCTCGCACTGTGGGCGCACTCGCGCAAACACACATCTCATTTGCGAGCGATTTGCAAAAATGTATTCTCAATGCGAATTCGCAAAAACTGGAAAGACGGGCACAGCAGTGCAATTTTTTAGCGTTTAGGAAAAAAATATGGGCAATACAACCATTTGAGAATAAACATGCGCTGCACAAACTTTATAAATGACCCGCAATGAGAGGTGATTTGAGGGGCTGTATTGTTAGGCCTCGAAGCAGTGAGCAAGTCACGTGAAAATTGCTCTGTGTGTCCTATGCCTAAATAACGTTTCATGTCGGCTCAATAACGCCATTTGACATTTAGAATTTATTATATAAATCCAACCAACTCATGGAAAGCCAAAACAAATAGCAGGGTAGGGCAAAGAGGGCAATATGCCCCTGAAACCTCAGAACCTTTAGGGGGAAAAGAATAGGTAGAAACACACAACAGAGCACATTTGCACCATCTTTAGATATATTTCATAAATATATATATATATATATATATATATATATTAAATAAGGGATGTCCAGTCTGCAAAGCTGCAGCCTCCCACTATCCTAGCCATTACTGGTATATAACTCCCACTGTCTCCACAATGACTAGAATATTTCATGAAAATTTAAGCGAGTGTTAGGATAATAAATTCTACAGGTAAATATACAGTCTATTCAAACCAGAAGGGATGGTTAGGGAAAGTGGGCAGGTGCTGTGTTTTCAACTATCTTACGGCACTTTTATTTGTCATCTCCTGTTACAGGTACACGTGTATTGCTCCGTTACTGATTGCAAAAGCTCTATTATATTGTCCCCATTTAAGGTTAATTTCACACGGTAATAAATTACCTCCCTATGGAGAAAGGCACACAAGTGACAGTGTAGACTAGTGGCTCCCTAACAGGGAAAGCCTTCAGTACTACCCGAGGAGCTCAGCTTAAAGGCCAGTTAAAGGAGAAGGAAAGCTACCGAAGCAGTTTATTGCCAATAGATTATCCACAATAGTGCAAGCAATAAGACTATATTTATTCTACAAATGCTTTACCATACATGAGTAACCACTCTAGAAACTCTCTCTGTTTGTTTAGGAAAGCAGCTGCCATAGTGTGACATCACCTCCCTGAGTTTCTCCCTGCTCACTCATAGCTCTGGGCTCAGATTAAAGGAGGAAGAGAGGAGCAAACTGAGCATGCTCAAGCCCTAGCCCTGGAGGTTTAAGCTGAAAACAGGAAGTCTGATACAGAAGCCCATGAGTACACAATAAAAGGAAAGAAATGCTGTGTTTCTGTTGACAGAGGACTCAGAGCAGCATTAGGGTTTACTGGTGTATTTATATAGAACTTTCTGAAAAAGCTTACTTAGTTTTAGCCTTTTCTTCTCCTTTAAGGTGAGATTTGAGAAAAATGTCTATTTTCTTAAAATGAAGGTCAGATAGTGTGTGTGAACCCTTATTTGCTGTTCTATATATTGTTAGACCTATGGCTGAATGGTAGATAAAGCAATGTCACCCTCTATCCTTATTAGGAACCAAGGGGACCCTCGGCCTGTAAGGGGGGCTGCATAGTAAGGCTAATAATGTAGTTCAGTGCAGTTCAATGTACATAGATTTATGTGCATGCAAATTATTTGGAATTATACCACTTTATAGAAGCAAGGCCCTTCAGATTCAGTATTTATGTAATTTGGAAAGGCAAAGACTGTTCCTGTAGAAGATAGCTCATTTCCTTTTTGCTCAGTTATACATGTAAGCATGCTGTATATACTGGACTTGTGTAGAGTACAGATGGGCAACCGGATTCATCTGCAATTCATCCTGATTTGGTTTCCAGGTTTCCCATCACTGCCCTAGAGTGTAATAGCTTATTGCAAGAAATTCTGCCCCCGAACATCAGCACGCACAATAATTAGCCTAGGATAATTCTATTATTAAGTGTATCGGTTAATGCTATTGCTAAAAATAGCATGTAAAAAATATTTACTAGATTTTTAAGTGGCGTCGAGTACATAAATAATTTATTCCAACACGATAAAGGGACGTGCTGTATTTTATATTGTGCTTCTATTTTGTTGAACATTTTATAGAAAATTGTTTATTCTAGGCAAGCTGATTTAATGTATAAAACTGTGTCCGTACCTGGAGTATATTATTTCTCTTAGTGTCTGATATAAGTACATGGCGGACTTATTGGGTATCCGTTGGCTTTTAATCAAGTATCACAATATTCCTTTGTGCTCAGCCATATGTTTGTGGAAAGGCTGCATATTGATCAGGGTTATTCAGGGGTTCCCGGTAAAAGTTGCCCCATGTCGGTTTTATCATGCCTTTAATTTTGTCGTTTTACTCAACTGTGTGTGCACATATCTTTGTATTCCTACAGATAGGCATTCTACAGCAGGGATGTACAGAATCCACTATTTTAGATTTGGCCGAATCCTTCGCGAAAGATTCGGCCGAATACCGAACCGAAATCCTAATTTGCATATTCAAGTCAGAGGTGGGAAGGGGAAAACATTTTTTACTTTGTTTGTTACCTTGTTTTGTGACAAAAAGTCACGTGATTACCCTCCCCACCCCTAATTTGCATATGCAAATTAGGATTCTGATTCTGTTCGGCTGAATCCTGCTGAAAAAGGCAGAATCGTGCATCCCTTAGAGAAGCAATATTCTGTGCCACCATAGACCTATACCAACATAACTGTCTTTTAAAGGGCAAGTCAGCCCTTGTTTTATCAGTATTCTGATATAGGTTGGGTGTATGCTTCCCCCGAGCTGCCACTGTTCATGCTCTGCTTACCTTTCAGGTTCCTTCTCCTCTGTACCAGAAGAACCTAGAAAATAAGTGGGGTTTGAATACGGACTGTTACTTTAAAAAGCATAAAGCTTGAGAAATGCACAGCAGCCCTATTCCATGATGCTCACCTTTCGTTCGGCCCTACTTGCCTTTAAAAGGATGGTTCACCTTTAAGTTAACCTCTAGTATGTTATTGAATGTTATTGAATGGCCACTTCTAAGCAACTGGTTGTCATTATTTATTTTTTCATTGTTTTTAAATGATTTGTCTTCTTCTGACTCTTTTCAGCTTTCAAATGGGGGTCTAAAAAAAAAAAAAAAACAAAGGCTCTGTAAGGCTACAAATGTATTGCTATTGCTACTTTTTATTACTCCTTTTACTATTCAGGCGTCTCCTATTCATATTCCAGTCTCTTGTTCAAATCAATGCATGGTTGCTGGGGGAATTTGGGCCCTAACAATCCGTTTACTAAAATTGCAAACTGGAGACCTGCTGGAGTAAAAGCTAAATAATAAAAAACAAAATCAAATTGAACATTATTTCAGAACTCTTGACATCATACTAAGGGTTAACTTAAAGGTGAACAACCCCTTTAAGAAAAGCTAACCAATGCTTGTGCAATGAATTTAGTTCCTTTTTGACATTTACAACTGCCCTCTATTGTGTTTCACTTCTTCATTCAAGCACTGTAAGATCTGTGGTGGATCTGCCGGTGGTTTCGCATTAATATTGTCCACTTTATAGACTTGATATTTACCAATAAGAACTGCTGAATCTTTGTTACTACTGCAAAAAAAAAAAAAAGACCTTTCTGTTCAACCTGTAAACGTGGTTAGTTGCTCTGTTCCAATGTAACATTGCTTCTGTGGTATGTGTTTGAGATAAATACAAAACAAATCTGCAGTATTATTACATGTGTCTATGCACAATAATCTGCACACTTTCTGTGAACTATGTGGTGTGATAATAAAATAAAGAGAACAATATATATCAGGATATTTTGCTTCTGGTTTTGGTTTATTTGGTCTTTTTTTTTCAGAAAAGCCGGCTCCAGTGTTTCTGAAGTTGTACCTGGGATTAGATACCTCCGTCCAGGTCTCCAACTTTCTCCAGCAGCCTAGTAAATTACATTTGTATTATACCCCACTGGATTTATGTTTAGGGATTGAATGTTGTTAGTTCTGCCTCCTCCTCTAACCTGTTATACCTTTTATTATGAACTCCCCTTGTAAAGTGGAGTAAATAATCATTTACTCCAGGCCTGAAGTAGGAAAGTAAAGCTTATTTAATCAATTTACAGCTCACGGAATGGGGGGAGGGGTGTGTGAAAAGTATTTAGTATAGCAGCAGACCCCTTCAGATCGCTATTAATGTTGGCCATACACAAGACCAAGACAATGGCCTGTGTATGGGGCCCTCGACCATGATCTGGCTGAAAATCAGGCAGATATTGATCAGACAGAGCTAGGACCACATTGGTACATGGATCCAGTCTTCGCTCCCATCACCTGTATTCCCTTGGGTGTGATCTGAACGCTGGATAAGCCCTATGTAGCCCACTTCAAGGTGGGCATATTGGGAAAAGATCCACTTGCTGTGAATGTTGCCTTGCCTGCAGTAAAGCAGGGGTTAATTCCTGGTTTCGGTTTCCTCTCTGTATCAGGTGCAGCTGGTCTTGTTCTCTGCATATCAGGACTCCTCTGCAAACAACTGCCAATAGCAACAAAGCAGAAATGAGTTTTAACTCGTCTCTTACCAGTTAGAAAATGAAAGCTGAAATCTAATTGGTTGCCAGGCCCGGACTGGAAATCTGTCACTATTGGGCCACCGCGTACTTGAAATGCCAGGGCCTAAGTGCAGAGACGCGCGCTCAGATTCCGGGAGATTTGTGACAAATCTCTTCTTTGTGGCGACTAATCTCTCCAAACTGCCTTACCGCCGGCTAGAATGTAAATTGCCTGCAGGAATGGCATTCGGAAAACGAAGCGATTTACATTCTTGCCGGCAGGGGAAGGCAGTTAGGGGAGATTATAGCCCCAAAGAAGAGGAGATTTGTCGCCAAGGCAGTCTCCCCGAATCTGAGCGTGTATCTGCCTTTAGATAACCTTTGCTGGACTTGTGCACAGAGACAGACCGAGTAGTATTGGAGCCTATTTGAACATATAGAATTATGCCATGGATATTGGTTGTTCTGCAGTCAGACAATGTCCTAACGGCTAACCTATACAATCCTAAGGGCTCTTACAGACGAGCGTTTGAAGCTGTGCTCCCCCGCGTTCCGTTTTTATGCGTTCAGCCGCAGGGGAGCGCAGGAATAGACGCATTCAGTTTTTTTCAATGGGGCTGTACTCACACAGGTGCATGTAGGCGCCATACGTAGGAAAAATGCAGCATGTTGCGTCTAAAACACCTGCCAAGGCCGGGGCTGGTATTACAAATTTACTGGCAATGTAGCTGCCGGTAAATTTGTAATACCCTTAAAAAGACCCCCTCGGCCAGCCCCCAATCCCCTGTAAAACTTACATTGTCCTTCGGTTCTTGTCCTGGCCGCGCTGTGGCCCCGCCCTTTGCGGCCTAACCCCGCCCCCTTTGACATCACGCCACATTCCCTTTTTGTACCCGCCCCCACCAGCCGGAATTTTTTTTGGGAAAAGGTGGCAACCCTAAATGAAAACCTAAATAATAAAAACAAATAGTAAGCTACTCTCTACATTATACTAAAAGTTCATTTAAAGGTGAACAACCCCTTTTACTACAACACCCAGTACAGAAATGAGGAGATATTTGTAGCTCAATAACATACCTCCCAACATTTTGGAAGTAAAAAGAGGGACACGTACGCACGTAGCGCAGCAATTTTTTTGACCACACCTCTTTCTGTGGCCACACCCCCTACTTACCATGTTTGTTTTACAAAATTTGGCAGGTTATGAAAGTTTGAAACTATTTCTCCTTATCTAAACTGTGTTTTTGTGTCTCAAAATTGTTACAAAGTATTTTATTTGCACCTGTTAGCTGTTCTGGGCTCTCTGCTAAAAGCCAATCAAGTGAGAAACTTTGTGTCTTTTTCTGGCTGTTCAGTGCAGAGAAAAGAGGGACTTTCCAGTACAAATGAGGGACTCCGGGTTGAGCTGTCAAAAGAGGGACTGTCCCTCCGAAAAAGGGACAGTTGGGAGGTATGCAATAATATCTGCGGGAATCTCATTTTACACCCTACAGATGTCATTTGACATAAAAAGGACTTGACGCCATATTATATACGGGCACAGAATACGCCTCAAAATCCTCTACTGCTTCCCTCGGGATGAAAACTTGAGTTGAGACAAACACCGCGCATGCGCAGTGGAGGAACGAGGGGAGATGAAGTCTGCGCATGCGTAGTGGAGGAACGAAGCTTCTGGACTGCGTTTCAACTCCGGAAGTTGTTCATTATCTCCTTGGAAACGCGTGCCGGAATCGCGGCGCACAGCTTTATTAGCGTAGGACCTGGCTGATCAGTAAACAGTGTCGAGTTGGATACTGCTGTGGTGGGTACACGTGGAGGTAAGTGACTACGTTCTCTGTAGGTTATTTGCCTGTGTGCAGGGTAGGACATCAGAAACACGGGGGCGTATTGTATTATGTAGATACTCAGATATTGTTACATATTTTCAATATATGCCGCAAGTCTGCCAGGATGGGAGATAATGGGAGTGGAGGAGCTTGTGGGTGTCTGACTGGTGCAGCATGTGATTATATATCAGTGTTTGGTGCCACAAACCTCTTGTAACACAACTGCACCTTATATAGGAAGTGGCATACAGTAACCATGGAAACCAGGTGCCCTTCATCTTGCCTTCTTAATTGGCATTTTATTGCATTACAGGAGACATATGGGATAAATGAAAAAAAACCTTGTTTTGTAGGCAATTATAAGTAATATAAGGTGTTGCTTTTACATGGTGCTTAAAATTAATATTATCTTTAAAGCAGGGCCGGATTTACGTAGTGGGTGCCCCTAGGCCCCCTTTATTTGTGCAAATTTTTATCATCTGGACTGGAGCAATGGGTATTGGCGCATGGGAATTTAGAAAATGATTGTATTGCCAACGCATCCTCAGTGTGGGTGTGGTTGGGCAGCATGCCACCCCCCTAAAATCCTGCCGCCCTAGGCCCGGGCTTAGGTGGCCTTTCCACAAATCAAGGCCTGCTTTAAAGGGCATGTAAAGGCAAGAAATTAAAGTCCCATTTTTACTTTCTTTAATAAAAATAAACCCTATCTCAAATATACTTTTAATTAAAAAATGTGTACCATTTTTATTATAAACCTGACTGTATGCAGTGAAATTCTCCCTTCATTTACTGCTGTGGATAGGAATTGTCAGACGGTCCGTAACTGACCTTCAGGGAAACAATCATACTTATGAACAGCAGGGGGAGCCCCCGTCTTACTTCCCAGCCATGCAGAACTTAAGCAGCTTTGTTTGTTTCCCTGTTTTGATAATTTATGATGATCCCTAAGCAGCCCAGACTACACTGAGCATGTGCACAGTCTTGGTCACAGTGTTTAACAAAGTTACAAGATGGTGACACCATGTTGCCAACTTTGAAAGTATAAATCATTTGTTTGATTAGGCTTGTGGTGCAGTTCATGTTTATGTTTAGTATACAAAATACAGCATTTATAGCCTTATTCTCTTTTAGACTTTACTTGCCCTTTAAAAATAGCCCCTTTATTGGAGCTCCCTATAAATGTTCTCTGGTCCCTGTTTCAAATGAGGGGG
Source organism: Xenopus petersii (assembly GCA_038501925.1). NCBI lineage: Eukaryota > Metazoa > Chordata > Amphibia > Anura > Pipidae > Xenopus > Xenopus petersii. The sequence continues at coordinate 182,209,355 of CM076674.1, read as the reverse complement.
GGTGTCCTAACGGTCCCTGCCAGAAGCACAGTAGGAGGGGGACAGCCAATCACAGCCCTGCAGTCATACAAGAACAGACAGGCTTCAGTTCCCTATCAGGTCCTGCTAGCTGCTGATTGGTTCCTGTCCTACAGTGCAGTGAGCTGAGAGCTGCCGGCTCCCCTGCACAACCTGGGAATTCAGGAAGCAGGAAGAGAAGGGAGGGATTTTTAGGGGTTTTGCAGAAATATTCAATAAATCAGCCTGAAACACTACTTTTTTAAGCACAATTCTTCTATATCTAAATGAGTATAATGCACTGGTATGTTCTTATTTTTTAAAATACATGTAGTTATCTTAGGGGTTTTGGGTGCATTTTTAATAGAGATTACCTTGGTGGTGTTTTGGGATGTACAAGTAAATAGCAGCTAAAGCAGCGACCACCATCAAACACCACCACCAAAGTCCACCATCAGTGTGGGTACCATACTCTATTGCTAAATGTCATCATCGTGTATTTTTACACTATCTTAGTTTCATTGAAAACAATTGTAAGACTCACTTGAACCCTCCAATGTCCATTTACATTGTAGTAGTAGTAATAATAGCAGCTGCTGTGCAGAACATGGGTGCTGGGGGTGCAGCTCAGGATTGCAGGGCCTATGTTGGTGAATGTGTTCACAGAACAGGATAAAGTAACTTATACTCCCCTGGAATTGCTTTAAAGGAATTGTTCAGTGTAAAAATAAAAACTGGGTAAATAGATAGGGTGTGCAATATAAAAAATGTTTCTAATATAGTTAGTTAGCCAAAAATGTAATGTATAAAGGCTGGAGTGATTTCATGTATAACAAGTCAGTCAGATCACTACTTCCTGCTTTTCAACTCTCTTGGTTTACACTGGCTGGTTACCCTGGCTACCAGACAGTAACCAATCAGAGACTTGAGGGGGGGGCACATGGGTCATAACTGTTGCTTTTGAATCTGAGCTGAATGCTGAGGGTCAATT